>OX461811.1:73126262-73816725 GCA_949802685.1 Dicyrtomina minuta
GGAGTATTGAGAACAGATAATCCCATAAAAATGTAAATTACGAAATTTGAAAAAGCAGCAAATGCGCCATTCTCATGTCTTTTGAAAAGTGGAAATTGTGGTTTCTCATAACTATGGAAATGTGCAAACACTATTTCCGTAATTATTGAGAAGTTAGCAAGTTTTGAAATTTGCAAAATGTTCTATTCACAATGTTTTAAGAAGTGCTCAATGTTCCATATTTCCGAGTTGATTATTTTTCAAAACCACATTTTTTACCTTGAATTTCGACCGCACTAGCGATGCTAGAAGCAGAAATCACGGGAAACCTCCCGACTTCATAATGTGTTCGAAATTCCTGTCGCAACATATTAAATTCACTGTTTTGAATTTCCCGCCAAATTCAAAAATTTATAATTCCACCGACTTACTCCAACAGTTTTAATTCCGAACTTTTCCATGGTACAAACTGTCCCATTGTCATGTTTTTTGAAATGACCAAAATGTGCCATTTACATTTATTTGTAAGTGCAAAATGTTCCATTTTCATGTTTTTAAAAAAGTGCAAAATATTCAATGTTCCCATCAACAAAATTGCAAAATGTACTATGTACTTGTTTTTAAAAAGAATTGACGCATATTCATTTGTAGCTAAAGCAATATCTTCTATCTACAAAAATATTGAAACATGTCTTGAAAGCAGTTCCATAGAATACTGAGCACTTTTCAAAAACATGTAAATAGAACATTTTACACTTCTCAAAAAGATCACAAGATGCTATCTATATAGTTTCGTCAGAAGGCCTACTAGCAAACTATATCTCATCTGTCACATCATTCATAGACCGTCCTCGTACCTTCGCTGTACAATCCTCCAGAGGCCTTCCAAGTGTCCTCATCCTAAATGCGGTCCAATACTTAAAAAAACGATGTAATCAGAAACCCTCCGTCACTTTCTTCTTTTACAACTTTCACCCTTCCTAATTTGGGGTCGTCCTTAAATGACGTCGTGCGTAGGCTGGATGAGTCTACTTGACATCGTATTTAAGATAGGATTCCAATCTTAAAAATAATAATTTACGCAATGGTTAACCCCATGACGGCGGTGCTTTCTATGGTCATAAAAATCAAAATTTTTCTACAACGTTACTTGTGGACGAACCCTTTCCATTACGTTTATTCTCTTGTAGTTTCCTCACGTCACTTCCAACATCACTTATTGAAGAAACCCCAAGAGTCTTGCCGTCCATCACTTTCTAGTAGAACCCTTAAAGGCTCGCCGTATATCACTTATCAAAGAAACTGTAAGAGACTTGCCGTCCATCACTTTCTAATGAAATCCGTGAAGGCCCGATGTCTATTACTTTTTGAAAAAACCTCTAGAGGCCCGCAATGCATCACTTATCAAACAAACTCAAACAAGCTCGCCGTCCATCACTTATCAAAAAAACCACTGGAGGCTCGCCGTTCATTACATTTACAGAAACTCCTGGAGGCTCGCCGCCCATCCCTTATCAAAGAAACTCCCAGCGGCTCGCCGTCTATCACCTATTAATGATACCTTAGCAGGCTGTCCGGGCTGTCTAATAAAATACATAGGTATAACATATTTCCTGCGTAAACTATGATAGTAGAAGGATGTCCCTCATGGACGATCCCTAAATATCTATAACATGCGTGTCGGACGTAGCAGACCACAGGCCATTGATAACTGTAGCTGAGAATGGTTGGGTAAGTAATATAGGATATACTTGTATTCGCCCCGCAGAACTTTTAAATTACGTTTTAATGCACATTCTCTATTTTTACACGTATTTATCGGTTTTTGGAAAGCCTATTTTTCTGAGTTTTGACATGGGACTAGTGACCTGTTAGTTGTGAAGAAATTACCAGTCCGACTAATGTAGAAACACAATATCAAACTATCAAAATATCAAACTCAATATCAAATGCGAGCCTGCCGGCTCGCATTTGTGATCGTTTAAAAAAAAGTCAAGGTCATCGCTTAAAGCTGTGGCCTGTAGTGCACGGTCAACAGACGGACGGACGGACAGACAGACGAATTTGACCATTTTATAAGACGGTCAAGCTTAGCATCTAAAAAGGAGGAACCGTAAAATGAAGAAATTTAAATGACGTCATTTATAGACAATTCTTTATAGAAATGTCCGTGTGTTTTTTTCGAAATTATTTTGTTTCACAGCTGGGCGTGTGCGCTTGCTTTCCTTGCGTGCAATCTAAATTACTTGCACTCGTACTCTGCTCACTGAGTGGAGGTGAAAGAACTGTTAGTGTGCGCCTATCTATGTTTCGCTTCAGCGATTTTTATAGTGCCTATTTCTAAATTTCTTGACCTTGGTCACTTCAAATTTTAATTGTGAAGCAATGATCAATCCGATTAAAGTGAAAAAACAATACAGACCTGCCTGCTCGCATTTGTGATTAATAAAAAGTAGTTTCAAGACAATCGAGTAAACGGTTTGACCTGTAGCGTCGGACAGACGGCCAGACGGACGGACAGACGGACATTTCACTTATGTTAGACACCATTTCCCATTTCATTAGATGCTTAAGCTCAGCATCTAAAAATATAAAAATTACATTTTTTAAAAGTATGTGCATTGCAAATTTTGCACCTTCCAAAAACATATCGTCTATAAAGAATCAAAATGACCCATATTCAATTTCAGCCAGAATCAAAATGAGCTAAATGTTATAAAAACAAAATGAGAAACATGCTTAAATTGTTAATTAGGAGTTTTTGAAAAGGTGCAAAATGTTCTATTTACATATTTTCGAAAAGGTGCAAACTTTTCTAATTCCATGTTTTAGAAAAGATGCAAAACCTTCTAATTCCATGTTTTAGAAAAGATGCAAAACCTTCTAATTCCATGTTTTAGAAAAGATGCAAAACCTTCTAATTCCATGTTTTAGAAAAGATGCAAAACCTTCTAATTCCATGTTTTAGAAAAGATGCAAAACCTTCTAATTCCATGCTTTCAAAAAGATGCAAATGTTCCAATTCCATGTTTTCGAAAAGATGCAAAATTTTCTAATTCCATGATTTCGAAAAGATGCAAAATGTTGTAATTTCATGTTTTTGAAAAGATGAAAATTATTTATTAGAAAATGCAATATTCTAATTGTCATAAAAGAATTTTACTAAATATGAATTCAGTCTTTTTACTTCTAATTGATTTACTTTCATTAAACAGCATCAGCTAAATTCTTTACAGTATAACGTTTAACATTAATTGATTACAAGCTAATAATTTCTTCTCTACTGGCTGAACGTTGCCTGCCTTTCTGGAGCTGCAGATGCCGATTGTTTTGCTAACTGCTATAGCAGTAGAGTGCGTATATGTGATCATGCCTTAAGTGTGATCAGTGGCTGGTGCTAAAGCACAAGCTGCATCAGAAATCCTTTACTAGCCGGTAATGATAGCTTGTACTCTTAACTAACGACAGTATAATTTAGGGTGCGAAACTTTGAAAACCTGGGCAGAGTAAAATCGCCGAAGTCCGAATATCAGAATAACTCGTATTCCGAATTTTTTTCCAAGTTTTCAAATTTCAAAATTTCTAGTGTTGTACATTTTAGAATTAAACAACGTGTGCAACGTGATTGATACATTCATTACCAACTAGTTGAAGATACTGTTTGAGATTTTCGTACGGAGAGTTCCCACTAAAATAGATGAAAGGTCAAAGTGTCAAATCCGGGAGTTGTGCTATAATGTGATCATTCTATGAGCTCTAAATGTGATCAGAGCTGCAGATGGCTAAAAGCATCGAATCAACTCAGTTTATCAAACAGCTTATTAAAATAAGTTGACAATGCTGTTTTACATCATTAGGAATCGTCCATAAATGATGTCGTCCGGATGGGTGTGGGTCCAGTCAGATTTTGAAGACATATTACATATAGCGGTTAAAGTAATGTTGATGTCATGACAATCATGACATATAGGTGAATGGGTCCTAATAAAATTTTAATTTGGGTGACATTATTTATGAACCATCCCTTACAGCAAATTTTGATTTTTTGCAAATCAGAAAAATGGGTGGCTATTAAAATTCAGTGTATCATTAGCATTATTGCTCAAGATAAATCCACTAGTTCAGGAATTCCTCGATCATTTATGCAATTGCTGTTATCACATGTTACAGATGCCGAATTATCGTTTATTTTATTTTTACCCACCAAGATGTTGACATCATTTATGGGTAACCCCTTAAAAATCGCCCTTAAAGAATGTCATCGTTCGGGTCAGCTGGTCTAGCCAGATATTGATGACTGATGACATTCCATTTTAAAATAGTCGCTTACTCAATGGTAAGAGATCATCCGTAAATGATGTCAGGGGTACGGTTAGTGGGTCAGCTAGTATCTTGATGACAGGGTAATCATAGGGTTGTAGAAATGGAGATATTTCGATGACATCATTTATGGGCAACCCCTAAAATGATAAAATAGTGGTGGGACAAAATGTCATTAATTTTGTGACGCCATTTGCAGACCACCCCAAAACATGTGATTTTGTATTTTACGCATGTAGTGTTATTTAAACTCTCATAAATGGAACCTAATATCGCATTATCTTTCATTTTCCATCTTATCTGAAAGTTTTCTAGAGTGATCACATAAAAGGCACTAACTTTCACTGTAATATTAATGCAATTTTAACATGATCACATTTTGGGACACGGTGATCACATTTACAGCATTTTTGTAATATCGAAAATTATCGAAGATATTTCATACAATTCGGTATAAGTCTTCGAATTTTCAGTTTATCGGTTTGATATTTTAAGGGTACATAGAGAATGAACTGGCTAGTATTTAAGTACATAAACAGTGAATTTGGAGGAAGTACAAAAAAAGTTACAGATTTTCAAAGTTGAAAAAAAATGAGCCCGATCACACATACGCACTCCCCTACTATTGTGTTTACTAACGATAAGACAAAAACTTATAAAAAAAATTGTAAGTGTCAAGATAAATTGTTCTGCCAGAATGTACAGAACTTTAAAATTTAGGAATATCCACTAAAAGTTTCAGAAGCCACACATAATTTACTTATATGAATTTATGCTAATTTACACTTAATAAAAAAAAATGAATGATTAAATAAGAGATAGAAGAATTTGAGTAGCGACATTGTGGCTTTCTTCCTTTAGCAATTCGTTGAGCTCCACTTTAACTTGCTCTCTAGGTTGTCTACAATAGAATAAAAGGCATGAAAAAAAATTAAGATTTGCTATTTGTAGCCTCTAGCACTAGCATACAGTTTACTACTAATCTTACAGTAGTGTAAATTCCTAAACTGCACAACCATACATAGTAATTTGTATTTACTAGTACAGTAATTTTTTACCGTTTAATCCAATCCACAGACCGCTGTCGTAAATCATCTGACTCGTACAGCACCCCAGCTTTAAACAGCTTCACAGCCAGGTCCGTGGTAAATTCCTCATCCGGACGACTGATGATGCTTTCGATGCAAAAGTCCGCCAGCTCTGCGACCTGATATTTATGAGCAAGCTGTAGAGTTTGGAAACTGATCTCCGGAGTCCATTCATCCAGACTTTTAAAGTCACGATTTTCCGGATTTTCCGAGTAGCTCAAGCCCATTCGTTCATACAGACATGTTAAAAAGAGCGCTAAGGACTCCGGTGTAGTTTCATCCCCGATTTCAATGATTCCCCGTTTCTTCTCCAACATGTCAGTAGTGAGCATTTTGGAGAACACAGGACTTTGAGCTAATTAATGACAAAAAAGTTATTGATAAATGATAACAAAATCAATGAGTTACATATTATTATTTGCTCGCATTATTTGCTCAAAAGTTTTGAAGAAAACTAACAAGAAAATAATTAAAAAAACATTTACCCCCTAAAATCCAGGCATGTGCATGCAAAATTGTTGATACCTCAGACTCGCAATTAATTTCAAAAGTTACATCGAAATCCATGTAAAGCAGTGTAGGCTTATTTGCAACATTTTTGGGGAAATGGGAATGGAAAGCGGACGAGAGAGCTAATTTAGCAGAAAAAATCGGCTGTATTGTTTCGGACGAGTCTAAGGTGCACCAGTCATTCGGTTCCATCATTTCTTTGTCTTCGCTGAGAGGGCATAAACGAAGACGCACTCTTAGTTCAAAATCAACAGGAATAAACGAGGTTTCACCAAATTCCAGTTTGTGGCCAATCAAACTTTCTAAATCAACTTTTGCAATGAAATCTGATTTTTTGAAATGAGCAAATTCCTCCTGGAATGGGTCTTCATGGTCTTCACTTTTACATCTTCCACTTGCGGAATCCACATGAAAATCTACAGAAGCAACAAAAAAACGTGAATTCAGAAATACATTATGAAGCCAAAAGGTTACTGACTACATACAAGGTCATGATGAATTGCAATATACTGCGAAAAACTTAATACAATAAACCGTAAAAGAGCAATATCCTTACTTTTTGTAATGATCCTGGCTGGGTCATTTTGATCTCTGAATATCATTTTAATAAGACAAATGTCGAAGATCCAAACATATGATCTGTATATTCTTGGAGAAGAAGCAACCGACTTTCCTCCAGCATTACGTAAGGATGACCTCATCCTCATCGTTGACTTTGGAATGTAGCACACCCTGAGGTCAAGATGATTTGAAATGTCCGAAAATTTCATAAAAATGTCAAGTGTAACTTTTTTATGATTATACGTCCAACCATCATTATCCGAAAAGAAATTACATTTGTTGAAGTTTAACTTGGGTTCAAATGCGATTTGTGTTTGAAATCCCCATTCCTTGTGGTTAGGGTTCCTCAAATAGGCTTTTTGTAGCTGATGAGGTACCGTAAGTACATGAACAGGCTTAAAGTTCCAGTCCTTTGGGGTGATTTGCGTTTTTAGTTGAACCCACTGGAAATATAAAACGATAGTAATTCAATGATCAATAAATAATTAAACAATAAATAAAATGTTTGCTATGAAGAATGTAATACAGTGTATTTCACAACAGCAGTTGACCAGTTGACGCTGACAGTGAAGGTTGATATTCAGTCTAATAACAATATTATAAGTCACAAGTTGTCATACGACAGTGTTAGAAACTGATAAAACTAATGATCTATTTTAATTAGAATTAAGTTATACCTGAAAACTACTAATGCATAAACATAACTTCTATTAATTAACTCCTATCCATAAATAACATGAAAATTTGCTTGAGACCCAGGAGTTATTGGAAGCTATACGGTACATAATGTTTCAGATCAGACTAAAACTAAGCTTTCAAACAAAATAAAAATAAATACGCTAATAACCATAAGCGTATATAACGTCCAAGCGATCATATATTACATTCAACATTTGGCACTTTATGTCGACGTAATGATCATATACATTATATCATGATATAGTTTATTACGTCTGAAAGAATACAATTTTGAATTCAAACATTAAAATAACTATACAGGTGGGTATTAGTTGGTACGTGTCAGGCGTCAGCCAGTTCTGTTTTTGTCATAAAAGCAAGACAAGAAGACAGAAAACTGAGAAAAAACTTGGATCGGAACTGAAACTTACAAGGGAACATACCTTACTTGAAACTACAGAATGAAACGAAACTACCCGGAACGTATACTACCCATATGAGTGACCTCTGCTTGTATAGTCGTTCGACTGCAAAATCCGTTGTTCGGCCGCAATCGCGCGCGCAATTTCAAAAATATCGATTTTTTCGAATTTCACCGCGCTCTAGCTCCCACAGTTTTTGTACAATTTTCATAAAATTTGAAATACAACATCTTTGTATGATTATCTAAAAAGTAATTTCAGGATTTTTAAAAATTCGAAAATTTTAATTTTTTTGAAAAAAATAGTCAAAACTTTGGGCCTCAGAAATACCTATTTTTTAAAAATTTTCGAAAAAAATTAAAATTTTCGAATTTTTAAAAATCCTGAAATTACTTTTTAGATAATCATACAAAGATGTTGTATTTCAAATTTTATGAAAATTGTACAAAAACTGTGGGAGCTAGAGCGCGGTGAAATTCGAAAAAATCGATATTTTTGAAATTGCGCGCGCGCTTGCGGCCGAACAACGAATTTTGCAGTCGAACGACTATACAAGCAGAGGTCACTCATATGGGTAGTATACGTTCCGGGTAGTTTCGCTTCATTCTGTAGTTTCAAGTAAGGTATGTTCCCTTGTTAGACTCGAGACTTCATCCCGCTCGAGAGGTAATTACTTACAACTTTTAGTTATTTAAAAGAATTACGCTGTTTGTCCTAACATGTGACAAGAAGTAACGTGTTAATGAGGTTGTGCGTATAGGACAAAATTATTTTTTACTACTTACCATGTGCCTCTCAGTCACTAGATTACTAGAACTTTGAGCCATTGTAACACAGACAGTATGCACTGCGTTGGGAATTGACAATTTTTAAAGTAACCCTTTCTTTTAATTTGATCACTTTTCACACTTTCAACTTTAAATAAGGACTGTCTGTTGACTGGTATTGAAACTGCAATCACTAAAATAATCTGCTCAAATTGATATACCGGCAAGCTGTGACCATCAACTGTCGTCAACTGTCAGTTGACCTTTGCCTTTAGATTTGTACTTTTTGAAATGCGTGTACGTCTAAGAAGTTTAAGCAACTCAGCACACTTCTTGTATTTGTTTACCATGGAACTGTACTGGGAACTTGGGAACTGGGAGTGAAGCTGACTAGTGAGCTGCGCATAGCTAGGCATTTGATTTGTACTCGCACTCCACTCGTAGGAGTGCAGTTCAAATCTTGTGCACTCAAACTCCACTCGCTTGAGTGCATCCAAAAGGTTTTTGCACTCGAACTCCACTTAAGCAAATTACTTGTTATGAGTGCAATATTGTCTGCACTCCGCACTGTGAGTGCAACTCTTTTGCGACATTGACATACAAAAATACATCCTTGGTGTGGCGCGAAGTTTAAAAATCGTTGCCCTCTGAGTGCAGTCAATGTGCACTCCGCTCCGCTCCCTTAAGTGCAATCTTAATTCCTTGCACTCGCACTCCGCTCCCTGAGTGAAGCGGAGCAAAGTAGTGTTGTAATTTGTTCACACTTGTTTGTGAATATTGTGATTTTCAAGTCCAAGATTGTGGACAAACTAAGTTGTTAACAATGCATTTTAATAGCCTCAGTTTGTGTTTGTGAACGTTTGTGATTGTTCACAAAACGTTCGTTAGAGGCAACGGGGAAATGAGGCTAGTTCTTGTTTGTTCCTGTCGGATTGTGATGCACATTGTGATTGTGCACAATCCAATTTTAATAGTTTGTGATTGTGATTGTGACAGAACAAACACAAAGTAAAAAACAATTGTTCTTTGTGAACAAGTTACAACACTAGAGCAAAGTGCAGTTTTAGAGCGGAGTGCTGCACTTGACTCGTTGAGTGCGCCCAGCTATGGAGCTGCGAACGAACTGAGTTTAGAATTTTAGAACTGCCGCAATAATGCACACTGCGTACAACACTGTCGAACCAACCAATAGGCTTTCATTAGGTTAGGTTAGCTAACCTAACCTAACCTAACCTAACCTAACCTAATCATTATTTTGCGTAACACACAGTAGTGCATACACATTAGACAAATTAAAAATTAGCGATTAGGTTATAAATGGTGATTATACTGCCTACCGCCAATATTCTGCCAGACCATCCACTTATACAGCCATTCACCTTACTGCCCGCATTAATTACAGGAGTAGTAAGAAAGTCCCGGTTCCCGGTCGCTGCCTAGGTGAGCCTTGTTGTCGTCACTGCAACAAGAGAGAAACCCTTAGTCATGTCCTAGGTAGCTGCCCGAGAGGAGATCTACTCCGAAACACAAGACATCACGAAATTCGCACTATAATTGCGAAGAATTTGCGAAAAGCTTACTCCGGTGCAAAGAGATTCTGGAAGGTGCATGAGGAAGTCACTTGTACAGCAACTAGTCAGAGAGTTGACATAATCTGTTATGACCAGCAGTCAAAAATAGGCTATATAATTGATCCTACCGTGAGGTTTGAAAAAAACACAGATCAAGCGAACGAAGTTAATCAAGAAAAGCAGACAATATACAATCCATGCATCCCGTACTTTCAAGAGCAGTATGGTCTGGAAAAAATGGAAGTAATTGGTCTTCTTATTGGAGCCAGAGGAACCATCACCAAATTCTTTGAAGACTTTAGGAAACGATTTATACTACCATACGCCATGGTCAAAGAAGTTATTCTGGCAGCGGTTCGCGGATCGCACAGAATCGCGCACCACCACTTATATTCGATTACTCCAACTTAAATGATTTCTAATTCATTAGCGATAAAAAATAAATATACTAAATAAAACCCTGTAATATCATTCTAAAAATTGTATTATGTTTTACTGTGTCGTGTTGGCAGGTACGATTGTGTATCAGTGTAAATAAAGGTTTACTCTCTCTCCCAACTACACGCAATAATTACGGGGGTAGTAGAAAAATAATATAGACTATATGCATTAGTTGTGGATGAAGAAGAAAATACTGACTAATTATATGAATAAATAACTGTTAATTACAATTAGATTTCATTCAATATAACAGTAAGATAATTCTGATTATTAGGTAGTAGTTTCGGGAGTAAAACGAAAATTAAAGGAAAAATTCTTTTGAAATAGCAGTGTAGTTGGAGCTTCTAGGCCGTCTTCGATGACATCAAAATCTTCCATATTCCATTTAACACAGTGCTATGACAAGCCAATGGAGCTTTTATCCACGACACATAGAACTTTTTGGCATCCTGGTAATTATATTATTAGCAATGAAAAATTATATCCTTATAACTTCTTAATTTCCCAATTCCCCATATCCAGTCCACTAAAGCGTTAAGGTAGGTACATAATAACTGTCACATAGGACAAACTGCCTTTTGACTGGCAGCTTAGGGCAGTGCACAAATTACTTCACCTAAATTCTTTAACCCGCATGCCTCCCATGCCTGCCTTTGTTTCTGCCGATGAAATTATTTATGGAAGACCCATAATTGTCCGCACAATATGTAGTAGTACATGACTGCACAGAGTACCTATGTATTTATCATGAAAAGGGTTGTAAGGGCTGATGGCCATATAATTATATCAACTAGATGAAATAAATTATTAACTATACAACACATAAACTGTTGAACAGTGGTCAGTCAGACCTCAAAACTAAAGCGTCTCTACCGTTCGCACTAAAGGATGCAACATAGTGTAATTTTAATAATAATAATTTTAGTAAACTGAATTTAATTGTAATTGTAATTTACTTGTCATTGACTGTTTAACTGACGCGACTTTTCCGTTTGAAAACAAAATGCAGATATTTGAATTATGCTTACCTGAATTATGTATTTTTGAGGCCAAACTTCTAAATACCTTTTTTTATAACTTTCGAGTTTTTAAAAATTCTGAATTGCTTTTTAGAAAGCAGCCAAAGAATCAGAAAAAAACAAATTCTGTCAAAATCGGACAAATACTGTAGAAGTTACACGGCGAAAAAATATTATTTGACGTATTTTAAACTTTGGCGGACTACTGTGACGAAACAGCGAAAATTGCAATCCAGCTAATTTGGATCTCTACTATTTATAAGTTAGCCTGATTTTTTAAAATGGGTGTTTTTAAAATCTAGGTGTACAACGTGGCGCGGTTCCCTTGTGAGTAGTTACAGCATGGTAAATTCAAATAACCTCAGACTTTTTTAAAACTAAATACCTGTGTTATCACACATTGCCGGTTGCTTCTGACTAGTGGGATGAATTAGTTTTCAAAATACTACATTTGAAATGATACTGATACGGATACGATATTTCAAAATAGTTGGTTAAATCATAATTTAATACATAATTATTATGGAACATGAAATATATTTTAACCAACAATTGGCTGTTTGGCTGCTAATATTTAATTGTAAATTAATTTATCATACAGATAATTAAAAATAATACAAATTGTTTTTAATATTTTCAGGGGAATTTAATTTTAGAATTGTAATCTTCCCTTTATATTCACTCATTTTTTGGCAGCAAACACGAGACAAGATGTGATTTCAAGCTTGCCTTGTGTCTAAATTTTTTCAAGCAATTTAGCTGCGGACACTGGAATGTTTATATATTAAAATGTAATCTGTGGTGCTCCTTGCAAGCCTGTTCACGGCTACCGACCGCAACAGCAAAACATATCACAAGTGCCGTTTCGGTCGGTAGCCGATTGAAATACCGTCGGTTTTCCACCGTCGCGTCGGCTTTTCGCTTTGTTTCTACATTGAAGGGATCCTCCACAAATGACGTCAAGCGTCGTTTCAATGGTTGAAGGGGCCGTTCTCAAATTACGTCAAGGGTTGTTGCAAAAATAAAGGGGCCGTCCATAAATGACTTCAAGGGTCGTTGCAAAAATTGATGGGGTCGTCCATAAATGACGTCAAGGGTCGTTGCAAAAATTAAGGGACCGTCCATAAATTACGTCAAGGATTGTTCCAAAAATTAAAGGGGTCATCCATAAATGACGTCAGAGGTCGTTGCAAAAATTAAAGGGGCCGTCCATTAAAGACGTCAAGGGTCGTTGCAAAAATTAAAGGGCCGTCCATAAAAGACGCCTAGGGTCGTTGCAAAAATTAAAGGGGTCGTTCATAAATTACGTCATAGATAGTTGCAAAAGTAATTGGTGTCTTCCATGAATGACGTCTATGGTCGTTCTAAACATTTAAGAGGTTATGCCCAACTAAGGTCTGTGGACTTTTTTAATGTTTAAGACGACCATATACGTCAATTATGAACGACCTCTTTAATTCTTGCAACGATACTTGACGTCATGTATAGACGATCCCTTTAATGTTCTCAAAAGACGTCACAGGTCAGAAGGCATAGTTAATTTGGGAAGTGATGACATTACATGTTAAATATAAACATTTTCGAAAAAGTGAAGCTTTTTAGAAGGTCCTAAAATGAAGATTTTTTGATGACGTTATGTAAGGATGATCCCAATCGTACTCAGGTTTGAATGCTCAACCTCTTAACCATCATTAATATATATAACACATATGTAAGTTGTATTTTATGAAAAATGGAGATCGTCAGATTTGCTTTTAGTCCAGAATAGAGATAGTGAGATTTGCTTTTTGTGCTAAATGGAGATAGTCAGTTTTACGTTTAGTCCAAAATGGAGATAATCATATTTGCTTTTTGTGCTGAATGGAGACAGTCAGTTTTGCTTTTAGTCCAAAACGGAGATAGTCATATTTGCTTTTAGTGCTGAATGGAGATAGTCAATTTTGCTTTTAGCCCATGATAGTGAAGTTTCCGAAGCTTCACCAACGAATAGAAGGTATCCCTCTGTACCTCTGATTAGTTGGCCTATAACCTATCTGACCTAAATGCACAAAAAATAAATGATGGGTTCTCGATTTTGCGCCCCTCGACTCGGCAGGAAGTTCGCAGAATCCAAATGTGCAGTCCTTAAATTACTGTATAACTCTATAAAACATGTAACAGGTAGGTACCTTCCCCATTTGCTCTATTTTATGGATGGACGTAACTATAAATGATTCCGTTCTGCGGATGAAAGAATATCTATATGATAATAAAATAATTACGAACTGTCACTTTGATTCTGCTGCCCTGGTCTAAGCATTATTATTGTATTTTAACTCGCATTTAAATCTATGTAACAATATGCACTTATACGCATAATAACATGTACATGGCTTTGCACGACTACACTTGGCATTTTACGACACATTTCATGGCATATAACTTAATGGCAAATATATAAACTTACATTATAGGTTTTTAAGTTGTCACCACATAATTATGATAATATTATGTTATTATTATTATGTTGTACCTGATGGTGATGGTTATGATGACGGCGAAACGGGAACGAACAGAGTTGAACCGACGGTTGTAGTCTCGATACAATTAATAGGCTCTCGCCTCGGTTGATTCGGATGATGATGGCTAAAACTGACCTAGCTGACCCTCAACTTTATCTCTTTTCTGAGTAATACTTTTGGTAGCCTTTTTGTCGAAATCTTACTTTGATTTTAATTTTGAATTCCGACTTTGGAAAAATGAAAAATAAAAGAAATAAGAAAGGGAAGAAAATGACTCGCAGGTCTTGGTTCTACTCTACACTCTCTGCTGCCTTCACTGGAACTGGACTTGAAAACCTCAATTCTCAATGCTCTAGCATTGAGGACAAGATGGCTCGGCTTTTCTGTCCCTGAATCCTTTCTTCTCCACCATCTCCCACCAAAACTCACTAACAGTACAGCCCCTACGTCTGTTTGTCTATTCCCAACGTCGTCGAAAACTCAACCGTCAACTCCCCGTTCCTTCCCTTCGCCGTCGTTCATGTATTCGGGATAGGCGATGACAGAGGGAGGGTGCTGTCTATTAATTCTGGTGTTACCGAATATAGATATAGTCATATTTGCTGTTATGGCTGAATCGAGATAGCCAGATTCGATTCTTTGCCGACGATATTCCACTCAGCAATGCTCTAGCATTACAATATATGTACAAGTTTGCCAACATATTTCACGGGATGCACGGGTTCCAAAAAATGATTCGGTGCCTACCGCGGTAAATCGGCTACCGTGGGTATCCACGGCCAGCCGCGTCTGCAAGAAACTTTCAATCGGCTACCTATCAGCCGTTGAACAGGCATGGCTCCTTGAGATGACCGTTAAATTTAAATGTGTTTTTCCACAATCAGGAATTGGACACGTGAATGGGCTCTCATTTTAGTGCGTTCTCATATGGTATGTTAAATTACTGATCTTCCTGAAACTTGCTGTACACTCTGTACATTTGATAGGTTTCAGTATTGAAGCGTCGTCAATGGTGGCAGTGTTTCTGGTCTGTTCCTGGTGTTTCGCACAATGGGTTGCAAATGATTCCTTATGAGCGAAGGATCTTTAGCAAATGCCGCATTTTAGTAGTCTGACATATGTGGCGTCCACTAACACTTCGATCTTATGAATTTTAAGAGCATGGAGTTTATATCTCTGAACACTTGATAATAATATATTGCAACGGACACAGAAGCGACGGCGATCTTGATGTGACGTCGCACATATTTGCATATGAGAATGGAGACTTATTTCCAAATCTTGTGTTTCACGACACAATTTACACTGTAATTTATTATTGAGACTTGGAGGCTTTAAGGAAAAACTTAGGTCACAAATAATGTCTGTCACACTCGGGGTCAGCATCTGACGAGTCGCTATTTTTACTTTCGTGGTGGGTCCAAACTTCTTTACGAATGGGGTAACGTACGGTTTTTGTCTCGATTATCCGTATTTTTTCCAATTTACCAATTTAATATTGTCATTTTGAGCAACAGTTTTAGAAATATGCACTCCACTGCTGAGACTCTCAGCCAGTTTTGCTTTTACAAAATTTGCAGCCACCACACCACAGTCAGCCTAAGTGTTGTTTTGAATTTAATGGTTGATTTCAGTTTGTCAGATGATGAAAATTCATGTTTAATAGGAATTTTACATGTTACTGTAATTTACAAATGAAATAGGGGCTGATGTACACAAACTCTCCCGCACAAGCATTTAAGAAATGTAGTCTTTAGCATCATCTAACTTGTTCTTGATCTATTTATTTAGGAATAAGTAAATATTATATAATAATTATTTAAATACAAGCACACAAATAAATTTGTATAGTAAAATCGTTGTTTATTTTAGAATTACTTAAAATTAGGTTTTCCAATGTCTTGCGCATCTTCGCTGTCAAGTATTTTGCTGGATTCCGTTTTTGCTTCCATCATGTTTTCTTTTCAAAAATAATTTGGATATATTTGTTGTAGACTTAGGCTAATATTTTTATTATGTAGATGTTGCTGAGCCAAAGAAGAATTAAATACTATTTTTATTTCATATTTTGAGTGAATGTTGTAGTGCCATCTGCAGCAACCTATATATTATTTTTTGCCATGATTTATAAATTTTGTATTTGTGTGTGTGTACCTACCTACTTTAATGGCTTGAATTTGTGTGTGGTAGGTGATTTTGGTATGTATTTAGTTTTCCATTTGATTTGCTGGAAACGTTCTTAAGTAATTTAAGTCGTAGATAGATTTTCCTTTATTTAGGATAGAAACATATTTGTTACGATTTTTTGGCGTCTAGTTTTGTATGTGCTAAGGAGTAGGGATTTTTTTCTTTGTTTTAATCAGTCGCGATTGAGAATAGCACAAGTGAGAAACACCGTAAAATAGCTCCTGAAATACGGATTTATAAAATCGACAAAGTGTCTATTATTGACTATTATTGACCTGACCTGGTCACCTGAATTATTGTAGAAGTGAAAAGAGAAGGAGGAGAAATAAAGTTAAGGAATTATTATTAAAAATTAATCATTTTCTGTGTTTATCGCAACTCCCTTGGTTGTCAGCCGAGGTAATTATTTGTGCATCGCCATCGTCAGTGGTTTAGCATGCACTTTATTGTTGTGATGTAGTGCTGGACTTTTCCTAAATCATACTCATCAAACATTTTTTCATATTGTCTATTTACACGGTAATATTTTGGTCCCATCGAACACTGGATCTGTTTTATGAACGAGCAGTCTATTTTAGTGAGTAAATTGGTTGTGCCTAAAATATTTGAGAAATTCTAGAGTTCCTTTAGCCACTAATTAATTTATAGCCATGAGTTTCGTTCCTATTTGTTGTTCAAAAGGTAGTTGAAGTGATTTATTTCAAATTTTGAGACTGTACGCGCACACTTACAAAACTTTAAATTGTGAGTGTTTGTAAATGGATTAAATTTATATACTTTATTTTGTGATTCAATATTTATCATGGCAACTAATGAGAACAAGAATGACAATAAAGTGAGACGTAGTGAGCGTGAAAAAAAGAAGCCTGACATGTAAGGATCATGGGAAACATCTACACCTGACCCAAATAAGGCAAATATTGTCAAGCTGAAGAATGAAGAAGGTGTAGAGATATCCGGTGGCCATAGTAAAATATTTGAAGGGCTTCAAGGACTTTCTGCAATCCGAAAATCTCATCCTTTGTCTTTGAATCAGAGTGTCAAGTCAAGTGCAAGTCAACGCTCCGCTAAGATTCATGCTCTCCGAAAGAAACAGTAATTGGAATTACAAGCAGCGAAAGAGCTACATAAGTTAGAAGCTGACCGAATTAAACGAAAGTTGGAGTTTGCTAAGGCTAAAGTGGATGCAGATTTAGAGAAAGAATAGGCAGAAGGAGAAAATATGTATAGGGGCGTCCTTACGGATGAAAAAGCTGATTCAGGTGATGGCAGTGTCGATTCAGACAATAATGTTAAACAGTGGCTTCGAAAGTAAGATAGAGGTGGGGAAAGTTCCATACATACTTCTAATAATTATAGGCCATTACTACATTCTGTATCTCATGGCATTATTAATTCTCAGTCTCATTCAAGTCCTGTTGATTAGCTGGCACAGGCATTAACTGATGCTATCGCTCATGTCAATGTTGTTTCGACCCAACGTTCATCTCTGGGCCATCAAAATAATAATATGGACCAGTTTCTTGCTCGTCAGTCAGTCAGTAAGGATTTACTGGTATTAAGTGGAGATCCTAAAGAATGGCAATTGTTTTTCGCACAGTTCGAGCGTTCGACTTCTGTGTGTGGGATATCAAACGATGAGAATATTATCCGACTTCAAAAATGTCTCAAGGGGAAAGCTAGAGATGCAGTTCAGGCCATATTGGGACTTCCAGACAATGTGCCTCGGATCATGAATACTCTGAAATTAAATTTTGGAAGTCCAGAGCAAATAGTGTCGACGCTTACCAAAAAATGCACATTAATGGCATCTTCAAAAGAGGGAAAACCTAAATGCTTCATTTCGTTCTCCAATTCCGTTCAAAATATAGTGAAGACGATGAAGTCTCTCAGAAGTACAGGTCATCTTGGAAATCCTCAATTATTGGAAGACCTGTTGGTTAAATTGCCATACGCACAACAGTTGGGATTGTGTGAATACACTGAACAAAATCCGTAATCCAATCTGGAAGATTTTTCAAACTGGCTTCATCGAATGGCAATTGTATATAGTCGTATGCCATCGAAATCAGTAGACGAGAAGTCAAAATCATTCAATTCTAAGAAAAATTCATCAATAAAGCTGAAAGTGCTAACAACAACACACGATGGCCATGAAAATAAAGGCGACGTGAAATCTGAAAATTCCGACGATGGTAAAAACAATAAGAGTGCCAATAATTCCTATAATCACTAATTAGGAAGTTTTATCACATTTCATCCAATTTATCAGTTTTTTTTATAATTAATCAGTTTTCCCACCAAATAATCAGTTTTTTCTGCAACTAATCAGTTTTTTTTCAAGTTTTGCAACAAATAATCAGTTTTTCACCAAATAATCAGTTTTTTAAAACTAAATCAACAGTTTTTTCCAAGTTTCACTACAATTATTCAGTTTTTTTCTCTAAATGTTCAGTTTTCTCCAAGTTTTACTACAATTATTAAGTGTTTTCTCTAAATATTCAGTTTTCTCCAAGTTTTACTTCAATTATTCAGTTTTATCAAGTTTTACATCAATTAATCATTTTTTACTAAATAATCAGTTTTTCCCAAGTTTTCAACCACCAAACGTTTACACTTGGGAAATTTTTCGTGTCTCAACAAAAATCTTTATCTCCATCACGTGCTTCTATATAGCTCTATATATCAAGCACACATTTCCATGTCTTTCTAACTTCTTATATGAACAGAAGCTATGTATTCCAACGTAATTACACAGCAAATAGCCTGGAGGTAAATCCTGGCCTATTGGCCTATTGTCCCAATATCCCAATATCCCAATGTCCAAGCATATTTCACACATCTCATATATTTTTTAATAAAACTTCATCTTTTTACTCATAATAATATCAGTACACTCACTAAGAAATAATACAAGTCTACACTCAATGTCGGTAAAATGGCAGAGTAGTTAGAGTTTCATGTTACTTTTCAGATCGAGCAGTCAAATCAGGTAAGTACATAATAAAACATGGCGTTTTCCCACTATATAAAGTGGTTTTTTGCTCTTAAAAACTATTATTCACATTCCAATTTTCTTCAAAGCTTCACTCGTATCAAGTTGTAGAAATGTTTTGTCTCTCATTTACATTTTAACGTGTATTTTACTCTCTGATTTACACTTTAACGTTTATTTTACTCATATATATAACATTTTGAACCACACAACGAATACAATAAACAACTAAATCTCCAAACTCGGTAAGTCAAGACTATTTGTTTTACTTTAAGATCTTTTTAAATTAATTAATACCATTTTTGTGGTCTGTTACACAATGATAAAATTTAATTTGTTTTTTAATAGAGTCTTCCAATACATTCAATCAATCTACAATGTACAAAGCTAGTAACTCAAGTTCAACTTTATCTAATTCACCATCTCAAGAACAACATTCACAGACTCCTGATTACATTTATCCAATAAATATAATTCTTACTCAACATTAAACACGGATAATTGATCTCTTTGAATCATTTTTCAGAAGATATAAAGATCAAGTACTCACATCTGATCACAACTTATTGCTCATTTAAGACTTTTTTTCTTAACATACTCAAAATATTGAAGAAATAACATCAATAATTACAAATGTAGTAGATTCTAATATTCAAAATCAATTTGATACCGATGTAAACTTTATTTTATCTAACGAACCTACTAATACTTTTGTTAATGAATTTGAAAGTTACATTTTATTGATGCTGGAATCAAATATTGAATATACAGATGAAAATAATACACCCTCAAATTCAAAAGATCACAGTTACCTCTCTGGGGATATAAAAAAACTCGATGTTGAATCACCTTTTACAAGTGATAAAGATATCTATAAAATCAAAGATTTAGTCGCCGAGTGTAATAATTTACCCTTAATCTTTGTAAATGACACACACAACTTGTACTATAAAGGTGATGAACGTACCTCAAAAGGTAAAACAATTTCTAAGACACAAAAGAAATATATAATCCTAAAAGAACAAAAACACCCAAACTCTAAAAGGACTAATAATGCTAAGATCAATACAAATGTAAAATCAACTTTGAGAAAATACTTACAAAATAAATTAAACTCAAAGTGAGTATATGTATGTTTTTTTTGAAAATAAAATAAATGTAAATTACCCTCACCAAGACAAGTCTACAAACCCCACATATGTATTTCTCATTATCACAAATAAATTTTTTATTAAAGTACAAGTCGAAACTGAATTTTAAAGTTCATAACATGATATTTATTCACTTCATATCAAATTGCAAGTCTAAACACGAAAATAAATATAAAATTGTACAAGTTCTTACTCCCTTTCAAAAACAAGATAACCTTTTTTAATCCTTCTACCTGACAACAATACCTCACTAAATGTAAAAGGCTTAGTTTTTCCATAGTCGTCTTAACAAGATACTTTTTTTAAATCCTTTTACCTGAAAACAATACCTTCCTGAATGTAAAGGCTTAGCTTCTTTTATAGTCGTCTCAGTACCCTTGAATACCCAAACGCCTTTCTAATTTTCGTTTTTGTTTTCGTGGAAACGACCTCCCACTGATTGTAAAAAGGTTAACTTCAAACAATCACTAATCCAATCATTGATGAAGTTGAGGCGCATTTATAAACATTTCTGCTTTGAACTATCCATCTGATGATAATAAAGACTTTACAACCAAATGATGAATATAAAAACTTAAGACTTCTCCTGACATCACATATTAAAAATCAAACTACAATCACATGTTCATATATAGCAAGATATATCAAGTACTCACTTTCATATACGTCAGTAACACCATATTAATTTCTTAACTCAACTGCTCATTACTTTAAAATACACATGTATTGTACAAATTATTGTTGATGTACTCCCAAAATGAGCAAAAACTGATGTTGTCTGATATCAAATTGACGATATTGCGTTAAACCTATTCTAGAATATGTTTCTCACAATAAAATTGTCAATTTACATATCAGATGAGACAAGTTGTACGCATTTATAGAAACGCATCATCAATTATCGTATACAACATATTGAATCAATTGAAATAAACAACGGTATCGTACCTATATTTAATTGACTAACATGGGAACTGAGTCGTGATTTTGAAGTAAAAGACTTGTCTCTTATATAAATAATTACTAACGAAATAGGGATCGATCATAGAAAGAGAGTGAGGGTGGGAGTGGGGGTGGGAGAAGTGATTGAAATATTTTGCCTTTACAAAGTTGTGATTTTTGACCAATTGATTAATAATTTTCTTGCAAGACGATTTGATATAGGAAACCTTTGTAATACAAATGTACCCTGCTTTTATATACTTGTGTATGCTGAATGTATGATTACCTGTCCATGTGGTTGGAAATCAGCGTTCCAAGGTGTATTTCATATGTATACAGTGTTAGTGGTTGTGTAAGCTATAAGATTTGAGATATGTGTTAATACGTTGAGACATGAAAAGTAGTAGGTACGATTTAGAAGTTTTAGACGTGCCAGTGTGTGATTGACACGTGACTGTGTGTGATTGAGATTTATGATTTTTGATTTGGTGCGAAGAGAACAGACAAGAAAGCATTCAGAAGTAAAATATTGAATAAAAAAACAGATTAAGAAATTAAACAAGACAAAAGTAATCAAGAAAAAACATATAAAAGTTAAATTGCGATTATTTGTATGCAGAAGAACACGGAATGTAAAAAGGCAAAACATCACTCAGAGATAAAATACAGAATAGAAAAAAGATCACAAAATAAAAACAAGAGAAAATATATTTAATTACAAAGAAACAAAAGTTAAATCACGATTATTTGTATGTTGAAGAATATGGAACGTGAAAACACAAAACTCCAACTGAAGTGAGTGTATGAGTAAAAAGACGATAGAAAAATGACAAAGTACAAAACAAAACAGTACTTACAAAAAAACAAAAGTCATAAGACAAAAATATGTATGTTAAAGAATACTGAATAGGAGAACACAAAACTACAATTGAGGTGAGTGTAAGAGTAAAAAGACAAAAGTGAAACTAAAAAGTACAAAAAAAAACATTACTTACAAAAAACAAAGTCATAAGACGAAAATATGTATGTTGAAGAATACGGAACGTGAAAAGACAAAACGACATCATTTAGAAGATACAATCGAAGTAAAAAAACATAACAAGAAATAAAAACCAGGAAAAAATATTTGATTACAAAGAAACAAAAATGTAGGAATGCTACAATTGACAAACTAATTGATATAATATGAGCAATAAAGGTCCTATATGTTGGCATTTTGGCATCTAAGCATTCTTTCTTTATATTATTTTGATATTATGGCATTCTTCCATTAGGGCATTTTGGCATTATGGCATTCTTATATTATGGCATTTTGGAGATTTGGTTGTTTATTGTATTCGTTGTGTGGTCCAAAATGTTATATATATAAGTAAAATAAACGTTAAAGTGTAAATCAGAGAGTAAAATACACGTTAAAATGTAAATGAGAGACAAAACATTTCTACAACTTGATACGAGTGAAGCTTTGAAGAAAATTGGAATGTGAATAATAGTTTTTAAGAGCAAAAAACCACTTTATATAGTGGGAAAACGCTATGTTTTATTATGTACTTACCTGATTTGACTGCTCGATCTGAAAAGTAACATGAAACTCTAACTACTCTGCCATTTTACCGACATTGAGTGTAGACTTGTATTATTTCTTAGTGAGTGTACTGATATTATTATGAGTAAAAAGATGAAGTTTTATTAAAAAATATATGAGATGTGTGAAATATGCTGGGACATTGGGATATTGGGATATTGGGACAATAGGCCAATGGGCCAGGATTTACCTCCAGGCTATTTGCTGTGTAGTTACGATGGAATACATAGCTTCTGTTCATATAAGAAGTTAGAAAGACATGGGAAATGAATGTGTGCTTGATATATAGAGCTATATAGAAGCACGTGATGGAGATATAGATTTTTGTTGAGACACGAAAAATTTCCCAAGTGTAAACGTTTGGTGGTTGAAAACTTGGGAAAAACTGATTATTTAGTAAAAAATGATTAATTGATGTAAAACTTGATAAAACTGAATAATTGAAGTAAAACTTGGAGAAAACTGAATATTTAGAAAAAAAACTGAATAAATGTAGTAAAACTTGGAGAAAACTGAACATTTAGAGAAAAAAACTGAATAATTGTAGTAAAACTTGGAAAAACTGATGATTTAGTTGAAAAAAACTGATTATTTGGTAAAAAAATTGATTATTTGTGGTAAAACGTGAAAAAAACTGATTAATTGCAGAAAAAACTGAATAATTGGTGAGAAAACTGATTAATTATAGAAAAAACTGATAAATTGGATGATATGTGATAAAACTACTTAATTCGTGATTAAAACGGGCATTGGATTGACAGCACTAGATAAAATTAGAAGGGGTAGGATTCTTGAAAAGGGTGCGCCATGGGGGTGCTCACCGTCCGCATCGATGAGAATTAGGTTAAGCCCCACTCCAAAAATGTTGCCTGTATGAAAGATGCGTACACAGCCTCACAATATAAAGCACATACCACTTATGCACATGAAATCTGGTTATACGAATTAACATGCAAAAAATCGGGAGCATTAAATAAGATACCCCTGTATTATTATTATTAAATGACAGGGGTTTGGTCCCAAAGAGACCAACGCCGCCGAGGCCTTTATAATTATGGCCTATTGCAGACTCCCCCTCAAAAAAAAGCAGAAAAAGAAAAACAAGATCAAATCGCAAGCCTGCCAGTAGAGCGCGAAAACGCCACTAACTGAGCCACCGACGCCTGACCTAACATATCCAATGATATAAGACACCCCCCAAGATAGAGGTTTCTCACAAGTACAAAGGCTGGGCACACAGTCAAATAGAGAATTGGTGTATCATCATCCTCCCCACAGTGCACGCACGTAGGGGAGTCCAACACTCCAATCCTCCAACCGTGAGCTCCCCAAGCCCCATGCCCCGTCACTAGTCCAATCAACCATCTTAATTGATCTCTGGGATAACGCACCAACGACGCATTGCCGTAAAGTGGTGCCGATATCCAGAGCTTGGCCTGCCTACAGTTGCGTAGTCCAGTCCATTGTCTTTCATGCTCACGCCTAGCCCATTGCGCAATTGCGCAGTGAACAGCGGAGAGTGGAACTGGAACAATTGGTCTTGGACCAAACTGCCTACCGCAACTCCCATCATACGAAGCCTTCGCCAGCCTATCCGCCTCCTCATTACCCCTGAAACCCGAGTGTGCAGGGATCCATACTAACACAACCTCACAACCCCTCTCAGCGAGTCTGTTGAGGTTAGTGTGACAGTCCCACACGACACTTGAGACAGTGTAAGGCCTGGACAGTGCTCGCAAAGAACTCTGACTATCACTGAATACTCTAACCGTAAGATCCTCAGTACCATTCTCCAGCAACCAATGGGCCGCCAAGGAGATACCAAGGATCTCACACTGGAATACAGAAGCATCAGCACCAAGATACACAGACGAAGCCATAAGAGTTACTCCCTGGTTTCTGTCCTCAATCACAACTCCACAGCCAGCATTATCACCATCACGTGAGCCATCAGTAAAGCAAACAACCCCACCCCCCAGAAGAGATAGATCACCAGCCCAATCCACCTGCGATCCAAGTTCAACAGTGAACCTCCGATTCTCCAGGCTCTTATACATCCAGTCCACTGGCATCTGAAGAATGGGAACAAAGGAGCCCCACCTCTCACAAATCACAGTATGACTGGTTGAGCCCCCAAACCAAGGATTTTTTGTCCACAAATCCCTCGTTTTCAGCCTATGCATAGACCTAACAGCCACCGCCTTTAGACAGATGTCCAGAGGCGTGAGGCCAATAAGACACTCCATCGCCGCCCTAGGCGTCGATCGAAGCCCACCCGTAATCATAAGGCACGCTTGATGCTGTACCCTACCCAACAAACTGACATAAGAGCTTTTCTCCAGTGCAGGAGCCCAAGCCACAACCCCATACTCCATCACTGGACGGACAAGGGCAGTATAGGTCCATCTAGCCACGGTGGGAGATAGACCCCATTTCCTTCTAACCATGCGTTTGCATCTGGCCAAGGTCACCTGCGACCTGCTCTCCACTGACTTGCAGTGTGGCATCCAGGTCAAATGCTTGTCCAGTACAACGCCTAAGTACCTAACTGTTCGCCGGATATCCAAGCTCACTCCCCTGTACCTAACAGAAGCAGGACAAAGCCTGGTGTTCCTGGTGAACAGAATCAACTCGGTCTTCTCAGCATTAAGGTTTAATCCCACCTCTACACACCAGTCACTGATAATATCTAGACCATCAGTGACCCGATGTGTGAGTGTGCGGAGCACCATGCCGCTTTGAAGCACCCCTGTGTCATCGGCATACCCCTGTGACAGGGTAGACGACGCCCTTTGACCAAGATTAGTCAAAAGACCATCCATAACTAAGTTCCACAAGAGAGGTGAAATAACCCCACCTTGCGGACACCCTCTTTCCACCTTTCGTTCCCTAGAACAACCACTAATCTCAGACACCACCCTCCTATGTCTAAGACTAAAGTCGATCCACCTTTTCAACAAAGAGCAAATACCAAACCTATCCAATGCTGAAGTTATAGCACTGAATAATACATTGTTGAAGGCCCCTTTAATGTCAGCAAAGGCACCCAGAACCATCAGTCCCGACTCAAGGGCCCTCTCCACATACGCTACTTTTCTATGAATAGCCGCATCCGTGGAAAGACCCCTCAATTACGCAAACTGATGATTAGCCCTGAGCCTGCTCTCCAACTCAGGTGTTCTGATGTGCCCGTCCACCAGTCTTTCCAGGACCTTCAACAAAACAGGAGCTAGCTGTATAGGCCTCCACGAAGAGGCCTTACAGTAGTCTCCCCTACCCGGCTTAGGTAGAAATACTACTCTAGCCACCCTCCAGCACAGCGGTACAGTGCCCAATGCCAGGCAAGCCTGATAAAGAGCAACTAACCGCCCCAAAATCACCGGTAGACTTCTCTGCAATAGCACAGGTTGAATACCGTCAGCCCCCGCAGACTTGTATGGACTAAAACTCCAAACAGCATTCTGCACCTTCCTCTCAGTGATGATCTCTGAGCAGCCATCGAATTCCAGGGAACGCATACCATGATCCATAATAGGTCGCTCCCCACTATCCAGCCCAGGAAAGTGATACCTAAGAAGGGCATCCAGAGTCTCATTCATTGACGTCGTTGACCAATCCGTTACAGCATCATAAACTAACCCCGGAATCCTCGTCACATTCCCCTCAAGGCTCCTAAGACACTTTACAGCGTCTCCATACTTACTTACACCACCACAAAAGTCAGTCCATGACCTTCGTTTAGCACATCGAACAGCTGACAAATAGACATTGCGAGCTTCCTTATACTCTTGCCAAATTACAGGGTCACGTCCGTGACGACCCACTCTCTTAAAGAGGGTGGTTACACCCACTCGAAGAGCTGTGAGCTCATTTGTCCACCACGACGCCACCCTGTCCCTTCGTCTTTATGTCCTTAAAGGGCATACCTCATCAAGAGATTTCATCATGGCCTCGCCGATAGCATCCGCCTCAGCATTAACATCTTCAACACTGCGCAGCTGCCCATCAGACATTATGTGAACTCTCTCCCTTAAACAAGCAGAGTATCTGCTCCAATCCACTTTCCGAATGTTTCGACAACGAACAGCCACTGGCAAGCCAGCCGAGACGCGGAAACGAATGTACCTGTGATCAGACCCCGATTCCTCGTCTGACACAGCCTATCCGTCAACCCATGACTCAGCTAATCTATTAGCCAGCGTGATGTCGATTACCTCACTCCTGTTAGCTACAACAAACGTAGGAGCACTACCCTGATTCACTACCGAAAGATCAGTAGACATAACGTAGTCGAACAGTAACTCACCTCTGCGATTAGTGTCGGTGCTGTTTCATACCCGGTTATGTGCATTAGCATCAGCACCTATGATAAGGGGCAGTTTATTGACCTGGCAGTAGTCAACTAGCTTGCGCACGCGATCCTCGGGAGGATCAGTTGCTTCACCTGGCATATACACAGAAGCAAAGACTATCGGACCCTTACCCCACCAAGTTACAACAGAGACTACATCTCTGCTCGTAAACTCTATCAGCAATTGAGCTCTCACATTCCTCGAAATCAAAACACATGCACGCGGAGTAGCATGCAAGTCAGACACAAAGAGTTTATCAGCCTTACCTAAACCCCTCACAGCTCCTTTATAACAGTACGGTTCTTGAATGAGACAGATATGCGAGCAAACCGGGCGATTACGGGCGGCGGCAGCATTAAGGTGATGTTCACGTCGCACCACTTCATCGCGAAGACCACATAAGTTCATAGCCCCCGCTTTGGAGTGGTGCATATTAATTTGGGTCAGGTCAATACTTGATAGGGCCAGGGAAGAGACCCCACCAGGCTGTTGACCCAACCCGATGTTAAAAGTCATCTTCTTTTAGCACCACCACCCGTAATACCCGTTCTGCCCATAATCTCAAACAAAACCGTACCCAAGCCATTTGCTCCCACCATACGTGCCTAACAACGGCCCGTATCCAAAGTACCCATACATTGCAATACATTAGCCAATACAACAGTATCACCCCCGTATGCATGGGTAATACATTAGGGGTACCAATACAGCAGTACCTAGCAACATACTCAATCCTTATCCATGCACATATGTTTGTAGCATATGTGTGCACCCAATTCCTATTTTCAAACATTGGCCACCAATAACACACGATCATTGTGTACTGGGTTCCTCCGTAGCGAAAACAAATAAACCATATCCAGCAGGAGTGAAAAATAATTGAAAATACAAACTCACTCCTGCTAAATAACAATCCACTAAAAACAAAATTGCTAACAATGTCATTTATAGCCCTACGACGCCATCTATCCACCAATTTTCGAACTAAAGCGTAAACAAAATTCTCAATAGGGGTACTAGGGAGGGAAAATATTGTAGCTCCTAAGTACATCCTAAGCAAAAAAACTTGTCCACCTTCCCAACCACAAATATTTAATAAATAATAAAAATAAAAAATATCCCCCCCGTTCCTAGGAAGATTCCGGCTCTCGGAATGATTGCATCTTACCGAAAACTGGATTACCCGTATCCGAATACTCCGGTAAGTTCGCCATCCTTCCTCAGCTTCCTCCCCCTGTACAGCCTGTATGAAGGATAGGCGTCTTAAGAAAGGGTAGGGTTCTTGGAAAGACAGGAGTGCGCCATGGGGGTTAGGTTAAGGTTATAGGCATATACCGTCTGCATAAAGGTTATAGGTATATACCGTCTGCATAAAGGATGGGTACATAGCATTACCATATGAAATACATACCACGTATGTACATAAAATCTGGATATACGATTTAACACGCTAAAAATCGGGAGCATTGATATTGGCCTAATATACACTACTGATGCAGAAAGTTCGACAATATTTTTTAGCACAGGATTATACTGACTGATGCAACATTTTCCATCCTACACAACATAATCTTACATGCTCTTTAGAACCAAGCAAACAAAGACACGAAACAATCTACAATACCTGACTATTTTTAAACATATAAATAATTTGTACCTATTAAACAAAAGTGTGTATTCCTTGACTACGTTTTGACTAAAAATAAAAATTCCAAATTATAATCATATTATGTTGTGTCCACTTATAAGAGAAATTCCGTAAACGGTTAAAATGGAATCCGGCTATAAGGGACGGATTCCTCTGATCTGGCGGTGTTCCTTATAGTCGGATTTCTCTGTATTATAACAATAATTTCGTCAATATGAATAGTTTAGGAATGGTCCATAAATAAGGTCAGGGTTTGGGTCAATAGGTATCCTCCGATATTGATGATATTTCATATAAAACATAGCTATTCGGGAAATGTTTAAGCTAATAACGACAGCAGGACTGGGGCATAGCTTAATAGAAATAACATGACATCATTTATGGACGAACCCTAACTATGCATTCTGTTTTTTAGATGCTAAAAGCTTAAGAATCTATTGAAATGGTTACGTCCGTGTGAATGTCTGTCTGTCTGTCCTTCTGTTCATTACACGCTACAGGTCACAGGTTTTAACATATCTCCGTCAAACAACTTCTAAACGACCGCAAAAGCAAAGCTCAAATCTCTCTAATTTTTGAAGTGCTCCCCACACCCAATTTTTCGGCTTTGTTGTTGTAAGAGGCTCACACTTAATCTTCAAGTGACGCAAATTAGGGACAGCTGACCCAGTTTGTGGTCAACTTTGGGAAAGGCGCTCAGTTCCAGAGTGCTCACGCTTGCAATGACGTCTCCACTCACAATACTCTGGTCATCTGACCCAGTGTGTTCCAATGCGAAGAATGCAAGAAGCTTGTTGGCCGTGTTCAAGGAGCCAGAGTCCACATCCAGTCATCCAGCTCAACTTTGGACAGAACTGGGAAATAATCCGTAAGAATTCTGCTTGGATTTAGTTGGTCTTGAAATTGAAACACATGGCGGTCATATACGCATCGGTCAAGAGCCACAATTTCTTCACGATCCGCTTTCCGCTCCTCGCTCTTCGATTTTCTTGACCACAGTAGGTTTTAGGTTTTTAAAGGATTTCTTTTCTCGTACCAGTTTCAAGCATTTTAGTTTTCTCAGCGGCGGGATTTTAATATTAACAAGGAAGTCTTGAGGGTTCACGTGGAGTTCCAAGTATTTCAAGGTATCCCTGCTCCTTCGCAAAAGTATGCCCAGGATTGACGCAACGTCCCTGTACGCACCATGAAATCCCCCAATAAGCGATAATTTGCTTGTGAGTTTCCCAAGTTTGATCCGGGGGATGTTCTCAGGGTACAGTCTTAATGCTTCCTTGAGATTTGAACATTTAAACTGGTGAACTGGGGATTTGAGGAGGGATTGTAAAATAGCGATTTAATGAAGTGAGCCTTTTTCATTTGGAAGAGGAGTGAGCTCCTCCAACGCCTGCATCTTGAACGGGACGGAGCTTGGGTGAGATGTTCACAAGTTGCTTAAGAAACTCTGCTTTGGATTAATGCAAGTTGGATTTTACTCCCAGAATAATTCTTAATAAGATTCTGAGATCGAGATTCCGATTAAAACTCCTGCTTCGCAACTTTCTTAAATATAATACTTGGGTTTGTTGTTGATCTCGGTCTCGTGTTTTGAATCAGTAACATTTGAAAAACACCATACTCACTAAATTGGGCGTGTTCAGAAACAAGAGCCTTTTAAAAGAATGTGATGAGCTTATGTTGCTAATAATGATACGTTTTTTTGTATTTTTTCTAAAGAGTGCAAATAATCTCATGAATTCGTTGGGAAGTGATAGGGGCAGATTTTTGAGGGCCTTTTCAAATCCTGGAAGACACTTGATGCTGTTTGAGGGGAACTCTCGGCATTTAGAGATTGTTTGGATGAGAACCGGAAGAAGGCTGTAGGGTGGTCGTGCTTTGTAATATTTGAAGATGGGTGACATTTGATCATCTCTACCGTAATCTGGGTTCACCTCCAGGAGTTGTTCGTGAGAAGTTGGATTCATCTCACCAATCTTTACGTCACAAGCACTTTGTTTGAGGAGCACTCACGTGGCCGCATCCCATCAGCTTCGGTTCACTAGGCGAAAATGGAGCCAATCTTTTGTAGGGAGAATTTGTTGTCAAGTATAACCCGCAGTATCTACAGCCACTACAATAAATTGTGCACATTTTTGCGTACACTGTTCCTCAAACATAGCGCATTATAGTTATATAATACTAGTCTCACGATCAGACTTCATATTCAGTTGAGCGGGAAAATTCAAAATTACTAAATTTCATCCCAACTCACAAACAATTAAATGACTCCATTCTCACTGTTTTATTTTCCACTTTTTAAAAAACGAATAAATACAGCAGTGAACACTTTTTAAAAACATACAAATGCAATATTTTCCCTATTCCTAAAAACGCAGAAATAAAACACTGAGCATTTTTTAAAAATTGTGTAAATGAAATATTTTGCGCTCTCTGAAAACATGAAAAAAAGATATTTTCTATTCTTCCAGAAATGTGTAAGTGAAGTATTTTGGGCATTTGAAATACACGAAAATAGAACATTCGTACTTGTAAAAAATCATTGAAAATTGAACTCGATGCACGTTTGAAAACTAAAATGCGAATCGCATAGTGTCCATGTTTTGAATGCTCTTCATTCTGCTGTCGATCTCGTGTGGTAGCTTCAAATTTACGATTTGGCGGGAAATTCTCAAAATCTCATTTTGTCGAGGTTTCTTTCAGAAATTGATGACTCATACAAATTTTGGAGTGCGCACAGGAGCTTTCCTATAATTATAACGCTCTTAAAAGACGCTTCCACATTCCTTAAGAGTCGTCCACAGATGACGTCATCAAATAGTCTCACATACTCACATTCTAAACAACTTGCAATTTTAAAAAAGCACAGAAATGGAATATTTTCCACTTTAAAAAGCAAACATGGAAATTTTTGCAATTTAAAAAAAAAGAAATGGAATATTTTGCAATTTTCATAAACAATGCGAATCGCAGAGCTTTTACTTTTAAAAACTTCTAAGTAACATTGCACAGTGAGCGTTCAGTCAGAATATTGGAGTTTTTATTTGACGCAATAAAAAAAATCGTAGTAAGAGTGTTGTTAGGTTAATTCCCCCTCTCTCCTCTAAATCTAAACGTCATTGACAGACGCACCTTCATCGTTGTATTCTTTTAGAGTCACTTTATGACGGGACACAGATGAGGAGGCACAAGCACGTGCAAAATGGATGATATGACGTCAGCTTTGAATAATTTTTTTAAATTTGGTGAAAGCCAAGAGAATGAAAGGGAGGAGAAGAAACTTGTAAAGTTTATTAAAGAAAAACCTCAAAACGGTCAGACTTGTTCTGGCTGACTTTAAGATCTCCATCTAAACTCCATCAATGAATTTAATTATAAGTAAATTAGAAGCTTATACAAGAGAATTTGAAGAATTTGCACACGATGATGAGTCGGATTTAAAATACTGTGCAGTTGAGGTTCTTGCCAAACCTTGCATTTAAGCCCATATCCATGTCATACTGTATCTCAATTAAGTACTCTCTTTTAAACTTTTGCTTTTGCAGTTTTTGCTTCTCCTTGGCGTTTTTTACAGCCGTTTTTTAATGCTCAAGGTTTTCGCATTATTTAAATAAAATAGAGTCACGTGTCATTTCATCGCTTGAAAAACCTTAACACTTAACCAAAAAGCATTTTGTACTACCTTGAGTGAAGAATCAAAACTGCGCATATGTAGTTTAGGCTAGAATTAAAATGAGTTTCCTCAGAACAACAATAAACTGAAATGGAGAAATAAAATCCTAACTAAGGATCGTTTATGATTGGCATTACATGCAGAGGGTATTTACATGCCACATGCTTTCAGAAGCAAGATATTTTGAGTTTCTGCGGATAGTGGATTTGTTTTACCTAAAAATTGTTCATTTTGATTCTTTATGAGATTTTCAAAATATTTGAAGTTTACTGATCTGTAGAACAATATCTGAAATGAAATTTTCACGTTTAGGAAAATGAGAAAAAATTTGAATTTCAAAAGCTATAGTATTTCTGTTTATCTTATGTAATAGGAATTTTTCAAAAATTTTTATTTAAACACAATATGTTTTTCTTAACTTTTCAGTAGTAATAATAATTAAACACGATTAAAACTTAATATTTCAAAATATTTTAAAGCAAGGGACCAAAAATTTGGAAAACGTTCTAGCATACGTCTGGGCACATTAAAACAACAGCAGCAGGGACGTGATCTGTGACTCTTATGACAAGTGCGAGGAGGACGTTCAACTCTTAACAAGCCTAGGCTCGCACTATACTACCTCTTTTTCGTGACCTGGTCCCAGGTTTACCCCATGGGGACCACTACGGGTGAATATAATTGCAAAGGCTTGGAGTAATACAACAGTATTATCAAAAAACTTATCGCCAATAGAATCGAACCTAGGATCACTCTGTCTGTACCATTTGGATCTGCCACAGTCACAGGCTCTGAAAGACGTACATGGCTGGAGGAACGAAACGATGGCGGAATACTGTAAAGACTATGCTGCATTCCTTTTCGGGAATTTCGGTGACCGGGTCAAGAAATGGATTACTTTCAATAAAATCTGCGATTTTTGTATTTAGAGTTATAGGGATGGAACTCACGACCTTGGAATTAAAGATGTAGCCACTGCCCATTATGAATGTGTTCACAATTTGCTAAATTCTCATTCTTTAACCTGCACTCTATGAAGATCAATTGATGACGGTTTAGAAAGGAAAGGTATCACTTGACTCCGTTTGATTAGAACCAATGGACTCAAACATTACAAAATATGCGATTGCGGTTGAGATAGTTCAAAAATTCAGAGAAAAGACACTTACTTAACAATAATACTGGAAGGAAAAGAATTTGATCTTTTATTATGGTTTAGCACTTCAGTCTTGTTTAATTGTACCTGCTACACAGTCAATAAAGAACGATTTGCACTTTTCAAAAAAAACGTAAATTAAACGTTTTGCACTTTTCAAAAAAAAATGTAAATTAAACGTTTTGCACTTTTAAAAACCATGTAGATACAACATTTTGCACTTTTCAGAAAACAAGAATATTACACATTTTGCACTTTTCAAAAAACATGTAGATTAAATATTTTCCACTTTTCAAAAACCACGTAGATACAACATTTTGCACTTCTTAGAAAATACTTAGATAGAACATTTTGCACTTTCAAGTAAACGCGTTAGTTAAAAATCTTATAAATTTCAAAAAACGCGTAGATTAAACATTTTGCATATTTTAAAAAACACATAGGTAGAAAATTTTGCACTTTTCAAAAAACACGTAGATTAAAAATTTTGCACTTCTAAAAAAACACGTGGATTCAACATTTTGCACATCTCAAAAAGAACATCGATAGAACATTTTGCATTTTCGTATGCGCGTAGAAAGACGAATTTTCACTTTTCGTATGCAAGTAAATGAAACAGTTTTCTCTGAAGATCTGTCGCTGTATTTTTTAAATGTCTATAATTTTTTGCTAAGGACGGTTGGATCACCACTCCAGTTGTTACCTAAGACTCCTATTATAAAGGAGCTCATTGGGGTAAAAAGTTAGAGGGAAGGTCTCTCCCAGTCCCGTTTACCTGTCTTTGACAGCGAATGGAAGTCGAAGCTGAATGGTATCTGGGGCTTTTTCGGTCTGAATCACTTTACTGCGGAATTAGTCGTCCCAGCTGAGAGGACGGACGCGCGACGGTGTGGTGACCAGAATACAAACACATTCTAACAAGAGAATGGTTTTACATGATACGCGCCAATTTCAAAAAGTCATGTCTACAATAATCTGGCTACTTTATAATATTAAATATCCAAAGTAACTCGATTGCTGTTTGCGCTGTTTGGCCACACTGACCTGCCGAAGTTTAAGAAAACTCAAATTTTAATATTTTGCTGCACTGTAAATTTTACAGTTCTCATCTGAATTTGATAAAATTTGACGTATAGTAATGTTTGAGCTCCTTTCTGAAATGCAGTTTTAAAGATTTTTTAAACTGCCTTTTTAAAAAAAACCTGCCTTTTTGAAAACATTTTTAAGGCCTAATTTCATAAACAAATTTTTTTCAAAAAAACGAAAATTTTTCGAATGTTGAAAAATCCTGAAATTATTTTTTGAAAACCCTTTAATAATGCTATTGACTGTACTTTCAGACAAAAATGTGTCTCTACGGACCCTATGTATAGTTTACTGTAATAAGAAGTTACTAATATTTAATTATTATTAGGGATCGTCCGTAAATGACGTCATTAGTAGGAAATGCGTCTTTTTGGATACTGATGAAATCTAACGTTGAAGCTAGCCATTTAGACAATGATTATAAGGTGATGAAGGGGGAAAGGCGTTATAGGGTCCCAGGAAAAAGAATTTCGATGAAACTATTTGTGAATGATCGCTTTAAGAAGTCCCTTGAGTGTCTACTTGACTGAACAGGTGTACAGACAAATCTGCCTATAAGGGATCCGCTTTAAAAGAAAACTGGGTATAAGGGACAGATATAAAACATTTCGTTGGCCAGCTATGCTTCTCACATTATAATTATCCGGATTTACGAGAACCGATATAAGGGATAATTCTGTTATAAGGGACGAATTTTGGCAATTTTTAAACATTCGAATAAGGCAAGAATATTTTTTAGCGCAACCAAACACTGACGACATAAAATTTTTTAATATACACATAGTTCTACGTGTTTGTCAAAACCAAACTAAAACGAAGCAAACTATATTAACTGACTTTTTAAAGTAATGATTATAATTTGCATGTAATGGGCAAAGCTGTATATATCTTCAGCTTGTTTTAGCTAACAATAAATACTAAACAATTTGAATTATAACGTGTCCGTTTACAAGGCAAGGAAAAACCCTTAAACGGTTACAATGGATTCCGGTTTTAAGGGACAGATTCTGCCAGTCCCGCGGAGTCCCCTATATTCAAATTTGTCTGTAATGCAGATTGTAATATCTACTCAATTTAAGTGATATTTCCTTTATTGATTTATATTTACGTACTCATGATTTCAGACACTTAGCAATACTTAAACATAATTACAATTCCATGTCGAGGTAAGTAGATGGAAACGTATCTTGTTTTTTTTTGACACACAATTAATTTACATATTGTAACATGCACTGTTATCACACTTAACCTTGTGTTTATTTTTTCTACTAAAAGCTGACATTGACGACTTTTTTCATACAACATAAATTAGTACACACATCGTATGGATAAAATGTGCGAACGTGATCATTTAAACATTGGAAGCTCGAAGGTAAACTATGTATTTAATTATAGTAAAAGCATACGGCAAAATGGTAGAATAATAATCCACGTGGTACCGAAAATTGTCGCGGATTTGGTATAAGCGGCGGAATAATCAGCCCTGCTATGCTGCATTGGGTCGTAGGCACTGATCAGACCCGTCTGATTGGGCCCTAAAAAATTAATTTGTGTATAATAAATTGGGGAGGGGGGGGGGCGAAAATAGGTGAGTAATGGATAATAACGAATAATGAATAGAAGGCGACAAGATTCTTTTTTATAATATTTTTAAACCGTTTACACACAAGCCTCCGCGGCACCAATGCTGCTTTAACATAATTGCAATGTCTGAGATTTAAAAAATTCGTGGTATGCATAATTTTTGTTTCAAGAATATTTCCAAAAAAGTTTCAAAAAAGTGCCTTTTTCTCTACGTAACAAGTAATACAAAAAAGATTTGAACTAAATCCGTTTCACCGTTTACCCTATGTTAACTTCGTGAATTTAAAAAATTCTCACATGGGAACCTACCTTACTTAAAACTTCAGAATGAAGCGAAACTACCCAGAACGTATACTACACATATGAGTGCCCTCGGTTCGTATCGTCGTTCGACTGCAAAATTCGTTGTTCGGGCGCAATCGCGCGCACAATTTCAAAAATATCGATTTTTTCGAATTTCAAAGCGCTCTAGCTCCTACAGTTTTTGTCTGATTTTAAAAATATTTGAAATACAACATCTTTGTATACTTACCTTAAAAGGTATTTCAGGATTTTTGAAAATTCAAACATTTTAATTTTTTTCGAAAAGTTCAAAACACGTATATTTCTGAGGTCCAGAGGGTTTAACTAATTTTTTCAAAGCAATTGGGATAGCGTTAGCGCAAACTTTTACAAAAACAGGAGGAAATATTGGTATTTCTTTCCGCTACCGCTATCGCTATCCAATGCTTTAGCATTGGAGGAATAGCGCTGCTATAAATTTTTTTAATGGCGACAGCGGTGGTTCCAGTCTCACATTTCAATATGGAAGGATATAATATGGTAGCAAGAAATCTTATGGCCATCACTGCATTTGGTTAGAAACCCATCGACAGTGATATTTGTAAGCCCTGAAGCCCAGTACATTTTAAGCTTGTTTTGATTCTCTTCACAGGGAATAAATGCAACTTTTTATGCTTTAGATTTTTAACATTTGTTAACTTGACCCAATTTTTTCGAGAATTTTTTCTACATATTGCGCACAAAAATATGAGCATCGAATTCTGTTCCAGAATCTCTTCTCTTTTTTAAATAAAATATCGGTTTATCCGATATCGACATCTGTTATCGAAATTCGAATCGGATTATTCGATCGAATTTTAATATTTTTGTTATTTCGTAATTTGTATAAATAATTTAGTAATTAGGTAATTAGTAATTTCTGTAATTTTGTTTTTTATGTACATTGTAGTGTAAGATTGAGCATTCATAGCTATACTTGGTGAACATTTTCTACTAAAGCCGAGGCGCGTATAATTCAAAAATATCACTGTGACGGACAATACAAGCCATAGCCATTATGCCGATTATGCATTATTATCATTAATATGAAACAGGATTTGCTCGCATCTTTCAAGTTTTAGAAGTCAGGAGACCTTACTCAGGAAAATTTCCCCACCTTTAAAAATTTTTAAATTACCAGGTAATCCTGTTAATTTTGAATTTAACATCCAAATCTGTTAGCTCGACCTAACTAAACGTTATTCAAGACCTTTTTTAAGCGTGTGATAATAAGTAAGTAGTTAACATCTAAAGTGTAAACTACAGCCGGAGGTAAAAAATTAAAATAGAAAATCAAGCAGCGGAAAAATGCTTCACACATTGCACGTAAGTTATAAGCGAATTAGTAGTAGTATTTGCTTTCTAGTTTACTAACAAAAAAGGAAAATACTGAAAATACATATAACTAAAGTAAATTAAAATGAAGGGTTAAAATTTGATTTCGTCAGTATATGAGCATTAACTTATTTGTCTTGTCTAAAATACTTTTATTTAATTTTCTTGCAGAACAAAATAAAACGTTTGAGCAATTTGATTGCAGAATACGAGGAAGGGGAAAGAAGTAATACAGATCCTAATCCTGCGTTACACAATTTTATTCAAAAGGTATAGTGAAGCTCGGAATATTTTTACTTACAGGAAGGTTTTTAATGCTAACATCTATAATTATAATAAAACATTTGAGATCGTGTCCATCTAATTATACACGCTATCTCATACTGAACGTAGTCACATAGCTAAAAGTTGCTATTCAATGATTTAAGTCCTGTGTAAATGCCGCTTAAGTTACGTTTATTCTACTACCTTTTTGTGTAGGTATTTCATTCTCACTTTATTCGAATCATCAATTAAATCAAAAGGCTTTGAATATTTTTAAACGCACTGTGTTTCCCGTGATAGAATCGGCATTAGAATACTCATTAATATGTCATTGAATCTTAGCTTCTTATCTGTCATTGCAGGTACAACGTATCTTGGATGAGAAAACTGAAACTACAAAAAACGATGGACTGGGATGTTCAATCTCGGATTCAAATAGAAATAATAATGTGTCATGCAGCTCACCACCCCCTCAGCAGATAAATGCTGTTGTCTCAAATCCCAATCCAAGGGTCCTTGAAGCTTTGAAAAATCATGTGGTGAGTTCAGAACTCAGAACTTGCAAATCTTACTACAATTATCTAACTTTTGTTACATCAAACGTTATAATAAATGTAACACAAATAGTCATAATGTTAAAACAGCTTTATTAAATTTAGAATAATTGTAATTAGGTATTGACGGAAATATTAAAATGTGGAGGCTACCATGACCTCAAGAATTTCCGCCTCATCAACAAACAGTGGAAAGAAATTGCTAATTCCATGATTGCCAAAAAAAAGCTCTGGATGCTTAGCTTTGGAAACAAATTTAGTGGTTCCAATATCAACAGAAATAATGATTTACAGAGCCTAATATACTGCATCGAAGGAGGTGAAGGACGCTTTCCATTAACTGCAATTGAATTTGTTGAATTTAAAAGCTACAAAACTTTGAACAAAGCATCTCTGCTTCGATTTTATAATTTAATAGGACCAAATATTAAACACGTAGAATTCCATGATTTTGGTTCTCTGACTATAAACGAATTTCAAGATTTGCTTGTTAACAAGATGCCAAATGTAGATTACCTTGGCGCTGGAAAAATTGTCTTCACGGATCAAGAGAAATGTGGAGCTCCAAAAATTATTCTGCCGCACTTAAAAACAATTAAATTCATCAGCTTTGAAGTACTTACGGTTCTACCGTATTACAAAGTTATTTTAAGTGCTGCGATAAATTTGAAGGAAATTCAAGATTTTCGGGTTCAGCTCACGGATATTGTCATTGAAACTGGGAAATTGCATTGTATTCAAAAATTTTGGTTTGCTTTGGAACTCAATACCTGCTCTGCTTTGTGCCATAAGTTTGCTAATTTAGAACCGAAACTAATAGGGCTTACTATTACCCGAAATTATTTCGAAATCTCAATGGATGGGGAGCTAACCGTAGAGCTCGAACAAAGCCTGAAAAAAATTTTATTTTCAAGCAGAGACACTCTACAACATCTCGGATGTCTTCCGTGTGTCTTGCCAGTAGATTTCGAACTACCAAAATTTCCAAATCTGGAGTCCTTGAATGTCCGAGACGATTTGTATGTGAACGATGCTGATTATCTAGGACCTGTTTTCCCTCCTGGATGTGATTTTAATGAGATTTTTTCTAATCTTCACACCGTATCACTGAATGTTTTTTTCCGTGAAAATGAAACTCTGCAGAAATTGTTTCCTCAACAAGCGTTCCTATCTGTAAAAAATTTAGTGTTTCATAAGGATTTTGAAGTCGGGAAATCATTAAAAGCGATTTTCCCAAATGTGTCCCATATCAAATTTACAGGATTTGATAAAATTATTTCCCAAACGGAAGATAAGCGCTTCCCTGGAGGATTTTCTTTTGAATACGACTCTAAAATTGAGTCCTTGGAATTTCATCAGTGTCTTCTTGCTGACTCAGAGCGAAAGTTTCAGCTCGATTCCGTCTTCACAGGTCTTCCAGCCAACGTTTGCAAAAACTTGCTCAATATTGATAATGGTGGTAAAGCCAGAGACGAAGATGAAAACGTTCAGTTCGTTAAAGAGTTTCTAAAATTAGTACAACCTGAGAATTATTTATTCCGCAACTGCGAAGGTAAAACTGACGCTGGTTTATTCACTATTGGTTTTAATGTGGTCCACGCAAGTTTACACAAGTTCTGGTTTAATTTTGAATCTTTTGCTAAATAGGTTTACTACGGTTAAAAATTATTTTTAACAGCAGCCTTAATATTCACTTTCGAATACCGAACCATTTGAATGGCGATGCGGGTGGTGAAAATGTTGAATTGTTGAACGCAGTCATCTCACCAATCAGCTGTGTTTACGGATTTTCACTCATGCCAAATTTAGAGCAAGTAATCATTGGCTACGATCACTATTTACCGAATGCTTCAGGTAATGCATTTTTTGAATAAATTATTTTTCAGAATATCTTAAAATGTATTGCGGCATATATAACTTAAATCTTAGTTAGAATTTCGTTCGCTTAAGCTGTTACCCTAATAAGAAATATACAAGCGTACCTATTTAACTGTCATTATTTATTATTTAACATAATTAACTAGAAAATAACGTTATAATTAATTAAAATTGAAATACTTTTATTGGCTACCAAATTTCTGAAAAAATACATTAATGTCAATAACTGTTAACGTTAACTTACCTAGGTATATGTCAGTACGCTCAAGGGAATTCAAAGCAGCTTAATATTGAATTTAGTTATATGTGTTGGGTTATAACTTACTACGGAAGGATAATTATCTTATCATTAATGTGCTATTAAACTTTTGTGACTAATTAACTAGTTACTTATCAATTTTTTTATACATAAATTACATAGACAGTAATTACGCTTATACAGTGTTGCTTTTTAATCTGCACAGATATTGCTCAAGTTTTGCAGCCCTTAGCTGAATTTCCATACGTCAGGATTGTTCACGAACCCACCGTTTAATATACGCCACATATTGGAATGAAACGAAACAGTTGAACCTATCAGTTTAATTTGTTCGCGTAACCTGAATTTCACTTCACAAAATGTATTTTATTAAACTCTACATTTCGGATTTTTGGTAACCTAAATCAACATTAAAATTTCATAAAACATTGTAAAGGTAATTGGTAATTATGATTACATTACAATTCTAGATTTGGTATCAATCGGGTACATCACATATCGTCAGCGCAGAGGCAAATCTGACTATCTCCTTTTGGTGCTAAAAGCGAAACTGACAATTACCATTTTTTGCTAAAAGCGAAAATGACTATCTCCATTTTTCTCAAAATACTATAAAAAGGAGGCAAAAAAACTATATGTGCCAATACAGCATGTTATTAAGCATACGTTTTTGTTAAGGGGTCGTCCATAAATGACGTCACAAAAATTGTTGCTCTTTAAGAACCCACCTACTCTCATTATAACGGCTCAACTGTAATAAGGCGTGTCATGAATAATTACCAGACAAGACCCACACACGCTAAGTGTGACATTATTTATAGACAACCCATTATAAATGTTACAATCTTATCACTTTTAGCCATTGATTTTATTATTAGCTATTGGTAATCTAAATCAATGTGTCAACCTTTTACTGACTGAACTCAGCGTTAACGTTCAAATTTTCAGATTCTCGTTTTCCACTTAACAAGTGTTTAATGTTCCTGCTGCTGGTTTTCTAGTGACTGCTTTTATTATTCATCATTTCTGATTAGTTTTCAGTGGGAATTGTAATAATGGAATTTTACGTTTAGTTAATATTGTAGTGATCGGAAAACAAATGTGAAAGAACTTTAACATTTAGTATGTACATAGTTAAACTGTCACACGGAATATTTGTATCTTCATTCATTGTACCTGTCACTAACAATGTGACCAATCCAAAAACTAAATTACTACGCTGCTGGATCTAGGATTCAAAATTCTACCGATTCTTCCTTTGCCAAGCACAATTAAGACTTTAAAGTCTTAATTTCAGTTATTGTTCGTTGTTATGTGATGCGGTATGATAATTAAGTTTCACAACATTGCGATAGCTAAGCTTTTATAAATGGAGTAGATGTTTTCTGAGAAATCAATAATTTTTGTGACGTCATTTATGGACGACCCCAAAACAAAAACGTCTACTTTATAAAATGCTGTATTGGTATATTGTATATATAGTTTTTGTGCCTTCTTTTAATGGTATTTCGAGAAAAATGGAGATAGTCATTTTCGCTTTTAGCAAAAAATGGTAAAAGTCAGTTTCGCTTTTAGCCCCAAAGGGAGATAGTCAGATTTGCCTCTTCGCTGACGATATGAATTATTGATGCATAAATCTGTTATTGTTTTTTATGGGCATCAAACATATGCATTTTTTGTAATTTTTTTAGAAAAAATAAATATTTTAAAAAACTTTAAAATCTCGAAATATCTTTATAGAATACAAAATAAGGATCACAAAAAATCAAAAAGCAAAATCAGATTAGAACTGTAGAAGTAATAGGGCGACAAAGTTTTAAAATTTGAATTTTTTTAAACTTTGGCGGGCTGCTGTGACCAACCAACGCGAGAAGCACTTGAGTTACTTTGCATCTGTGCTATTCAAAAGTAGCCCGATTTTGTAAAATGGGTCTCTCTGAAATCTGGGTGTTGCATGTCGCTTCGTTTCCTTGTAAGAGTGCTGGTCTGCTATTTGCCTTGGCTTAAAGGAGACAAATATTAAACTTTAAATTAAATGATAATGGAAATAGCGGTTTCGTTACTGCAGCGTCCAAGTAGACGTCATCATCTATGCCTTGTTGAGAAAATGTTGGAGTGGATCTTTGGGATAAAACAGGTGACAGAGGCTGCGAAATAAGTCGTATTTCATTCTACTCCCTCCATCTCTGAATTCGGAGTCAGGCATTGGTGGGTATATAATGCGAAGGACATTCATACGAAATTGACGAAAGTACGATTGAAATAAAATATTACGTTTACAATCAGCACCAAAACTCGAATAGATCTTATTGATTTTTATGTTACATATCGTCTGTGAAGAACAAAAATGTCCTATGTCTATTCGTAGCTAAAAACAACATGCACTATCTACGAAAAAATTCAAATGCCTTGAGATCATTTAAAAAGAACGTTTTGCACTTTTAAAACACATAGAATTAGAACATTTTGCACCTTTTTGAAAACATGGAATTAGAATCTCTTCCACCTATTTAAGACCATTGAATTAGGAAAAACCGCACCTTTTTGAAAACATAGAAAAAAAAACATATTGCACCTTTTCGAAAGTATAAAATCCAAACTGTTTCCACCTTTAGAAAACATAAAATTAGGACATATAGCACCTTTTTGAAAACAAAAAAAGAAAATTGCGCACCTTTTTGAAAGCATGGATTCAGAACATTTTAAACTTTTCCAAAACATGGAAAGAGAAAATGTTGCACCTATTTGTATACATGGAATTAGAACATTTGGGACCATTTCAAAAACATGGAATTAAACCGTTTCTCACCTTTTTGAAAGCATGAAATTAGTGAATTTTGCATGTTTTCGGATACATGAAATGAAAACTTTTTGCCTTTGTAAAAAAACAAAAAAAGAACATTTTGCATCTTTTCGAAAACATGGAATAAAATCTTTTGACACTTCTCGAAAACAAGAAATTAAGACATATTGCACCTTTTTGAAAGCCTGGAATTAGACTGAATTGCATCTTTTCGAAAACATGGAATTAGAACTTTTTTCTTTTGTCAAAAAACAAAAATTGAACATATTGAACCTTTTCCTACGCATGGGCTTAGTACATATTGCACCTTTTCGAAAACATGGAATTAGATCGTTTTGCATTTTCTTGAAAAAATGGAAATAGAAAATTTTGCACCTTTTTGCAAACATGAAAATAGAAAATATTGCACCTTCTGGAAAGCACGGAATTAGTGCATTTTGCATGTTTTCGGAAACAATGAATTAGATCGGTTTGCACTTTTCAAAAAAAATAAAAAATTGAACGTATTGAATTTTTGCGAATGCATAAAATTAGTACATTTGGCACCTTTTCGAAAACATGGAATTAAACCGTTTTGCACTTTTAGAAAACATGGAATTAGGAATTAGGACATATTGCACCTTTTTGAAAGCAACGAATTAGATTGTATTCCATTTTTGTTTTATGAAAACATGGAATTAGAAATTTTTGCAGTTTTCAAAAAACAACAAATTTAACATATTGAACCTTTTCGAAAGCATGGAGTTAGTACATTTTGCACCTTTTTCAAAGCATGAAATCTGAACTTTTTGCAATTTTCGAAAACAGGGGATTAGGACAAATTGCACCTTTTTGTAAACATGGAAATATAACAGTTTGCACCTTTTAGAATACATGGAGTTAGTACATTTTGCACCTTTTTAAAAGCATATAAAATTAGAACTTTTTGCAATTTTCAAAAACATGGAATAAGGACAAATTGCACCTTTTTGAAAACATAAAAATAGAACATATTTTCGGAAAACCTTCTAGAACACCTTTTCGGAAGCATTAAAATAGAACATATTGCACCTTTTTGTAGTCAGTGGACCATTACAAATTTTTAATACTTGGTTTCTACAATTAAATAAGTGAAAGTATTTTAAACCTTTTGCTGGGAAACCAAAGCTAAAGCGCGAGGGTGTGTACATAAATGCTCAGCTGATCCAAAAAGAATTCAAGCGCGGGTGGCTTAAACTTTTCAACTACAATCAAATCGCTGGACTAGCATTGATAGAATACTATTTTATCTTTTGATTTTCATAGAATGCATTCGCGGCCAGTCAGAGCTCTGATTGGCCCGATTTGAAGGCACGCAACTTCAAATATAGAATCATATACAAATGGTTAGCTAAAAAAAGATCAATTTATGGTTTGGTTATGACCTGAAGCAAACGATCGTAATGATGCTTGCGCCAAAAATAAGCTCAGCTCCACACCACCTCCGTCATCCACATCAAGATAATCGCGATAAGAAGCAGACGGATGAGACAAAGCAAGATTTGAACACCCCGCAGAATCTCGAGTTAAAGCATGCCGCTTTGTACAGAGCGCCTTTGCAAGGCAGTAGCGACCCTCCAAAGGATTCCAGAAAGCTCCTGCATTACTTGTTCATGTCAGTAATGAACCAGGACTCTCAATTCCGGAGCAGCTTTTCCCACCGCTTCTCCTCCCAACTCGCCCTCCTACTTTAACCTTACAGCCAAAGAATTGAAACTCACAGGAACAATAACAAAAACCGAAAAAGTCAAACATAATTAAAGCTGTAAAAAAGAACCGGCGAATAGTTGGTTCTCGTTCCAAATCCGGTTTTGACTACTTCGCTTCAGGTCTCGGACATCAGCCGAGATGTTCTATTTGCATGTTTTTCAGAAGTGCAAAATGTTTTTATTTACATGTTTTTAAAAGTGCAAAATGTTCTATTTACATACATGTTTTTCAAAATTGCAAAATGTTCTATTTGCATGTTTTTCAAAAGTGCAAAATGTTTTTATTTACATGTTTTTAAAAGTGCAAAATGTTCTATTTGCATGTTTTTCAAAAGTGCAAAATGTTTTTATTTACATGTTTTTAAAAGTGCAAAATGTTTTTATTTACATGTTTTTAAAAGTGCAAAATGTTCTATTTACATACACGTTTTTCAAAATTGCAAAATGTTCTATTTGTATGTTTTTCAAAAGTGCAAAATGTTTTTATTTACATGTTTTTAAAAGTGCAAAATGTTCTATTTGCATGTTTTTCAAAAGTGCAAAATTTTCTATTTGCATGTTTTTCAAAAGTGCAAAATGTTCTATTTGCATGTTTTTCAAAAGTGCAATTGTTTTTATTTACATGTTTTTAAAAGTGCAAAATGTTCTATTTACATGTTTTTTAAAAGTGCAAAATGTTCTATTTGCATGTTTTTCAGAAGTGCAAAATGTTTTTATTTACATGTTTTTAAAAGTGCAAAATGTTCTATTTACATACATGTTTTTCAAAATTGCAAAATGTTCTATTTGCATGTTTTTCAAAAGTGCAAAATGTTTTTATTTACATGTTTTTAAAAGTGCAAAATGTTCTATTTGCATGTTTTTCAAAAGTGCAAAATTTTCTATTTGCATGTTTTTCAAAAGTGCAAAATGTTCTATTTGCATGTTTTTCAAAAGTGCAATTGTTTTTATTTACATGTTTTTAAAAGTGCAAAATGTTCTATTTGCATGTTTTTCAAAAGTGCAAAATGTTCTATTTGCATGTTTTTCAGAAGTGCAAAATGTTTTTATTTACATGTTTTTAAAAGTGCAAAATGTTCTATTTACATACATGTTTTTCAAAATTGCAAAATGTTCTATTTGTATGTTTTTCAAAAGTGCAAAATGTTTTTATTTACATGTTTTTAAAAGTGCAAAATGTTCTATTTGCATGTTTTTCAAAAGTGCAAAATTTTCTATTTGCATGTTTTTCAAAAGTGCAAAATGTTCTATTTGCATGTTTTTCAAAAGTGCAATTGTTTTTATTTACATGTTTTTAAAAGTGCAAAATGTTCTATTTACATGTTTTTTAAAAGTGCAAAATGTTTTTATTTACATGTTTTTAAAAGTGCAAAATGTTCTATTTACATACATGTTTTTCAAAATTGCAAAATGTTCTATTTGCATGTTTTTCAAAAGTGCAAAATGTTTTTATTTACATGTTTTTAAAAGTGCAAAATGTTCTATTTGCATGTTTTTCAGAAGTGCAAAATTTTCTATTTGCATGTTTTTCAAAAGTGCAAAATGTTCTATTTGCATGTTTTTCAAAAGTGCAATTGTTTTTATTTACATGTTTTTAAAAGTGCAAAATGTTTTTATTTACATGTTTTTAAAAGTGCAAAATGTTCTATTTGCATGTTTTTCAAAAGTGCAAAATTTTCTATTTGCATGTTTTTCAAAAGTGCAAAATTTTCTATTTGCATGTTTTTCAAAAGTGCAAAATGTTTTTATTTACACGTTTTTAAAAGTGCAAAATGTTCTATTTGCATGTTTTTCAAAAGTGCAAAATGTTTTTATTTACATGTTTTTAAAAGTGCAAAACGTTCCATTTTTGTTCATGTTTTTTTATCTGGCTCTGTGGCCGAGGGGAGATTGTCTCTATCCTCGATAAACTCGGTGGTTTCTTTTTAATCCGCTGAGCAAATCCTTAGCCGGTAGCGTATTTGCGTCTCGTTGCACAGAAGTTAGTGTTGTGGAAATGCTTGGTTGGGGAGATGTGTGAGAACTGTTTGTGCGCAACTAAGGGGAAGTAGTGTACGTTTCCGTTTATTTTTGTGTAGAGACGAAGACGGCGTGCTAATTGTGCCTCGCAGGCTAACAGCTATTTCTTCGTGCAGTAGCATAGTTGCAATACCATTCAGCAGACCATACATTGCGCCCTTCATTCCATAGCATCTGCTATTACTTTCACGCTGCGTCGATATACGGGATGCAATACGTGGGGCACTGAGGGTGGGGTGTACTCGTCTGCACTTCGGCTTGGTCTCGAAGTACATTCAAGTGCAAATACCTAGCACTGTAGCCCTCCGAAAGGGAAAGTGTTCATTGCTTCTGAAGAGGAGGATAATCCACCTAGACTGCAACAGAGGTCGGCAGTGTTATAGCCACAATCCAATTATAATACATATTATTACATTTTAGTTCGTAAGATACCAGCTGTGCATTGTAACTGACTTCCTTCGGGAACGCTCCATAGGTGATGTTCAGACTTCGTGTAGTTCATACCGAGGGGAAATGTTTGTTAACATTCACATGCTGGTACAGTAACTGCACTGGGTTATAGGTATATACCTGGAGAATCCGATAAGTGCTACATATGATGATGATGATGATGATGATGATGACATACATGTTTTTCAAAGGTGCAAAACGTTCCATTTTTATTCATGTTTTTTAAAAGTGCAACTTTTGAAAAAAAATCTAAGTGACTGTTTTGATTTTTTAAACATGTCATCTGAAATTAGGGAGTCTATTTTTTCAGCACGTGGGAAAAAAAGTAAACATATTGGGGACCATTTACGAACTTTAGAATACGAGAATTCGTGTAAGCTTCCTCAAAAAGGTCAAGAAGTCATTCAGTTTGCTGAGAGCCCCCAGGCTAACACATGGATTCACTCGAAACGGGGTCTGTCTTCATGTGAATGGAGTACCGCTTTGAAAATGGTTAGTAATTTTTTGCCAATTAAAGCCATCCCGCGACCTGACCAGGGATCATTCCGCTGCCGCCACGGTTGTAGCGAGACTAAAACATTAGGACATATTCTTTGAAAGTGCCCCGGGGGGAGTTAATTCGCAATAACAGACATCATGCAGTACGGCGTTTGATTGCTGGCGCAATGAAGATATTTGGATGGAAAGTTTTACAAGAGGTTGAATGTACTGGCGATGGCTCAAGACGGGTTGATATTATTGCTTACAACCAAAGTTCAAGAAAAGGATTTATTCTGGATTCTACAGTTAGGATGGAACAAAATGATTTTCAACAAGCTGAGGCAGTAAACAAGAAGAAAAAAGGAATTTATTAGCCTTGCATCCCATATTTTCAACAGAAACTTCGGCTAGACGAAATTGATGTGATAGGCCTTTACGTCGAGCGCCGACGTAAAGCCCTAGCACCTCTATTTGCATGTTTTCCAAAAGTGCAAAATGTTTTATTTACATTGTTTTAAAAGTGCAAACCGTTCCATTTTTATTCATGTTTTTCAAAAGTGCAAAATGTTTTTATTTACATGTTTTTAAAAGTGCAAAACGTTCCATTTTTATTCATGTTTTTTAAAAGTGCTAAATGTTTTATTTACATGATTTTCAATAGTGAAAAACGTTTCATTTTTATATATGTTTTTCAAATGTTCAAAATGTTCTATTTACATGTTTTTCAAAACTGCTAAATGTTCTATTTACATACATGTTCTTTAAAAATGCAAAATGTTCTATTTGCATATTTTTCAAAAGTGCAAGATGTTCTATTTGGATGTTTTTGAAAAGTGCAAAATGTTCAATTCACATGTTTTTCAAAAGTGTGAAACGTTTTATTTTTATTCATGTTTTATAATAGTGCAAGGTGTTGTATTTGCATGTTTTTGAAAAGTGCAACGTGTATCTATTTGCTTGTTTCTGAAAAGTGGAAAATGTTCTATTAACATGTTTTTCAAAAGTGCAAAGCGTCCCATTTTTATTCATGTTTTTCAAAAATATAAAACGTTCCATTTTTATTCATGTTTATCAAAAGTGCAAAATGTTTTATTTACATGTTTTTTTAAAGTGCAAAATGTCCCATTTTTATTCATTTTTTTTCAAAAGTCGAAAATGTTCTATTTCAATTTTTTTTATAAATGCAAAACGTTCTATTTGCATGTTTTTGAAAAGTGCAAAATGTTCGATTCACATGTTTTTCAATAGTTAAAAATGTTCCATTTACATGTTTGTGAAAAGCGCAAAATGTTATGGAAATGAAATTTATATTACGCCTTTTGTGGACAACTCCTAAGTGTACCTAATGAGTACAAGACTGTAAGTAACATAACATCTTTTGTGGCCGCCCCCTAAGTGTACGTCATGAGTAAAACCCTGTCAGTAACAACGTAGTTTGTGGATGACCCCTAAGTGTACGTTAACAGTACAACGCAGTCAGGAACAACGTCTTTTGTGAGCGACCCCTAAGTGTACCTCTTGAGTATAATATAGTCAGTAACATACCACCCCCACCTAAAGCAAAGGACATTGTGGTAGTGACTTTGACAGCAGCTGCCAATAGAATCCATCCCATCAGCTATTCGTAATGTCCAATCCCGGACGTCTCGTGACCCCGAGTGACCTGAGTATTGACTTATACACTGGTTTGTAGAGAATTTAATTCTGCTCATGGGCAACATCTTTAACATTTCAGCGGTTGACATTTGCGCATGTGCATGCGAATTTAGTGATGCAAGTCGTGAATTTTCCATGTTATCAAACGGGGAAAAAAGTTGACATGACGTTGACCTGTCTTTTCCAACGCTATTAGAGCTACAGTGACTCGATGATCACAGTTAATGATTCTATTAACAGGTAACAGATGTGAGAGGGCACACACCAATTTTCGTAATCTTTCATTAGTTGAGCCGAGAGATATTGCTATTTGCATTTAAAAAACCGTGAAGTGAGTTTAAAATGTTGAGACACCCGCTTTTCGGTTTTTAATTATTTAAATGAGAACCACTTGACCCCTGGGGGTCAATCAAAGTCAAATCCTAATTAATAGTGAGTAGTCATCTAATTAAAAATATTTCGCCGAAAAATTCCTTCTGGAAGGGAAGAAAACCCCATAATCGGGGGTGAGTTTAAAATTATGAGACACTGTATAGGGATGCGTGAGTCCAAAAATATTAACAATTTGGGTGACATCATTTATGGACCAACATGTGTTTGTTTGTTTGTGAGCTTTATTCAAGTGTCAAAATTATACAGTTCATACTTAAATTAGTTAGTACTAATTTCCAATAATAGACACAGTAATTCGGTTACAGCATATCAAGTCCAGTATTATTATAACATATCCAATAACGTAATAATGGTTACAAACGGAATCAACAAATTTTAAACTATAAATCAAGGAGGTAAGTACAAGAAGAAGTATTTACATTTTCTACTTGCTATGAAATAAAAACTTAATTCAATCTTAAACTCAGCTAGTGAAAGGTCAGTTATTCAGATGTCAGTTGTTTAGATATCCGATATAAATTAATCAAGACATATTCATAGTAATTCATCTAAATAATAAATATGACTCAGGCGAAAATGCCTTCAGGCCATTTTCAGTTTTTGAAAAGTACATTCTTTTGAATTTCCCGCGAAAACTTAAAATTCAAATTGAAACATGTTACTAAATGGAATTGGACATAACCGATACACCATTTAAACTGAAATGAATAGGCGAACATACTGAACTTAGTGTGACAGCTGAGATAACGATTAGTTGTTAATTGTAGTTCAAAAACTTAACTAATGTTTGTGAAAATTTACTGATGTTAATGCATGATATATAATTTTAAAGCTCTTTAAAAATTAGGAAAACGGGTATTTTGTATTGAGTGTCCGACGCATACAAAAAATTTAAGGCGGAATTTTCAAAAAAAAGTAACGGTTTAAAAAAAAATAACCAACGTCTGTCGATAAACTCTTCCCTTTTACGTTATTTACAATTCACTCGTCATCACCTTTCTAATCGAATATGGCTCGATGAAATTGGTCTAGTATTGCAAAAGTTGAAAAATTCCCGTAAATTATGTAGATAGGTAGAAATAAATAAAAATTATTTAGAAAATATAGTTCATAAGAATTAGTGAGGCTTTAAGTCCAAAATATTATTGCTAGTCATTATACGGTAGTCACTTACGGTCATTATTCCCCCCCCCCCCCCCATATTCTTATATATTTTGTGCGCATATTGTTCCAGTGAAGTAACAGGCAATTATTTGAGTACTGTCAAAATTCAGAAAGATATCACTGAACACAATGAGAGTTGAATGCAGTTGTGAGTTCGATCTCTGCAGTTCACTCCATGAATGCGTACAGATATGGTGTAGGGCCGCAGCCGCAGCCCCAGTAGTATCTGTTGAACAAACCGGGAGCTTGTAAAAGGAGCAAGTCCACACACCCTTTAAATGTCCCAATCTTACCCAGTATTATCTCCCAGTTGCAACTACCGCCACTACCATAGGAGTTCGTACTTTCGTGTTTTTAAGCTTTGCAGACCCTATAATATCTACTTTATTCGTAGATTTCGATAAAACTTGTTTATATTTGTAGAACTCTGCAGTAGTTCCACAGAGTTGGATTTGTTATACACAGTATTTTTACTATGACAAACCAAATGGCCACGTTTACAGAAGACGACTGTACCCTGGAAGGGTTGTGTTTTTAAGTATTCGTTAGTTTTCATACAAACCTTTAAACACTCAAAAGGTCATTTACTACACAAGCCAAAAATGGGAAGCTGTAAGAGACCTGGACCAGACAGCCGCAGAAATTTAGACCATTTCTGTGGACGGTCATCGGGAATGTGCAACAGATCCGAAATTATCCCTGAGCTCATTAGAAGATAAAAGTAAAATCAAATGGTAAGGTCAGTTGCAAATATTGCCTATTAAGGACTTTTTTTGCAAACTACGCCTACTAACTTCGGGCTGGTTTGGTTGCAGAACGTTTTTGGAATTCGGGTATGTTGAAGCGCATCTAAAGAAAATTCTGAGTTCGTTTCGGGTCAGTTTCAAAAAATGAATTTGTAAGGGTGATTTGCACTTTGACACGATGACCGCTGACCACATTGCATTGTGCTGAATTTCTTCTGTCATCAGGTCTCATGCAGTCTCTCTTAAAGTAGAAAAGCTAAACATTTAGGTAAAGGACACACATTTCAATTTTTGTTTTTATACGAACCTCTTCCAGTCAGTAACACAGGACATTATAGCACCCTCACCCTCAACTCATAAAAAACAATATTACTCTCCTCTTCATGTATAATACAAATACAGGTGAAGACAAAAATATAAATACAAAAGATTAGGCATTATACTGTCAACGTGTCTGAGCCGTTTAGGAGCAATGCAATATATATTCGCACACATTTGTGCATACATGTTACTGTTCTGAAGAAACTGAACATATTGTAAGCAAAACAACAATAAACTAATATAAAACAACTTCACAAACTGTCAAATTTCAATGTGATCATACAAACCAGAAAAATGTTTTCGTTCGATTACGACGTACCACTTACGAAAAGAAAAACCTACTTACTTACCATATTAAATTATTAAACTATGCTACTTACGAATTCTTGCGATTATTACAACTACACGATTTAGTAATATATACTAATTATTACTAATGCGAATACCATTTTGCTTATAATACTACTCATGAATGAGCCAGCTTGTAATTTATAATAAACTACTAATTAATTAATAAAACATTTTCAAAAATATTATTATGTTTTGTATTTTTCTACTGCTTTGTCTGCTTTATTCATGGTTGTAGATTTTTGCGGTTTGTCACCTGTTTGAGGATGCTCTGGATTATTATTATTCCTTAATTAAATTATTCCTGTAATTTTTTAGCAAGAGAAATAGTGGTTAATGCTTCAAAATAATGTTGCTTGGCTCGGTAGTTGGAATCCATATTTTCATTTCCTCATCATATTTTATTGTATTCCAAGTTAATAAAAATACTAAAATTCATTACAAAATACCTATAGTATTCCTATACATACTGATTTGAAATTTCACACCAAAATCCTATGAGTAAACTCACTTTTCCTCAAAGGATTCGGAATAATCAATGCTTACACTTCCAAAATGTAAATCGTATTACTAAATTCTACGACAAGAGTTGCCAACAGTGAGCCTCAGAAATCAGGTTACATGTCAAAAGGCAATTTACGTACAATTTAATGTAGGTAGGTACGTAGGTGTACTTGTATTCGAATAGTTAATTACAGATAAAACTACCAGGTATGTATAACAAAGTACAATAGTGATATATAGCAAAATCAATACAAAACTTAACCAGCTTAACCTCGTCGATGGTAAGAACCAGGAGAATGGCCTTTAAAGTAGTGGAAACCTAAATCTAATGATCACCACTTCTACGATAATTGATCGTACAATTAAATATGGCTAGTGAGCTGTGCAATAGGAAAAAAATGAAATGATAGGAAGGTGCATAATTTTCGTCCGCCCAATCATCATACATTACTACATTACCACAACAACTACTAATATTCTGCTCAGCATTACTTAAATGTGTTGAATTCATATTTTAATAATGTCCTTTAGGATATCTATTCAGGACTAAAAAAGTCATAGACTTTTATTATCCCTTTTGGATATTCCTAAAATATCCAGGTGGGATAAAATGTTCAGGGGATGTTTTTCATGGAATTGGGGACGTCCCCTCGAAGAAGAACTGGAACATGCGTAACCATGGAACTTGGGGGCCCGCAAGCTGCTTCTGATTTTCTAGGAACATTGCCAGGTCTCTGAAATGAGTCTACTGTTTCGGACTCTTGAACTATATTTGGTTGAACAGCTTCAGAAGGGGATGTCTGCTGAGTATTAGGCAAATCCTTCAAGTTAAACAGCACGCCCTGAAATTTAAAATTGTTATAAAACAAAGGGATGAGCTACAACCCTACAACTCTGGTTCGAGCTAATCGCTATTCGTGCTACAGAAATCATGAGTAATGTGTCGTAGATCATTGTTGTATTTATGACGCTAGTTGCTTAACATCTCCAATCAACAAAAAACCCAGAAAACTATTAATCATTGACTCACAACACTGAAAGTTAGTATGATTAACTAAGTACAAACCTGATTTTCCAGGCCACCAAAAATGTTTTCGTCTGAATTAGTCTTCTGTTTTTTCCAGCTGGTTAAAGTAGTTAAACAAGTTGGAATTTGATGGCTTCGACTGCTTGAGTGTGGCTTTTGTGATTCTGGAGAAGTTCTGGCAGTGTGGGTTGGATCGTTGTCCTCATCATCCGAAATGTCAATTGTTTCGATCAATTTTCTAACGACAGATTCTCGTTTTTGTACAACGCAACTTTTTTGAGCAGATATTTCCTGGCTATTTGTAAAAGAAACTAAAATCGGATTTGGAATGTTATGATTTTGAGACGTCTGTGAACCAAGTGAGCTTTGGACAATGTGAGTTTCTTCCTCTTTATTGTCTTCGTCATCCAAAATGGATATTATTTCAATCGGCTTCACTGTGACCGACATTTGTGGCTGTGGCCCATCGGAAGTTATATTAGTAGCCATAATAGGTTCTTTTAGTAATCTGTAATCGACCCTGCAGACAAAAAATATAATTTTGGCTGTTAAAAAAGGATCATCTTTAGTCCATCAATGCAACTTTAACTATTATCTATTATATAATTTTAATATATAGCCCCACTATTACATCTTTCTTTCTCACTCAACAGGAATTGTAAATTATTAACAGGTGACAGGGCCGGATAATGCTGGCAGCCCCTGCCGCCTGAATTCTAAAAAAACATGTAGTATAAATGGAACATTTTGCTCTCTTAAAAAACATTCAAATAAATTTTTTCATACATTTCGAAAACATGCAAACAACATTTAGCACTTTTTAAAAACCGTGTAAATAGAACATTTTGCACTTTTATAAAACATGTTAACAAAATTTTTTAGTTGATCAAAGAAAACCTTTAAAAAAAAATAAAAATAGCTGTTTTTGAATGTTGAATGGAAACAAATTGCTGCTTAAAGGCAATTCCTTTGTCCGGCTCTGATTATTAATTATAAACGGAAACTTATGCGGCAAGTAAAAACTAAACTCACGGTCAACGGTTGGCGGTAACCACGATCAAATTAGATACAGCAATAAATGAAGAATTTCGTGTCCTTCTGGCTCTTCTAGTCCTTTCCAATAGTATTCAAATTCACAATACAGGCCACCACGGAAGAAATGAATGAAATAATCACACAAAATAACTAATACCTAGTGAGTAGGAGCTGGGAAACTGAATTCGATTCGTGACTGGGATATAAAGTCTTTACTTTATTACGCAATACTGTGCTAACAAGGTCAGAATCACAGCTGATCTCTTTTATGCCTATTCTGGAGTCTAGACTCTGGACTGATGACTGATCCCTCCGCTTCCTTTTGCTTTCACAAAAAAGTACGTCTGCCGAACGTCTTCTTACATTTACAAAACCACATTGCTTCGGCGGGTACTTTCAAAATCCTCGTAACATGCTCACAATTCAAAGCATAGCTGGGCATTTGATTTGCATTCGCACTCCACTCGTACGAGTGCACGTTAAATCTTGTGCACTCAAACTCCACTCGCTTGAGTGCATCCAAAAAGTTTTGCACTCGACCTCCCCAATAACTCGCTGTGAGTGCAATATTTTCCGCACTCCACTCTTTGAGTGCAACTCTTTTAAGACATTCACATACAAAAATACATCCTTGGTGTTGCGCGAAGTTTAAAAATCGCTGCACTTTGAGTGCAGTCAAGGTGCACTCCGCTCCGCTCCCTTGAGTGCAATCTAAATTCCTTGCACTCGCACTCCGCTCACTGAGTGGAGCGGAGCGGAGTGCAGTTTTAGAGCGGAGTGCTGCACTCCACTGACTGAGTGCGCCCAGCTATGATTCAAAGCAATTCACCATTCCTACTCGGGGGCTGGACACAAACGACGCCACCTATTATAGTGAGTGGGTCCTAAAAAGAACCCCATTTAACGCAATCTTAAAAGCGTCGCCTATAGGGGTGGGTGGGTCCCAAAACTTGATGATGATGTGTGGCGTCATTTGTTCCAGTTCTTTTTAGTTCTTTCCACCCTAGTTCTAGTTAGTTGTAGTTCTAAAATCCAAAAAATTTCTTAGTTCTAGTTTAGCTCTAGTTTAGTTCTAGTTCTTACTTCTCTTTTCATAGTTAGTTCTAGTTATTTCTTAGTTCCATCGAGCTTAGTCCTAGTTATTGATTTGCTTTTCATGGTTAGTTCTTGTTAGTTCTAGTTATCAATGACTAGTTCTAGTTAGCTCCAAATTTTGAAATTGGCGCCAAAATTTTAGAGGAGTTGCCTATGTAAGGCGCGAAAATTCAAATTAACTAGTTCTAGTTTCTAGTTTTCATTTTTGCTTAGTTCTTGTTCTAGTTAGTTTCAAATTGCAATATTGGTGCATTGATCGCTGGCGGGAGTTATCATTGTTTTAGCGGTAGTTTTTTAAATAAAATGTTTTCTAGTTCTAGTTAGTTCTTAGTTCAATAATACTTAGTTCTAGTTAGTTCTGGTTCTAAACACTAAATTGAATCTTAGTTCTAGTTAGTTCTAGTTCTCAGCGCTATAATTCTAGTTAGTTCTATAGTTCTTGAAACTGAATTAAATCTTGGTTCTAGTTAGTTCGAGTCCCACGAAATTTTAAAATTCTTAGTTCTAGTTAGTGCTAGTTCTTAGTTAGTTCCGTGGTCATACGATTAATGGGAGCTGTCACAAATGGCGCCATCGAAATGTTCCACATTTAAGGACCCACCCACCCTGTTTTATGACGTATTAACCATTACGTTAAATGGGGAGCATTTAGGGACCCACCCATATAACCGATGGCGCCATTTGTGACAGCTCCCATTAGTTCTAGAACTACGTCGAAGTACTAAACAACAGTAGAGAGAAGCCACGAAAATAAGTTTTTATACATACATCCCGCTCCAGCCAAGTATTCCATCCCATTTCCTTTGTTCTGGTTCTTGTCCTTTGAGCATTGGCTTTCCTAAAATACGAAACAAGAATTTTAAAGAGAGAAGGTAAATATTTATTTACAACTGGCGCAACAATTACGCTTGCCACAAGGACACAGTAAGAACAACATACATTTATCAGAAAAAGAAAATGGTTTTAAAAGAATGCAAGAATATTTTTCCATATTACAATTTGTAAAAATTAGCTATTAGATAAATTCATATTATATAGATGATTATGGGCAAATTGTAGCATTATCAGTACCGGTACCGGTGCCGTCAAATTTGTAATTATTCAACGTCAGATAATAATATGCTAATGGGAGATGGCTCTGTATATCTAACCTTCTGCTACAGAGAATATTGAGAACGTTAAATTTAAATTTCGCAATAATGCTCCTAACAGAGATGGGCAAAAACTCCCCCCTCAGCCTCACTTCATGAGGGATGCCTATGAAGTAGTATGCACTCACCCTCACGCTCACCCTCACGTCAACTAAAACTTGCCTCTCGCACTCACCCTCATAAGTGCAAATTTTGAAAAGAAGGCACTCACGCTCTCCTTCATGAGGCACCCCTCATCGCGCCTTTATTTGATGTAGTCAAGTATGTCTAGACACATATTTTTTTTAAATTTATTAAAATTGTATTTTTTATTCAACCAAACAGTTCTACACGGATTGTAGCAGTATATAATTAAGCATCGGCACGCAGTATTAATACTATTAATTCAATTTATAATAGTAATATAAATAAATAAGAGTTCCATCTGCTACTTGAAGATGAGGGATGAGTGCAACTGTCATGCACTCACGCTCACCCTCATGAGGGGGATGGGAATTCAGCAACACTTGCCCTCACCAAATGAGTGCACACAATTTAAATCTGCACTCGCACTCATCACTCGCACTCACGGCAATGAGGGTGAGCGTAAGCGTGAGGGTTGCACTCATCCCTCGTGAGGTATGCTCATCTATGGCTCCTAATGCAAATGTTTTGAATCAAAATCCTTATTCAACGACAACGTTTTTTAAATTTTAATTTTGGCTCCTGCTCCCCCTTTGTTAAATCTTCAAAAAGACAAAGATAGAGGGACATTTTTCATGGAAATAAAGCGAGAAATTATCCGTAGGTTCGTTATACACAGACAAAGTCAAGTCGCGATCGGATGTAATTAATCTACTTAGAGGAGTGTACTTAGCATAATTTATATATGTGTAGAAATTACTGCTCATGATTATGACGCATCGCTCCTGTATAATATCCTAGTTCATTCCATTTGACTGGTTGTTTCAAAGACTGCAGCAGTAATTTAATTACCAAGTATATTCAGAGGGCGAAATTAAAATTACAATTTTCTCAAAGATCTGTCTGTAGTATACAGTGCAAAATTATAACTTGGCTTTAGTTCTAGACGTGTAGGTAGTTCCCTATTTAAGAAAAACATACAATTTTAAAGTAATGGTCTGTTTTTAGCTGTATGCTGTTTTTGTGTAATTATGTCGCATCTTATTACGTTCTTTGATGTTCAACAAGAATAGTGAGAAATGGAAAGCTTGTTTACATTTCCTTGTTTGTCTGGTGCTGGTACTGGTGCTGGTAGTACTACTGGTGAATGGTGGGTTAAATGAGCTGTAGGATATTTTGACAAAATGACAGAAGCGCGTGTAAGACGTTACCATAATAATTATTCCACTTCTTTTGCTTCGTTAAATTTTCGTATTTGTGGAAATTGGAAGGCATTATAGATTTTGGGATGGGAAGGAGATAGCTTTTTTTTGGTACAGGGCCGGACAAAGGAATTAATTTTAGGCAGAATTTTGTTTCCACACAAAAACCACTATTTTGGTTTTATTGACAGTGGTTTTCTTTGGTAAACAAAAATGTTCCATTTACATATTTTAGGAAAGTGCAAAATGTTGTATATACATGTTTTTAGTAAAAAGCAAAACGCTCCATTTACATGCTTTTTGAAAGGTGTTAAATGTTTTATTTGTATGTTTTTGAAATGTCTAAAACTTTTTATTAATATGGTTTTGAAAATTGCAAAATGTTCTATTTACATATTTTTGAAAAATTACACATTTTTTGGAAATTTAGACTGCATGCGCTGGCCAAATTATCCAGCCCTGTTTTGGCAATTGGCAAGTCCGTCAGTCCGGTACCAGTACCGGTTTTGGTTCCAGTTCGGTTCGGTTCGGTGGGATATAAAGCAGCTGATAAAAATCGACTCCTTCATTGTATTAGGTTCTCATTTATAAGATGCATTTGTCAAGTGCAAAATGTCCCATCTCCTTGTACTGTCCCGAAGATGCAAAAATAATTATCAACTTGAATTCAAAATATTAAATATTAAAAGGAAACGTACACAAATAACGTTATCAAAAATCACTATGGTTTCCTGTTTCAATTCGTAAATTTTTAGCTGCGTTTTGGCTGGTACTGGTGCTGGTGTTGTTGTGGGATGCGGGAAATGAGGCGGGACGAAATTACAAAGTAAAGAAGATGCATATAGAATCTGCCACCTCATACTTCACATTGTACTTCGTATGGAAATTCGGTGGGAGGAAAAATAACGAGGTTAATAGTGTATATGCGAAGTCTCCCTCGTTAAATCTTAATCGGGTCATAAGGCTCGGAAATCTGTGAGTAAAATAGACTGGGAATGGACGCATTACGGATTTCAAAGATGAGGGAAGAATCCGCTCGAGAAACTAAGGTAAAACTTTAGATCTACGTTCCAAGTCTGCGCCAACAAAAGCATCTGCCGTCGCCATCACCATTCGGTTGATCCGTTTCGGTTTCGGTTTGAGTTTTCGTTCAGTGTATGCATAATTCTGGAAGATTTTATCTTTTTTTTTGTTAGCGCATTAACCGATTGTTCAGAAACAGGAAAGATCAAGGCTCAACATTTTGTAAGATTGGTGCATATACTTGTACAGAATATAGAGATACCTTAAGTGAGACTTAAGAGACCTTAAGTGTTTCATTTTTATGACTTTTGTCGACACAACCACGGTGGTTCGGTTGGGATACGTGCTAGTACTAGAGCTTATCTATTACTGAGTATTGGTAACTTGGGTCGAGTGATCGAAATCGAGACCAGGCGTAGGAAGGATCACAAGTTTCTGAAGCTGCGTGATGGTAATAATACCATCACGCAACTTCACAAACTTGTGATCCATCCTTACGCCTGGCCTTGATCGCCCATTGAAGTTCACAATACACAGAAGTAGTTAAAGCTGTGGTAAAAGGTGCGTATCCTGACAGGACTGCTGTGGTTGTGTATTGCTCGGGTCGGTTTAATTTTTTGTTTTTGGTAGCAAATTGTTTAGGGGATTTCAACCTTAAATGTCATTTCCTTTAGGGGATTTTAGACGACCGGCTGGGCGGCAAAAAACCCTATATAGAAAATTTGGTATAAATATTAAAAAATTGAAAAATAGAAAATAAAAATAGTAAACTATATGCCGTCCGAATCCATTAAAGTAACATTAACCGGGACGGCAAATAATATATTTTTGTAATGGTATATATTAAGTATATCATTTAGGATTATATTGTTGTTAATTTAATTATTTCCATAGAAACAAACATACAAACAATATAACTATGTAACGATATATCAAGTATATCATTTTAAATTGTATTCTTGTTGATTACTTTATTTCCATAGAAACAAACAAACAAACATAAATAAATATTATTAAATATAAATATTAAAAAATAGAAAAATTGAAATAAAAATAGAAAACTATATGCCGCCCGAATCCATTAAAGTAACATTAACCGGGACGGCATTTATTTATTATATTATTATTATTATTATATTATTTTTTATTTTTGCACTAATGTTCATAACTAACAAGGAAAGGTCGCGACATGGGCGCCGAGTTTCAACTTAAGACTATATGCGTTAGATAGACCTATGGTAGCAAGCAATCGCACCACTAATCATTTTTGTCGCAGGTCACGTGTTTCGAGGTCACAGGTCATTTGCGAAAAAACGACCATAGGGGGGACCACGTGTTCAGTTTTAATTTGCATGTTAAATCCCATAAGAAAATTTCATTTTTTTATTTCGCGAATAAATTCAAAAATAGCCATTAACGCTATAAAGAAGGAGAAAACAACTCCGTTGGGGTTTTCGTCATTAAAATAGTTTAGGGTCGTGCATAAATGACGTCATCAAAATATTTTTATTTGTGGACCCTATCATTGGACCCTCTCATTGTTTAAATGGCTATCTTCAACATAGGAAGCCAGCAACATCCAAGTAGACTCATTGGCCCTACGAACGTCATTTATGGACGATCCCACTACCATTACAACTTTGATTTGTTTTTCTCAAATCATGTACAATATATTCCTTTAAATGGCATAGTTTTGACCTGATGACCTCGTTGGATTTTTACCAAGTGATGCAACCGTCACAGTAAAACCGCCACGCTAGAAGAATTCTCAATAAATTGCAGATGCTGCTGCACTATGTAGCTCTGCACGTATGTTAATTTCATGATTTTTAGATGCTGAGGTTTAGCTCATAAGCATCTATTGTAATGGTCATGTCCGTCTGTCTGTCTGTCCGTCTGTTGGCCGTACACTACAGGTCACAGGTTAGAACCGATTTTCTTTAAAAAAATAGTATACGACTACGAATGCGACTGGGCAGGTCTGTATTGTTTTTTATTTGTAATTAGGCTAACTAGTTATCCACAATAAATTGATTGCGGGACCTATGTCATAAATTTTTAAAGTGAAGAGCTTAAAAACGGGTGAACCGAATAGCTGAGGCAACCAAACGAGGCGGCTGGCAAAGATAAAGCTGCCATTGTTTGCATGCAAAATTTATCCTTGCCAGCCTTCTCTTTCAGTTGTTGCTACAATACATACCTTTCACTGAACCTAGGTATCTGGGTACGTTTGCCGTACGCTTCTCGCTCTTAGCATTCCCTTCCGTGTTACGAAATTGAATGTTAAGGAGCGTTCACAAATGATGCCATCCCAATTGATGAGTTTTCTGACCCACCCACTCAGTTCCACTGATGTTAAGCATAATGCAAACGGGGAAATTTTATGTGTACGTACTTATTTGAATGATATCATTAGTTGCAGAAATGGGTTGTGGATGGTGACGGATCGCCCATAAACGACGTCCTTCAAGTATTATAGTTTTAAGTGCCCCCATTTCCAACTTTAAATTATTTTTCTAACCTGTTTGAACTTCATGTAATGAACTTACCTACCTATATTAGTTATGGATATTGATGGATCGTCCATAATGACGTCCTCCAAATGTCATAGTTTTAAGTACTACCATTTCCACCATTAATTTTTTTCCAGCCTATTTTAACATACATGTATTAAACTTACCTATATTAGCTATAGACATTTTTAATTGAGATCACACTAATTGTTTCTCTACAATTAGTAGTTGAATGGAGCAACTCCGAAATTTTTCCTTAAGCATTGTGAGGGATCGTCCGTTAATGAGGTCTTTTAAAAACATCATAATTTTAGGTACCTCCCCCCATTCCCTTTTAATTATTTACCCATTTTTAGATGCTAAGCACATAATGACGTCCTTAAGTGTTATAGATATTCAGGGATCGTCCATAACAACGTTGTTCAAATACCATAGTTTCTAGTATCCCAGTCCTAACTTTTAACTTGTTTTTATCCTATTTTAACTACATGTCACGGACTTACCTATACATATGTGTTATAGATACTCAGGGATTGTCCATAATGACGTCATTCAAATATCATAGTTTTTGGGAACCCCCATTTTTAACTTCAAAATATTTTCCAACTTTTTTTTAACTGCTTGCCACGTACATTCGTATATAGCTTAGTGATGGTAAGGAAGCCTCCATAAATGACGTCATTTGTGAATAGTGCAATTTATAAAAAAATTTCAGCTATATGTAACTACATGCTACGCACATTCATATATGTCCTATCGATTGTAGGAGAGCTTACATAAATTTTATATCATCTTTAAGCGTAAAATAAATTGTCTTGCGCCTTTGTTGAAGCTCAGCATCTACTTCGGGCCCGTCCACGGTCGACAAATCCGGCGCGGATTTTTTAAAATTCTTTTGCTAGTTTCCAGAAACTGTCTTTAGAGTTTTGTCAAATTCAAACATTTTCATTATTTTAAAATCCCAACAACAAAAATAGTTTATTAATTACCCCAAATAAGCGCCAGAGCTCAAATAGGCGCCGAGTCTAGAACAAGTGCTTTGAGAGTGCATCTCTTGTAAGCCCAGTATCACTATTATTTCACTGAGTGAAACTCGAGGTTCCTCCACAATTTTGAGGTCTTGAGCCCTTTTTCTTCACCTTCTCCTGCTTTGAAAGCATACGGTTTACATTTTGAAAAACTAGTGTTACCAAACTCTCATAAGCGGCCTACTTTTCAGCTATTTTGAATATACACTGTATTTAAAGCTTTTAGAATGCCCTGGAATTATATATACTACGGCACTTGTTCTAGATTTGGTGCCTATTTGAGCTCTGGCGCTTATTTGGGGTAATTAATAAACTATTTTTGTTGTTGGGATTTTAAAATAATGAAAATGTTTGAATTTGACAAAACTCTAAAGACAGTTTCTGGAAAATAGCAAAAGAATTTAAAACAAATCATGAAATTACCATACGTGCAGAGCTACATAGTGCAGCAGCATCTGCAATCTTTTGAGAATTCTTCTCGCATGGCGGTTTTACTGTGACGGTTGCATCACTTGGTAAAAATCCAACGAGGTCATCAGGTCAAAACTATGCCATTTAAAGGAATATATTGTACATGATTTGAGAAAAACAAATCAAAGTTGTAATGGTAGTGGGATCGTCCATAAATGACGTTCGTAGGGCCAATGAGTCTACTTGGATGTTGCTGGCTTCCTATGTTGAAGATAGCCATTTAAACAATGAGAGGGTCCAATGATAGGGTCCACAAATAAAAATATTTTGATGACGTCATTTATGCACGACCCTAAACTATTTTAATGACGAAAACCCCAACGGAGTTGTTTTCTCCTTCTTTATAGCGTTAATGGCTATTTTTGAATTTATTCGCGAAATAAAAAAATGAAATTTTCTTATGGGATTTAACATGCAAATTAAAACTGAACACGTGGTCCCCCCTATGGTCGTTTTTTCGCAAATGACCTGTGACCTCGAAACACGTGACCTGCGACAAAAATGATTAGTGGTGCGATTGCTTACTACTATAGGTCTATCTAACGCATATAGTCTTAAGTTGAAACTCGGCGCCCATGTCGCGACCTTTCCTTGTAAGTTACATACAGACGGGTTTAAGTTAAAGTGGAGCCAAGCGTGTGTATATCTTCCTGTCGTCAAACTCGTCAAATTCAAATTCAATGACACAGCTTCTGCCTCTGCTGCTCATTTCACTGGCGCCGACGGTTTTTTTCCAAGAATGCAAAAGCACGTTATTTTATTTCGGAGTTTCGGAGTTTCGGGGAATATGAAACGCTACTACTACTACCAAAAAAAGGGTCACGTTTGTACTTATTTAGCTTCTACGAATGCAAACGGCAAACGTGGTGTCCTACGAATGTGAGCGTCACATTTTAGATTTTTATTATTAAACCAGTAAACCTGCCTGTCCTGCGGACGGAAGCAAACAGTTGTTAATGACAGTTTTTTAATTATTTAGATACTTGTATTATCTACACAATTGACGTTATTTAAATAATTCTGTCCACCGACGTCTGATGCCCATCCGCTGTTCCCCTTTGCCCATGTTTAGACAGAATTATTTGATTTTTTTTATTATGTAGATTGAAAGTACAGGGTAGTACGTTGCTAAGCAATCTGGTATTGGGGGAAGGGGACAGCGGATGGACGGCCCCGGGCAGAATTATTTGAATTTTATAATTATGTAGATCACTTACATATTTTATGCTTTGAACAAAGACATTTCATGTGGGGTCAAGACCATTGACATAGTTCATAATAGGAATAGGCGCATGACATTGGAGTAATAAGCATTAATGAGTAATTCTTCCCCAGTAAGCAATCGCGATGGAGCCAAGGAGCTGTGAAGCGGATCAAATGGTATTCTGGGGCGGATCTAGAAATAGTTTTTGGGGTGGGCAATACATATCGTCATTATAGCATTGTATAGACTCAAAATTTGGCCCCTTTTTAATTTAAGCGAATTCAAATGAGCTGTACCAAAAACAAACTGTGTATCTACTAGATAGAATATCGTAAAACTTTACGAGTTTTTTGAAAAGTGCAAAATGTTCTATTTACATGTTTTTGGAAATGTTGTATAATTTTTTAGAATTAAAGTAAACTACACTTTTTTACTTTTCACTTTTGCTTTAACACAGTACAGTGCACAATGTCAGACTTGGTTACTTCAAGCTATAGGGGTCTTCCATAAATGATGTCATCAAACTATCCCCCTTTCTACGACTACGACCATATTATGCCCTCCCCTGTTATCAGCTTAACCATTAGGTAAAAGCAAATGTCATTTACATAGGATGTCATCAGTATCCTAAGAGACCCATGACATCATTTATGGACAATTCCATCCTGTTACGATGAACGATGATACGGACCGCAATCATTTGTCTCCTGGTCCTGCCGGTTGAAATAATACGAACATAATCTCGTTGACAAAGTTGTAGAATGGAAAACATAGATGATAAGTATCCAGTAGGTAAAAGTACATTATTATTTTGCTATCCCATTTTATTATACTCCTCGCGGCTCTTATTTGTGAACAATTTTGCTTAAATTTTAAAAAAACATGTAAATGGAACAATTTGCACTTTTCAAAAATATATGTAAAAAGAATATTGAGACTTTTCAAAAACATGCAAAATAAAAATTTTTGTTAATTTCAAAAACATGGGAATAAAACGTTTTTCAATTACCTCAAAACATGTAAATAGAACATTGAGCACTTTTGTGAATCAAGTAAAAAGAACATTTTGCACTTTTCTAAAACATGTATGTAAATACAACAATTTGCATTTACAAAAGAAGCCCATCAATAAAATTAAAATGGTGCGGTTTTTGTATGAAGACAAATTCCTGCCTAAAACCAATTCCTTCGTCCGGCCCTGCTTATCCCATTTTGCAAAAATGATTAATGGACTTGACCCGTTTTGCCAAAGAACGAAATTTGGGCTGTTTCAAAAAATTGGTTGGGTTGAACTTTGACCTTTACTTTCAATACAGTAACGTATGTAGTTGAGTAGTACACTTATTGTTAGTGCAAATATTATTAATCTAATTTTTGAAATCCCGTTTTGCCAAACAACTCTTCATTTGATAAGAATAGAATTTTGATTAGTAGTATCTAGTATCCCAGGTGAGATGAGCCGACATTGCATTGTATCTGTCCTGTTGTTGTTTGTGCACCACGCTACAGGCACTTGCACTTTTCTAAAAACATGTAAATACAACATTTTGCACTTTTATGAATGAAGTAAAAAGAGCATTTTGCGCTTTTCTAAGACATGTAAACAAAACAATTTGCTTTACCAAACAAAATCATCAATAAAATCAAAATGGTGGTTTTTTGTGGAAACAAATGGCTGCCTAAAAGGAATTCCTTCGTCCGGCCCTGGTTGTGTTGGTTGAAGGAGAAATGTGTGAGTGTGACTAACAACGACTGTTATTTTGATTCTGGTCCAGTTGCTGTTGCCAGGCATACCTATAATAAATTATTATTACTGTCCTCTCACACGGCGTCGCGTCGGTGGAAGTTTGAGGCGACATCAAAATTAAAAAAGGGGAGAAAATTAATATTTTTTTGTCAGCATTAAAAAACACATAATGTAACCATACAGCCAGAGTATAAAAATATATTATGCGTCGAAATGAATTTCTACAATCATCTTGAAGGATCGTCCATAAATGATGTCACTCAAAATGTATCTCTTTTTAGACCCACCCACCCCCATGTCACTCACTACCTTCTTTCTAACCACTGCATACATGGCTACCTTTAACATGTTAGTTGTTATTCAATCCGGATTGACAATATCCATGAAATCATTTATGTACGACCCCTAAGGTAATGCTTTTCCAAGGAAATTGTAACTGTAGGTACTTGCAGTTTGAGTGGCGTTGTAGTGCCTGTCCCAATTATTTAACTTATTCTCCTCTCCGACCGAATTTTCAGTAGCATCTTCTCAATAAAGGAAACTCAAACAGTCTTTTGCTCGGTGAACCTTTACCGTTACTGGTGCCGGTACCGTTGCCGTTGCCGGGGACGTAACCGTTGCCGATCTTGAATGTATTGTAGCTTTAAAGCAGGCCGTGTGCTCGGCCTCCGGATCCTCTACTTCAAGTACGCACTTTGTCCCTTCCACCACCACCACCGTTCCATTCAGCTGTCCACAATAATTCAGCTCAAATTAAGACTCCGCATCTCTGTCCGCATCTCCGTCCGCATCTCCGTCCGCATCTCCGTCCGCATCTCCGTCCGCATCTCTGTCCGCATCTCCGTCCGCATCTCCGTCCGCATCTCCGTCCGCATCTCCGTCCGCATCTCCGTCCGCATCTCTGTCCGCATCTCCGTCCGCATCTCCGTCCGCATCTCCGTCCGCATCTCTGTCCGCATCTTGATGGGGATCTTGATCGCGGGCGGATGCGGCTTCCAAATCTCCCACATCTCGTCCTTCCTTGTTCCCCAGCCACTTGAGTATGGAGCATCTTTAGGGAATTCAAAAGCAAGATGAAAGTTTTCTGTCCTTTTTTCTTTTCAAAGGATCCATTCGTCTTATTTAGATTAACCACAGAGTCAACGGCAATTGACATTTACAGCAAGGCGCATACATTTAAATTTGCATTCTATAAGAAGTCGACTTTCACTTGGACCTCTTTAAGCACAGTTCTAGATTGCTAGATTATTAGATCACAGTGTGGATTAAGACAACAAGTCATTTTACATAATTGTCAAAATTACAATAATACGTCAGTATTTGACATCGAAAGTTTGAAGAGTGAGTGTAGGGAATTCGCAGTTAGCTACATATGTAACAGCACTATGTGTTACCAACAATCAACAGCACATTCAGTAAAATATACAGAAACTCTGTTAAAGCTTTTGCAGTACCGTACATATGTATATGTTAAAAATTCAAAATCATGCATTATTAAATGCGTGTTATCTCACTATAGTCAGTCCGGTGTTTAAAGAGCCAGTCATCTACGCCGAAGGTAGAGGGTTCGAATCCGACTTGACCCAAATAATTTATTTAACTATTTATTGCGTTTAATGAAGTTTTCTTTTTTATTTGAACCACAAAAGTTGGTAGCAAAAATGAAAATAAAAATAAACGTAAAGGACTATAAAAAATGTGCATCTGAAATATAACGAGGTAGGTTTTGTTCTGTACAATTTTAGGTCTGGGTTATCTGTCGGCTGTCGAAGAAATGTGAAGCGTGAGCTTATGATGACTATGTAAAGAAGCAGTTGGGGGATTTGAGGATTTGAGGCTGACGAAGAGGAAGTTGATGTGAAGGATAATAGAAAAATAGAAATAGACATGTCCCTTTCAAAGTCACATATTATAATTATTTATAGTGCGTGGGAAGTTTTCCTTGTCACTTGTCAGTTGTCCTGTTTTTCTCTATTTTTTTTCTTGTTGGCTGTTTTTTTAGTTGACGTTTATCTACACGTTTGCAGTTTTCTTAATCTTACAACAACAACAAGAAGAACTACAACTATAACAACTTAAGTTGACAATTGACAATACGGCGCCGTAATAAGGCCTCTTTGAGAGGATTGGAAATAATGGGACTGCAAACGGAAGAGGGGATCCTCGGATTTCTATAGTTTTCTTGTTTTTTAGATTTTTCTCGTTTTTTTCTGTTTTTTTGAGGGAGACAGTGAAGAAGTAAAAGAAGTGCGTCTGGATTGAAAGTGAAGTATCGTTAGAATGTCACTAGTTCTACTTGTATCTCTTGTTGTTAGTCTTCTGTCTACTGCAACAACAACAACGGCATTATTTACTCTAACTCTAACTCTGCTGTTGTGCTGTGCCTTCTTTGAGTTTGGGTGGCGATGTCCTTGGTCTTCGTAGTTCTAAAGTTAGTATTGTGTCCTTACAAACAAATCACTTAGGGGTAGCCCATAGATGGTGTCACTGAAATTATCCTTTTTAGGACCCAATGTCGAGGCGCGCTTCTTAATATTACATGAACGTAGAACGTTTTGCAATTTCAAAAAACATGTATAAATCGAATATTTTGCAGTTTAAAAAAAATAGTTTTTTTTTCAAATGTTGCGTTGATTCCAAAAATTGAAAATTTATGAAATTTTTGAAATTTTAAAAATTGGAAATATGTTGTTTTTTACACTTTAAAATGGTATTCTTTAATACAAAAGTTTAAAATTTTCAACATTTTAAAAGAAATTTAAAAATGAGAATACAAAACATTACATATTATGCAGTTTGAGTCTTTTTTCGTTAAATACAAATAAATTCATAAATAACTCATTTAGCGCAATAAAAAATACATACATATTGTGTATGTTGTGGAGCAAATCTAAGTTACTGTTTTGAATGCTATATTCAAACACCTAAAAAACATGGCGGGAAAAGCGCTGATACGTTGGTGAGTATTGCATTAAAAATCTGCAGGGAAATAACAATCATCTCGTGGAAGTGCGAAAGATATTGTATTTTTAAAATGCTTTCAAACACAAAAATGGTTACATGCGAGTGAGTACGAGTGGTGGGAAGTACATGGTACTTTTTTCAAATTTCTACTTGCATCAATTTACAAAGAAAAGTGCAGCAGCAACGTTTTCCCCAATTTTGGAAGATGAAGCGAAAAGAAATTGGTGGGAATTTTTGTCATTGGCAGCATTACATTCCTAACAACTAGAAAAAAAGTGAAGTAATGCCCCGTTCCGTTTCCTTTTATTTCATGTTTTCCAATTCTTCCAATTCTTCCATTTCGATCTTAAACTTAGGGAAATTAGAGTGTAATTCGCTAGAAATTTCTCCTTGGTCCCTAATGTGGAGCAGGTCCTTCGCACAGGTTGCTGAGGAAAATGGGAATGGAACATACGGGAGAATGAGATGTGTGAGGGGATTCAGGCGGGAAGTGAATGAAGCCATCAGTCTGAACGATCGCAGCTCTCAACTGAAAATGAAACCCAAATACGGAGACGCGTATGGCTCCCATTACTTCCTATACTTTAAAGGCCATCCATATATTACGTTTCAAGATTTTGTGGAAAACCCCTCCCCTCCCCGCAGAATTTCAACTTTTCTAACATTACGGCAAATGGAGAACTTACCCCCTTCCCCCTACAAAATACAACGTAATATATGGATTGCCCCTTACGTCACCAGTCCTACAATTACATACTTTGAAGTACAGGGGATGGGTGCGGAGTGCCGTTACTCGTTCAAAGGGGGGGGGGACCTTAATTCGGTTTCCGAACGCGACAACTGAAAACTGCTGACTCGAGACCCCGCACCTGGTGCTGGTACTGTTTAGGGAGCGTTCACAAATGATGTTATCAGTTGGGTAGGTAGGTCGTTTGTATGAAAAGTGACGATTTTCTCTGTGCTAATTATGGGTGATGAGGGTAGAAAATTGACTATATTTGCCTGTTCCAATTTTTTTAAATATTTAGAAGTAATAATTACACAGTTACAAAAAAAATATTATTTATCACAAACTGATACAAACACAAAAAACATTCCTCTGCTCTGTCATCTGTGGATTTACAAAGTGTGAAATTAAATTTTTTGATAAGACAGTTTAATGTCTGTGTTGACGCTGACTGGCTTGGCACTCACACTGGTTGTACATACCGCGATAGTTGTAATTATTTTTCCTACATTCATCGATTCATCAAGAAACAAGTTGGCATTTGGCTACATACATAAGACTATAATTTTTTTCCTTGTAAGTTCCAATTTCGAGTCGAATTCGAATGTGTGAAAAATCTAATCAAATCTTAATTGGAATCTGCGTGGAATTTATTAGTTAAAAAAGTTAAAAGCTGAATCGAATTCCCGGGGAACTAAATATAGACAAAAGAACAAAATCACTATGCCTGACTGAGCAGGTTTTCCTTTCCCCACCCATTCTAATTATGTAGTCATTTTATTTATATTCCCAATTTCCAATATCATTATTGTCGATTAGAGATTATTTTCCATATGACGCAGACACCAGGGATGAATGTAAGACAAACTTTATCGTCTGTGAAGTACAAAATGACTCATATCCATTTTTAGTTTCACACAAAATGCACTATCTACAGAAAAAATTAAAATAACATGTTCATGAAAGCATGTAATTAGAACCTTGTGCATAGTGAATAGAATACTTTGCACTTTTAAAAAACATGTAAATAGAATATTTTGCACTTTTCAAAAACATGTAAATAGAATATTTTGCACTTTTCAAAAACATGTAAATAGAATATTTTGCACTTTTCAAAAACATGTAAATAGAATATTTTGCACTTTTTAAAAACATGTAAATAGAATATTTTGCACTTTTCAAAAACATGTAAATAGAATATTTTGCACTTTTCAAAAACATGTAAATAGAATATTTTGCACTTTTCAAAAACATGTAAATAGAATATTTTGCACTTTTTAAAAACATGTAAATAGAATATTTTGCACTTTTTAAAAACATGTAAATAGAATATTTTGCACTTTTCAAAAACATGTAAATAGAATATTTTGCACTTTTCAAAAACATGTAAATAGAATATTTTGCACTTTTCAAAAACATGTAAATAGAATATTTTGCACTTTTTAAAAACATGTAAATAGAATATTTTGCACTTTTCAAAAACATGTAAATAGAATATTTTGCACTTTTCAAAAACATGTAAATAGAATATTTTGCACTTTTCAAAAACATGTAAATAGAATATTTTGCACTTTTTAAAAACATGTAAATAGAATATTTTGCACTTTTCAAAAACATGTAAATAGAATATTTTGCACTTTTCAAAAACATGTAAATAGAATATTTTGCACTTTTTAAAAACATGTAAATAGAATATTTTGCACTTTTGAATATCACTTAAATAGAAATTTTGACTTTTTCAAAAATATGTAAATTGAATATTGTTACCTTTTCAAAAAGATGTGAATAATAGAACAATTTGCTCATTTTAGAAACTCGTGATTAGCATTGTAAGGCATATATTGTAAGCATGTATCTTATTTGCTGTCTTTTTTTTGACATAGCTTATTTTAATTCTAGCATAATTGGTCATTTTGTTTCTTCCCTGTCGATATCTAACCCTTTTACTTATTAATAATATTACTTATTAATGTCTTAACATGTACGGCTCACAGCTAGAGACTTGCTTACTAATAGAGAGAAATTTTTTCAAACTTACAACTGGTATTTATTTCAGATTAAATTTTACATGAAATGTGACTTTTACAATTTTATTTTAGACAGATAAGTATTTTGTTATAAATCCGGAGTCCTTGAGACCATAATTACTCTCAAGAAGTACGTGGTTTTCTATGTACATTTTGAGGAGTCTTTCAGCAACATTTTGCATAACATTAACTTCTCCTTTACCATTATTTATTCTATGTATATAGTGTTTGTGAATTGTAAAAGTCATAATGAATATTATCGTATTAATCAATGAATTATTATCTAACCCGTATAATTGAATTTCTCTGCTCATTACAATGGTACTGTCTATACTTTTAACTAACATCCATAATTTCTTCCAACTTTTATTGTAGTGCGTGCATAAAAGGATCTCACTAGAAAATTTATGATTTATTTTACAATTTGGGCATTCCTCAGCACTACTTAATTTAAATCTAACAGAGCGTGGTGAGGTGATCCATGCATCATTCCACAACATCCATATTTTGTCTTTTTCATTATTGTAAAGCAAGGAAAGCATAACATTTTTATAGTTATAAGGTTTTATGGATACATTATGTAATTCGTTTGCTATAGTATTATAAACTTCACATGACACACTTTCAACATTATGCCATTTGCTTTGAGTTTGACATATACCAATTTTAATCTTATCGCTTATTTTAACATTTTGGGCTTTCAATGTCCCAATTATAGAAACCAAATTAGTTGTTTCTTTATTTAGTGCCCGCTGTCTGAACACTGGACATTTATTTTTGTTTTCCTGTTTGACATTCAATTTACTGTCACAGTACTCTCTTAAGTATTTGGAGTTATAAAGTTGTAACATAGGAAAGGAGCAGTGTTGTTTGGACATAAGACATGAATTAATCTGCATATCATTAAACACATATAATGGCAGCGAAATTATTTTACATTGTATTTCTTTCATTATATTTCCTAGTGTACAGCAGCCATTAGCATTACCAGTAATTGTTTTGTATATCTTATTATAATATTGTAAAGTGAGAAAATTATTTGATGAATTCAGTATTTTAGTAGCATCTCTAATTTTAAAAATTATATACATGACTCTTGGGGATTTTATACCTAAACCTCCTTTGCTTTTGTTAGTATACAGCAATTCGAGCTTTGTCCATGCAACCTTGGGCCAGATAAATTTTCTAATCAGTTTGTCTAAACATTTAAAGAACCACTCAGGAGGGTCTAATATCTTAATTATATACCATACCTTAGGTAGTACATACATGTTTAATAGAATCGCTTTTGTGTGTATACTTGATACTCCTATACTATTGTAGTAGTTTAATTTGTTACTTATTTCAGTTATACTCTCATCATAATTTTTCTTAATGTAAGTGTCTATACCGTAGTAGATACCTAATATTTTGAGACCTTCATGAACAACGCTAAAGCCATATATTTCAGTAATTGAATTTGAATTCCAATCACCTAGAAAAAGGCATTTGGTTTTTGTACTATTTAATTTAGAGCCTGAGCACTGTCCATATAATACTGAGATATCCCTGACAGCTTTAATTTGTTCTGTGTCACTTACTCCGATAAGAACGTCATCAGCATAGTCGACATGATATCTGGTTGGCTGACTTTTGAACGGACTTTTATTAATTTTCATTAACTCAAATGATACCTTTGTTAAGAAAGGTTGCAAGCATACAATGTATAGATAACATGCAAGGGGATCCCCTTGTTTAACACCTTTCTCGTAATAAAAAGGAGCTGTGCGTAAATTACCTAAGTTTACTCTTCCTATATTGCTAGTATATAGTAGCTTGACTGCACTGATAAAGTTATAAGGAAAATTAAGGATTTTGAGCAAACTAAAGAGGTACTCATGTTCTATATTGTCATACGCCCCTTCCTGGTCAAGAGATATTAAGGCTCCACTTTCTATAGTTGGAATTGATTCTTTTAAGAAAATGTGGTTTTGAATAATTGATCTACCTTTTATACCGCAGGTTTGAGAAATGTCAATAATAGAAGGCAATATATCTACAATTTTGCATTTTAATATTATGGAAAAGATTTTATAATCAGAGTTGCTTAAGGTTATAGGTCTCCAGTTTTTTAGACAGGCTGGGTCTCCACCTTTATGAATTAATGTTATTAATCCTGACCTTGTAGATACTGGTAATTCATTGAGATCCCTGGATTTGTTCCATAACCATATCATTATACGTGACCATGAAGTCGAAAAGTGTTTGCAGAATTCTGATGTAAGGCCGTCATATCCAGGAGAACAATTAGGCTTCAGTGCCTTTATTGATTTTAAAATTAGGTCTTTTGTTACTTCAAAATTAAGTTTATGGGTTTCTTTACGTGATAGTTTTCTTTGATTAATTAAAAGGTCCAACATTTTAGATTTATCAATTGGGTTTGACTTAAATTTGTGAGTAAAGAATTCTAAAACCTTTTCTGATTTCTCTAATATAGAATTTCCTATGCTTACATTTGCCATTGTGGGTTGGTCTCTATTGTTTTGGTGATTGGGTGCGTTGTTATCAATTCCTGAGGTTTTAGTTTGTGACAGTGAGTTCAAATTATCAATAAGAGTTGCTGCGTTGATTTTGTGGGTATGCGTACTGTTAATTTCAGCATGTTGGTTAATAAAAGAATTGATAAGGAACTTTTTTTTCCTGTATTGATAATTCTTAGCTAAATAGGCTAGATGTTTGATATCCTGCTTGAGTATTTCATAGTCTCTAAATTCTTTGTTACCTTCATTCTGAATGAATATTTGAAGTAAGTCATCAACTTTGTTACAAAACCAAGGATTTTCCAACAATGAATTATCAAACCTCCAAACCTTATTATTGCTATCTCTAGAATTTATTTTTATGTCAATGCCAACTAAAGAATGGTCGCTGGGTGCCGACATTATTAAACTTTGACGGACTCTATCAATAAAATGAATAGGTACATACACCCTGTCAAGCCTAGCCATGGGCTTGCTTGGCAGGGCGCTAAAATGTGTAAATATCTTTTCTTTTGGTTTAAGAAATCTAAAAGTATCAGTTAAGCCATTGGTGCTAATTAACTGGAATAAGGCCGAGCATAATTGTGTCCTGGGTTCATGTCTATTAATGCTATCCATTGTAATATTCAGTACACAGTTCCAATCACCAGCTATTATAGGTATTGTGTGATGAGGCATATTGATAAGATAATTATTTAAGATATGAATGTGTTTAATAGCAAGGTTATTATTGTGCTCAATATGCACATTGAATATAGTAAGAGATAAGCCGTCAAAAGAAATTTCAAGTGAGTGTGATTTCCCTGGGACCAATATATTATGGTTTGATACTACAAATCTTTTTTTGTATATAAATGCAGTTCCACTAAACATACTAGTGCTGTTATTCCATATTATGTTATAATTACTAAATTTAGGTTTTGCTACAACTAAGTCATTAATATTGGTTTCTTGTAAGCACATAATATCAATATTCAAATGCTGTAGGAGGTTACTACACTTTTGCTGTTTATCAATATTTCTTAACCCCTGACAGTTCCAAGATACAATTTTCATTACTTACTTAGTAGGAAGATTCTCCTCTACTTCTCTTATCCAGCCTCTGAGATCTTTATTTGTTTCCGGTATAATAGTTATTAATGTTTTTAGGGTTTTTCTGAGGGCCTTCATATTTGAGGTGTACTTCACTTTAACTATGTGAGGTATACTACTAAATGATGTTGATGCTTCCCGTAAAAAAATCGAGTAACTGCCGGTTGGTTAATGTCCCACCAAAAGGAAATGATTTCCATATTTCCTGGTATGTGGTTGTCAGCTGAGCGTAAATTTGTCCTTGGGGAAGTGGTTCCATTTTTCTTGGTGCTTTGTGGGAAATAGCTTCATCAGATGAGTTTGGGGATGGTTGTTCCTTCCGTTTTGTGTTGACATCATTACCGCTTACTCCGACATCGACATTGTTACTGTCATCGACATTATGTGCTTCATCATTATCGTCTTCATTTTCCACGTCGTCGTCAACTTCAATATCTTTTTCTCCAGAGCCTGTGCTTGAATCGATGGATTCATTGCTTTTTTCATAATCTTCGGTTAATGCACTTACAGCCGCAACTGACGGCTTCGCTAATTGTGGAAACTCTACTTCATCAGCTGTGCACATTTTTGCTAAATGGCCTCGTTCGTGACATTTGTAACACTTTTGGGCACCGTACTCGATCTTAGCAGCAAATATGTAGTTTCCAACTTCGAAGTTGTGAAACTCAGGAATTGGTGAATCTCTACGGATTACCATTTTAGCAATAAGTGTGTTGGACAGGATGTGACTAAATTTCTTGTCTTCAGTTCTTACATTTGGTTTTCGTAAAGTATCTTTCAAAACTCCAAACTTGCTTAGGTAATCCTCAATGAACTTGTAATCATTTAATTTTGGCACTCCTCTTATGTACACAGTTTTGACACTTGGTGAGTAAATGTTTATCTCGATAGTCGCCGATTTAACAGTTAAGAGTCCATGGGCTTTAATTGTTTCAACTGATTCTTGAGAATCCAGAAAGAGTCCGTACTGATTTCCTGCCATCCTGCCAAATGATACCATTTTAGTTGGATTTATTATTTTTGCAAGTTCCTCTAAATAGTCCATTTGGTTAAGGCCGTCAACGGCTTTTAATAGAACTCCAAATAATTTCGCTGGGTTATCAGTGTCTTCCATTGTGCCGCAGTTTATTAAACTGGGCGATTTAATAAGGTATAGTGTTGTAAACAGTTCACAGTGAGATATTATAGGCACAATGGAGATGGTTTAAGGACCAAACGACATACGTCCGTATGGTCCGGCTGTCAAGCCAAGAATGAATAGAGAGATATAGACAGACCCACCGCCAATTATACGGACATTAACGGTAAGTTAGTAAGCGTACCTTATATGCATTTACAGAGTACAGAACATCAAGGCACACGCTGCGCAATATATGATTTTTTAAGGAGATAATATATAGAAAAAACAATAGTTTGCAAAAATCTGTATTTTACGTCTCCATTCTTCGCAATTAAGTCTAAATTTTTAACTAGTATGTGAAACGTGCTAATTATGTCCCATTTAAAACGCTCAAAATTGGCTGATTTTGTATCTATCGCTCAAACGGTGTATCATTTTATAAACATTTCCAGTGAGTAAACCCGGTAGCAAATTAAAAATTTAGATTTGGGGGGAAACTCAAATTTTTGCCACTTTTTGAATTCTTTAAAAAATTGACGAAAAAATCAGTATCACGTTCTAATATGTGCACAATTTATTCAGTTTACTTGCTCCCGTTTTGTACTGCCATTCCCTTAGGATTTTCTTTAATCATTTTTCATTTTGATGGTGAGATGAAAGCAAAAGCAGTCTCGCTATACAGTTATAAGCAGAAAATGAAAAAGTAATTTGGTAGACGCGATAAAAGAAACTACTATATAAAAAAGCTTCATCAGACCTTGTTAAACCTGTACGTCCCAAATAAATTGTCTGCATTTAACAGAACTATATTCACAGAATTTAATCCAACATGAAAGAATTCGAATCTAAAATCCAATTATAAAATACTAAAAAGAAATTACAAATTAGGTGAGCATAGCTGTAGTCCTTTAGTTGAGAATATGCAAGTCTTCGTCTGATTCTGATTAGCTTCAGTCTGCTTTAATGTCAGTTCAAACGCTCGGGTTTTTTAAAAGAAATTTCTTTCATAAAAATACCTTAAATCTCTGTAATACGGATATATTTAAATAACAGCTGAAGAAAGAGCCATGCAAGTTCGGTTTAAATTTTGGCGGGAAATTTAATTCCGTCAATTTTTAAAAATTATTTCATGCTATCAATACTGAGCACATAATAAGTGAGACTCTCCTTCCCATCTCGATCAGTCCTGGACCGAAATTTCCCCTTCAAGGATACAAACAAATCCTCGAGAATATTATACTTTGCTTTCGAAGAGAGGTCAGAGGTCAGGAATGCCCTGTACATCCTTAAATAGTCCCTTGTGAAAGGGACTTTCTCATTATTTTCAAGGTCCAGTTTTTTTTGCATAACACGGGCCCCCATCGAGGAGACGGTGGAGTTTGTCGAGATATCGAAGGCTCTTACATACCTAAACGTCCGTCTGCTTGTTATACGGAGGGATTTTCATGACACGAGTGAACTTGGGTCGATATTCTGACTCCATAATCCCAATTAAATCTTGACCCAGTAAAAACCTTAGATAGAAGCTCCCTCCCGGTTGTAGGAGGCGCAGAAGGTTAAGGATAGCCCTTGCTCTTCGCTGGACGGGAATGAATTGGAGGGCCAAATTAGCCTAAATTAAATCAACTTGGATTTCTTGACTTCTTAATTTGCTGGTCAGAGTTTCCCATTTTTAACTTATGTTGTCTACAAAAAAATCTAGCTTCGTTTTTGAACTTCGTGATTGTTGATTTGCTTGGCAAACTTCGATCACTTTTGGGTCAATGTCAAATGCGAGGATTTTGGATGCGGTCGCGATGAAGGCGGAGAGAATTCTCGTCACCTCGCCCCGCCCACAGCCTATGTTAACAATGAGCTTGGTCCTGTAAGTAATTTCATAATCATTTGAAGTCTTTGTATATTGAAAATTAATGAATTAGGACTGCAATTTATTTTTGCTATTTTTCCTTTTAATATTTTACTGTTTTGCTATTTTTCATTTTTGATATTTTGCGATTCTGCTAGTTCGCTGTTTTGCAATTTTGCAATATTAACCTTGGCTGTTTTACTATTTTGCTGATCGGCTACTTTGCTATTTAGAGATTTTGCGGATTTTCGTGGTTTGGAGTTTTACTGCATTGATATTTTACTTTTTTGCTATTCAGAAATTTAAATTTTTTGCTATTCTGCTATCTCGATGTTTTGCTACTTTTGTGGTTTGCTATTTTGCTGTTTTACTATTTTGCTATTGTGCTTACCCTGTAGTCACGCTTCTATCAATACCAAAAATAAATTCCCTTCCAATCTTAAGTTGAAATGTGTTTATTTTTTCCCCCGTTTCTGTCTTCAGCTCAATTTCCGTCCCGCCACAATGAAGATCATTACATTTGTACAGCTCGGAAAATCTGTACTGAAAATTAAGGAACAGGAGAATGAAACCAAATATGACCAAACAAATGAAAACTGAGCGAACTCGGATTGTCCTCATTTGAATTCTGTAACCGAGGAAGCGCGCCATTCTCTCCCACCGCACGGATTTAAATTATGAAGCGCGCTTCAAAACACAGAACCAATTTTATAAAACGATTTAAACACTTAGTTAACAAGTAGTTATTTAACCGCATTAATTTTTATTTCAAGCTAACTGCTAAATTGTGCAAAAGAGGTTAAATGATATCAGTTGAACCTTTTATTGTTACATTTTATATTATTGTTTTGTTCTGATAAACAAATAGGGGGTTGTTCATAAATGATTTAACTCGAAATATCTCTATTTTTTGGACCCCCATGCATTCCCATTTCATTGCTTGAACCACTGCATAAATGGCTACCTTTAAGATGGGATGTCAACAAAACCGGGCTAGACCCACTCATCTTATCGGTGACATCATTTATGGACGATCCCTACACAATAATGAGCGTTGTTTATACGTCGGCAAAGCAAAACAATTTGCAAAATGATGTCGTCAATAAAATTATAACTACTAACGTCAACGTCCTTGTAATCGTACATGTAACAAGTTCTAATCGTAAGTTTGAGTGGGATTTGCATGGATGTTGACAATTTAGAAAATTTTGAATTTTAATGTAATTTATTAGAAGCGGTATAGTTTAATCCTTTTTTAAAGTTTGTACCTACTACACAGTACTACACACAGAAGCCGTAGAGTTTTATTTCATTTTTGCAATCGTTAGTAGCACTATTTTAAAGCTACTTGCACAGAGGGTGGAGATATAGGAAATAATAGGAATCAAGTTGAAGTGAAAAAATAATTTATTTTCTGTTGAAAAAAAATGCTAAGGGATCGTCCACAAATAACGTCATCAACAATTTTCCATTTTAATAAGGACCCCGTCATCATCAGCCTAATAATTGCATAAATATGGCTATCCTAAATATGAGATGTCATCAGTTGCCAAGTATACCCATTGACCCAACAGAAACGGATGACTTCATTTGTGGACGATCCCTAAGTTTAATTTTGAAAGACATGCTACATGACAGGCTTAAGACGAAGAAATAAAAATGTTTTAAATCTGTTTAAAGTATGAGTAGAAAGCAAGTCCTGAGAGATGTGTAGTTCTCCTGCTGTATAATAAATTGTAAGCACTTGAACTTCAAAGGGAATTCATCGTCAGAGATCCAATAAAATTGCTTTCTTGAGAGACATTCTAAATTGTGAGTAATTGATCATCTTATTTCTTCATCCACTTCCACTTCTACTTAGCTTTCCTCATCTGCTCAACTTGGAAACTTCAATAAGTACTTCAAACAACAATAATTCTTTTTTTTCTTGCATAATACTTGAAATTAAAAATATCCCAACTTAGGAATTTTATGTAGAGGAGACACTTACTCAAAAAAGTCTGTCGTATAAAAAAAGTCAAAAAATTTAATTTGGAACTTTCATAATTAGAATATAGACTTTTTGGTTCCGGGTCCGGGACCTAAATTAGATTTTCCAGAATTAAGCTCCTTTTACAAAAATGTATATTCTACTTACACAAAATAGATCCTATCGAATAAATCAATTTACATTTTTAGGACTGGGAAAGGCGGACGATGAGATTTGGAGAAATTTGTTTTTTAATTTTCTCGTTATTTTTTCTTTGTCGAAAATACTGTGGGTATTTAACTCACTGTATTAAATAGATAGTTAATTTTTTGATTTATTGAAATAACGAAATGATGTACACCATTCACGAAAATAAATATTTCTGCCCTCCGACGTCTATCGCTCATCCACCCCCCCCCCCCCATTCTTTCAAAATCCGATTGCTTTGCATAGAGTTTTATGATTATGCAGGTACATATATTATTACTACTTAGATTATTCAGATCTGCAGTAAAATTGCCAGTGTAAGTATATAATACAGCAAAGCAATCCAATGCAAAGTAGGGGGCGGCAGCACTTGGATAGCCGACGACGCTGGACAGAATTATTAGAAGTTTATTATGTAGACGTAGATTGCCAGTACTGGTGTAATGTGTCGCAAAGCAATCGGATCTGGGAGGGGGGAGCGGCAGCAGATCGACCCTGGACAGAATTATTTGAATTTTGTTATTATGTAGATAAATATTTAGGTTCAAATGTTGATTTAACTGTTAAGAAATATTTAAATTCCAATTTTACTAATAGGAAATATTTAGATTTAAATTCTGATTTTTTTAATAGGACAAATTTTGATTGCCCGCGCTGTGGCCGCATTATCCGGCACTGTTCATGAATATGACTTACAGGTAATCAGAATCGATAGCCAGTTGTCGTTGTCGCTGGCCATATAAGGGATCGTCCCCAAATGTCGTCATCAAAAAATCTCCACTTTTAGAACCATATATGACCTCCCTTCTCGTCAGCTTAATCATCGTGTAAATAGATATCTTTAACATGGGATGTCATCCGTGGCCAAGTAGGACCATGGACCCTACCGATGGCGTCATTTGTGGACGATCCCTAATAATAATTCTTACTGTTAGGCAGGTTCATTTAACTTAGTAAGCACGCAGTAAATATATTTGTAGAGGAGTTTGAGAGTAAAAGTTCGAAAATTTAGAAAACTATAGAAAACTTCAGAAAGGGAGATCTGACGAGAGAAAGGAAATAATCTTCTACAGTTCCAGACCAATAGCATCAACGCGTAGCATTATTATTATTATCTCGGTCTCGGTCTTGGTCCCGGGTGAAGCAATAAATAACGAAGGAGAAAATATTTCTCTTTCCTTCCCCCGCGAGCTAAGTGAAGAAGAGACGTGGAGGAAAACAGGAGGAAACAGAGAAGAACAAAAGCAATCAAATAAATGAATGTGGGACAGGGAATGAAGTGTGGCGGTAGTGGTGGGGGAGGGGTGGGTGGGTGGGGGGATTTGATGATAGGTGGTATAATTAATTCATATCATAGCTTATTCCAGGCTTCCAGGAGCCCCGAAGCTCTGAACCATCAACGCTGCATTGTCACAGCAAACACAAAGGGAAATACAAGGAGAGACCAAAGACGGAAATACATGTAACAAAAAGGACATCGTCAATTGTAAATTGTAGCATTGTGCATCATTGTCGTCATTCGGATTCGGATGTCGGATTTGTACGCACACACAATCAATAAAACTCCCTTCAAACTTACAGTTCACCTGGGAAGAGACGAAATGAGCCGTTTCCAATTTTAGCTGGAAGCAAAGTGAGCTATGTGTAAAACTAACAGTAAATAAGTAGAGAGATAGACGTATCCAGGGATGGGAAACCTACTGCACGCGTGCAAAAGCTTGCACGCCGAAGAACTAAAATTTGCAAGCGAGAGTTTTTGAATTTCAGAAAATGATAGATTTTCTAGGCAACAAATAATGTTACTACGTGCCTACTTCGATTTTACACTGAAAAACTCGTTAAAGCAGCTAAATTTTAAATTAAATGACAAATTAATGCCCTATCTTTAGTGTAATACAGCAGAAAATGGGTAAAATAAACAGTTGTTTTTTCGAGCGATAAAAATTTGCATGCGGCCAAAATTATTTTTGAATATTTGCACGTCGGTCAAAAAAGGTTGCCCACCCCTGGACGTAATACAAAGTTTTTAAAAGCGGAAAACGTTCTATTTACTTTTTTTTAAATGTGCAAAATCTTTTGTTTTCATGTGTTTGAAAAGTGCAAAATATTCTATTTACATGTTTTTAAAGCGTGAAAATTGTTTACACGTTTTTGAAAGGTGCAAAATGTTTTATTTACTAGTTTTTCAGAGGTGCAAAATCTCCTATTTACCTTTTTTAATTCGAAATTGTTATACTTACACATTTTTAGGATCGTGCTATTTTATTTTGTTGATAACGCATATCGTCGGTGAAGAGTAATTCTGTCGTAAGTCCAGTGCACAGCTAAAATCATTCTGTCGCAAGTCCATACGATTCTTAAAGTCATTCTGTCGCAAGTCCATTCAATTGGTAACTACTGTCGAGGTCGCTTCCGCGTTGTCCTATGCATAAGGTGGGGGTGGTATGTTATTGAGTGTGTTGTGCTTATGACGTACACTTAGGGGTCGTCCACAAAAGACGTAATAATAATTTCATCTCAAAAAACTGCATAATGTTCTATTTACATGTTCACATGTTTTACAAAAGTGTAAAATGTTCTAAATGTTTCTCAAAAGTGTGAAATGTTATATCTACCTACATGTTTCTCAAAAGTGTGAAATGTTATATCTACCTACATGTTTCTCAAAAGTGTGAAATATTCTATCTACATATTTCTCAAAAGTGTAAAATGTTCTATCTACATGTTTCTCCAAAGTTCAAAATGTTCTATCTACATGTTTCTCCAAGGTGCAAAATTTTCCATCTACATGTTTCTCCAAAGTGCAAAATTTTCTGTCTACATGCTTCTCCGAAGTGCAAAATGTTAAATTTACATGTTTTTTAAAAGAGCAAAATGTTCAGGAAACGGAATTTTTATTACGTCGTTTGTGGACGACCCCTAAGTGTGCGTCATGAATGAGTACATTACAGTTAGTCCAGTAACATACCCTCCTCCCCTCTAATGCATAGGACAACGTGGAAGCGACCTCGACAGTAGCTACCAATTGAATGAACTTGAGACAGAATGACTTTAGCTGTGCACTGGACTTACGACAGAATGACTCTTCACCCACGATATATTTTGTATTTTGCTAAAATGACTATAAGGCTCGTTTTGATTCTTCACAGACGATATTATGAAGTCTATGGTCTCTGGCCATACTTAATTAATTTAAGCTCTTCATTCATTTCATTTCAAATCTAGATTGCAGTGTATTACTACGCAGTACAATGAATCCCAATAAACGGAAACGTAATGACAAAATTAATATTTATCATGCTATTTCTTCCGATTTCGTACTATAGTCACAGTCACAGTGCCAACTCCCGCAAAAAGGAGAAACACAATCCAAGGTTTTCTTGTTGATTACGAATAAATCATATCTACAGCCGAAGTGCAGGGATCGTCCATAAATAAAGTTCTTACATTGTCGAAATTTTTAGGAGCTAATAATACCCCCTTGTCATCAGCTTAACCATTGAGTATAAATAGCGTTATTTAACATGGGATGTCACCCATTGACCCTACTGACTACCGATGACGTCATTTATGGATGACCCCATATGAAATAAAATATAGGATTCGTTATCATCATGAAATCATAATAATGCTGAAAGTGTAGAAATATAGCAATATCGGTAATGGGATCGTCCATAAATGATGTCAGTGTCTCCATTTTTAGGGCTCCCTGCCATGGGCTCAATCAATGCGTAAATGGCTCTCTTTAACATGAAATTTAATCAGTATCAAACGATAAGTAGATCCATTAGACCTACCGATGACGTCATTTATGGACGGCCCCAAATTATTTATTTATTCTGTTGTATTAGTTTTATGTTGGGAGTTCAATCTTGGCCTTGGGTGTGGGTCATACATCCAGGTGCAAAATGGAATATATCGCAGTTTCCTGCACAATTGTTCAAATCTAATCTAATGAATTGACGAAATGGAGGTGATCTGTATGGCAAAACTAATGTTGAATTTACATAGTAAAAATAATTCCGGGCGAATCTACGAATCTGAAGTATTGATAATAAGATAGAAAATTAATATGTCCGTAGTCTGTGTAGTATGTAGGTATATCGTAAAGAAATAGATGGTTGGCTGACAACAAAGGAAAATACAAAGACTACAAAAAGACATGATAATTAAAGGAAACTATTAGACCGTAACCGCAATAGGCTGGTCGTAATGTTATCACATAATTATTGTGAACCATCCATCCATTTTAAATCAGACTACAATCAAGTACAATAACTGTGCACAAAAATGCCCAAGTTCAAATCCGAAAAAATGTGACAAGTTTTATTACTAATATCGTCTGTGAAGAACCAAAATGACCCATATCCAATTCAAGCTCAAAATGAGCTATGTCATAGAAAAAAATTGAGAAAAATGCCTAAAATGTTAATTACAAGTCAATTACAAGTGGTAAATGTTCCATTTACATATTTTTGAAAAGTGCTTAATGTTCTTTTTAAATGCTTTGAAGACATGTCTCAATATTTTTGTAGATAGTGGATATTGTTTTTAGCTACAAATGGAAGTGAGTCATTTTGGTTCTTCACCGACGATGTAATTTTTTGTATTAACTTGGGTGGGCTTTGAATTGACTCGGCAACATTAAATTACTATACTGGTAAGGGCTAAGCAGACAACAAGATTGCACTATGGTTCCTGTTCCTGTCAAAGGAATCATTATATTTGCTTACATTATTTTCTACGGATGCTGACGGAGGTTATAAAATACATTTTAAGAATGTTCGTGATTGGACAGAGCAGACAGCTCGCGCACACATAATATGCCAGTCGTACCCTACCAAGTCGTACCCTGACCATTCGTACTCTGGTGCCAGGTTTATTATTAATTATTAGTAATGTGCCTAGTGGTGATCGTACCCTAAAAGTGTGCAGTAACAAAGGTGTGTACATACAGCAGAATTACACCATAAATTCTTGTATGTAATTTTTGGCATTTAATGGGCTACAGTAGATACTAAATTTATTAACAAATTGGCAAGTATTTTAAAGTGCGTATTTAATTCCATAAATTCTAAGAACATCATAAGTGACACTGGTAACTCCGTCCTCGTCCGTAGTGGACAAATAAGTTTTTCCAAAGCTTCGTGAAGATCCTCCAACATGTAATCCTTAGCTCCTCGAGGAAGACTCGGCTCCAGAAATGGTATGTACATCCGTAGGTAGTCTCTCGTAAACGGGACCTCCTCCTCCTCCTTCTTCACCACAAAGGTGGATAAAAGTCTCGCTTCGACAGCAGAGAATGGAATACCATGCCCCGTATTGTTCAAATACTGAAGCCACTCATCCCCCTGCCGATTAAAACCCGGGATTTTTAAAACACGTATAAACATGGGCTTGTCCTCGGATTGAAGAAATTCAATTAAATCCTTTCCCAATAAAATATTCAAGTAAAGGTGTCCGCCAGGTCGGAGTAGGCGGAGCATTTTCTTGATTGACCTCTGACGGAGCTCAGTCAGGATCCAGTACAGTGCAAAATTGGACCAATTCAAATCTGCCTGACCTTCGACCTTTCGGAGCTTTTTATTCAAGTATTTCCAGGCTTTACTTATGTCTTAAGTAAAAAATGACGTGTTTTTCTTCCACGTATCGTCGTCTATTGTTTTCGTAGCTATTTTTTTTAATTTTGATTTTTTTGACTTCTTATTGGCGCGTGGTAGTGTGGTGTTTCTTCTGTTTCTGTTTTTTGTAAATCTGATCATTTCTGGATCAATGTCAAAGGCGGGGATTTTTGAAGTTAAAAATAAGTTTGCGAGCATTTTTGTAACGTCCCCTGTCCCACAGCCAACGTCTACAATTAGCTTTACCCTGTTATAAGAATTTTAAGAACACGTAAAAAAATTATTTAGTAACTTTACAATTTGAAAAAGTCCCATTTAAAAAATCAGGCCATTTTCTAATAAGGCAGATCCAATGTAACACGAGTTACTTTGGATTTGTACTATTTAAAAGCAGTTAGATGCTATGCGTTCGTACCCTCCATTATAAATTCCATTTTCCTTAATTTCGGCGATAGTTTTCACTGCATTTTCCGCTTGAAATGTGTTCATTTTCTCGTAGATTTGTGGTTTAACTCCCATCGCCATGACGTCGGGGCCGTCGGCGTCCAGAGATTCAAAATTTTGAGAGTAAAAATGACACTTGTACCAGGCTAAGAGTGAGCGCTTGTGACGGTAACTCACTAAAACTATTAATATAATTGCAATAAGTATAAAAATCGTGCACAAAGTAAATGCACGAATTCGTATTTTTCGTTGACTAAAGTATCGTAAAAATCGGGATCCTCCCATAATATTTTCGTGTATTTTTTGTCAAAATGTCAAGTTGCACAAATAATGAATTCTTAGGATATCGATTTGGAGTATTTAAGCAGACGATGATATGGAAAGCTTGGATAATTCAAAAGACATATATTACGACGGCAATACTGGAAATAATCATGTTCGTACTTGTTCAGAGTTTGTTTTGATGTTAAATACAAATTTGATTGTTTGTATAGCAGCAAAAGATAAAAAAGCTAAATTTATTAGTCGTTTCATACTAATCGAACGCAAAGGCAGCCATAATATTATTATTGTAATTTATTACATACTTTTATGATGGTTTTAATTCCGGGAAGTAAAGAAATACATACTTGCTTTTATGCATTAATCTTCTGGGAATCACACTGACTGATCGATCTGGCACCGTAACTCCCAATGAGAAAAATAGGGGATGGCGTATGGTTGATAGAGGCTTTGAATCCTGTGGGCTCGAAGGAGATGCTGAACTTAAGATAGACATAAAGACGGACATACATGCGGACATACAAACTTACATACAGACGGACAAACACACGGATATAAATACAGATGGACATACAAACGGACATGCAGACAGGAATGCAGGCGGACTTGCTGGCGGACATGCAGACGGACATATTGACAGGCATAATCGCGGACATACAGAGGAACATACAGACAAAGATACATACATACTAACATACGGGCACACATACAGACGGACACGCAGTCGGATATGCAGCCGAACACACCGGAAGACATGCAGACTGCAGACGGACATTCAGACGTAAAATCATACGGAAATACATACATACAGACGGACATGCAGACCGACACACCGGCAAACATGCAGACGGACATAGTAACGGACATTATAGCGGGCATAAAAAATTACATAAGGACATACAGACATGCATACGGACATACAAACGCACATACAGACGGACAAACATACTGACATACACACAGACGGACGTACAAAGGGACATGCAGACGAACATGCAGACGGACACACCAGCAAACATTCAGACGGACATAATATCGGACATAATGGTGGACATGATGCAGGACATAAACTCGGACATTATGACAGACATACGGCCATATATATAGAAGGCCATACAGACGGACACACAAACGGACATACAGACGGACATGCAGACGGACACGCCGTCAAACATGCAGACGGACATAATAACGGACATAATGACTGACATAAAAACGGACATAAAGACAGACAGACGGAGAGACACAGACATACAGACGGACATACTGACGGACATACATAACCACTTCATTAGATGCTTAGTGACCTAAAGCTCGCAGGCGTCTAAAATGTAATCCGAAACTCCTTTATGTATAATGATTTTGTTAGTTCTATTTGTATTTGAAGTTTGGAAAATTGGGAAGATAGGTGTAAAATATTGCCGTCAATTTATAAATTGACTACCTTCCCATGAACTAAAGTACCCACCCATTACATGCAGCCATAGCATAATGACAATGAGCACTGATCGTGAGATTGAAACTGCTTTCATTTTCACCCAGGCAGGATTACAACAAAGCGAAATCGAAATCGATAAAATCCAAATAGGAGCAACCGGGCCCGATGAAGACCGCGAGAAGATAAAAAGATGAGGACGAGCTCATCATTCTGTATTACTTGAACAAATCTTCACGCTCTCGGCCCGGCGTTCCTTCGGTTTGTCTTTTTTCCACACGATCACAAAGAGGAGTCAATATCCATTTCGTAAATGCATAATGGTCGAGGCCGAAAGGCTTATTCAGATCTCCAATGCGGATTACAGTAAATTGGGGGAACTCATCAACTCATCATAACTCATGGGTAAACCGCAGATCAAGCTCAAGAAAACTGACACGAAAGCCAACGCAACGTGCCGCTTATGCAAATGAGATATACCTTCGTTCGTAATTGGTATAACTACGTCTTTGTTTTTCGGGGCATGAAAAAATGCTTCATTCCAGTTCCATGGACCGGGAGCTGGAGCTGGAGCGTGTTCTCTTCTCCAAGTGTTCTCGCTCCATTACTTTGGGCTTGGATTTGTTTGTGTGTGTCTGTGGCTTAGAAGACAAAGACAAAAGCGGATCTGGGAGGTTGATGTTGGGCCTGGAATAAAAATGAATGGGGGTGTCAGATCAGATCACTACACTGCATTTAAATGAATACTGATCGCATTATGTACTAGCTTGAAATTTGTAATTCGAATCCGAAGGAGAAAAAAAAGAACAAACCTCCTGGACTAGCTGACTTATATCATCATTATTTGAGACGGAGGACGGTGAGCTGAGCGTCGTACTTCCTCCAGCTTCTTTCTTTGGATTCCCGTTTGCACCATTCGTATTCGCATTGCCACCCGGGCGAGACGACTGAATTTGGGATTGACTGGAAGTTCCTCCAGACGAAGAAGAAGAAGAATGGATCTTACTATTAGTATTTCTATTATTTCCTGGAGCAGGCGTCCCCGTCGCCGTCACATTGTTCAAGTTCGTAATACTTGTTCACGTTCCAGACATTCCACCAGCACTTCCAGTCCCAGTTCCAGCAACACCTTCAATCTTCCTTCCCTGTGGATAGAGACATGACACAGAAATAGAAATTCGGTAGCATTAACAAACGCCTCGTCCATCCATTATGAGCCACATAGAATTAAATGCGTGCGTAGCCGTAGGTCGTCGGTTCAATACACATTACCTACTATATAAGAACTCTAATACTGTCTCTGAAGAATCAAAATGACCCGTATCCATGTTTGGCTGAAAGCTAAAACGAAATACCCTATCTACAAAACATAAAAAAAATCATGATCCTCAAAGCTAGTGACCCTCCAAAGTGAACATTTCATATTTTTCAAAAACATGTAAAAATAGGATGTTTTGCACTTTTTAAAAACATGAAAATAAAATATTCTGCACTTTTCAAAAAATATGTAAACAGAATATTTGAATATTTTGCACTTTTTAAAAACATGTTAGTAGAATATTTTTGACTTTTCAAAAACATGTAAAAATAGGATATTTTGCACTTTTCAAAAAACATGTAGGAAGAATTTTTTGCACTTTTCAAAAAACATGTAAGAAGAACATTGTTTTTAAAAAACATGTAAATAAACATTTTGAAACTTCCATAGCATATAAATAGAAAATTTGACACATTTTAGAAAATGATTGCATTTTTCTTATGTACTGTTGGACATATAGCTCATTTTTATCCCAGCTAGATTAAATTGGGAATGGGTTATTTTGGTTCTTCATTTCACCTATAAGATTTATTACAATTTCACCAACAATAATTCTCTCAGGCGCAATAGAAAATTCATACATAGAGATGAGATCGAGATAACTAATGATTCTAAGTACCACGAATTACAGTTGAATTAAACGCAAAAGCCAACTACAATATAGAGCTGCTTGGCAATCAAGATTAAAGACTGACAATCAGATTCATTCATATGCGAAATAGACCAATTAAATCCCGTATTTGAAATGTACACATTTCACTTCTTTCCTTTGAAATTTCTAATATTAATAAAAATTATATTTTTTACAGCAGTAAAACTTACTTTAAGGTAAACTAAAAAACAATTCATAAGAATAATTACTTAATTTAAATTTCCCGCCTTAAAATTTAAATTTTCGACCGGTTACTATCCTACGTATCATTTTTATTTTCCAAGTTCCAATCCTACGTATTTTTCCTGTACACTTTTATCTGCCATGTTAAAACTCAAATTTTTACATCACTGACTGCTAACATAGGCTGCCGATGTATATCACTGTTCAGGGCCGGATAATGCGGCCAGCGCAGGCAGCCCCCGCTGTATGAATTTTCAAAAAACATTTAAATGGAACATTTTGCAGTTTTCAAAAATATGAAAACAGAATATTTTGACTTTTCCAAAACATGCAAATAAATTCTTTTGTACACTTCAAAAACAAGCGAAATAGAACATTTTCCACTTTCCTCAAAACATGTAAATATAAAATTTTGCACTTTTCTAAATGAAGTAAAAAGAACATTTAGCACTTTTCAAAACTATGCAAATAAAACATTTTGCACATCTCAAAAACATGCAAATAAACATATTTAACACTTTTCTCAAAACATGTAAATGGAACACTTCACTTTTTTTAGAATCAAATAAATTAGATTATTTTGCGCTTTTCTAAAAACATGTACATAAGTACAACATTTTGCTTTAGCAAAGAAAACCATCAATAAAATCAAAATAGTGGCTTTTGTATGGAAACAAATTCCTGCCTACAAGAAATTCCTTCGTCCGGCCCTGGCTGTTTGTGATGATTTTAATCGTAAATTTGTATGCATAATGATTATATAGTGACTGGTAAGAAATCGTTATAATGTCTTTGAATTTAAAACCTGAATTCACCGATGGAATTTACATTTACCTACCTGCCTACAATACAATTAATTGCAGAGGATAAAATTTAAATGCAACAAAACTTAACAAAATGTTTCAAAGATGTGTGTAGTTACCATTACCAAGTGAAGTGTGCTGCAGCTGTTTTGTTCTCACAAAATAACAACAACACTAAACTAAAAGTACAGTCTATCACCAAGAAATAAATTGCTCTCAAAAATAAAGTTTTCAGTAAATCAACTACTATGGAACTGGAAAGTGTTGATGGAATCCCACAGAATGTTTACACAATTGCTATTTATCAGTATCAGTATATAGTTGTACATTTTACCAGTGTCTTTTGCCAGTGAAGAATTAATACTAGATTTTTGAGCGATTTATTTTTCTTATGCACTTTCGAAATACCTATGTAAGAAAAACATTCATTCAAGTATGGCAATTTTATGTAGGTACATTTTATAGGGTCAGGACAGAAATGACGCCACCCAAATTTATCACCCTCTTAAGCATAGGCGAAAGCAATGGCTCTTTAACATGGGGAACCATCTTTTTTCAAAGTAACCTAGGCAGCGCCGGATAATGCGGCCAGCGCAGCGCAGGGCGCCCCCGTTGCTTGAGTTTTCAGAAAACATTTAAATGGAACATTTTGCAGTTTTTAAAAACATGTCTTAAGTATATTTTGACATTTCAAAAACATGCAAAATAAAATTTTCAGCACATTTCAAAAACAGGGAAAGAAAACATTTTCCACTTTTCTGAATCAAGTAAAAAGAACATTTTGCACTTTTCTGAATCAAGTAAAAAGAACATTTTGCACTTTTCTGAATCAAGTAAAAAGAACATTTTGCACTTTTCTAAAACATGTAAATACAAAATTTTGCTTTACCAAAGAAAACCATCAATAAAATCTAAATGATGGTTTTTGTATGGAAACAAAATGCTATGCCTAAAAGCAAATTCTTCGTCCGGCCCTAGTAACGTACCCTCAACTTGGATAGCGTGGAATTTATGCCCGGCCCCTTAGTGTCATTATTATATGTAAAGTTCTTTGTTTTAAAGAAGACTGGATGTGTAACAGGGGCACCTTCTCGAATTCTAGGCTATGTGCTGATGGAAGATTAATCCTGAAATAAACGTGTACATCTTCGCGGACATCAGTCAACAGTTTTATTACATGGCTATTCAATGCCGTATCAATACTATTAGAGAATGTGGAGTGCTTTAAAATAATGTATCTACTTAAATTAACCTAAACTATAACTAGTAAAGCAGTTAAAAAAATTCAATAAATTAAACGTGAATCTCACAATTTGCTTAATTTAACAAAATTTCAAAATTCCCAGTACAGCTTGTACTGCCCCTTCAGCAATATCATTATTTGCAATTACAATGTTTTGATTACATGAATAAAACTTCCCATAGATTTTCTTGTGTTTTTAAACTATCTATAGGCACGAATACGAATCGTGAATCTTGGAGGAGCTTATGGGCCGGTCTTAAACAAGTTTATTCAATTTCTCATTTGCTATAGAGAATCTTGTGTTCAATTTCCTTTCCACTCTTTCCAGTGTTTGTTGTACCGAGTCTTTATTGTATTGAACTCAAATGAAGGGATATGAAGCACAAAAATACGAAAGGAAATAATAACCGGCCAAAATTGGCACCGGCGTCTACTGGTACCGGTACCGGTAACGGTAGCATTACTCAACCCGACTGACGATCTAAAAATCCAAACGTGCGGAAAATGCATCCACCACTTTTCTTTTCCCATTAAATTACAAATTGCTTCTTGATCTCACTGCTCACATCGTCTGCAACTGGATACGGAAATATAAGATGGAAACATAGGCTTTTTATCTTGTTACTCAACATCATCTTTCCGAGCTTCAATTTCAACTGGGACTGGGAGTGGGACCGGTCCCGATTCCGGTCCCGGTAGCGGTTGCTGATACACTCAATTTGAAGGTAAAGCTAAAATCTTATATTAACACATGTTGTATGTACTACACTACAATTTACAATACAAACAAGTGTGTTAGCGTGTGTGTAAAAGATAAAATAAAAATATACCTTATACACACATACAGAATACTAATGATAATATTTATGTATTTAAAGGCTGACTAGCATGTCACACTAAAAATAGATAATAAGGATCGTCCATACATGACGTGAAGGAATTTGAAGTGAGGGTGGGTGGATATCTGGAACGGAACCATTTTTAGTTAAAATTACACAGTAAAAGGTTTTGAACCCCTTAGTGATTATGCTTGATTTTACAGCGACGGCATTTATGCACGACCCTTCGTCTTCCCAGGCTGAAACTCTACACCTGTCTATAAATAATTTCATAGGACATGAAGTAAATTAGGCGTGAGACAGATTCCTTGTAGGCTGTCAGTCAGCTGGAGTTGGAGTGTGTGCTCTCCGTCGTTGCGTTGTAGTAAATCTATTCTACATAATCTACATTCTACACGATTGAAACTGAAATGTAAATTACTTTGGTACGTGTGTAAATTACTTGGATTGATTAAAGAGTTAAAGAGTATTTAAAATTGAGCCTCTTACACTCAACTGTAAACATTTCTGACGGCCATTTACCTTTTTACATAGAATGTGACGGCGACTATACATAGACGTTGGCAATGTCGGCAAGATAACATAAATAACAGGACCTCATCAGTGAAGAATCAAAATGGCCCATCGCATTTGAGAGCCGTAACAACTTACAAATCATCAGATTGTTACTCAGGAGATTTAAAAGCATTTTAAAAAAAGCTAAATTTTGGTCTCAAAAAACCCTTAAAAAATTACTGTCAAAAATTTAAAAATTGTAATTTTGAAAGAATACAATTTATTTTTTGATCAGAATTGCAAAAGGCTGAAAAATCCTGCAATGCATAATGTAGAAAGGTATGGAATTTTTGAATTTTCCGCCAAATTTAAAATGCCAACATTTGTGGATTATGCCAGTTAGTGCTACGTTAAATTTTTGACATAGGTAGGTCATTTTGATTCTTCACCAAATTCTGCTGTACCTGTACCGTTCTAGACTATAGAAGGTAGACAATGGAGACTTGCTCAAGTTTATACATTTCAAATTTCAAACATTGCACGTATGTATGTACATTGCACGAAAAAACTAGATCCCAAAAGTAATAACGTAATACACACCACAGCACATACTTGAACATCTTTTACGATTAGGTTCTAGAGGTGTCATGTTTATTCCAACAGTTAGGTAGGATACATTCAGAAATTCTACAATAAATTCGACTCACAGTAGTGTTCCTCTACTAAACCCACATCCCTAACTTCCCCTTCCACAATATTCCATCCGCTTTTCCGCAAGGCAAAGGCAATCCGCCTGTCCATACATTCATTGATAGAAACTAGAATTTCTACACTGTTTACTGTTACTAGTCTGATGTCTTAAATTTCTTCTTAGAAAATTTCGAAATTTTATAAAGGAATATAGTTTTATGTTATGTACCCTGTACATATGTACAAATATGAGCCGCTTCTTGCTGCTTGCTTCTTCTTCGCCATCCCCTCGGGATGTGGAAATCGAGATCTGGTTCTGGTCCTGGACCTGGAAACCTTTAACTTTATGATACTACATAGAACATAGACACAAGTGTAATTACCTTTAAAAACGACAAACAAACTAGCATACTGATACAGGTACACTGTATGTACCGTAGTTCCTCTAATACGGCAGGATTTTAATGAGACCTGATCTCAACCTGTCAACAGTCTTATTCTTTAATTGACATTCTAAATAAAAGCCTGTAGTCCGGGACTCTATTAGTAGCCGGTGACGGAATGTGGAAGGTCAAGGTTTTAGTGCAGATTTGAAGCGCGGACTTCCATGAGAAGAAATACGGTCAGTGGTATACTTGCACTATAATTACCTTTGTACACTTTGTAGCTATATACTGATATGTCTAACAGCCTCACTGGGAAAAATCGTTTTCTTGAAGTTTGAACGCTAACAACAGGTATAGGGAAATAAAAGCCTATGTCTGCGGCTATAAACAGTATATACAGGGTGGGCCAATTATTTTGGCAGAATTTTGGCTGATAATAAATTCTAAAGTACTAATTTCAACTGGAGAAAACAGAAATCATTAAAAAGTTTGTCTACATTTTTTGCAAAACTTTTTTTAAAACGAAGACGATTTTTATAGGTTTATTTTTTTCTTGGTATGCAATACAGTATCTGTGAATCTGTGAAATCTGTGAAGAACCAAAATGACCCATATCCATTTTTAGCTAAAAACAATACCCACTATCTACAAAAACATTGAAACATGTCTTGGAAACATTTAAATAGAACATTTTACAGTTTTTCAAAAACGTGTAAATAGAACAGTTTACGCTTTTCAAAAACGTGTAAATAGAACAGTTTACGCTTTTCAAAAATATGTAAATAGAACATTTTAGACTTTTCAAAAACAAGTAAATAGAACATTTTACATTTTTCAAAAACATTTAAATACAACATTTTACGCTTTTTAAAAATTCCTAATTAACATTTTACAACGATTGTTTCTCAATTTGTTTTTAGGACATATCACATTTTGATTTTGACTTAAATTGGATATGGGTCATTTTGGTTCTTCACAGACGATATAATGATTATTTACAGGAAAATATCCATTTTATGGATAAAGTTAATTAAAAAGTATATGTTTTGCCACAACTTGCAGTGCCATTTTGCCACTAACTGTTAACTGTATTTGTTAATGGCTAAAGCATCCAGCTAAACTTCAAAATATTCTTTTAATTGTGACACAGTATCCTGCCTAGTGGGCTCCAAATTACAAGCAATATCAGAACCGTAAGAAATTAATAAATATTGGCCCACCCGCCACCCTGTAAGTAAGTGGTGTATGGACTTTCTATAGTCCTATAAATATATGGCAAGGATACAACTTTACAAAAAATAGGGGGAAATGTTTGAGGGCTCTCAGAGTTGTCGTTTGTCGTCCTCGTGACGCACATAACTGGAGAGTGGAACATCCATGAAGTGTCTCGTCTCTACATAGCCCACTCGACAAATAACTGCTGTACCGGTACCGTGCCTCTGCCTGGCTACATACTATAAGAAAATAATACGGCGAGAATGAAGATCATGTCATGAGAAAGATGGCTTGGACGATATCAGCAAACGACACAGGACTCTCACTAAAAGTCTATAAATTGGAGCTACATACACAGTTTACTATGTTCTGCTATATGCCAGCAGCCCATAGGCCGTGTCCACCCATTTTTTTAATTTTTTTTCTTCGGCTTTGTAGCATAGGCATAGTCTCTACTTGTACATATGACCTATGTACAATGCATTATGGATGTAACGTAATAACTAATAAGATAGCCATTTATGCATGCAGGTATGTACTTCAGATACTATATCAGAAAAAAAGAAGTCAATATGTCAGCTATAGAGATTTTCTACGGACGGAGACAGTTACAGTCACACAGGTTGGAGTCCAACAAGTCTCAAAGTATAGACACAAACGCTTTGAGCGTGACTTAGGTAAAACAACGTTGAACGCTCAAGTTTCCTTTGAGTCCATTTCTTCTGTGTAGGTTTAATATTTCTCGAAAAACAACGTCACGTAACGTGTACTGTATCGTAGAGGAAAAGAAGATGCAAAACTTCATCGTTTAACTTGGTTCATCTTCATCTCTACATTTTATCTTAGCGTCAGCGTCAGAGTCAGACGAGAGCTAAAATGTATTAGCCGCTAGCTTTCCGAGTTTTGAGAGTAACTCATTTAAAACTTCGCATGTAGAGAGAGATTGAACTACGCCGTGGAAAGTGACATAGGTATAGGTATAGGCTACAAGAATACTACACTCTATAAAGCAACAGTGCAAAAAGAGTTTTGGCTTTTAATTTCGTTTGTATATTTAGTAGATATGCATCTGTAATTAGGAGATTAGGAAAGTTGCAAGTACCGCCCAGTATATAAAATATAAGACGTACCTACCACTTCTAAATGCCGTGTACATCAAACTGACAGAAGTTCAAGTATAAAAGAAAATGTTTAAGAAATGTTTAAATAGGCACATTTTAGCTTATAAACTCACTATAAACCTTGGTTCTCTAAACTCTAATACAAGAAACCAAAAAGTCTGAATAGTATACCACAGTAATATGAAAACTGAAAATGGGCATATGCATTTCGCTTATATGTGTAATAAGACATTAGACAAGTCAAACATGCAAAATTTGAATATCGTCTGTGCAGAACCAAAATGACCCATTTCCATTTTTAGGTAAAAATAATATCCAATATCTACAAAAATATTGAAACATGTCCTGAAAGCATTTAAATAGAATATTTTATACTTTTAAAAAATATGTAAATAGAACACTTTACAATTTTAAAAACTGTGTAAATAGAACATTTTACACTTTTCAAAAACATGTAAATAGAACGTTTTCCACTTTTAAAACCATGTAAATAGAACATTTTGAGCTTTTCAAAAACATGTAAATAGAACATTTGACGCTTTTCAACAACATGTAAATAGAATATTTTACACTTTTGTAAATAGAACATTTTAGGCCTTTTAAAAACTCCTAATTTACATTTCACGCGTATTTCTCATTTTGTTTTTATGAAATAGCTCTATTTGATTGTAGTTTAAATTTGATATGGGTCATTTTGGCTATTCACAGACGAATATCTAATCGTAAGTTACGTCTTGTTCAAAAACTGAAAAATACGGCCATGCCGGTTGTTCGTGAATTTGAATAGCAGGTGGGCGGTTCACTATTTGAAAAAATACGGTATAGCTTCTTCATTATTATTATAACTATAAGTATATACGCTATTGAACGCGTGAAGGAATCTACAGAACAACTTACATTATTATCTCGAAAAATAGTTCAATAATATTATTGTGTTTTCTACTCCTATATAAAAAAGATAGAATAATTCATTTTTTCAAAAATTCTATCATATGGCAATGCAATATGTGAAATGCAATTTCAAAAAATTACAAATAGTGGACTACATGCACTTTCACTTTTTTTAAACATCTGTACATGTAGAGTGGGACAGAAAAACAATCCCTTAAAACAGCAGCGAAGAAAATTACTGATAACTTTATTACTAACTTTCAGTGGGAAGCGCAGTAGATCTAGAAAATCTATAAATCCATTGCATTGTATACGGATGTAAATCAGACTTGACATTGAGATATTGAGAACACAATTACAGAAATAGGGTAAAAAATTTAAAGTTGGTTACGGATCTAAACTGATTCTATCCACTATATCCATATCAATAATGTAAATACCGTAAAACTTCAAACAGAGCCCTAAAGCTATATTGCAAATCACGCCGCGCCGCTTTTAACTCATATCTTATTCACAAAAGTATCACATTTTGTGGAAACAGTATGTAAATATTATTTGATGTAATTACATACATGGCATGTGTAAGGTGGTACATATTATTGAAAATTAGTTCCAAACTTGATATTTTTGTAATTATTTGCACTGGTTTTATTTCAGTAAAAACTGTATTATTGTAGCCATATGAGGCAATATGCTCTTGAATCTAATATTCATTTCATATAAAGGTCAAAATCCAAATCTTAAATTAACTCCAGATTTCCTTAGAAATGAATTCGAGGAGATACGAATACAAGCCATATAAGAAGACAAATAAGGGAAAGCGAGGGGGTAGCGAATGGAGGCGGATGAGACTTGTACAATCTAAAGTGTAAAATTCTGAACCCTTCTTATGGGTTTTGCATAAAACATATTGAACTGAACGTACATGTAGATGTACATAATAATATAAAGGGATGGTGTATATCTGTCTTATTAACAACTTTTCGCGATGTATTTTATAAGGATGTAGGAAGAACCCCTCAAGAATTCCCCAGTGTTTACTTTTCTAATAATATGTATTACTTACCTAGATTGTGTGTAGACCTAAGAAATTATACAAGTACAAAAACGAAACTGGAGCTAATATCAGTCGAGATGCAGAGATACAGAATTATAAATACATATGAATGCTTTCCGTTGCACAGGGCCGGACAAAGGAATTGCTTTTAGGCAGCAATTTGTTTCCATATAAAAACCACGACTTTGATTTTAATGATAGTTTTCTTTGCTAAATCAAAATGTTGTAGTAACATGTTTTAGAAAAGTTTAAAATATCCTTTTTACATGATTCGGAAAAGTGCAAAATGTTCTATTCACATGTTTTGAGAAAAGTGGAAAATATTCTCTTTGCATGTTTCGGGAAAAGTGGAAAATGTTTAATTTGCATGTTTTTGAAAAGTCAAAATATACTTTTTACATATTTTTGAAAACTGCAAAATGTTCCATATACACGTTTTGAGAAAATTCATACAGCGGGGGCTGCCTGCGCTGGCCGCATTATCCGGCCCTGCCGTTGCGATATTCCGATTTTTAGCCTCATGTAGATTTTACATGGTACTGTATTCTGTATAAATTACACTAAAATCTGAAGTAAACCAACGCAGCAGTACAATGTACACAAAGACTCTCTGCTATCCTCTCAAAACCAAAAACTAAAAACCGAAACCGACACCGAAACCGAAACCGGTATTGCCCGTAGTACAGACAGTAGCGAGAATACATAGATATCAAATACACTTGTAGTCAGAGTCAGTCGCACACGAATGTGTATAGCCCGTTGCCCGTACGAACTTCCATATTCCACCAGGACCCTGTATGAACACCGGCAACTACCGGAGTTTCTCCCAAAAAATTGTAGTCCTGGAGGAACTATTTTATTCAAGCAGAAAACACACCGAGTTTCGATCCAAGTTCCCACTCCACCTATATATAAGTACATATTTAGTGTATATAACTACACGCTATTTTAATACTCTTAATATGTTTAATGGGCTTGCTTTCACTACTGAGCTATGGTCCTACACATACTAAGGTGCAAAATGTTCTAATTCCATGTTTTTGAATAGGTGCAAAATGTTCTAATTCCATATTTTTGAAAAGGTGCAAAATGTTCTAATTCAATGTTTTTGAATAGGTGCAAAATGTTCTAATTCCATGTGTTTGAAAAGGTGCAAAATGTTTTAATTCCATGTTTTCAAAAATGCGCAAAATGTTCTATTTACATGCTTTTGCAAAGTACAAAAAGTTCCATTTACATATTTTTAAAAAGTGCATAACAATGGTCTGTTTAAATGCTTACAAAACATATTACAATATTTGTGTAGCTAGTGGACATTGTCTTTAGCTAAAAATGGATATGATCAAATTTTAGTTCTTCGCAGACGAAATGTAGTGAAAACAGACATTCAAAAAGCGATTGTAGTATCATATAATACGCGCCTACGTTCACAGTCACGGAACGGACAGGATTTATTTTGTGAAAAACAAACGCTGGACATCAATTACAATCGCAGTTTACATCTAAACTCGTGGATGGAATTGTAAGGTACTACATTAAAGTAGAATGTATTTTTAATTACGAATTAATGCGCATATAAAAAATAAATCACTTAAATCACACAATTAAGCTTTGAAAAACACCTATTGTCGTGATACAAAGTCGAAATAGTGGAAAAGGTTTTCCCGTCGATTAACAGTTCCCACCTATCGCATCCGAATTGCACTTGGTAGGCTGCGCCCATTAATGGTAAGGACAACCTTTCCCACTATCTCGAATTTGTATCCAGACAATAAATCCGCAACATTTGAGAATACCAGCCACATATAATGCAAAGGCAAAAAGCCACAAAGTTGCGGTCGCCTTGTTAGTTGTTGGTTTCAGCATTAAGAAATATAGGCATGACCTATGCTTATAGGAATAATAATATACTTTAAAAATATAATTAACAAAAAACGAAACGAAAAGAAAATGATCCTGAAGATTAAGATATTAAAATTAAGAATAAATTATAAAATATAAAAGTAGAAATAAAATAATGTTTATTGCTTGTTACTGTGTCCTTGTTTTTGCGCGCCAGAACTAAACAAGTGAATTCGAGGAAAATGAGAAAATCAGAATTATTATTGACAAGAGATTGAGATATTGAGAATCCCTGACCCCTGAACCTGAATTATTGACATTCGGAAAATTAATATTAACATATTTACTAGGTGTTAGGTCAATTTAAATTACTGTTAATACTTACTTGCATTAAACATAATTAATTAATAACAAACAGTCAATAATGTTCCACATCGGCACTTGACGGGCATCTCGTCGTACTTGGCAAGTGTACGGATAGCTGGCTGTCAAATCGGCACTGATAACTACATTTTCAGCACGCGTTTGAGACTCAAAGCCTGAAACTTTGTAGGTATTAATTAATCAGTCAGTCGAATTTCTCTTCAATAACTTCAAACATCAATTTTTAATTGCTAAAATTTGTAATGGCATCACAAGGTTAAGATTAGGATTAAAACTGACGCGGTCAAGACTCACTATACTTGTGTTATTAAGGTAAGGTTCGTGACTGCTGTTATATTTGATATATAACTAAATATAACATAACCATACTTTCATTTATACAGGAAATTCAATATTACACGGCTTGCTTGCCGTGTACCTATTTAGTTTGCTTTTTTGGTATGTTCGTGTTTTATTGTTGATTGTTTATCGTTTGTTTCTAACTATAAATGAAACCAAAATGCAAGCGCGCTAATGCTAATTTTCATTTTCAAACCTTTGTTATAGGTTTTCAAAGTTCAAAGTGAAAATTGCGTCATGACTGACCACCAAACTCTATCAGAGATTTCTTTAGCTAAGAAACTGAAACCTTCTCCACCTGCTAACGATGACATCGGCCCAACTATTGACAAGAAAGTTCTAAAAATTAAGACTCGAAATGAAAATGAAAACGTGGTTTTGCTCCATCCAAATTCCTCACGTTCAGCAGAAGAAAGTGTGTTTTCAATTGATCACGTACGTTTCATTATGCATTATGAAAATTACTTAATTATATCGTGAGCAAAGAATTAAAATGACATGTGTCTAATTCACACTAGAATTGGAATAAGCTATGTCAAAATAAACAACTATTTAAATAAGAGTATATAGTTATTAGCTTGTACAATAGATGCTTTATTATGTATTTTATTTGTTGACCAGATACTGGAATTCATATTGACTGAACTTGACCGAGAAACGCTGTTAAATTGCCGCCTTGTCTCTCGTCGATGGATGTACTTCAGCTCGAAATATCTGCGAAAGATTCTTACTTTTCATTTCCGTAATGATTATAAGCAACAAGTTTTGTACTGTGATGGTAACCAAAATCGCCGTATTAAAGATTTAGTGACTCTTATGAACGATTCCACGGATGGGAATTTTCCCTGCACCTCCTTTGAATTTCAGAACAATTACGCTCTCAAAATAGATTCACTGGCTCAGCGGTTCTTTAACGCTCATGGGCTTTTTATCAGAAAAGTGGAATTTGTGTTCAATTTACTTGTGAGTGATCTTAAAAGGTTTCTTTTAATTCAAGCGCCGAACCTGGAGGAGTTAAAATGCAGTTGTGTCACATGGAAATACACAGCCTCGGAGTCTCGTTTAAATAAATCCGAGACGGAGGACGAGGGACGTAGACGCACAGAATCTTTATTCAGTGAAACTACCATCGGTCCAAAACCTGCTTTTAGAAGTCTCAAAAAGCTCCTATGCATGTCTGAAGAAATGCCTACAATTTTGTTGGAACAGCTCCTGGAATGCTCCCCCAATTTAGTGGAAGTATTTGTGTCGCCCAAGTGCCTTCCGTATCTTCTACGACCTGTGAACCGCCTCCACCTCCTAAAGGAACTAGCGGTTGAAGTCAAACCACATTATATGGACGCACTTGCTGATGTTGCGAACAATCACGGGGGTAATTGGGCAGTGGAGCACATTGACCTGGGTACTCACTACATCGACTGGGATCTACCTATGGTGTCGCGAGCGAAACAAGTTGCGCGTAAATTTCTTGAGGGATGTGCTGCAACTTGTCAAAAGCTAGAATGGGATGATGCACTCCAGGATTTTCAGTTCCCAGTTATGCGAGGAGTGAAGGATTTCCGTTTGTATTATTACGAATTCGTCTGGATGATTGTTAGTAATTTTCCGGAAATAAAAAGACTCGGCGATACGTTTCCAAATTTAAGATCCCTGGAAGTGAAAACTGATTTTGACATATATCTTACGAATGGAAATGTGTTTGGGGATAATGTGCCTGCTCCAGTTCCAAGCGTGAGGAATGTTTCCTTCAAGTTTCATCCAGATCCAATTTTGCTTGAAAGTTTCCGGAATATGTTTCCGAATGCTGTAATTACTGAGACAGAGTTTGGAAGGTGATGAGTACTTTTGGGTTATCGCCGTTGAACGACAGTGTCAGTTATTTTAATTTAATAATTTGTGTTTCTCTCTAAGCGCTAATTTGAATTTCACAATATTGCCACTACGTTCACTTACTTGCGTATGTGTCATAGGTATTCATTGACAACCCTCTAAATTATGTTTTAATAAGTATTTAAATAAAGTTACTATTTACAATTTATCTTACGTAAAAAATTAGGTGCGCTATTTCTAGGAAATTAATTATTTGTATTTGCTGTACCGATATACCTAACTGCGATTGTACTACCATTTTTCTTGTATTTTAAAATGTGGAGTAAAAATAGCTGGATGTATTAGGCTTTTGGAGCAAAATACCAGTCATTAAAATAGGTAGAAATATGCTGCAAGTTGCCTTATTTAGAATTCGTTTTATGCTTTTCATAATGTGTGAATAGCAATTGCTTCCAATTAAATTGCATCGGTGGTTGGTTTTTATATTTTTAATTTAAGTTTTTCAACTTGCTTGCAATTTAACTGGAAGTGCTCATGTTGATTTTGTACTTGGTTTAGAAAATTTTTACTAGCTTAAACTTTGTAACATTTTTGTTTAACAATTAAATAAAAAAATATCAAAAGCATCGTACTTCTGCTTTTATGCCCACTATGCTTTGGTGGATTCTGACATCGCAATGAAAGCCTCTACTAATTATGCTATAAATTTTTCAGTTTTAGCAAACGTTAATTATCAAAAAAATTAAGTCAATATATTTTTCAATAATGATCTATAAATAACTTGTTGGCTCATGTTACAAAAATTATTGCAATTTTGCAAAACTTATTGCTAAGTTTCGTACGAGCAACCGCCGGGGTGGGATTTTTGGGGATTTGACTTTGAACAAAATAATATATTGATATATTGAAAATTCCGTTAAATTATGTAGTAGATATGTAGTAATGAATGGATTTCAAATTCTGCAAGATGTATTTAGTCAAAATATAACTTTGAGCCACATAGAGATGCTTTTTTTTCAGTTTTATTAGGAAACTTTACACAGTTCTGAGCTGTGGTGAAATTATAAAAGGAATTCGTTTATTGGCATTCAACACTAGAACTGTCAAAATTCAAAATACTAGATTAAGTGTGTTTATTTTTTCTTGTTTAGATGTTACGCTTAAGCTTTTATTAACATAAGTTTTCGTCGGTTTGCCTGTTGTTTTTGTTGTATATGTCTTAAGTTTTTATTTTTATTTTTAAAAATTCAATTACCTAATTGAAATACTATGTAAGGAAAATTTATTTTAATTTTTGTTAAATAAAAACGGACATAAGGTACTTATCGTTCTTACGTGTTACAAAACTAAGTACGTAACACATGCAAGATTCAAATGTCTACTTACATCTCGTTTGAAAACTAAAACATCTAAAATATAGTTTTTAGTTTTTAGAGTAAAATTGAAAAAATATTTATTTTTAAAGAAATATTTTTCAGTCAGGACGGGAAACCCAATTTAGTTTTCAAAAACGTAGGTATTTTTAGGGCCTCAAAAAGACGGTTATCTTTATTATTATTGTTCTGGAGATCAAAAAAATTGAAATTTTTCGAAAATCGGATAAAAATTGTAGGAGCTACAGGGTAACAAAGATCAAAAAATCGATTTTTTTAAAACTTTAGCGTGCAACTGTGACCGAACAGCGCAAAATGCGACCGAGTTGCCTTAGGGTTGTAGTACATCAAGACTAACAATAAGATGGATAAATCGATTACACCTAGTGGTTTTAAAATCTGGGTGTACCATACGGTGTGCTTTCCTGTTAAGATTGGAAATTTCTGTTGGAGATTCAAACACATAATATGTGTTCAAAACACGTACGCGGGGGGTACTTTCAGAGGAAATACGGTAATTTATTTATTCATGCAAAAACAAGGGCTAAACCCCTTGTTTATTGGCAGGCCTATCAGGAAAATAGGGCGGTTCGAATTTGAAAAAGATGCTTAAATTCTTATTTATATTCAATTTCTGTAATACAACCAAAAATTCAAAATTCAAATTTTTGAATTTTCCGCCGAAACTGTAAATACTGTGTTAACTCAAGATTTCGACCGGTCATTCAATAAACTTACACTAAAATGACGTATCATTGTTTACAATTATGGAAAAGTAATGAACATGGTGTGGACGCACGATTGTTATTATTTCCAAATTGGTTTCGAAAAAACTTAGGTAATTGCAAATTTTAAAAAGTTAACAGATTTTGTCGAGTGATATATCATTTTAAAGCTCTTCAAAAATAAGCAGACACCACTCATGTTTTGTTTTTTGATTGTTGCTCATACAACACATTTTAGGCGACATTTAAAAATTACAAGACCGTTATCTTGAAAACGTTTTGTTATAATGGAGGTGATTTCCTTTTTTTGAATTCTACTAGTAATCAGTAACTACCTTTCGAATGATATATCGATATATTACGAAATTAGTCCAGAATCGCAAAACTTTCAAAATTCCGGTAAATTATGTAGACAAGTAGGAATAAATGAAATATGCGGACGCGGATAAAAGATAATGTTTCACTGCATGTGTAATGTTTTTTTTTATTTTATGTTCGACGACTTTAATTTCCTTAGATGGCAATGCTCAAACTACCGCGGAGTTTTATGTCTCGCGACAACATTTTAACCTTGACCAGAGCGGCTAGGAATCCACACTGTATTTATTCTTAAACCAAAATTGCAACATTTAATTTTAATTCCAAAATAATTATATATATATATATATATATATTTTATATTTTAAGAAATCCAAATTCTAATTTGATTATACATGGTTTTATGATTTTATCAATTGTAACCTATCACTTAAATAAATATACATTAAAAGTAAGCTGAAGTACAAAAAAGCTACATAATTCAAGATTTAAAAATAACAATTTTACTAACATAGAAATGTAGCGTGTACAGTCATTTTACTCTCAAGTTTCTTAATTGATCAAAATAGTGTATAAAATCCGACGCAATATGTGACGTGCGTAAACAGTTTTTTTGTGCATAATATGGCTTCTGGAATGAAACTGTAAGCTTCTTCATGTATTTATTGGCAGAATATCGTAAGAATATATTTTATAAAATTTGAAATCTGGTTGTTGTAACATAGGTACATTCTCTCTCTACTCCTCACCTTCCATAGCCTGTTTCAGTAATTACAGCATTCGGAAACATATTCCGGAAACTTTCAAGCAAAATGGGATCAGGGTGAAACTTGAAGGAAACATTTCTCACACTTTGAACTGGTGCAGGGACTCTATTCCCAAACACATTTCCATTCGTAAGATATACGTCATAAGAATCAGTTTTCACTTCCAACCTTAAATTTGGAAACGTATCGCCTAGTCTTTCCATGTCTGAAAAATTACTGATAATCTCTTCAGTCCACACGGTTTCGTAATAATACAAACTGAAATCTTTTACTCTTGGCATATGTGGGAGCTGAAAATCCTGGAATCCCTCATCCCATCGAAGCTTTTGACAAGTTGCGGCGCATCCTTCAAGAAGTTTACGCACAACTTCTCTCGCTTGTGAGGCCAAAGCTGGGTCCCAGTATTCCTATTCATTGGTGTAAGTAGTAAAGTCAACGTCCTCCACTGCCCAATTACCCCCGTGATTGTTCGCAACAACTGCAAGTGATTCCACATAATCTGCTTCGACGTGAACTGCAAGATGCTTGAGCAGATGAAGGCGATTTACAGGTCGCACGAGATATGGAAGGCACTTGGGTCTCAAAAATACTTCCACTAAATTTGGAGAGCATTCCAGGAGCTGTTGTAGAAAAATTCGAGGAGTTCCTCCAGAAAAACATATAAACTTTTTGAGATTTTTGAAAACAGGTTTTGGACCAACGGCCGTTTCGCTGAATAAGATTCTCTTCGTCTACGTCTCTCCTCCTCCGTCTCAGATTTATTTGAACGAGACTCCGAGGCTGTGTATTTCCATGTGACACAACTGCATTTTAGCTCCTCGAGGTTCGGCGCTTGAATTAAAAGAAGCCTTTTGAGATCGCTCAAAAGTAAATTGTACATGAATTCCACTTTCCTAATGAAGTGCCCATGAGCGTTGAAGAACCGCTGAGCAAATGAATCTATTTTCCCGTCGTATCTGTCCTGAATTTCAAAGGAGGTGCAGGGAAAATTCCCATCCGTGGAATCGTTCATGAGAGCAACTAAATCTTTAATAGGACGATTTCCGTCACCATCACAGTACAAAACTTGTTGGTTTCGAGCATTGTGGAATTTAAAAGTGATGATCTTTTGAAGGGCTTTGGAGCTGAAGTGTACCCAGCGACGGGAGACAAGGCGGCAATCTAACAACGTTTCTCGGTCAAGTTTAGCAAATATGAATTCCAGTATCTGGTAAACAAATAAAATACATTAGCTAACTATAGAGAGAACTATCAACAAAAGACAATAATACCAACAAGGGAGCCAAGCCACATATTATACTACTCTTCCGATTTTAAAAACAATACTCGCAATGAATTAGGCAGAGTCAAAGTCCATAGCTGTTCGCACTCATTGAGTGGAGTGCAGAACTCAAGCTCAAAATTGCACTCAACTCCACTCCACTCATTGAGTCGAGTGCGAGTGCACCAAATTTTGACTGCACTCAGAGTTTCTGAGTTCGAGTTCCCAAATTTTTTGAGTTCCATTTATGAGTGGATTGGAGTGCATATTTCTTGAACTCATGAACTCAGGCACTCGCAGACGTGACATAGTAAATGCATACACAAGTTTAAATTTGAAGTAAGTTTTGAGCTAGAATTCATCATTGGACAGAAACGAGGATGTCAGTTTTCAACATACTAGCTCAATGGGAATATTATTAACTCATAATTAACTGATCTTTACCCCTATATGTAAAAAAATTGTAAATTTTTCCAAATATTGTCGCGCGCGAATTTTTAAGAAACCAAATTTAAAAAAAAATGACTTTCGTTTTTTTAAACCTTTAATGACCTTCAGCTCCTACAATTTCTGTCCAATTTTCAACACATTTAAAATTTTGTGATCTCTAGAACAATATCTAAAATGTAATTTCTACGTTTTGGAAAATTCGAAAAAAATTTCATTTAATAAAATGTGGTATTTTTTTATCCCTTATAATAATAAAAAGTTATCAAAAATTTATATTTAAGCATTAAATTTTAAATTTTTGTTATTTTATGACAACCCTTTGAAAGATAGCGGACATTCAAGGATTCCTTTCAAAACGTAACTGAGTGCACTCATGAGTGCGAGTTTGAGTGCCAAAATATTTTGAGTTCAATTAAGAGTTTGAGTTCGAGTGCAGAAAAGTTTTGAGTACAAAAAATGAGTTGAGTTAGAGTTCCAGACTGAGTGCAGAAATTGAGTGGAGTTGAGTTTGAGTTCCAATCAAATGGCCACCTCTGGAATTGATAGGAATTTTATTTCATCTCTTCAAATAATCCGCTTACGCTCTACTTACTTATGTTCATGTGTATTTGGCTATGTACCGTCAATCTTCCTACGCACCACCCGCGCTCTATTTGAAATAGATAATGTGTAGCCCCCCTCTATTAATAATTCATATTGAGACCTGCGATCTAATGGAGGCTTTACGGTAGACCTCCAAGTTTGATCCATTTCTATTCCAAACAGGGAAACTATGTGGAGCACCGACATTTAAAATTATGACTCCTGCAAGTTCTCAATATTAATGATTTTCAAAGGGAACTCAGTCTTCAAAAATGAAGTACTATTTCGTTGACATAGTCCTAAAGTCAAAAACATTTCAATGTACAGAGTCTAAAAATAAAATACTGACTTAAAAACCTATCACAATTTGTCAGAATATGAAATTGAGACAGATGCTCCCTTCTTTCCTTCCTTCGCTTCGCACATAAATAAGTCTAATTTTTCTAATAGGAAAGATGAAGACAGGAAGCATAGGCTTTACCCGTTGGCGTCACGTAAAACATCTCATTTTAAAAGTGGAGATTAGATTGTGACTTTTGCCTCTGCGGTGATAGGAATCTCTTAAAATATAAATGTCATTTACGCTCACATTAATTTTTAAAGATCTCGCTCCGATAGTATGCAGATTACCCGAGTCATTTCCATTTATGCAGCTCCCACGAACCAAGACCAAGAGTGTCTCGGACGACTTGACATTTGGAAGAGTGTAAAAAAAACTATGGCGTGTCCGTCTGCCTACCCATACCCGTCCAACTGCATCAGGACGACGACGACGAAAGGAGTGAAAGACTTTTGAACATGTCGCCCGGGCTTTTACTTTCCGTCCTGAATTTCAAACAAAACTTTTGTCTCGTGAGTGTATCAGTATAGTATATCCACCGGGGGATCTTGTGTGCATACAGCACAGCACAGGAGGGAAATGACAAGGTGGAGGTGATTACGTCGGATGTTAAAATCATTCCCAGAACTCGTAAACATTTTGAAGACAAACCGTGAGCGTAAAGGAAAGGACCAAGTTGTTGAGAACAGAAACACATTGCACTTGTTTGTGCACTTGGAAAGCCATGACCGGAATGACTCCATTATTGAGGCACTTTGTGGTTCCTACATGGCTTCTCACACATAATATACTCGAACCAAAGGGAAAATTATTCCCTTCTCCCAAATCCCGGGAATCAATATGGGCATTCATGCATCCACATTTTTGTTTTCCGATTACGCGCCTCCGTCAGACTCTCCTTTTGCCTTCCTCACTTTCTCACTTCCGAGCCAAGGAGACCAAAGGGGGACAAAGGGCAGGGCCGGGCGAAGGAATTGCTTTCGCGCAGCAATTTGTTTCCAGGCAAAAACCACAATTCTGATTTTATGGATGGTTTTCTTCGGGAAAGCAAAATGTTGTATTTACATGTTTTTGAAAAGTGCAAAATTTTCTTTTTACTTGATTCAGAAAAGTGCTCAATGTTCTATTTACATGTTTTGAGAAAAGTCCAAAATGTTTTAATTCCATGTTTTTGAAATGTAATGTACAAACAAAAATTATTTGCATGCTTTTGAAAAATGCAAAATATTCTATTTACATGTTTTTTAAAAGACCAAAATGTTCTATTTATATGTTTTTAGAAAAGTAAATAATGTTCGATTTACTTGATTCAGAAAAGTGCTCAATGTTCCATTTACATGTTTTTAAAAAAGTGGAAAATGTTTTATTTCCATGTTTTTGAAATGTACAAAAAAATTTATTTGCATGTTTTTGAAAAATGCAAAATATTCTTTTTACATATTTTTGAAAACTGCAAATTGTTCCATTTAAAAATTTTGAAAATATTCAGGGAGCGGGGGGGGGGGGGGGGGCTGCCTGCGCTCGCCGCATTACCCGGCCATGACAAAGGACTGACTGTGGAGCAGCTGGAGCTGGAGAGATATTTTTTGCCTATTTATAAACGGGTTAAGTTGAGAGCCGAGTAGTTAACCCAGGCTTGAATTCCTACGGGGTTTACTTAGCTCAGCAAATTGTATAATGCTCGTGAGAGGGAAGGAGCCGCATTCTGAAACTAAACGATGTCATTCACAATTGAAGATGAAAAGAAAGCTCTGTTCGTGGTGAAGGAGTCTCGAGAACAATAAAATAAAGCGTGAGCATCAAGTGAGGTGGAGGAGGGACGGGATCTTAGGATCTGGCAGACTTGAAGTGCCATGGAGCAATGACAACAGTTCCTCACGTTTTACACTACACTGCACACAATAGTTGCATTCATTTCCATCACTGCCACTAACATCTCCATAAAAGAAAAGTGAAAATCGAATATTTAGATTCTCCGAATATTTCTACGAGCTCAACTCTGTCACTCCTCACTCCTCAACATAGACCCTTAAGCCTAATCAACATCTTTCAATATGCTCTCTACTACGCTCCCATCTTCAATTCTCAGTCAGTTCTACAGCCGTCAAAACTCATTCTTTTCCCAAGCGAGTGGAATGTGTGGGCAGACGCCTCGGAGCCACATTTTTCCACGAGGGGGAGGGGCAGGACATTTTATGAAAAATAAAATTCATTTTCAAGAATTACCTTTTTTATTTGTTACAACTGTATTTTCCCCGGCCCATCAACAAAATCAAGATTAAGGATGACAATGTTTTTTGCACTGCATGAGAAATGTTGCAAAAAAAGTGAGGAGCGGTTTTTGGGGCAGCAGCACAGGGCCGGATAATGTGGCCAGCGCAGAGGCAGTCCCCGCTGTTTGAATTTTCTCAAATCAAGTAAATGGAGCATTTTGCACTTTTTAAAAATATGTAAATAGAATATTTTGACTCTTCAAAAACATGCAACTAAATTTGTTTGCACATTTCAAAAACATGTAAATAATTTTTTTTGCACATCTCAAAAACATGGAAATAAATGTTTTTGCACATCTCAAAAACATGGAAATAAATGTTTTTGCACATTTCAAAAACATGGAAATAAATGTTTTTGCACATTTCAAAAACATGGAAATAAAAGATTTTCCACTTTTCTCAAAACATGTAAATAGAACATTGAGCAGTTTTCTGAATCAAGTAAAAAGAACATTTTGCACTTTTCTAAAACATGTAAATACAATAATATTTTGCTATTCCAAAGAAAACCATCAATAAAATCAAAATGGTAGTTTTTGCATGGAAACAAATTGCTTCCTAAAACCAATTCCTAACCTCCTATTCCAAACGTACAAATTCCTGCAGCAACAGTAGCTTCACTGTCAAGATTCAGCGAAACATAACACTCCCTGTAATACAGTCTACTTCGAAAGTGCATAATAACGTGGATGCTAATCTCCTCTGTACTAATACTATCTAAGTACCGAGGAACCGTCGTAAAAGTCACAGGTAGATTTTGGAGCAGCTCGTTAAAGCTGACAGAATGTGAATGTGACTACACAAGGTTTATTATTCCCCCATTTCATACTCGACTTCTCCAGCTCTGCACCATAAAACGAAGGTGAGTCACATACTTGTGGAACCATTTCAAGTTTTTGCTAATCTTTAAAAGCTAAAATAAATCTGATTTGGGTCATTCACTCATCTCTTAAAATTATAATCTCCTCCTCTCACTAATAAAAGCACTTGGAGTCCATAGTGATAATACTTGAAGGGATTTTGGAAAACTGCTCGCGTCATCACTGTCTCTACAGTACATAATTTCCCCACATTCGAATTCTCTGTACCATCGACACATTTCTACGAAAAAAATTGCCAAAAAAAACTGTTTTTGGAAACGGGGAGATTTTGCTAAGCCGATGCGCGATGTGGAAAAGTTATTAGTGAATATTTTGAATCTTCCCCAGCATATTTTCGTTGCTGATTTATGAAGGAGTAGAAACTAAACTTTTTGGCTGAGTGGGTGTGATGAAGATGAAGATGAAGATGCGGACCTGCACATGGAAGATGAGTATCTGATGCGTGATCGTGATGATGATGGAGATTGGGTTGGACGTGGGCAAGACAGTGGAGCTGAGAGGGAATTCATGAGAAGTTGTAATTCACAAAACTTGGGATACATTTCCCTTGGAATTCCATGAATACCAAAGTAAATCCTTGGTTTGTGAGTGACGGGAACGAGAGGGAAAATCCGTCGAATCTGGAGCTGACAATGGAATCCAAGGAGAATTTTATGATCCTCGTAATGACATATGAGCCAAGCTGCTATAAATATTAAAATACACACAATTTACTTGTGTCGGGAAGGGAAACTTTTAGGGACTCCATTGTTACATGTAATTACATCTTTTATTAATTTCTATAACGCACATTTTACATTTTACTACGACTCCCTCAGCGGAGACATTTCCACGCTCCAGCTCCTACTTATACATATACGTAACACTCTACGCATAAAAACGGTCAGGGCCGGATAATGCGGCGAGCGCAGGCAGCCCCCGCTGCCTGAATTTTCAAAAACATGTAAATTGAACATTTTGCACTTTTTAAAAATAGGTAAATCGAATATTTTGACTTTTCAAAAAACATGTAAATAGAAAATTTTAAGCTTTCCAAAAACATGCAAATAAAGCACTTTCCCCTTTCCTCAAAACTTGTAATTAGAACATTTTGCACTTTCCTCAATCAAGTAAATCGAACATTTTGCACTTTTCAAAAACATGTAAATACAACATTTTGCTTTACCAAAGAAAACCACCAATAAAATCCGGTCAAAATGGTGGTTTTTGTACGAAAACAAATTGCTGCCTAAAACCAATTCCTTCGTCCGGCCCTGAAATTGGGCCATTTTACAGATATTTCCTTGCTGTGCATACGATTCTCTATAATATTATATAATCTTGGCTTCTATTCTATTCTAGGCCTCAGTTTTAAATACTTGAATTTAATTTTTCTAAAGCGGACGAAATTATTTCTTTCTTATTTACATATGGAGCCAGTTGGCGTTGGCGTTGGCTTTGGCGTTGGAAGAAAGTTGTGGGAAATTCTCAAAAAATCGTATTTCATTCTTCACAATCCCTTTCATGCTAATTAAAGCAAATATTACAAAAATGTGTGTCAACAACAACATTTTGGGGAGTCACTGGGAGGAGCGGCGCGACTATGCTCCCAATCCCAACCACCACACACACAGCAGCGTCTCAGTCAATTTCCACAAAAGCTACAGATTTCTTGTTCGGGTTGGAGTCTCTCTTTGAAGTGCGTGTAATTTATTTTTACTCCCTTCCCATCAACTTCTCGGTCTCTTCATCTTAAAAATTGCTTTTTTTGTATCTATTTTCATTATTTTTTATTTGGTCCATTTACTGTTATGCTCTGCTCGAGGAGGACGTCTTCATCTGGGGCCATGTGATTCCGAGTCATTTTCTTATCAGTTTTAATGAATTCTATTCCAGTTACGTATTAACTTTTAATTTAAGGTCAATAAGCTTACAGAGAGACTCGGTCTCCCTACACACACTTTTACAAGCGCGGTCGGAGTGAAAGTTTCAGGACTTTAGGAGCGGGAACATGGGATCGTTCCGGGGGTTCCTTTGTCCTTTCGGATTCGGAGCGATTATTGAGTGCGACAGCATTTATCTCCCCGCTTCGCAGATTGTGGAGCATGGGAAAGTGTAGGGCCGGACGAAGGAATTTCTTTTAGGCAGGAATTTGTTTCCATGCAAAAACCACCATTTTGATTTTATTCATGGGTTTCTTTGCTAAAGCAAAATGTTGCATTTACATGTTTTAGAAAAGTGCAAAATGTTCTTTGTACTTGATTCAGAAAAGTTCAAAATGTTCTATTTAATTGTTTTGAGAAAAGTGCAAAATGTTTTATTTCCATGTTTTTAAAATTTACAAAAATTTTAATTTGCATGTTTTCAAAAAGTCAAAATATTCATTTTACATATTTGTGAAAACTGCAAAATGTTGCATTTACATGGTTTTTGAAAATTCAAGCAGCGGGGGCTGCCTGCGCTGGCCGCATTTTCCGGCCCTGGGAAAGTGCGTGCACTTGGATGGAAATAAATAACGAGGGAGAAAAAAAGTAAGAGACCCCGAAGCTGTTTATTACTGGAGGGAGATTTGAAGTTTAATTTAAATCCGGGAGTCCTCTCTCCTAAAAGCATGTCAGCATGTGGGGCTGTTGAGACGGAAACAAGTTAGTTTTTCCGTCCTCCGCATTTATTCATTTTTCCCGGGCATTATCTACATGTTGAGAGATGAATGGGGGCGTAGGGCGCTCTTGACTGCTACTAATGACCCTAATACCTCAAGTTGGACTCGGATTCCCATTCGATCAGAGGCCCATCTCCTTCCTCACATATTTCAGTACAGGTCCACGCACTCACAACACCTGTCAACTCCAGCTCCACCACCTTTCTCTCCTTTAGACGCCTGCATTTTAGCACTGTCACAGTCACAACTTTCACCCTGAGACTTTCCCCTTCGCCTTCGTCTCCCGCCCATACGGCACTGACTTCTATTTGAACCAGAGACTCGGCGGGACGCCGGAGTTGCCGTGCAGCGGGATTAATGATAAATCAATAAAAATACAAACACGCGCGTCCTCCGTCCACACTCACAATGGCATGTAAATTAAACAATGGAAATTAGAACTAAATTTAGGAAGCTGTCCTGTGTCAAGCTTAATAATGAATAATATTTTTTAATTAACTTATTAATTGATCGGTGTAGGTTTTTTGTACAAAAATAAATAGGAGGAGCACGTGGACTCAATTAAGACACAACGCACGCTAATGTTCGGGGAGGGGGAGGCAACATATTGCGTAGGAAGAACAAACTACATGACATGTAGTTGAAGGGCCGGATACTGCGGCCAGCGCAGGCAGCCCTCGCCTCGCGCTGCTTGAATTTTCAAAAAACATGTAAATAGAACATTGAGCACGTTTTAAAAACATGTAAATGGAACATTTTGCACTTTCCAAAAATATGTAAATAAAAATATTGAGACTTTTCAAAAACATACAAATAATTTTTTTTACGCATTTCAAAAACATGGAAATGAAACATTTTACACTTTTCAGAATCAAGTAAAAAGAATATTTTGCACTTTTTAAAAACATGGAAATAAAACATTTTCCACTTTTCTAAAACATGTAAATAGAACGTTTTGAGTTTTCAAAATCATGCAAAATAAATTTTTCTGCAAATTTCAAAAACATGGAAATAAAACATTTTCCACTTTTCTCAAAACATGTAAATAGCACATTTTGCATTTTTCTGAATCAAGTAAAAAGGACATTTTGCACTTTTCAAAAACATGTAAATAGGTAAATACAACATATTGCTTTACCAAGGAAAACCATCCCTACCATTAGAATGGTGGCTTTTGCATGAAAACAAATTGCTCCCTAAAACTAATTCCTTCGTCCGGCCCTGTGTAGTTGATTTGGAAGGAAATCGTGTGCCGGGAGGAAAGTGTGATGACTTGGGGATTGGGGCGCTGAGTAATACGGAGAATGACAAAGAAGGAAGGAGAATTATCAAAGATTTGTCAAAGGGCCTATCTCGCCGTGTGTCCCGTGTCTCCGTTAGGTGGGTTACGGACATTCGGATGATGATGAGACAGAGGGAGTAGTTTATGAGGAGCGATGAGGGAGTGTAGATGAGGCCGTGGGGAGACGGGGAGATGCTGCGGACGGGACAGATGGAAGGAGTGAAGTGCAGTGTCTGAGCTGTGGGAAAGCGGATCTTTGATGCATCTGACACATTTTATTTAATGGAAGCCGCAATTTTTAAGAGGCTCAGGAAATCATTCAACTGAGCCGGGGTATAAAAGACATTTGACTCGAGCTTAATACGCTCCCCACACACACACAGTGAGCGCACCTACATGCTACAGAGGAGCTGAAAGGAGGAGATGGAGATATGCGGAGAGTGGTCTTAATGGAAGAAGCCGCCACAATGCTCCACTCTCCATGACAATCTCTATAGCTCCACAAAAAAAGGCTCGTCTCAAGTCTCCCTGTCCTCTCCTAACAAAGCTCCGAGAGGATCTTAACATTTTTTGTGGAAAGATGAAAATTCCCCAAGCCGCGGATCCATGTTACCTTGGTACATTATCCTCTACGATTTCATTTGATTGATACTTGCGGGTCTCTTTTAGATAGTTTCTGATCTGATTTTTACCCTCCTGACTCCCGAACCAGACTCCGGACTCCGGACTCCCGGCCCCGGCCTCACCTCCTGGTCCGACCGAGTCAGTCGAGAAATTGCAACCATGTACATGCCGCGAGGCTACGGAGTGACTGGGAGTGATAAATATGAGCGGAGATCCGTGGGAGGGATGGGGATTGAGCAGAAGACAAGTCGGACGTCAATTTTATCTGCTAAGTGTGAGTTATGCGATGGGTGAGCGAGGGATAAGATTAAATAGCTACGTGGCTCTCTCCATACGCCCAGACACTCGCCGACTACAAATCATGAGATGAGACGTATGCACGTCGCCCTCCCGACTCCCGCTTCATACCGTCTTCCTCATCCCCGCCACAGTCTCTGTGACAGTAGTGGCGGCAGCGGATCTCTCCTTTCTCCGCATATCTACAGCTTCTATCTCTCGTCCTCGTCCGAGATGTTTAACTTTTATCCTGAGCTCCTTCTCCTTTCCCAACTCCCCACCACTTTCATTCTTAAGATTCTATCCCAACTTTCTTCTCAGTACTTTCTCTGTCCACTCAACTCCGCTCTACACCTTCCATATGCACCGCAGATACATAGAGTGAGTGAAGAATCCAAATGACCCATATCCAATTTAAGCTACAATCAAAATGAGCTATGTCATAAAACAAAATGGGAAACATGCGTAGAATGTTAGGAGTTTTTGAAAAGTGTAAAATGCTCTATTTGCATGTTTTTAAAAAGGTGCAAACTGTTCTAATTCCATGTTTTTCAAAAGGTGCAAAATGCTCTAATTCCATGTTTTTAAAAAGGTGCAAACTGTTCTAATTCCATGTTTTCGAAAAGGTGCAAAATGTTCTAATTCCATGTTTTTAAAAAGTGTAAAATGTTCTAATTCCATGTTTTCGAAAAGGTGCAAACTGTTCTAATTCCATGTTTTTGAAAAGTGTAAAATGTTCTAATTCCATGTTTTCGAAAAGGTGCAAACTGTTCTAATTCCATGTTTTCGAAAAGGTGCAAAATGTTCTAATTCCATGTTTTTGAAAAGTGTAAAATTTTCTAATTCCATGTTTTTGAAAAGGTGCAAACTGTTCTAACTCCATGTTTTTGAAAAGTTGCAAAATGTTCTAATTCCATGTTTTTGAAAAGTGCAAAATGTTCTAATTCCATGTTTTTGAAAAGTGCAAAATGTTCTAATTCCATGTGTTTTAAATGTGTTAAAGTTCAAATTTACATATTAATAAAAATTCCAGAAAAAGAAATGTTCTATTTAAACGCTTTGAAGATCATGATAATTCAGTATTTGTGTAGATAGTTGATATTGTTTTTAGCTAAAAGTGGATATGGGTCATTTTGGTTCTTCACCCACGATATGCCTTCCTCCCAACTTTCTCCGTCCATCCTATTATCCCAGCCATTACACTCACCTTGAGAGATACACACCGAGCGGATATTTTCATATCTCCTCTTGTACAAATTACAATGGAATCTCATCTATAAACTTTACGATTCGGATTCGGATTCTGCCCCCACGTCGCGCCAGTCTCAGTCTCAACTCCTTAAAGCCAAAACGGGTTGAGTTCTTAAGCCTTATCAACTCCGCCTGTGTCTACAGCCTTTCCTACATGGCCTCTAAAATACACCCGGAATACGGACGCATTTATTGTTTCAGCCTGAGTGTATCCACTGCCATTGAACCTGATCAAAGGAGGCTTAGAATATTTCTCATCCGGCTAAAAATGACGGGCCTCGCATCTTCGCTTCTGTAGCGTCGCATTCTGTGTGTGTGACGCTGATTCCGTGTCCAGAGACGGAGAGCCACATGAGACGCGGATGGATAAGAACTAAAAGGCAAGATTTAAATTCCAGATGAAAGGACGCTGCTCCAGCCTCTGTCGTCCCTGTGCCAAGTTTATCCGCATTAGAGTGTGGAGAGTGAAAGGGAAGTTTTGATGGAGATGAAACCGATGCTGAAGCAACAGGAGAAAAGGCGGGAAATTGAATGAGGCAACTGGAGAGATGCGACGGAGACGAAGAACGCGGACAGGTTTTTCGGAGCGACATGGGATACGTCATATTAGGCCATCGTATCGCAGAGTGAAGAACCAATTTTTGAATGTTGTACAGAGCGATATCAATTATTTGCTCACGTTAATGAGATTCGGGATTACGATTACCAAATGCATTCACTCCACTCCAGACCCAGAGCAAATCCCATCATCCTCAATCAAATTAGAATCCGACGTCCATGGCTCTGCTCCACCACTTTATTACATGCAGATTTCATCAAACCCACGATCGGGTAACATGGCTCCCGGAACTATATCATTCCACATTGTAACAACGTACATCGGATCTTATCTCCGGAATTCAATACAGCACCCCAGGGGCGGATAATGCGCGGCCAGCGCGGGCAGCCCCCGCTGCTTGGATTTTCAAAAAACGTATAAATGGAAAGTTTTGGAGTTTTCAAAAATATGTAAAAAGAATATTTTGGCTTTTCAAAAACATGCAAATAAAAATTTTTTAAACAATTCAAAAATATGGGAATAAAACATTTTCCACTTTTCTCAAAACATGTAAATAGAACGCTTTGCACTTTTCTGAGTCAAGCAAAAAGAACATTTTGAACTTTTCTAAAACATGCAAATACAACATTTTGAACTTTTCTAAAACATGCAAATACAACATTTTGCACATTTCAAAAACATGGAAATAAAACATTTTGCACATTTCAAAAACATGGAAATAAAACATTTTGCACATTTCAAAAACATGTAAGTAGAACATTGAGTACTTTTCTGAACCAAGTAAAAAGAACATTTTGCACTTTTCAAAAACATGCAAATACAGCATTTTGCATTACCAAAGAAAACCATCAATAAAATCCGATCAAAATGGTGGTTTTTGCATGGAAACTAATTGCTGCCTAAAAGCAATCCCCTTCGTCCGGCCCTGCAGCAGCCATTTGTGTACTGTGGCCATACAATCCAGCACTCACGAGCAACACGCACTAACGTATCCACGCGGATTTTCCCGCCATATTTTTTTTGAAAAGACCACTTGAAATAACTTAGATTCGCTTAACAACATGGTGCGCTTAGCGCAGTTTTTTCGGTAAAACATTTTTTCGAAAAAACGAAAAAATGATTAGAAAATAATTTTTCAGTTTTTCCATTTACTTAACGATGGAGTTTTAGGCTCATCACAGGTACCTACCTATGGGTCATATGAACTTTCTACGCATTTTCAAAAACAATTTGTTGACTGAAACGATAATTAAAACAATAACTTTAAACATCAAATTAATCAATAATTTTGCGAAATAGGAGTTCAAAATTTCGAAGAAAAAGCAAAAATGTTTTGAAAAAATCAATATGTACTTTTTATGTATTTTCTACGTATGTTACTTTAAGTTTCATGATATGCACATTAGCCATTTTCGGCAACTAGGATATAATGTAATAATAATGTTCAAAGTCATTAAACCCCATATATATGGTATTATTTCAAAGTCATGTATATCTACTTGTTATTTACGCGCGAGTTTTAAATTTCCAAGATTAACAAATTTCAGTACTTTGCGTTTTCAGTTTTCAGTGAATTTCATTTTCTGGTTTTCCACTTATTTGCACTCTGTTTGCTCGCGTTTAAGAAAACTTTAAATATTTTAAACATTTTTGTGTTTAGTGTGAGCTATAGTTAAAAATGAATAAATAAAATTTTAAAGAAATTAATTACTTACTACCTATAAAAGTGGCTTTAACACAAAGAAAATTAACTTTTCAATTTTTAAAAATGGAGAATCCCAAAGAAGTATTGCTAGGAGCAATAAAAGAATATTTTTTGCTGATTCAAGATCAACTAGCTGAGCATTCACAAAAACGGTATGGTTTTTTTACATTGATACGTAATGACATAATTTGATACACTTTTGAAATAGGGTAGGTTTGGGTAACTGTGGTAGGTCCGATAACTGTGGTAGCGACAGTTTTCACCAGGAAAACATTAGAACTGGCAGTAAAGAAATTTATTGCGTAGAAGAGCGAACCCTGTTCTTCGATACAAGGTATTCTTTTGCTGTCAGTTCTGATGTTTTCCTGGTGAAAACTGTCGCTACCACAGTTATCGGACGTAACACAGTTACCCGACCCTACCCTTCTTGACTGGTTTTAGCAAGTGATACATCATTTTGAAGCTCTGGTAAAACAAAATATATCTATAGCCTATACATTACGTTTTAGATAGAATTTTCAGAAACAAAAGCTTTTTCGAAAAAAATTAAAGATACTTTATTTACCGAGACCATAAATTAATTCTATTATTCATAAACAACAAATAATCACTTATGTAGGTATACAGTCAGTGTCTCGTAATTTTAAACTCGCCCCTGTTTATGGGGTTTTGTCCCCTTCCAGAAGGAATTTTTCAGCGAAATATTTTGTATTAGATGACTAGTCATTATTAACTAGGATTCGATTTTGATTGACCCCCAGTGGTCACGTGGTTCTGTCGTAAATAATTAAAAACCGAAAATGGGGTGTCTCAAAATTTTAAACTCACTTCACGGTTTTCCAAACTAAATGAGCCATATTATCCGAATGAACTAATGTAAAATTATGAAACTTGGTATGCATACACTAAAATCAGGTACTCATGACCAGAATCATCTACTTTGATCATTAGGTTTCTGTAGCACTGGTAGCGCCGACGAAGGCAAGTCAATCTCATGTAAACTTTTCCCCCCGTTTAATAACATGAGAAAGTTACGACTTGCATCACCTATTCCTTATGTACATATGGACATGCCAACTGATTAAAAAATCAACAATAAGCACATGATCTCAAGTAAATTGCCTAATAAACAGTGTATAATGCTATACTTAGGTCACTCCGGGTCACGAGATGCCCGAGATTGAACATTACCAAAAGTTCATGGAATGCACTAAACGCATGAATAATGACGTATCGCTTGGATAAGTAATGTTCGATCCCGGAGGTCTCGTGACCCGGAGTGACCTGGGTATTGCGTTAAACACTGTTTTTTTAAAATTTAGTTGTCATTATGTCCTACTTGTTTATATTTTAATCAGTTGATATTTACAAATGTACATAGAGATTAAGTGATGCAAGTCGAGACTTTTCCATGACATCAAACGGGGAAAAAAGTTGACATGAGATTGACCTGACTTCTTTAACGCCACCAGTGCTACATTACTATAATTTAGGATTTAATATTTAAACATACACAAATTAGCTTTATTCTTTGTAAAATATGCTTACTATTTAAGTATTACTCAATATTATCAGTTATTAGTCATGATTTTTTAATTTACGCATATAATACAATCTAGGTATAGTCTTCTGTGTCTAATTCAATTTTTGAAAATTGCATCTATAACAAGAATTTCTCAAAACTGATAAAACTCATAAAATTCATAATATTTAAAAAATAATTTTTTTTTGAAACCTTGCGACTAATTTTCAAAATTTTGAACTCCTATTTCGCATAATTATTGATTCATTTGATGTTTAAAGTTATTATTTTAATTATCGTTTCAGTCAACGAATTGTTTTTGAAAATGCGTAGAAAGTTCATATGACCCATAGGTCACCTGTGATGAGCCTAAAACTCCATGGTTAAGTAAATAGAAAAACTGAAAAATTATTTTTGAATCATTTTTTCGTTTTTTCGAAAAAATGTTTTATCGAAAAAACTGCGCTAAGCCCACCATGTTGTTAAGCGAATCTAAGTTATTTCAAGTGGTCTTTACAAAAAAAAATATGGCGGGAAAATCCGCGTGGATACGTTGGTGCGTGTTGCTCGTCAGAGCTACACTACAGTAATAATTGTGGGCATGTTCCCACATAATGCCGTGTGTGGGTACTGGGGAGAGATAAGGATTTGGATGGTGGCCTAGAAAACTAGAAATGATAATTACATGGAAACGTGTGGAATGGAGACTGGGAATTGGTCATAGGAGTAAACAGGAATTAAATGCCGGGACTCGGGGAATTAAAAAGAAGATAATGGGGGAATACGCGGGGGAGGATTGTGCCTAGGAGGAATACGGAAATTAGGATAGCGGAAGCAATTTGAATTGAAATTTGATTTACATGCCCGAATGGAACATTAAACTGCACGGGCTCCGCACTCGGTCTCGTTGTAGTGGTGGGAGGAAATAACGGGAGTTGGATGCTGGATGCAGGGGACTCGATTGTGTAATTATTGGGAGGAAGGAGCCGGACGGCTGAAGATGGAGATGATTCAAATTCAAGTGCGTCCTCTGGATCTCGGACTGGCGCTGGAATATTGAAGAATGAAATATTATTCGGAATGGAAATGATGTGAGACTTACGTCGAGCCGTGAACTGGACATGAGTATTTCCGTTGGTGAGTGTGGGGTCTCGACGGCAGCCGTCCGCTCCCGGGATATTTGTGGAGCTCCAGAGGACGCGGGCGATTTGGTAGTAGGCGAAGCTCATGAACGCGAGTGGAAGGAAGTAGAGGAGGACGATGCGGAAGATGCTGTACGTCATGTCGGCCACTCCACCCCAGTCGGGCACACACTGTGTGAAGTAGATGATCTGGACGCGGAGTCCATCCCTCGGTTTCGTGTGCAGCACGATCAGCTCGGGGATGTCTAGACAGTGACCACAAAACAGAGACAAAGCATGAGACCCCGCAAACACATTTACCCACGCTACGTACATATGCCATCCCCGTTTCCTGTCAATATTTGGACCGCCACCCAAGTGAGCGTCTACCGGTGCCGGTGCCGGTACCGGTACCGTTACCGGTCCACCCTCCCCTTTAAATCATCATTCAAATTCAATCCCTCGTTCTAATTTAAATGCTACAAAAACTGAAAGTGAAGGGAGTGAGTACACAAAAGTCGCTCGGAAATCCGACCACCGTCAGTGGAGCGAATACAGTGTACTGTTAAATTAGCCGGCTAAAATACGAGCCCCGTCTTTTATTTGCAAACACCTCCGGGGCTCTGAATTTGTTTATGAGTCCGGAAAGAAAATGAAGGATTCCGAGACTCCCAAACCACATCACTTCATTTATATTCTTTCCCGTCTCTCTCCCAATTTTTAATCCTCTGATCCTCCCATCAGCTCACCCAATTAACAATCATTCTCCCAAACATGACTGCTAAGCTTTCGTTTCCAATTCCCAGCGATTACCGTATCGCTCCTCAAGAGGCAAAATTCCCATTCTCCAACTCCAACTCTCGCTAAAAGCAATATTGTCCATCGCCATTTTTTACATGTATTTAATTGTGTATAATTTTTGTCGACATAATAAGCAAGCGCGTATGTCTTATTGGTAATTGTACTCTAAACAATCATACCCTACTTAAGTCAAAAAATGAAGATGGGCAATTTTGCTTCTTCAATGGGTGTTTGGTTATGAAGTTGTATGCATGACGAAAATGTTGACTCTTTCTTAACAGGGTCGGATAATGCGGGCAGCGCAGGCAGCCCCCGCTCCTTGAATTTTCAAAAAACATGTGTAAATGGAACATTTTGAAGTTTTCAAAAATATGCAAAAAGAATGTTGAGACTTTTCAAAAACATGCAAAATAAGATATTGAGCAATTTTCAAAAACATGGAAATAAAAAGTTTTCTACATTTCTCAAAACATGTAAATAGAGCATTGAGCACTTTTCTGAATCAAGTAAAAAGAACATTGAGCACTCTTTTCAAAAACATGCAGATAAATGTTATTGTGCATTTAAAAAACATGTAAATAAAGCATTTTTCACTTTTCCCAAAACATGCAAATACAACCGTTTTGTGCCTCACGCCATTTTCACTGGGACCGTCTCCGTTCAGGAGGTATATAGTAATTATATAGCTAAAAAAACAGTTTTGGATTTGGACGGGAGCCTTATCGTTTTCGTTAGCCTGGCCAAAGCTGGAGTGGGAATACACTTGCGAGGGAACTACAACGTCAAGCGAAAAAAGGCTTGACAAATGGAGTGGGGCTTGAATCGGTTATACATGTGACTACTCATAAAACATGGAGGACGGAGGCAATTAGATGTGTACATGGGAGTTGTTTCTCAGTACAAATTACGACGGCTGGATGCTCAAACATTTCCAGTCCCCGTCCCGCGTCCCGCTCCCAGCACTCTAATGCATCTCACGAGACTCATGAAATTAGAGTAATTAGTTTAAGAAGCAACTGTGAAGGAGACTGGAGTGGCACTCAAATGCCATTGCAGCTACACTCAGAAATACCAAATACACGGGGAAGGGTTGCCTCTCCGCTCTAATCTCGACACCTGTACCAACTACCCCCCCCCCCCATTTTGCACTCTTCAAAATAATGCAAATAAAACTTTTTGTACTTTTCTCAAAACATGTAAATCAACCATTTTGCACTCTTCAAAATAATGCAAATAAAACTTTTTGTACTTTTCTCAAAACATGTAAATCAACCATTTTGCACTCTTCAAAATAATGCAAATAAAACTTTTTGTACTTTTCTCAAAACATGTAAATCAACCATTTTGCACTCTTCAAAATAATGCAAATAAAACATTTTGCACTTTTCAAAAACCTGGAATTACAACATTTTGGTTTATCAAAGTCAAAGAAAACCTTCAATATTTTTTTCAAGGAAACAAATTGCTGCCCAAAAGCAATTCCTTCATCCGGCCCCGGCCCTGCTCCTATATGCTATAATATGGTCACTGATATTTCCCGACCGTCTCCCTCATGATATGATCTTCGCTCACATCTTAAGGCTCCTGTACAGAGGTACAGAGGCAACATTTTCCCTTTTAAACTCATCGTCAGATTGTGAATTCAACTCTCCAAAATGCACACACCTACATTACGAACGGCCGTAAATTGAGGCCTCCTGGGGTTGGATCGTTGGGTTGGACAAGAAATGGAAGATTATGACACAGCTAGTGCATTAAGTGCATGCTGCCCGCTATACTTTTTTTATGCATCCCCAGTTTCCGCATTTAGGAAAAGTGTTCTATGTCCCCTTCCGGCTCCCCAGTGAGGAGAAAGGCCGCTGAATAAAAATGCAATTTCCGACTCCAAGAGATCCAAATCACCATGTAGTTTGACTTGACTTATTTGCTTAGTAGTAGTTTCTTTTTTCGTTTTTCCTTCTCCGGTTACGTACGGCTCGAGAAAAAATGGGTGATTGAGTAATGGTTGCGATTACTGAAATTGAAACTGGAATTTGAAAAGTTTGAGGGAGAGATGACTTAGAGATTTTTGATTCAGAAAGTTGTCCATATAGAATCATTTCAATGCATGGAAACTTGGAACGTTGAGAGCCATGGGGCTCTTGCTGGCGCTCGTGCTGGTAGATGATCTTCGAGTTTTGCTTTATACTCACTGATGCTCATTAGGGATGAGGTAGCTCATAGTAAAATAGTTCCATTTGGGCTCTGTCCCTTTTAATTACGCGAGAGTTAATTTGATTCGTCGTCGTCGTGAGAGTCACTTCCACGGAAACGGAAAACCATTAAAGATTATGCAGAGAAGCCTCATGTGCTTTTGGATTATTATTCGAAAGTTTTGAATTCGTTTGAGCCAGTCACCGCATCGCCACCGCTCTCCCCACAAACAATACATTCATCATTATTACATTAGCGTCCATTGAGCATGTGTAATTGGTTATAATCAAGTTGCGTTCATTAGACAGGAGGATGCCATTGTTTTAAAACATACATTATTCCCCCATCCATATCAATACTCAACCCAAACGGAACTGGATCAATCACGTTGCACTCTGCTTACGCACACGACTTGCCGTACTACCGACCAAAACACGAGGAGAAGATCCATTTTCCCATTTTCTACTGCGTCTGGCTCCATGGCCATGGCCCAGGACGAAGATCAAGAGCAGGGCAGGACGAAGGACGAGGAAATTATTATAAAACTCTTCTTTTTGCCGTATAGAAAACATTTTAGTTGATGGGTTTCCTTTTTCCTTTATGGCATTGACGCTTTTGAAGTTGTACTCTGGCTATTTGCTTTGAATTGAGCTCCTCTGTGGAGCTTAATGTGAAAGGAGTGATTATGCCGTGCATACGCTTGTTTGGAATCATTTGCATTTATTATGGGTCCTTCGCCAAAGGAGGGAGATTGAAAGGCTTCGCCTTGAGGAGCTTCACTCAGTAGGAATGTTGTTTTTAGGAATTATTTTTAGACAGCAATTTTTTTCTATACAAAAACCACAGTTTTGATTTTATTGTTGATTTTCTTTGGTAAAGCAAAATTTTGTATTTACATGTTTTTGAAAAATGCAAAATATTCTTTTCTTTTCTATTGATTCAGAAAAGTTCTTAATGTTCTATTTACATGTTTTTGAAAAGTGGAAAACTATTCATTTTGCATGTTTCTGAAAAGTGCAAAAATATTCAATTTGCAAAAGTGCAAAATATTCAATTTGGATGTTTCTGAAAAGTGCAAAAATATTCATTTTCCATGTTTCCGAAAAGTGCAAAAATATTTAATTTGCAAAAGTGCAAAATATTCAATTTGTATGTTTCTAAAAAGTGCAAAAATATTCAATTTGCAAATGTGGAAAATATTCAATTTGCATGTTTTTGAAAAGTGCAAAAATTTTTCAATTTGCAAAAGTGCAAAATATTCAATTTGTATGTTTCTAAAAAGTGCAAAAATATTCAATTTGCAAATGTGGAAAATATTCAATTTGCATGTTTTTGAAAAGTGCAAAAATTTTTCAATTTGCAAAAGTGCAAAATATTCAATTTGCATGCTTTTTGGCAATTCAGGGAGCGGGGGCTGCCTGGGCTGGCTTCATTATCCAGCCCTGTTCGTGGGCAGAAATCATTGAGAATGTGATGTGAGACGTATTATTCATGGAGAAAAAAGTGAAATACTGATTTATTTTCATTTCCATCTCCGGTACGAAAAGGGGAAGTGGAATCCTCATCAAACAATACGCGGGGATCAGGGCACTGGGACTTATCCATCGCTGTATCCGAAATCAAGACTTTTTCTTACTCTCTCTCTTAAGAAAGTAACTTGAGAAGGAAAGCTCCCCGCTTATAATCCCACACACAAGATGGGAAGCTAAAGAAAATAAGCCGCGAGGGGAACTAATAACTTGAGCCCTGTACCTGAAGGACGAGGAACTCGTGATGGATATCAAACGGATTGGGTTTTTTGTTTAAACTAATATCCTGACTCAGAGTTTTATCTTGATCCCTATGAAATAGGAGAGACTCAGTGAGAAGCTAAATATTTTCATTCCCAAAAGTCAATCAATGATTTTTTTATTAGTAATCTCTTCCACCCAGTGTTCTGCAATAGTTAACTTTATGGCATGAAGCTCGTTTTTCACAATGTGAACTATTTTAAAAAAATCGTAAGCTCAAACGCGCTTCATCGCGCTTCGTCCAGCTTTTGTGAAAATCTTTTGAGCTTCGTTGAGCTTCATCGCGCTTCGTTGAGCTTCATTTTTCCACTTTTATCTTTTTTTCACCTGCCGACTATGTCGACCCCCGACGATAGGTAAAAGTTTTTGTCGTGCAATGTACTTTACTTTAAGGCTTTAACAAGTATTGATATGGAAAGGGTTATAGTGTATAATATATTAAAATATTAGTGTGCATACTATTGTCTTTTAAATTATATTTATTCAATTCAAGATTAGACGATTATTCTATTAGTTTAATAGTACATATTTAGTGTATATAAATATAAATTAATAAAGTTCAGTTTGTCTACAAAAAATATCGAAATATGTTGCATATGAACCATATACTTCTATACTTGTACTGTTCATGTTTATAGTCATATTATTATTTAAATTTCAATAAAATAATTAAAAATAATATAGCATATAATTTGTTAAGGCATAGTCTGTCCGGCATATACATGAATAGTGCATTCAGCATTATCACTTACTCTTCAAAACTTTAAAACTTAAAGAAAAAAATAAATAGTATGCACCTTGACTTTGTATAATATTAATTTAAATTTTAAAAGCAATATATTTAGAGCTAAAATTTGAAACTATACAAAACATAGATTAAAAAAAATGATAAATTGCATCTATCGCATGTAACTCGATGTCACTTGTCATCCAGATCCAACTTCTTACAAACTGAGTCGCGTCTCCGTCTACTTCCGTTACTATTACCGTCACTATTCCGATTCCGATGTCCAGTAAAATTGGTAGTTAACCCAATAGAACGTCTAAATTCTTCGTCGTCGTTGTCTGAGTCCAAGTTATTTAATTCAGACTCAGACTCGGAGTCAACAATTGAAATATCTCCGTCACCCTTGGTTTCAGTGTTCCAAGCCACTTAGTTACGTAAGCCTAATTAAATACTTGTATCTAGTTGTTTAGTACCTAATAGTTGGTACATCTAGTCATAAGGCAAAAACAAGTTACTAAAGTCAGCCAATTCTACAGTACCGTGTGTATACCCATACTTGCAACCTTGATTCTTTGGTTTACGTCTAAGTGCCAGGTATACACACAAATTTTTTTGGGGCGTTGTTTGGAATTTGGAATTTCAAACTACTGTATAGTTATAGAACCTAATACTGTACAGCTTATATTATTAGGAATGTGAATGATTATGTATATATCACAGGTGCTTGTATTGTATTACACAATACAATATACCAAAGTGTGGAGTTTTTACTTCATTAAAATAACCAAGGATAAAAAATGAGGCATAGGGTTCATTTTATGTCAATATTGTGTTATATTAATAATTTGTTTATTTTTATTATTTTTATTAATTCATTCTTTATTTTCGAAATATTTATTATTTATTAATTTAATAATATTTTATATAATTAACTAGCCAATGTATTATATCCTAATATGATATAATTATAGTATTATATTAGATTTGGTATTTCCACAATTTCAAGTTCCAGTACTTTTCAACTTTTCATTACTTGTCAACATGGTACATTTTAACCTTAAGCACATAGGTACTTAGGTACTTTGAATTTGAATGCACAAAATGTCAAAAATATATTACTGGGCTCGCTAATGTTAAAAAAATTTACCACCCCCAAAAACTTTCAGGGACCAAAGCTCGATTGTGCTTCATCGCGCTTCGTCCCGCTTCGTTGAGCTTGGGTAAAAATCTTGTGAGCTTCATCGCGCTTCGTTGAGCTTGGAATTTTACACCTTGATTGAACTATTTGAGTTCACGAACTATTTTGGGCAAGTTAACTTCAATATGCAGAACACTGACTTCCACCAAAGCTCAGCACCGCAGCCGCACTGTCAACGTCAACGTCAATCTCTCTGCGGGGAACGCCTCGGCCTCGGGTGCTCTTTTCTTTTTGGATTTTTCTCCCATCCTTTATGTGTAGTTTAAGACAAATTAATTCGCAAAATTCGACTCATGAGCCGAAAGTACGCAATGAACCAAAAATCAAACCTTTGCATAACAGTTAACAGTAGTCACTGTCAGGGCCGGACAAAGGAATTGGTTTTGGGCAGCAATTTGTTTCCATACAAAAACCACCTTTTTGATTTCATTCATGGTTTTCTTTGGTAAACCAAAATGTTCTAATTACATGTTTTACAAAAGTGATAAATGTTCTTTTTACTTGATTCTGAAAGGTGCAAAATGTTCTATTTACATGTTTTGAAAAATTGCAAAATGTTTTATTTACATATCTTATGAAATGTACAAAAAAATTTATTTGCATGTTTTGTAAAAGTCAAAATAATTTATTTTTGCATATTTTTGAAAAAAGTGCAAAATGTTGTATGTACATGTTTTGGGAAAAGTGGAAATTGTTTTATTTCCATGTTTTTGAAATGTCAAAAAAATTTATTTTGCATGTTTTTCAAGTCTCAATATTCTTTTTTCACATTTTTTAAACTGCAAAATGTTCCATTTAAATGTTTTTTTTTAAATTTAGGCAGCGCTGGCCACATCATCCGGCCCTGGTCGATTTGTCCATTGTTGCGTAACTTGAGTTTTCCAAGTTGAATGACATTTTACAGTGACAAAACCTAATTCTAACAAAATATTACGAAACTAAATTACAAAACTTTTGGGGAATTAATTATGACTTTGAGAACACAAAAGTAGATCTTCCCTTTTGTATTAAAAATCTAAATAAGGTGCCTTACTTCCAACAATATTCAAAATTTAATTCTAAAAGTTTGACAAAATTTTTTTTAAAAGCAATAGTTTTCAGTTTTGCTTTTATACTTCCTTCAAACTAGGTTCACACGTCAGCGGCAGGAGTAGAAAATCCTGTGTGTAATAAGGGACTCGATCCTTGAAGACTTACAACTTGGAAAAAATCCCTGGCTATAGAGGCTATATAGAAGCAGACGAACAGAGTGCGAGTGACACGCTCATTGTCACTCGCATATAAAATGGACCTAAAACTTTGTGACAATCAAAACTGAACACGCTTTGGTGGAAATTTCAAACTTGTTTACTGTCCAAGTATCTGATTTACTAATATCTTCATTTAGATATACTGTGTCCTCATTTGGTGTACAAGTGGAAGTGACTTATTTTGTTAATTAAATAAAGGTGTGAACTGCAAGGACACTGCACGTACGTGTATCGCACATACGATTAAATTGTTTCTACTCTCCGTGCGATTTCGTTCCAAGGGAAAACAGTTCCACGAAGGGATCCATTTATAATGCTGTCTACTTCCACAATGCAATGTTTTTCCAACTTTCATTCTTTTACAGCGTTTTCATTTCTTTCTTTTTCTGTGTACGATTTAGCATAAGAAGGATGGGAAGGAGTATTGGGCTGTTTGAAATATTGGAGATACAACTCAATGCCTCTGCCCCTCCCCTCCCCAAAAATAACTAGCTTATTACACTTCGTCTGTGAAGAACCAAAATGACCCATATCCAATTTAAGCTACAATCCAAATGAGCTATGTCATAAAAACGAAGTGAGAAATATGCATAAAATGTTAATTCCGTGTTTTATGAAAGGTGCAAAATGTTCTAATTCCATGCTTTTGAAAAGGTGCAAAAATGTCTAATTCCATGTTTTCTAAAAGGTGCAAAATGTTCTAATTCCATGCTTTTGAAAAGGTGCAAAAATGTCTAATTCCATGTTTTCTAAAAGGTGCAAAATGTTCTAATTCCATGCTTTTGAAAAGGTGCAAAAATGTCTAATTCCATGTTTTCTAAAAGGTGCAAAATGTTCTAATTCCATGTTTTCTAAAAGGTGCAAAATGTTCTAATTCCATGTTTTTGAAACGGTGCAAAATGTTCTAATTCCATACTTTTGAAAAGTGCAAAATGTTCTATATAAATGCTCTCAAGACATGTTTCAATATTTTCGTAGATAGTTGATATTTTTTAACCTAAAAATTAATATGGGTCATTTTGGTTCTTCACCGACGACATGCACTTGTTCCATGTAGTGCAGTCCACTCTAGACTCTAATAAATGGAGAAGGTAGAAGGCAGTGGAGTGAGACGCATAATTATGTATGCATTCGCATTTATTGTGGTTTGTACTGCTTTTGTAGAAGCCCCAATTTTCATAGAGATCCACCATGTTACATAGGAACCAACTTTGGGCCAATTTCGCCAATTGCCAATATATAGATGAAAGAAAGTGGGGCAGTTAGCTGGGAGTGGAGTGGCTACGGTGAAAATAATGAAAGAAAGGAAAAAGCGCCAGACAATTGATGTAATTCTTTCCAATCCAGTTCCATCATCATACCTCAATCCCTCAATCAAATGCATACATTACGGAATAACCATAAAATATTCATCCTTTCCCATGTGCCCCGTACAAATCTATATTTCGTCTCCTGTTCTACAGATTCTCTCCAGTCTAAAGCAGGGCCGGACGAAGGAATTTGTTTCCATGCAAAAACCACCATTTTGATTTTATAGCTGGTTTTCTTTGGTGAACCAAAATGTTGTATTTACATGTTTTAGAAAATTGAAAAATGTTCTTTTTACTTGATTCAGAAAAGTGCTCAATGCTCTATTTACATGTTTTGGAAAAAGTGGAAAATGTTTTATTTCCATGTTTCTGAAATGTACAAAAACTTTAATTTTGCATTTTTTTGAAAAGTCAAAATCTTTTATTTACATATTTTTGAAAACTTCAAAATGTTCAATTTACATGTTTTTGAAAGTTCAGGCAGCGGGGGCTGCATGCGCTGGCCGCATCATCCGGCCCTGGTCTAAAGGGAACTTAGTGCATCGTGCAGATACAGACCTCTCCCGTTCCCGTTACGTTCAGACGACCTCAGAGAATAACAAAGCCCGGAATGCCAAGTCTTGAGTGGTATAAAAAACTGGCGGACAAATAAGAATGTCTTCATTCCTCTCCTCAAGACGTGTTCCATGCAACTTTCATGAGTTTCCTGAGAAAGATTTCTTTGATATGGTAAAATGGGGAATGTAACGAGGGGAGAGACAGAGACAGGGAATACAACACGAAGAATTATAGCGTCTCCCTCTCCTTCCCACAAAAGAAATAAAATAAAATAAAAGTGGGACAATCAATGTTTGTACTCTCTCGGATCTGTGTACCTCAATGATCATTGGGCCTCGTAATAAAATTTCCTTCACGAGACTCTCTCATCCCGGTCCCGTTGACAAGACGTGTGACGGGCGCACGAGAGGAGATGCCCAGGAAATAATAGCGCTTTTTACAACCACCACATGATTACGCTTGCCCACCATTATCTTTGTCCGCATCACACAGCTCCCCGCCAAACCAAAACTTGAACGAGCGGCGTGTACATTATGTAACTGGAGACAGATACGGACGTCGTGTCAACGTGGACCTTCCTTCCTTTAAGTAGGTGCTTACGCACTGAGTGAGTAGTCAGGGCCGGATAAAGCGGCGAGCGCAGGCAGCCCCCGCTCCTTGAATTTTCTCAAAACGTGTAAATGGAACATTTTGCACTTTTCAAAAATTTGTAAAAAGAATATTGAGACTTTTCAAAAACATGCAAATAAATGTTTTTGTACATTTCAAAAACATGGGAATAAAACATTTTGCACTTTTCTAAATCAATTAAAAAGAATATTTTGCACTTTTAAAAAATATGTAAACAGAATATTTTAAATTTTCAAAAACATGCAAATGAAAATTTTTGTGCATTTCAAAAACACGGAAATAAAACATTTTCTACTTTTCTCAAAACATGTAATTAGAACATTTTGCACATTTCTGAATCAAGGATACAGAACATTTTGCACTTTTCTAAAACACGTAAATACAACATTTTGAATTACCAAAGAAAACATCAGTAATATCAAAATGGTGGGTTTTGCATGGAAACAAATTGCTGCCTAAAACCAATTCCTTCGTCCGGCCCTGGAGTGAGTAGTACTCGCGTCTATCTGCACGGGACTGGGATGACGAGATTAGATTCCTGGCCGTATCTCCCTGGTTATTTATTTATATTGTGCAGTTAGTCTTATCTCTGTACACAATTTATTGGGAGATTAAAAAATATGGAGAAGAATTAAATGGAGAAAATTAAAAGGGCTCAATGTGGCTGCCAATAGATATCAAAGTCAAATCATAAATGGATTTTATTGAATTTATCGGGAGCATAAAAGGTTTTCATGTGCACAAGAATCTCTTTTAAGGAGATGAAATGTATCCGTTTTGGCTCCACTGACAAGTTAGCAGAGCAGCGGACGCCCTGCCAAATTCTCCAGAGGAGCATAATGCATTTGGTTGTACACATATCAAAGATCTTGGCCTGAGTCTGAGCAGCTTCTCTCTTGTCATGTAAAATTGTCAAATCTCTCGAGGCCTCCTACGTACAGAGTCAGAATGGGACCAGAATGTCATGACAGCGATGCATTTAGACAATCCCACACACAATTCCTGGGTCCTGGTTTGGCTGATGAGCTCCGAAGTGAATGGAATGTCTTCCGCACTTTAACCAGACATGAAGGTTGCGGTTCGGAGGTCGCCTCCACTTTCCCACCTCTCACACTCCCAGTCCCTACGGATCCCCGTCGCCCGTGACACACTTCTCAGAACACATGTTTATGGAACCGGTCCGGTACCGGTACCGGTAGTGCTGTGCAGGGCCGGGTATTGCGGCAAGCGTAAGCAGCCCGAATTTTCAAAAAACATGTGAATGGAACATTTTGCAGTTTTTAAAAACATGCAAATAAAATATTTTTTGCATTTCAAAAACATGGAAATAAAACATTTTCCACTTTTCTCAAAACATGTAAATAGAACATTTTACACTTTTCAAAAACATGCAAATGAATTTTTTTGTACATTTTAAAAACATGTAAATGGAACATTTTGCAGTTTTTAAAAACATGCAAATAAAACATTTTGCACTTTTCTAAAGCATGTAAAAAACATTTTGCACTTTTCTCAAAACATGTAAATAGAACACTTTGCACTTTTCTGAACCAAGTAAAAAGAACATTTTGCACTTTTCTAAAACGTGCAAATACAACATTTTGCTTCAGCAAAGAAAACCATGAATAAAATATAAATGGTGGCTTTTGTATGAAAACATTTTGCTGCCTAAAAGCAATCCCTTCGTCCGGCCCTGGTGCTGTGCCAGGAGTGAGGTGTGTGTGTACACATGCTTTAGGTGAAGATGCTTAACTTCTTTGCTAAAATTTAAATCTCGCAGTACATGTGCTGAGTGCCACCGAATCTTTGACTCCCAATGCAGTTAAAATTCGCACTTTAATGAGCTGCGTACAAATAATTGAAATAATAGATCCTGCGTCACATTTTACCAAGGAAAAAGACATTAAAATTGCGTACTTACCAAAAGTGAGAGATATCAGCCAAATGGCTATAATGGCCCTCTTGGCTCGACTCGTCGTGGCTTTGAACTTGAGGGGAAAACAAATTGCGTACCATCTTTCAACCGAGATGAAAGTGAGTGTCAGCACAGACACGGACACCGACAAACAAATTGAAACATTTTATTTTGAGAGCATTGACATAATAAAATTCGATTATTTAATCGCAACCGTACAGATCAAAATCAGGATGAGATGAGTAGTCAAATCTATTTAGGTACCAAGTATTTAGCACTTGGTGTGTGTGCTATATATCATTTAAGTTCATTAACATGTCACATTGTGTGTAAATGGAGTGAGCATCATTTATTCTATTTAAAACATCACATTAACTCCCAAAGCGACATATCGTCTGTGAAGAACCAAAATGACCCATTTCCAATTTATGCTAGAGTTAAAATGAGCTATGTCAAAAAATGGAGTAAACAAGACAAATGTTTACAATGCTAATCACGAGTTTCTAAAATGAACAAATTTTTCTATTTAGGTAATTGCTTTTTGAAAAGGTCAAAATATTCTAATTAAGTATTTTTTAAAAGTGTAAAGTGTCCTATTTACATATATTTAAAAAGTGCAAAATGTTCTATTTAGGTTTTTTTAAAAAGGCAACAATGTTCTATTTGCATGTTTTTTCAAAGGCGCAAAATATTCTATTTACATGTTTCTCAAAAGTGCAAAATATTCTATTTACTTGTTTTTTTGAAAAATGCATAAGGTTCTATTTACATGCTTTCATAAACATTTTATTTTAATTTTTTGTTGAGATAGTGCATTTTGTTTTTAGCTAAAAATGGATATGGGTCATTTTGGTTCTTCAACCACTAACCACAATATTTATCCGCTAGATTTGTTTCAAATTGCGTCAAACTAAATTGCTATATCATATACATTTATTACGAATATTTTGTGAGCATTTAATACGCATTATCATCAGCGTCACTGTACTTAAAAAAACCGAAATAGAGATGATTTTAAACGTGAGCTTTGAAATTTTTGTGGAGTAATGTTGCTGGTATAGAAAACTACTAATAAACTTACTACCATCATTCTCTCCCCAAAAATAACTGGGCTGTAACGTACGACGTGCTTAATGTGGACAAGGTTAACGGCAAATGGGACTCGTGTCCGATTCCGCATCGGCATCGGCATCGGCATCGGTCTTTGGAGGATTAGCAGAATGTATTTCAAAAACGAGAACGTGTTCAAGTTTAGATTTGTTATGGTTAGGAGGGGAAATGGGTTGAAGACGATTCATTCTTCGCCCAGGAAGTCCAGATTGCCACCCATTCATATCAATAATAAACTAAACGAACGACACCCCAAATCCCTTCAGACTCTCCTCTCATTTCCGCGCTAATGTGCGAATGAACGTAAATATTAATAGTCCAGTCAGTTACAGTACACATGCTCCACCGTCAACGTACACGTGTACGTACCAGACACAGAATCCTTCCGTTTCCACGCGGATACATCCCCATCACCACCACCAACAACAACAACGACAACAACAACGACAACCAACAGCTCAACCCCGACTAGTTATGTGAACGTAATCCTCTAGAACTTGCAGGGACGGACGAAGGAATTGGTTTTAGGCAGCAATTTGTTTCCATACAAAAACCACCATAGAAAAGTGCAAAATGTTTTATTTACATGTTTTAGAAAAGTGCAAAATGCTCGATTTACTTAATCAGAAAAGTGGTCAATGTTCTTTTTACATGTTTTTCAAATGTACAAAAACTTTAATTTCCATGTTTTTGAAAAGTCGAAATATTTTTTTGCTTGATTCGGAAAAGTACAAAATGTTTTATTTGCATGTTTTACAAAATTCCAAAATGTTCGTTTTACTTGATACAGAAAAGTGCTCAATGTTCTATTTCCATGTTTTGAGAAATGTAGAAAACTTTTTATTTGAATGTTTTTGAAATGTGCCAAAAAATGTATTTTGCATGTTTTTGAAAAGTCAAACATATTCTTTTTAAATATTTTTAAAAACTGCAAAATGTTCCATTCACATGTGTTTTTTTTTAATTCAAGCCTGCGCTGGCCGCATTATCCGGCCCTGAGAACTTGAGACAGACTCCGCACTACAAAATTATCCAGAACCAATTGGAGGTTGCAGCTCCCTGTCTAAAATATTTCCAATGAAACCCTCAAAGATTTTTACGGGATTTTTGAGAATCTTCTCCATTATTCATCAATAAGTAGCTGAGTCAGAATTGGATATCCTTCCACAAACACACACTCGAGAGCACAGGACGCTCGTCAAAGGAAGCTCATTTCAAGAAATAAATCATCAAAAATGTTCAAAAGGAGCTATGGAGACGTCTAAATTGCATGCTCTGGATGAGTGATCCACATCCCAAGAACGTCCCACATCTTTTCTCCAATTTAAAAACTGACATTTTATTTCATTTCCCCTCCACGTTACGTAGCTACTACGTGGAGACTTTTTCATCAAAAGTCTCTTCCATCAAATTTTGAATTCAATGTTGTAATTCTACACTCTCTCAAAAATACACGAAATTCTAAACTCTCTTCCACAGGGAAAATCAAAATCAAGTTGATGACTTTAAAAAAGGGAAATCCGTATGACGTGTCATGTTTCAAGTCTTTGTCTTGGTTTTAATAAAATTTGAAGGGTCTTATTACTACATAACTACCTACGTACGTTGCTGGGTCTCAGTACCAATACACTAATTTTGCATATTATGAAAATTTGAAGGTGAGGAGATCAAAGCGAAAGTGTAATTTTAACTATTAATTTTATTATGAATTCTTTTGGTTGCGTTGCTTCGTGAAGAAATCTTTTTACGTTTAGAATTAAGGCAGAGAAAAATATGAAATAGAAATGACACATCCTTTTTGTCTTTCGTGCCTACACCACTTCACTCTCTGCCATAGACATCTTGATGGCTAACCATGGAATTTTAAGTGACGTACACATTTTTAATAGCGACGCTGGATTCTCCAGTTCCAACATGTGTACGACAACCATCAACTGTTTTATTGCTGTGCAGGGAGGGTGAGTGTAGTATCTACACAGGGCCGGAAAATTCGGCCAGCCCAGGCAGCCCCCGCTGCTTTTTCAAAAAACATGTAAATGAAAGATTTTGCAGTTTTCAAAACTACGTAAAAAGAAGAATTGAGACTTTTTAAAAACATGCAAACAAAATTTTTTGCACATTTAAAAACATGCAAATAAAATTATTTGCACATTTCAAAAACATGCAAATAAAAATTTTTGCACATTTCGAAAACATGGAAATAAAAAATTTTGCACTTTTCTCAAAACATGTAAATAGAACATTTTGCACTTTTCTCAAAACATGTAAATCGAACATTTTGCACTTTTCTAAAACACGTAAATACAACATTTTGCTTTACCAAAGAAAACCATGAATAAAATCAAAATGGTGGTTTTTGTATAGAAACAAATTGCCGCCTAAAACTAATTCCTTCGTCCGGCCCTGGCCTGGTTCTACAGTCTACAGGAGACACGGTAAAGTGGTGACGATTTGAAACTCATTGAATTTTGTGAGTGAAAATCTTATATCTAGCATAAATACGATTATACATGAAACACACGATAAAATCTGCTAGCTCACATTTCTTTATGTTTTTTACACTCCCGAGTTTCTGCGCATTTTTTTTAGACGCTATCAAAAATCAAAAATATGCCGAGTGGAAAAGTGAAATGGGGGTTGTGTTTGTAGTGGCTGTGAATCCCTTTATTTATTACATCTCGAGTGAACAATACTCGGCGAAACAGGGACGAGGAGAACATTATTCTCCGCTCGTATTTGCCGCTCTCCTCATAATGGCCCAGCTTCTTTTTCTTTTTCCCCTTCCAATGCCACCAACGCCAAAGCCAATGCCAACGTCGACCTAAATATCAAGTTAAAGGGAAAAGTTCTCTCAAAAAGAAAAAGTTGCTCTCTCCATTTTCTTTTGTGAATTGTGCCGTGGGCTGAAGCCGAAGATCTTTCCAATTCGATCTCCACGTACAATACGATTCTCATTAAAGTTTGCGTACGTGGCGGGAAGTTTAAAATCCAAGAGTCGCTTTTATAGATGTGATGTGATAATAATAATAATTGGCATATTCTAATATAATTTTCCCTCCCCCGCCCTCTCCATTATTAGCAATATTTTCCGAGTCATGTAGGTTTTTTTTAGCTATTGTACGTCTATCACAAGGAGAGCGTGTACTTCTCGGGCTAAGTACTCGTAAGGCTGTAACATTATCCCGGAATAAAAAAAGAGCTTTCTCCCTTCTCCCCTTACTAAGAAGTGGCTCAGGAAGCGTGTACATGTTTAGCAGGGCCGGATAATGCGTGTAGCGCAGGAGGCCCCCGCTGCTCAAATTTTCAAAAAATGTTTCAATGGAACATTTTGCACTTTTCAAAAATACTTAAACAGAATATTGAGACTTTTCAAAACCATGCAAGTTAAATTTATTTTGCACATTTCAAAAACATGCAAATAACATTTTTTGCACATTTCAAAAACATGCAAATAACATTTTTTGCACATTTAAAAAATATAGCAATTTTTGTGTGCACATTTAAAAAACAAGCAAATAAAATTTATTTTGCACATTTTAAAAACGTGCAAATAACATTGTTTGCACATTCCAAAAACATGCAAATAAATTTTTTTGTACATTCCAAAAACATGGAAATAAAATAAATAGAGCATTTTGCACTTTTCAGAATCAAGTAAAAAGAGCATTTTGAACTTATTTAAAACATGTAAATACAACATTTTGCTTTACCACAGAAAACCATCAATAAAATCAAAATGGTGGCTTTTGCATGGAAACAAATTGCTGCCTAAAAGCAATTCCTTCGTCCGGCCCTGATGTTCAGTTAGAAAGAAGCCCAAAGAATATGGTTTGATATTCAAGATTCTGGAGAACCTCTGCTGCCTTTCTGTCTCCACGACTCTAATTTTCCCATGTAATTGACAAAGAAGCAAGGAAATACTTTCGGGAATTTCAGACGCGAATACCAAATTATTCTGTTCGTTTAAATTGGAAGCCTCTCTAAAGATTTCCACAACATCTAAACGGGGCCGTGAGGAATTAGGAGCAGTTGGAGTTTCCCAATTCCTGTCAAAAATCATCAATTGGAAAGCGACAAGCGACAATGAAAATCCATGTCCGGAACATTACCTCCACTGAGTACCAAAACGAAAACCAAGTTCGGGTACCTACCTACCAGCTACTTACTGCCAGAAGGCAATTAATCACCAAACGATTTTTTTTAAATTGCTCCAACTCTAAAATTAGGTAAAATAGAAATTCAAATGGGATTTAACACGTACTAACAAGGGGTAGGTTTATTTTCAAAGAAAAATGCAAGAAAACAAAAAGGATCCTCTTTGAAGACGTCATGTTTCTAGAAGAATTAAGTTTTATACATTATTAAATTCTCCGCCCTTTAAACTGTTTAGAATCCTAAATTCTTCCAAATCCTGTAAAAGTCGTTCTTGAATTTTCGGGTAAGCGGATCATAAGCCCACGCTTCCATCTATTCGTAGGTAATAAATTATGAATGTCTGGGTCGTAAATTTGTAAGTATTATTGGGTCTTAGGATGAGTGAGTGTAGATTCTATTTTGGAAGATTTGATTCTTGGGTTTCGTAGAATCTTAATAGTAAGCCGAAAATTTTAAGGAACATGGCGTCATATTCTTATCGAACCTATTCGAAGCACCTGCAGGTACATACTTTCCTGCAGCCGTGGCCGTGGAGTGGCGGAGCCATTGCCGTACTGTAGGTCAATGAAAATGGCTTCAGCCCGGGTTATAAGTTCAGGGCCGGACGAAGGAACTGGTTTGAGGCAGGAATTTGTTTCCATACAAAAACCACCATTTTGATTTTATTCATGGTTTTCTTTAAAGCAAAATGTTGTACTTACATGTTTTACAAAAGTGCAAAATGTTCTTTTTACTTGATTCACAAAAGTGCAAAATGTTCTAATTCCATGTTTTGGAAAAGGTGCAAAATGTTTTAATTCCATTTTTTCGAAAAAGTGCAAAATGTTCCTTTTACTTGATTCAGGAAAGTCCAAAATGTTCTATTTACGTGTTTTGAGAAAAGTGGAAAATGTTTTATTTTGCATGTTTTTGAAACGTACAAAAATATTTAATTTGCAACTTTTTGAAAAGTCTCAATATTATTTTTACATATTTGTAAAACTGCAAAATGTTCCATTTAAATACTTTTTTTAAATTTAGGCTGCGCTGGCCACATTATCCGGCCCTGAATAAACTGAATTCCGTATCTAAAATCTACATAGTTTAATACCAGATTTTGAAGATATGACACGTAGCATATTCACCGCCGTAGAATTTAGGTTCTGCCAACATTGTATTTGGAAACACAGAATGTCAAATGTCAGAATGCGCTTGAAAAAAGTGTATTAGGCTAAATCATTAAATCATTAAATCGATAAAAAGACTAATGATATTTTGAATACTAATAGAGATCCGTGATTGTGTGTGTGGAAGGAGTCGTAAAATATGAGAAATTAGATATTCATGTGGAAAGTGTAAAAATGTCACCTGGCTCATTCTCAATGAAGCCATCAACATTTTGACCCACTCATCGTTTGTGACAAAGACAGCCTCTCGGAAAAATGTAGTGTCATTAAATTATAGGAACTGCATTTAATTCACGAATATAATTTAGCTCCCAATTAGAACTCCGTCCATCTGCTTCTGCACCTGGCCATTCCCAGCTTCAATTATACGTGACACTCAATTCATTTTGACATTACAACTTGAACCTATACTACTGTAGGTGCCCTGTCCTGTTTGTGTAGTCAGTATAGGAAATAACACTAAACTTGGGAACAGTTACTTCCATTCCGCCAAATACTTTACTTTTTTACAACCCATTTGGGACATTGAAATCATTCCGATTTTCACTTTCTAGCAACTGCATAGTATTTTTTAACGGATTCCTACGGCAATCTGTTATACTATTTTAGTGATATTTGAATAATAATTTAGTATGTTTCGCTGAGTCATGTTTACCGTACGTATAGGATACAATCATATCGTCTGTGAAAAACCAAAATGACCCATATCCAATTAACGCTAGAAACAATATCAGCTATCTACAAAAACATTCAAATATGTCTAGAGAGGATTTAAATAGAACATTGAGCACTTTTCAAAAATATGTTAATTCAACATTTTGTACTTAAACTGTCCTAAACACATGTAATTAGACACTTTTGCAACTTTTCAAACACATGGAATTAGAACAGTTTGCACCTTTTCGAAAACATGGAATTAGAATATTTTGCACCTTTTCAAAAACATGGAATTAGAGCATTTTGCACCTTTTCAAAAACATGGAATTAGAGCATTTTGCACCTTTTCAAACACATGGAATTAGAACATTTTGCACCTTTTCAAAAACATGGAATTAGAACATTTTGTACTTTTCAAAATAGAAAATTAAATAGAAAAATTTTTACCTCTTCAAAAATATGTAAACACAACATTTTAAACTTTTCAAAAACAGGCAAATAGAACATTTAAAATTTTCCAAAACTCTTAATTAACATTATACGGATGTTTCCCATTTTGTTTTTAGGACATAGCTCATTTTGATTCTAGCGTAAATCGGATATGCTTCATTTTAGTTCTTAACAGACGATTTATACAACCCTATAGTAAACTCGGATTGTGGAGACTGGAGTGAGTCGACTGTAAACGAAGCCTGGATTACGCTGAGATTTGAAATGCATGCCAATTTTGTTTATTTTGTTGATTTGTTCCATGGAATAATATTGTCTACCGACTCAGGGACTCGCAGATTGGCGCAGACACGAATGCTATTTTTCCCGAGATGATTGCATAAGAAATTCTATTGACATGGTGAAAAGGGACTTTTCCACATTTCCCTCTCATCAGTGCATTGAGGAGATTCTGTGATACTATCGAATACGGATTTTTATGAACCTTTTTCCCTGCAGATAAATCAATGCTCAATGGCGTTATTCGCTTATACAGAGGAATGAATGAATGGAACTTGGGAGATGCGTATATGACTCTTTGGAAATTTCTTCAGATGACGCTCACAAGAGAAAAGAATTTCCGTGAAGCACATAAATCCAGGGAGCGTACAGCCAATTAGGCGCTTCAAAGACTCATAAGGCGAAGGTTCCAGGTAACATGTGTGTGGACATTCGGAAGGAGACTTAAACAGCATCTCTTACAATTTACAAATGAACCAAAGATTTGCAAATACATTTACTGTTCCATTCAACAGAAATACGCTTGAATTAGACACATACATAAAATGTCGATCTTCTCACACACACACTCAATCGACGAGCTTTGACATTTGACATTAATTTCAACATTCGGGTCTTCTCAATAAAAATAACCAGGGCCGGATAATGCGGCCAGCGCAGGCAGCCCCCGCTCCTTGAATTTTCAAAAAACATGTAAATGGGGCATTTTGCAGTTTTCAAAAATATGTAAATAGAATATTTTGAATCTTCAAAAACATGCAAATAAATTTTTTTGCACATTTCAAAAACATGGAAATTAAACATTTTTCACTTTTCTCAAAACACGTAAATGGAACATTTTGCCCTTTTCAAAAATATGTAAAACAAAAATATTTTGAATGTTCAGAAACATGCAAATAAACATTTTTGAACATTTCAAAAACATGGATATAAAATATTTCCCACTTTTCGCAAAACATGTAAATAGAACATTTTGGACTTTTGTGAATCAAGTAAAAAGAAAATTGAGCACTTTTCTGAATCAAGTAAAAGGAACATTTTGCACATTTCTAAAACATGTAAATAGAACATTTTGCTTTACCAAAGAAAACGATTAATAAAATCCAATCAAAATGGTGGTTTTTGTACGGAAGCAAAGTCCTCCGTCCGGCCCTGAAAATAGCAACTGTAGCAAAGCTCTATTTGTACACGTACTGCCTACATGTTAATTATATACAAGACCTTGGATCAAAAGCTCAAATTCGAATTTCGCGGAATTGTAAATTGAATTTTAAAAATTTGTCTAAACTCTAAAGGAAAATAAGTTTGAAAAAAAAAGTAATTATTTTGTAATGGTTCATCTCTTGCTAGAAAAAAGAAATGATTATTATGAGCGCGTGATGGTTTTTCCCCCCTTGAGGCGGCATTGAAATTTTGAAATACCAGTAGCCTATCGGGCCATGTAACAAAAGGCTTATAGGCTTAAAACTCCTGATACGTATATACACATGATGTGCACATGATGGGAAGTAAGTACACTAAGCTGAAACAAGTCACTTCTTTTTTGCTCCCTGTAATTATTTCATTAACTCAGGCTGAACGAGACAATGGCTCTGAAGCTGATTGAAAAAAAAACTCTCCGAGAAAAACTACTTGAAAGCTATAAAAACAGGGGCTAAGTATCTTAACTTTGAAAAGGCTTAAAAGAGATACTGGAAACAATGGGAAACTTAATTAAAAATCCGAGTCCTCTCATCACTCTGTACGTAGAGGAACGAGGCCAGAAATTATCAGACCTTCACCATCTCAACTTTGACTTTTGATTAAATGCGGAACTGCATTAAAACTTTTTGAGTTGACCAGGGCCAAGACCGGTGCCGGTGTCGGTGTCGGAGACTCTGTCTGTCGCTCCTGGATTATTGAAACATGTCAAAAAGTCTGAGAAAGATTCCAGGAAATCAGTGTGTAGACGTGGAAGGGAAAAACTGGAAAACTGCAGCTTTCAAAGCTACACGACGTCGAGAGGCGAGAGTCAAAAATGGAATTCTCCGAAAGAAAAGGCACAATTTTAAATTAATAATAATAAGTGTGACCTGGAAGCGGGGAAGTACGGCACGCAGAATACCATATTGTATGTATTTGAAGAGGAAAAAAGAGCCAAATATTTTGCTATTATTAAAATCAAAACATCTTATAAATTATTTTAGTGGTTCTATGTGTATATACTTTGCAAAGAGTGTTTTTTGCGAAACAAAACCTTTTTTTAATGTGTCAAGAGTATGTCAATTTTTGAATGTGCGAACATGACAAGTCAATTTTTTGAATATCCAAAATAAATAATTTGCATCTGTTTTGAGGTATAAAATATGCAAGCATTTTAGCTAATTTTGGGAAAGTGCAAAACAGGGCCGGACGAAGGTATTGCTCTTGGGCAGCAATTTGTTTCCATATAAAAACCACTATTTTCATTTTATTGATGGTTTTATTTAGTAAAGCAAACTGTCGTATTTACATGTTTTACCAAATTTGTAAATGTTCTTTTTACTTGATTCAGAAAAGTGCTCAATGTTCGATTTACATGTTTTGAGAAAAGTGGAAAATGTTTTGTTTGCATGTTTTTGAAAAGCAAAAATATTCTACTAACATGTTTTTAAAAAGTGCAGAATATTCTATTTACATGTTTTTTGAAAAGTGCAAAATATTCTATTTACATGATTTTGAAAAGTGCAAAATATTCTATCTACATGTTTTTAAAAATTGCAAAATATTCTATTTAGGTACATGCTTTGAAACTGGAAAATATCCTATTTTTACATGTTTTTGAAGCAGCGGGGGCTCCCTCCGCTAGCCAAATTAAAAGTGTAGCTGATTATTATGCTCTTATTGAGGGGTTAATTTTAACTCTAATATTTATGTAACGCAAAGGTGGTTTTAATTTCTCAACGACAATGACGATACAATATTACATAAGGTAGAATACTGTTAATATAGCGACCCGCGAGTCTACCCTATTTCAACTTTCTATGCAGGAAAGAGACTGGCGAACTGACGACGGGCAATACAGCCAATGCCAATGGCACATATTACATATACAAGAAAATTTACATAATTAACAACTTTGGTATTCCCACTTTACAAAACTTTACTTCGCGTATCCTATTTGTACTACTGTCGACTGGAAGCAAATAACCAAAGGTAGAAATTATGAACATATTTTCAGACAAACTCAATAGGTTATAATTATTATGTGTGTACTGTCGACGTCGACTGCGTGCCATCCATCATAAATATCATCCTGCTGAATCAGCGGAAATAGGGGAAAAAAGGCAGGAATTTGAAAATGGAATAATTCACGGCTCTGCCATTGCCACTCTCGTTAAATTTGATAACGACTAATTTCTGTCTATGACCAAGAACAAGCCAGACATACCTAGCACGAATTTTCATGCGTGTCCACAATTCCATCATGGTATAATTTGAACAAGTATAGATATAGGAGCACAACCAGCTCTTTATATAATTAATCATTATTTTTCTAACATCAAAAACTGCTGTCTCAGTGTTTGAAAATTTCAAAGACAAAATGATTTAATCGATAAAGAATACGAGGTACACATTTTACAGTGAAAATCTCAATCTGGTAGATTCGGCTAACATAGCCAGCACTTTGTTTAGTTTCAAATAAATTGTTTTAATATTTAAGTGAGAGAAACGCATAGCTTATTACATAATTTCATTAATCAGCAACTACCATATTGTCTCTGAGACCTGAGAACCAAAATGACCCATATCGAATTTATGCTAGAATCAAAATGAGCTATTTGTCATATTATTATAAACAAAATTCGAAACACTTGAAACATATTTAATTAAGAGTTTTTGAAAAGTGCAAAATGTTTTGTTTGCAAATTTTTAAAAGTGGCAAATGTTCTATTTATGCGCTTTCAAAATATTGATATTTTTCTATATGGTGCATTCTGTTTTTAGTTAAAAATTAATATGGGTCATTTTGGCTCTTCACATAAGATATTATTATAGAGGTACATTTTATAAAATCCATTTATATTCAGTAATAAATTAAAAGCAGTCAGAACGACACGTTACCACGAGTAAATTTGGACTCTTGCAATGCTCTTATAATAATAATAAATAATTTATTAACATTAATGCAGTGTTAATAGTGCGGTAGTGCGGTTGTGGTCTAGCTTCATATTTCACACGGCATCGGTTGAATTAAAAGCTATAGTCGTTCAGTAATTTATGTAAAAATGAAATTACTTCTGATTACTTATCATATCATAAATAATAAATCCATTATAAATTAAACTGAAATTAAATAACAAGCACTGACCTTTGGTAAGGAGCCAGTTGTTGATTTTTTATTTTCCAGAATATAACTTTTCTCGGTAACTGTCAGTATAATTAGTCATTGAAACAACATTATCAGTATTTCCTGGTTTTAACTTTGATGGATTTGTTTTTGGTTCTGACAATTCTGGCACCAATTTGTGCTAATTTATTGATTATTACTTTAAGTACTTGGTAATATACATAGTAGAATTTTAACGTAGCACCCACATCACCAATTCAAAATAATAATACCTATGTATATTTAGACTGGAAAAATGACAAAATAATAAAATCTGTTCGACGAACATCATTAGCAAATTCCTGAAAGTAACACGTATCATAGGTAAGTAGTTGTAATAGAATCCACAGCTGATGATTCACACAGGTGTTCACTTACTTTTTACATTCTATTTAAGTTGTATGCACCTCGGATTTCTGACTGATTTTGCTGATTTTTTAACATTATTATAGGTTGTGCTACTACGCTATACCTTGTTGTTTTGTTGTTCGATTGTATTACGGCAAACGTATGTTAAAGTTTTAAAGAAAACTTTTATTTGTTTTAAAATTAATTGCCCATTGTTGTAAACATTTGCATAATATTATGTAATTTGTTAACCAACATAAATCTCATTTCATTTACGAGTAAAACCAAAACTAATTTGAAATAATAATGCCAAAAAAATAAACCAAACTTCTTTATTCTATTAACAAAATATAATTTAGTTCCGCAGGCCCCTAAATGAACCTATTAAAATTATAGACTACTCCTCTTAAATAGTCAAATTCCACTTGGGTAGAGAATGCTAATCGGTTATTCCACAAAATTTCTTCTGCTTCTCTGCCTCATCTATTTCTATATAGCTGCACTGCTACTGCCACTGTATCTGACGCTACTGACAGTTCCTGCTGTGCTCTGCTTCTGCTCTCCTTCAAATAAAATTGAATTTTGAATTATTATTCAGTCCCTGGCGCTGGCTAATTCATAAATAGAAAAATAGAGGAGCGAAACCTTCGCCTTCCAGTTAAGTTGTTTATTATTTTCTCACTTCTAAGAATTTTAATTTTACTCAAACTGGAGCTCACACTGAGATCTTGTGCAGCATTATTACTAACCCTAGTTTTGCCCATTTACTATTTCCCAGTCCTGTGCTGTGTTATTCCTTCTTGGGAATTTATTACAGCATCCTCTGTAGTCATTATATTATTGATGTGACTATGTAGTGCACGCGCTCGCGAAAACAGTTATTTAGAGAGCACAGAATTACAAGGAAATAAAGGACGCATATTGTGGAAATATTGGAATTTTGATCTGGTTTTCCAGCATCCATAGATTCACTATTCACTGCGTAGTCAGTTAATTAATTACTAATATATCGTGTATTATATATCGAGATCGAGACCGAAACGAGCAGAAAGTCAGAGATGGTGAACATGGAGCACGTATGTATGCATATGTGCGTTTCCAGAATCCTATCAACAATTTACATCCGAGATAACACATGACAATGAAGATAATATACGACTACATTAACTACTTCTACTTTGAAGCCAGCATTCAGCAACATATCTCATACATAAAGTATGTCGTCTGTGAAGAACCAAAATGACCCATACCCATTTATAGTTAAAAACAATATCCACTATCTACACAAATATTGAAATACGTCTTAAATGCATTTAAATAGAAAATTTTACACTTTTCAAAAACGTGCAATTCAAACATTTTCCAGTTTTTCAAAAACGTGTAAATACAGTATTTCATACTTTTCAGTAACATGTAAATCAAAAATTTTTCAGTTTTCAAAACTATCTACTTAAGTGGAACATTTTACGCTTTTCAAAAACTGTTAATTAACATTATTTAAGCATGTTTCTCAATTAGTTTTTAGGACACAGCACATTTAAATTCTGACTTAAATTGGATATGGATCATTTTGATTCTTCACATACGATATGTTCATCAACTCAAGTGAAGTGCTATGGAACTAGTGTTCTCAGTTGGTGTAACTATGTGTCTGAATCTGAAAGCCTGCGGAACTGAAATAGACAGCGCGCTTGCTTCCGTCGTCGTCCTCGTCGTCTGTAAAATACCCGCGGCTTTGGTTTCGGTCCTTTTCTCTACTTTTTTATACGGATTCCGACAACTTGAACTGCTCCTATACATTTGCTTTCAGCGTTAGTCAGTTCCTTGGAGTTTGTGACAGCATCAAGGAAAAGTAGTCTCCTCCAGTCGCAGTCTCCAGTATATGCAGTACCGGTACCAGGACGAGTACTTCACTATTTTACTTTCTGCAAGTGTACATCGCATCCGATGATCAGCATCGGATCTTCGTCTCCGCATCTTTCTCATCACTTCATCTTCATCCTTTATGCACACTGGACAAGTTTGGATTTTCTCCAGTCGCTTGGTGTGCTTCTCACTGGAACCACGTCCGCTATAGTACTGGTGAAGCGGATTTGATTTTTCAGTTTCTTGACTAGTCGTTCGTAGTTGTGAGTGAGGTGCTTCTCATGCTGTTTTTATTTCTTCTGTGGCTCTTTCGTCTTCGTCTATAGAGTTCGTCTTCGTTTTCGTCTCCGGGGTGTTTATTGAGAGAGTGAGTGACACTACTAGTTTCTTACGGACCGGAACCGGCTCCGGCACTGCATAGTTTTTACGATACTACTGCGGAATATTGCGTTCTGCAATGCCGGCACAAGTAGTTAAATAATTACATCGCTTACTACTACTCTACGGATATATATATATATCAGTGTTTGTCACAAAAACACCAGCTTCAAAAACGTCAAAAGAGTATAAACATGTCCAACATGTAGAGGCTTAATTTTGACAGAATTCAAGTAGATAAATATTATTTTCAAGTAAGTTGTTTGATCTTTTACTTTTCGTAGGGGAAAAAAATTACTACACAAATGTTCGATGCAATAAAATAAACTTGAAGAAAATTTGTTTGACGGAAACATAATTATATACAACTTTGAAGAAGCATGGAAACATTAACAAAACTTATCCGGACGCATTACTACTACTATACTTGTTCTTGTTCATTGCATTTTAGCGTAAAATGCTGTGAACATTTCGTTATTGCTGATTATTTCAAATCTGCTAGATTGAAAACGTTGACAGAGTTGTCGTCGTCGTCATCGTCACAAGTACCAGTACCAGTGCCAGCTCGGCCTACAGAAACAGAATCATAATGAGGAGGAAAGAATGTGTGCTGAATGGTGGAGAGGTAAATTAAGTTTTAATAATTTAAATCATGTATAATAATATACATTTACGCACATATGCGGAAGTCCTTCTGTATCCTTCATTTAAAGGCATTAACAGTTCGACATTAAAGGAATCAGAGCTCCTTTTTTAGCTGAATTTGCCTGCGTTTCAAAATAAGTTTTTGGAAAAGCGCTTTGAAAAGAAACTTTGAAATTTTTTTCACGTCTTTTAAGAACCATAACCCTCAACCAAGGAATTATCCACATCAAAAGTCTGTCCAAATTGTAATCAACATTTTTATGTACGACTTTCGTAAGCGTCGGCGTCAGTGGGTTCCGACTGTTCCTAGTTCAATTTCGTATGGCAAAAGATTCATGTCACTCCTGTGTTTTCATTCAAAAAAATTAAAAAACTCGTATTTCCATGAACACATGCGCAAAGGAGGAAATCTAAAAATGTTATTCGGTTTTATTTTCATATCTACACAGTCATCTTTACGCATTCCGTGTTTTCAGATTCAATTATTTACAATTTTGAAATATTTTCAAGTCTAGAAGTTGCTTTCCGTTGAAAGCTAAGTACACGCGTAGTGGGTTTAAATTATTTTTGTATTACAACCCCTCACTTCGTTCCTCAAGATGACGATGTAACTTTTGAATTGAGGAAGAATCTGTTTTTAAACGGAAAGCTTTACGCCGCTACCTACTTGCTTTTTAAATTGTCAATTTTCGTATTTCTCATTTCAGAAATAAACATATTGAATGCTAACTGCTACGCTTAGATAATTTTCTAAGAGAAACTTTGACTTTAAAAAACTGCGTCAGTAACAAATAAAATGGATTTCATGAAAAACAACTATAATTACGCCATGGCTATGGTATGTCAAATCAATTACATGAGATAGATGCGCAAAACGTTAATCACGGGTTTTGAAAGTGCAAAATGTTCCATTTACGTTTTTTAAATTGCAAAATGTTCTGCTTATTTACAGGCCTTTAAAAATTGCAAATTTTTACATAATAAGACTGTATTTAGTTTTTGTGCAAATGGTGCGTTTTGTATTTATCCGACAATGGAGATAAATAATTTTGATTCTTCGTGGGCGTCGAAGAATCAAAAATCCAGTCGGAGTAGCACTAAACTTAGCAGCTCAGAATATCACGAGTCAAGAACCAAAACGACACATTTCTGTTTTCAGCTCAGAGCAAAGTGAACTATCTACACATTTAAAATATCCTCATCCAAATGAAAACATGTATGTACATAGAACATTTTGAAAGTTTCAAATATAAGTTCATGCTGCGAAAACATTATTTTCTAAAACTTGTAAACAGAACAATTGGCGCCTTTTATTACCCTGTACTGTACCAACCACCCATCGTAACAATTTAGTAACGCTGGTCATAACTACCAACTAACCCCACTGCGTTACGTATTACTTGCAAGACCCCTAATACTTGGATCGGAATCCTTTGGCAGCAATGGAGCTATCCGTTTTCAGTTTGACCTAAATTTGATTCCCAGTAGCTGTGATAATTGATGGGCTGGGTAGTAAAGTTCCGCAGTGAAAAAGGAGCTGTAGGAAAGTTTCTGTCGGTCATCATACAAAGAGCTGACTAAACAAATTGCCCTCGCACTCCGCTCCCCTCTTTTTCAAAAATTATGCATGTATAATTTGTCCCTCAAACCTCCCCGCTTTTGGACCTAGTGCGCTCGCACTCCGCTCTTTATATAACCTCTTAAAATTCTTTGCCCTCCCCTCGCACTCAAGAGGGCCCTCTTTTTCCCACTAATCAGAAATCCTTGTCTCTCAATCAAGATAGGGAAAGTTCAATTCTATTGAAAAAAAACTTCGAACAAAAAAAAATAAAAGTCGCTGTAATGGATGGTACATTAGTGATGTCACCCAAATTGTAACGTTTTTAGGATCCACCCATCCTAATGTCATCACTTTAGCACTGCAAAATTCGTTTTCGAGATTTTTCACAATTATCACTCATTCTACTTTTCGAAACCAACATATTCTACTGAGCAGCTCTGACCGGATGTTTTTTAAACATAAAGGTTTAAATGAAGAATAATTTGCAGGCAAAACAACAATTTTTCTAGTCCAAATAAAAGTGATGATTACAGATAATTTTCTGGCAGGAAAATGATTGTATGAGTAATAAGCTGCCGTTTCTATGCATGTACTCGAAGCTCCTTTGCTGCTTATAGTAGATGCACTCGCACTCCGCTCCACTCAAAGAGGGGAGCGGAGTGCACAAAAGAGGGATGAGGGCGTTCTCCCCTCCAGAGCAGAGGCTTGAACAGCTAATACAAGTAGGTAGTTCAAAAAAAACTTTCAAGCTGCGCGCCTTCACCTAGTTTGATAAAAATGTAGCGGGAAGAAATTATAACGATTCGGCCTTTATTTGCAATTCAGCGTGAATAAAGCCCAATAAATTCTGAGTGCAGCAGTGATGGGCATATGGATACCACTATCCCTACCCTGCCCTATTATACCTGGCAATATTTTGCCGCTATCCATGCCCTATTTCAATTTTTAAAATGTTCTGAAAAACCGCTGCCCTTTCGCTATTTACTTACTGAGCAATTAAATGTGCCCTGCCCTACCCTGATTCTACGTTACCACTATTTTCACACTACAACAGAAGCATATTTTGCCAATGATTGAAAATAATGTTTATTCCAACTATGCAATAAAATATGAAATAATACATAGAATTATACTCAACCCAAGTTTCATTTTTTATAGATAGCTATGAATATTTAGTTATACGATCCAAACTGTTCAGATGTAACTTAAAACCGCACTTGGAGTATTCATTTACTGCAGTCTGCTCTAAATAGCATAGCGTTGTAAATCGAACAGGAAGAATAAAGTGATCAAAAAATAAGTGCTGTATGTGAAAATATAAATACTTTTCTGTTATTATTCTAAAATTCTACAATTATCACAAATTACTGCATATTTTTATTGCCTTGAATCACGCCTAAAATAAAAAAATATTCCACTGCGTAAGATATATTTTAAATTACTTGTTTTTATTTCTATTTTGAAAAATAATTTGCAGAAGACATTAGTTTTTAAGTTATTCATAACTTTAGAATTAACGGGAAGAGAAAGACATAAAGAGTGTTTTGTCTTATGCCAAATGGCTAGGTATACGGACATTTTCCCCCCGGAAATTATCCCCTTCGGACATTATCCCCCCGGACATTATCACTTTGTTGTAGTATAACAATATATGCAACTTAGCATCTTGAATAAGGGTACGGGGGGAAAAAGTCCGGCGTTACTGAAATGTCCGGGGGATAATGTCCGCGGGGGAAAATGTCCGGGGGGGAATATGTCCGGGGAGAAAATGTCCTACAACCAATGGCTGTTCGACGATTTGAACCCCGTTTGCACGTATTATTTACAGCACAAAGTCCGAACTCCACACACAGTAACCTGATTGTTTTGACCTATTTTGACGAATATTCAAAATTTAAGAGAAAAATGGTTATACCAAATTAAATGATTTATAAAAAACAGGAAAAAAAATCTTAGTATTGGTTAGTTAGTAACCAATACCATAGCGCGACTATTAGGGCTTGTAATGTTTAGAATTATCACTATTTCAGCCCTACTTCAGTTATGCGATGTTAGGCACTATCGCTTTTTCTGCCCTATCGGCATAACTATGTGAGCAAAAGGAACTACCGCTATCGCTATCACTATTCAAAATAGTTCCAAAACGGCAATAGTGGCCCTATTTTACCCCTATCACTATCGCAAATAGGGCAGGACGCCCATCACTGTTCTATTCTAGTACTAGTATGCTAGTATAGTGGTGGGTGGGTGTGGGTTGATTGATGGATTCTAAAATGACCAATTTATTTCGTGAATTTATTTACAATCCCATCCAATATACTACTTTATTACTACTTGTAAGTTTATTCAGTCCAAGTCCAATCAATTCCTTATTATCTGTAATCCGTATTCGTATTTTTAGTATTTCGTATTTAATGTTGAATATTGCATCGTCGTTTGGTTTGGATTTTTGGGTTAGGAATTTGGAATAACCTTGCGTAGAACTAGAAGTTGTATTGCTGTATAGTGAAGTTTGTGCGTAATTGTGTAATGCTGGGGATTTCGACTGCAGGTAGACCAGTAGACGTGGCAGTAGTACCAATTTTTTAGTAGTATTTTGAACTTCCATAAAAGTTTAAACGAAAGTGGGTAGTTGGAAGTATTTGAATGTTGAAGCCTGTATAGTAGAAAGGAAAATAATTATAGGATCAGAAAGCAGACCTAAGTTGTAAGTATGGGGGAATTGACCACTGTTGCGAAACAATTGGATGTTTTTGCATTGCATGAAAGTGCAGTTAGTGTTTTCGCAATAATACCGGATGAAGCTAATAACGGTGATCTTCGAACATTCATTGAGGTAATAAAAAACCTCATCAGTATTTATTAGTGTTTGTACATAGTTTAATTGTGCCTCAAATTGTGTTGCATTGTATTGTGACTAATTAGATTAGTTATTAGTTGTCAGTACTGAGTAGCTGCAGTACTTTAGTGCTGAAAGTGAGCACAAGTAAAAAGACATGATTGAGATGATGCGATAGGGATATATATTTAATCAAGTCAATAACACGATCTTTACTTCTTGTATTAAAATTTTGTACAAATAATATTATTATTTCATTCATTTATTCATGCCTGAAACAAAATGAACACCTTAAAAAATAATATTTGTCATGTCACATTGATGCAGTTTGCCGGGGGAGTGGTGCTTGACCCTGGAGTAGATGACCCATACAAAATCCCAGTTCTAGATGCAGACTGGTATTTAAACATAAAAAAAACAAGCCTTCCAAAGTTCAATTCGAAACAGTATGACATTTTTCTCCCTGCGTTCATTTACGAATCCTATGAAAAGGAGCGTGTGATGAATCTCAATAATTACAGGTAGATTACCAATTTAAAAGTTTTATTTGGAATTACCTAATACGAAAATGATTTTCTAAACTTTCTACTACCTATATTTATTTATTAGTTATTGGAGCAGAACTCAATTTTGATTTAAAATTGCAAGACTTTTGTTGAGCACGCCTTGAAGAGCATTAAGTATAGCACAGTGCCCCACAAATGCTTTATTTGATTTTTCAATTTAGTTTTACTTTAACATGTTTTGTACTTTTTGCGTACATATAGATATGGAGAGTCTTTCTTTTGCAAGTACAACGCAAACGAGATTCTGAGACGTGAATTGCCATGGGCTGACTTAATACTTCTGGGGACCGAGATGGACACCAAAAAATCTCCTGGGAACCTTGCTGCTCCAAATCCTACTCCCAGAATAACTCCAGCTCCAAGTCCAAGTTCTAGCTCTAGCAAGCTTAACATCAACAATAAATCGGATAAGATGACACGACCGCGGAGTAAGGAGCAGCAGAAGCAGAAGGAAAATGTGGTTTTATCTTCTCCTGCAATCACAATTAATTGATCTTTGCAGCAACAGATCTTGTTCTAGCGATACTTCGACGTAAGCTAAAATAAAAATCGTGTTATACATTGATATGAATTATAATTGTTTCCAAAAATAATGGTACACCTATTAGCCCACTTCTTCTATTTACTACGTTTTGAGGTGTAGTTTAACATTTTAATATATACCTACATCATTTAATCCTAACTGAAGAACCAAAACGACTGATGTTCATTCTAAGCTAGAATTAAAATGAGCTATGTCAAAAAACACACGATTTAATTGAGATAAAGTGTAAACGTGTAAAAGGTTTATTAGTTTTTCAAAGCATAAAATGTCTTACATATTTACATGTTTTTGAAAAGTACAAAATAATTTTTTGTACTCGAATTAATTTGATTACTTTATCGAATTTTGTATTGTTTTTTGGTGTCAATAAAAATAAAATAAAAATATTCAAACGCTCCAGTTTAAAATGAACTCACTACTCCCGTGATTTTAATTATAATTAGACACGGCCCTGCACTACTACCACTTTATTATTTTATTTGCACTACATGACTTTATAGTCAACCCTACAATGACCGAGAAAGGCTGGAGGCCCACTATATATCAAGCAAAGGAATGATAATCTATTTAACAAAACCTCAATCTGAGACGAGAGACCAAAAAAGGGAAAGGGAAATAGCGCTTTCTTTCATCAAGACCGAGATGAAGACCAAGTCCAAGACAGTTTAATATACCACATAAATTCTTTTGACACTCCATCTGTAAAATTGTCTGGATCTTTTGGTCTCGTTTTTCATTCGGTTTCAAACAGTCTAACTACTCTAACTTGCTCACTCTCTACTCTCTCTCCGTCCGTTTGAAACGGTAGCAAGGCGCTTATTTCTCCGAAAACCGAAACAGCCTGACTGAATAGTTGTGTGAGCATTTTATCGCTATCCTTTCTAATTAATAAATATTCAGTAAGCTTAACAGGATTCTTGACATTTCTTGGGTAACGTCGTCGCCGTCGCCTTCTTCTTTTCTTTTTAATGTACTCTCTGTACATGTAAACCAAGAAGAACTTTTATCTTTTATAAAACTTTAGGTTGAAATTCTTAGCGTAATGGAACCTACCTACTTGAAAGTACCATGCCCCGTCGCTCGTTTCTTTCTCCACATAATATAATCCACATGAAAACTAAAATGAAAATTAATCACGATTATGACGAACAAGTGAGCGGTTTTCTGGTACAGAAGAAAAAGGAAGTAGGCGTGAGCATATAATACATCATCTTGTTTATATTGTGTTTAATAATTATTATGACTTTTAAAATACCAAAAATTCAACCTTGTAATGTATTTTAAAGGTTGTTTATAATAATATGGCGACTGCATCTTTGATATTTTGATGTGAATTCAAGAGCGAATTATCATATTCTGCGGTTCTGGTTGGGATCTTAGATTGTATTGCATCACAATCTCACACTATACAAGAGAGCACACACTATTAGATGCATTACTAATACATACATATAGTTTTTCTGTGGTTCAGATTATATACACTGCACTTTTGACTGTTCTGTTTCTCTAACTGTAACTGTAATAGGCGGTCCACTATGCAATTTTATGGTGAGAAAAATACTATTTATACATAGTGATCTTTACTTTGAATGGCTGTTGGATTTGGTTTTTGGTTCGTCAGACTATTAAACTACCGTATTTTCTCAAATAACTCCCCCCGGGAGTTAGCTCAAACTTTGCCTCAAACCCCGGGAGTTACAAGGGACCCGGGAGTTACGTGAAAGTTTTGTGCAGGGTAAAGTTAAATGAACGCGGTATCGAGGAGGCCGTACTAACAAAAGTTACTGTACTATAAAAATGCACAGGGGAGTTACTAGGGACCCCGGGAGTTACTAGAGACCCCGGGAGTTACAAGGGACCCCGGGAGTTGATAGGGACCCCGGGAGTTACTTGAAACGTTTCCCCAAACCCCGGGAGTTACAAGGGACCCGGGAGTTGATAGGGACCCGGGAGTTATTTGAGAAAATACGGTACTTCTCTTTATAGGCTTGGGCAACTACGGGAAAGAAACAGATACTTCTTTTTTGCTTGCTTCCATTACTGCTACTACAACTACTGTGCCGTAAACCGTAACCGTATTTTGTATTATTCCAAGCACGTAGTTTATACGCTATGAGTACCTACTCCTATTAACTAAACTAGACACCATACAAAATACAAAACCATTAATAACGAAACTTCTGAATTTGGAGTGCTCCGGGTTGTGATGATGGTGGCAGGATTGTTGCATGCCTCGTTCTATCCTTTTCAATTCTATAACACGGACTTTTGAATTTCATTTTTAACACTTTGGCTTTTGACTTTTTTGAGCTGATGAATATATTATGAAAAGTATAACCAAAACAAACAACAAACAAAGGCCAAAGCAAATCCTCACCAACAAATATTATTATGTACAGTTCGGCTTTTCACTTCCTTCATTCGTCAAATGATACTAAACAGAATATCCTGTCTCCTACTTTGTTCCATTCACAACCTCAAATGGCTCTTTTGTATCTATTTTAATTCTTTTCTGAGGCGATTTATTGATACATATTAGTTTCACTCACGCATTTTTGTATTTCATACAGCAGTGTGATTTCATAAATTTGGATGATCCTAAATCCAACTGATGTGATTTCGATGTCAGGATATAGTAGATACTGAAGACACATCCGTATAGAGCTATATGCTTTTGTTTGTTTCGAGTTTGGGCTATACTGTAAATGTGTAATAGGTACATAAATATTGGATCTTGTTACGCATTAACACATCAAAACCAGTAAAAATACCCACCTACCTAGTTAAATCGTAAGTTTTGTTCAGATGCTCAAGCCTTTGAATTTGAGTCAGTCAAATAAGCCCTTCAACCCTAGCCCCGATCATTGTACTTTCGCACGGCAAAGTTTTTAAAAGCTACAAAGACATTCTAACCATTTTTTCGAACTAGTAAAATCAATACTAACTGTTTTCTTGCGTTTTACAAGAGCATCTTCATTAACACTACCTATCCACGTAACGCAGTATCTTAAAATACTTGTCAATATGGCCCAGTTTTGTACAATTCGATTTACGTTTTAAAAAATGAAAACCTTTGGAAATCGCATCGCAATAGTAACTTGAAATTATTCCTTCCAATTATTACAGTTCAAATATAGTAGACCATTTATGATTAAGCTTATTGAGTGATCGTTCGAAATTTTTATTTGACAATTTTTTGGAATACTCAAAAATTTAAATTCTGAATTTTTTATTGATTTCTTATAAAAAATTGATTAGGTATAATGTTCTATACTGTTATATCGTTTGTGAAAAACCAAAGTGACACATACCTAATTTAATCTAGAAACAAAATGACCTGTGTCATAAACACAAAATGAGAAACATGCGTAAAATATAAACCAGGAGTTTTTGAAAAGCGTAAAATGCTCTATTTGCACAGTTTTAAAAGGTTCCAAATGCTCTACTTATACAGGTTTTTTTTAAATGTTTAAAACATTCTGTTTGCATCTTTTTGAAAAGTTCAAAATGTTTTATTTGCATGGTTTAAAAAATTCCAAAATGTTATATTTGCATATGTTTGAAAAGTGCAAACTAATTTATATTTGTTTTAAGAAGTCGTAAATGTTCTATTTAAATGATTTTGTAATACATTTTTCCATATTTTTGAAAAAAGTGCATTTGGTCTTTAGCTGAAAATGAATATGGGTCATTTTAGTTCTTAATAGACAATATTGTAGTATTATGCTCCTGCTAAAACTTATGACTACCTTAATTTTCTGTTAGGGCTAACTTTAAACAAGGGCTTTAGCTCTTGTTCTTTTCCTAAATAATACTCGATAAACAAAATGGAAAACTGTTAGGTACTCATAATATGCAGGTATCTATTTGAACAATAGTAAATTTACAATTTCGAAAAATGATTTGAATGAATAGATGCATTCCCAAAGAATGAATTATACCTAGTGTAAATTTAAAACTTTCGGAGGATGCCCAGGCACCCGGGCATCCCCCCTAGGTACGCCACTGGAGACTTATGTGTCTTTAGCAGGAATTAACAAAGGCGTCAAGTTGAAGAAGTTGAGGAGAGATTATACTGTTGGGGATTATAATAATTATTAATATATAATAAGTACTTTAATACTGACTTTGATTTTTGGAGCTACAAGTATTGAATAAAATGTTTACTGCACAGTTACAAAAAAAGAATGTATCGCCGCCATAGTCCACATTATTTCACCCTTACCCCTCTCTCACAAAAAAATTACGAAATGAATATCGAGAATAAAAACCCGAATTCTAGGACAATTATGGAAATTGTTGGACTTTGAAATGTTGCTGAAATCGTTGCTCCTTTTACCCAGTTCCAACACAATGCTTCTGTTACTACGATTACAAGATAGACGATTATATAATGACAATGAAAATGGGATGAGATCAACAAGAGACTGCGACGATGAGATGAAAATGAAAGCGTATAAGTATAAGGCGATCAAAAATGAGCATAGCATAATCATATCTCTAAAAGTTAAAGTCAACTGAGGGGGAAAATGATGCTGACCTCAGGGATAGGGTTATAAGCTTCAATAGGTTGTTTTATTTATACTGTACACATGTGTATTGATAAGTAAGGTTCATAACGCTGACGATAACCGAACCGCATGGATAAACTTTCCTATTATTTCCCTAAACAGAAAATTATTGCGTCCTTTTTTTAAACGTTTCCATTTAGAAACTGTATACATAGCTCTCCATCCGCTTGCTATTTTTGTATAATGTCCTTTTGTGGTACTTCAGTCCTTTTCACAAGTTTTTTTGTATTGTGTGATGATTATATTAAATTGTGGTGCAGAGGTTGCTGCAGCATGGCAAGATATCAGTAAATTCTGGTGAGTACACTTGGATGACATTTTTGACTGAGGTTAAGTGATTTATATTATGTATCATTATTTTGTACTCTATTTAACAGGAGCAAGATATGTTGGTGTAGTAAGTAAATAAAAAAACATCCTTATCCTAATAGGTCCCTTACAAATGACGTGTATATATTAATAATTTTCAGCTATACATATAAGCTTATTAGCTATATGTGCAAAATGAGATATGTGCAGCTAAAAGACACTGTCCCGGAATCGGTTCCGGGCTGACGAAAAAATTGTGTGCAACAATTAAATGGAACAAATCCTGGAAGAGGAGTACATACGGAAAAGCTACATAGTACCTAAACCAGATTTTCAATTTGTGAACTTTTACGCTGTTATGAACCCATATTTATGAGGTCTTTCCATCTTATCGTCATCATGATGAAGATATACAAAAATAAGGCGAGTTTATCATAGTTGAAACATAAACCGACGTAAGACTTTTCCTAAATACAAAATCCACTCAAAAATCAAGCATTACGTACACTGACTGAGCATTGAACGAACATCATAATCATGTATGTACATATACCAAATGCCGTCGCGCCGACAACCGACTCGAACCTGTCCAAGCTCCAAGCGCATAATATCATAGAAACTTTTACCATTTATCAAAAATGTCTAACGTCTAACCCTTCTTTTTACGAGCTGCTATTGCTAATACAGCGGAAAAGACAGGTCATCTTTACGGTGGCTGGAAACAATCGACAGGGTTATTTTTTACTATTATGAATTTCCTACGGTGGACCAGCAACAGAATCAACTTCGGAGAGCTACATAACTTGGTCAATTGGGGAATCAATATGGGAAAGGAAAACAGAGATTTTCTTTTCTAACAAGAAATTATACTTTCCCCTTTGAAACTGTAATAATTTTACACATGAAATATTTAATTACACATTAATTTTTTACATGGGGAATAAATACAGAGATATTTCCCAAATTCCAATGACCAATATAATATACTACTAATTTGTTCATCATCCCCCCCCGGTCCCCGGTACCCCCTAGAACAGAACAGTACAAATTATGAACTGGCGAAGTGAAAGTGAAAACGTCAATTAGTCAGCGAGTAATAACTACAAACTTTAATATGTTCCTTACCCTAATTAAAAGTTCTTCCCCGATTCAGATGCTTACAGGGAAGCTATTAAATACTCACCAGAGACAAGTAAATCTGGAATATTCTCAGAAAATTTGACTGTTAGCAACAAAAAATTATGAAAACTGAACCGCAATGATTACTAACCGGATTTTAAAACCTTTTGTTCTTGACGGCGGCGTTAGTGTGAAGTTATGAAGGCTGTAGATACGTGGTAGTACAAGCGTTGAATATTTTTGAAGCACGGCTACTGAATTTGAAGCATTACAACACTTGTCTTGACATGTAACTCTTTAGCGATAAGCTACACTGTGATTTCAAGAAGAAAAAAATTGAATTGAATGGGTTGAAATGGAAGCAAGAACAAGAGAGATATTATATAGATGAGAACTTGATCAGCTCGATCACCATATTGCATTGAATTACATTACTTGCATTGTCATTATTAGCAATGGGTGTTAAAAGTAAGTCTCAAGGGGACCGCTTATTCTTTCCACTATTCTTCGTGTATATGTTTATTATCCCATAGAATGGTAAACATCTTTAGAAAACATTTTGAAAATTTTGTATGAAAAACCATTTTAAAATATTGTGAATTCAAACAAAATAAAATTTTAAATTTTATTCAAATTTTATGGGCACCTTCCCTTGTTCAGTCCAAATCTTGAAAAAAATTAAAAACTTCAAAATTTTAAATGTTACTTTTTGTTGCATTCAAAATATTTTAAAATGGTTTTTTCATGCAAAATTTTCAAAAATTCTTTAAAAAAATAAAAAACAGGATTAAAAAACCATTTAAAGGCCTTTTTCGTTGTATTAGAAAAAATATATCATCAACCAAAACTCATTACGCGCACCATGTTGTTAAGCCATTCTAAGTTTTTTTGGACGCTCTTTTTGAAAAAGAATACCTCATGGAATATCTAACTTATGGCTTGGCGGGTTATGCTTGTTATTCAAAACAGCTGCAATTAATAGAATTATGTTTTTTATTGGTGAAGAATTAAATGAACGTATAAATTCTAGCGGCAAGAAGAAACAACGGGGCCCCGTGCCCCGTGAAGTTTGTAGCTGGTCAAAATGTAGTTTATTCGCATACAATTTGTAATTGAAACTAAACATCATTCATTCGCTTCAACAACTTGATTTTTAACTTTTATTTGTGCAGAAACATTTATTTTAAATCCGGTAGGTACTCTGCCTAAAATATAATAAATTAAAAAATACTAAAGAAGTTTGCTATGTTTTAAAATTATTCAATTTTATCTAATGTATAGCGTTACATAGCAAATTAGGCACGTACCAGCCCTGTACCAGTTTGCGCATTTTTCTAATTAAGTGGAATTTTATGACATAGATAGCTGATTTTAATTCTATCTTTTGAGATGGTCACTTCGCGTCTTTAACATCGACGTGTACATAGAACATAAAGAGACACGCTTACGTTAAATTAATTGTTCGTAGATCTCACATTGCAGTAGACGTCGAGTTTCACACGTCCTTAGGGATCGTCCACAAATAATTTCATGGGCAATGTCGAAGGGTCTATTATGGACTTGTTGCCGTGCCCATGCCATGTTACAGCTATAACTGTTTTAGCTGCACACGCAATGTTAAGGTGTGGACAGGGGGTGGGTGGGTCCTTAAAGAGGGGCAACAGGAGTGGCAGCATTTATGGGCCGTCCCTCACATGCTTCGTTCCTTTTGATTTATTGCATTTTCTCTTGATACGTGGACGATGCATTTACATATTTTCCGCGTGATACACTGCTCCGTTAATATGAGCAGGTGGGTGGCGGGTTAAGAATGGTGCACTCATTATTATGATAGTGTATGTTGGTACTAATTGCAAAATCGCTCTTCTCCAATTCACACTCGAAACAAATCAAAACTTCTTATCTAAAATTTTGGATATCTGCAACATATGGAACATTTTGCACTTTTCAAAAACATGTAAATGGAACATTTTAAATGTGTTTAAAAAAAATACATACCCTTCGAAAAAAGAAATATTGACTGACAATGAGCTTACTTACTTGCATAGAAAATATGCTAGAAAAATAAACTAAGGGGTCGTCCACAAATGATGTCATGGAAATATCCCCATTTCTAGCACCCTATGACCACATCAGCTTAACCATGTATTAAATGGCTATCTTAAACATCACTGTACAAGTAGAACCATTGACCCTACCCGCGATGTCATTTACGGACGACCCCTAACCAATAATCCAAAAGTTAAAAAGTTTTTGTTTGAACCGTCGCCGTCTTTGCCACTTCGTTTTGCTATGTATTCCTTAGTACTATAATTTAATTTGTTTCAGTAATTAGTAATTCTACTAATATTAATGACGAACTACTGTCTGGTGACTGTCGTTATGGTATTGTAATTGCATATTTTTAGATTACAGTTTTTCTTTCAAAGCCAGTTTTGTTAATCGTCAGCTGTAGTAAAAGTACCTACTAATAAAAAAGAAGAAGGTTAGGGGCCGAGCACATATGACGCCATCTTGTAAAAAAATATGATGCCCACCCGCCCAACTTGTCACATTCTTAAGCAATACGTAAATGGCTTTTTTAAAGGGTTTGTGCCGATTTTTAAAAAGTGACCCACCCTCAACTTGGATGTCGCAGTTTGTGTTCGGCCCCTAAACGACTTTACTATAACTTCGTACCTGTAGTGCAGGTAGCTGAGTATGGCTGTCCAAATCCTGCCCGTGTCCATTTGGTAGCATAGATACAATATAATACTGTTTGGACAGCCCTACTTAGCTGTACCTGTAAATTGTAATTATTCGGACAAAACGCCCAACACAAAATTCTAGTTTGTCGTTCTTTTTGCGTCCTGTCCACTGGCTAAAAGTCATTAGATGTTAAGATTCGGAAAGAAAACAGTACAGTTGAGGTTTAAATGCAAAGTAAATTTTGTGTGTTGTAGTTTCGAAAAAAGACGGTGCTAGAATTTAGATATTCTCTGCATTATTTCCTGAATTTATAAGCATTCTCAACATTTTATTAAAGTTATTTAAATAATTGTGCACACAAATTCAGTTTAAATAATTAAATAGTGATATAAGTGAGTGTCATTAGTGATGAAAGTATATAAATCATAATAATATTAACAAAAGTGTAAGAAAAATAGTAAGCGTACGCTCGGCTACCGTTGTTCGATCACAGTATTAAGTTGTTTCTTAAGAATAAAATTTTTATTCCTCTCGCGCTTGTTGGACGAATTAAGGTTTGTGAAAATAAATAAAAGTAACAATTGAGTACTTGTAGCAGTTACGTTGTACTTGATTAGATTGTCGTAAAGTGTGAACTTCAATACACCACAATAATCGTGGGAGATTTGGTTGACGTATCTAACCAGTAAAGAGTAAGATCCCTTAAGAGTCATTTTTTGGCAAATAAAATCAAAACTCAGATCGAACCAGAGGCTGCGGAAGGTCAATATTCCAGGGGGGGACAAGCGCCTATGTTAAGCATAGGTACATAATAAAGTATGTACCTATTTATTAACAATAGGAATTAAAATTTTAAAGGGGAGAAATGGGACATTGTCCCCCGTGCCTCCGCGGCCACTGGATCGAACTCCAACTTATTCAGTCTAAATCAAAAAATCTTATCAATGCTAAAATTTAAATCAGTTAAATTTTGGAAAATCAAATCGACCTAAAACTTTAACACACAAAAAATCCGAAATGAAAACATCGAAAAAAATCGACATTTTTGTTTAAACGCACTATATATTTATTAAATAAAACAAAGCCAAAGACGATGTTTATCTCGTTCTATATTTAAAATAATATTATATTCATTTTCAATATGTTTGACTGCCTATCAACATAATTTACTGAAATTTTGAAAATACTGAAATAATTAACAATTTTCATCGAGCTTAATTATTTCGATTACAATCGTAGGTATCCTATTTTGTCGTCAACTGAGTTACCGGTCAAAACCTTGATTTAACACAATATTTTAAGTTCGGTCGGGAAATTCAAAAATAAGATTTCTTGCTTTTTTGGTTTTCTCTACAAATCGATTACAAATAATATTTCTCGCATCTTTTTGGTGGTTTCTGCTTTTTACAGATGCTTCAACAATTATTTCTTATTACTAGAATTAACAAACAATATTTAAACTATCAAATATTAGTTTGTTTTTAAATATCGAATATTTTTTACCTGTCAAATATCTAATATTCATTGTTTGTATTTAAACTTCCTAGTGCATTATAATTACTACCTATCGACATTTACTTACTGGCATTGTAAAATACTTTACAAATTAGTAAGTGATATCTCAATCAAAAATTACAGTATATCTGCCAGTCGTACCCTTACCATTTGTACCCTGACCAGTCGTACCCTCGTCACTCGTACCTTGGTCCCAGTCGTACCCGGACCATTCGTACCTCATACAAAATAAAACAATGAATTTATGTTTTTGGTTCGCAATGTACTAATTTATTTTTTGGTTTTATTATTCACCATTAATATAATTGTGTGGTATAGAGGCTAGGTAATGGAATCAATTAGCATTGTTAAGTGAGAATTAGTTTCTTTAATTTCACCATTCTCGCTAATTTCTTTAATTTCATCTTCCTCGTTTTCACTACTGACAAACAGGAGTTCCGAGTCACAATTTGCTAGTTGAATTTGCCGACACTTCTGACTACCCATAGTAGACCACGAGAATTATTACGCCACTCACTACCAAAGCCAAGCACCAAGTCAGAGCAATTCCCTTTGCACATTCTTCAAAAACCTTATCAAGACTTCTTATCTCTGTACCATTTTCAGTTTTCTTGTTTAAGCATAAGCAAGCTGTTTTTAAACTTACCTTAAAACTACATTACTAATGTGCATATCTATAATTTAGGGACTTGCACTACCAACAACCGCGGTGCGGCACCAACATTTTACTACAAACAATATTTCGTATGGGGTACGAATGGCCAGGGTACTGGTATAAGTGACAAAACGGAAAATCAAAAAGTGCAAAAAATGTAGCTAGTGGCCGTGCCAGTCGTACCCTACCCAGTCACACCTTGACCATTCGTACCCTGGTCTATATGATGCCGTAACAATTGGTACCCTGGTCCCAGTCGTATTATTTGTAGCCTGCAAAAAAACACTATCGTGGCACGACCTAAATATGTTAGTGTTTTTAATTTTGAAATGTACTATTTTGCTTTTACGATTGTATTATCCATATTTATTTATGAATAGAATAGTAAGTACGTTATGAAATATTTGGCAATGAAATCAATTACGTGACATCATCATTATTGAGTGAGAATATTGTGAACGTTAAATGTCAATGCTAGCAACGAATTTCTAGCCGTGAATGTCTTGGGTGCGACTAGGACCAGGGTATGAATGGTCAACGTACCAGTAGGCACACATTTCAAGTGGATCACTCTGTTCTTTATCTCCTTTTATTTTCTATATTGGAAGCTGCCTCTTGTTTGTAATAATTTTATTAGTAATTACATCTAATTAACAGTCAGTGGACAATCACTAATTCTAAATACTGAGTATTCAGTTTAAAATACATAAAAGTATTAAGACTAACTGCTGGGGGATTAATCGAGGGTTTAAATATTAATTCTGAGCTGATCCAATAGAATTTAAGCGCTGGTAGTTCAAACTTTTTAATTACAATCAAATCGCTGGAACTAGCGTTGCGAGAAAACTATTTTATCTCTTGATTTTCATAGAAAATTTTGCGGCTGGTCAGAGCTATAATTTGCCTCCTTATTTAAAGCATGCAACTAAAATAAAAATAAAAGAAATAAAGATTAGAAATATAGATTTATACATTAATGATTGGTATTTATATTTAATTACTTTCCTGAAATGTAAAAAATCTTAAATCCCAAGAATAAAGTTTTAAATACTTTTATGTAATTAATTCTAAATGCTCAGTATTTAGAATTGGTGATTGTCCACTGACTGATTAATACATTATGATAATATTATATAATTATTACAAGATAATGTAATTTAATTATTTTTCTTACTCACTCCAGCGTTTTTGAATTTAGGTGAAGTAAAATGAAACACAATAATTCAAACAATAATAAATTACATTGTATTTTACTAATATAGCTCCACAATGGGTGGTTTAATCTCACGATTGAGTATTATTCAAGAACTATGGAAGCAAATTCGTGACCTCCGAAATAACATCAGTCGAATTATCGACCTTCTGGATGGCCATGGGTATCTGGCAGAACGTCAACTGGTAGTTCAGAATTTGGCTCTGAATCAACAGGAAGGACTCCGAAACAGAGTGTATGAACTCGAAGAGCGAGTAAATTTTCTCGCAGGCCTGCATCTTCAGCCAGAAGGTAATAGGATAAATAATGAAGATAAGAATGGTCCTATCAGATTTATAATATACAAGCAGTACAGCCATTGGTAGTCACCAATGGGTCGTCATCGGGACACAATTACATGGTAGTGGTACTCGGTGCATGTGTTGGCGAAATTAACAAATTCTCTGCGAGTTTCACAGACGCCGAGATCCATCCCATTGGTGACCATCAATGGCCGTACTGCTTAGTATTGTATGTATATCTACTAACCACGAGTTCTGTTGAAATTCAGTTGAATAAACTTAATTAGTTAGTACCAGGGGTGGACAGGGAATACGGGTAAAATTACCTAGGTTAGTGCTGAAGTATGCAACGTTTTTTCATAGTGGCGGAATTTGCTGACTTAGGAGGCCATATATAACTACATCTTACCAGGAATTGTGAGGCTTTTAGTCCACCCCTGGTTTAGGGGTCGTTCATAAATGATGTCATCAAAATATACATCCTAACTTGAAAATGACTTTCCTATCAATAGCATAACTATTACAAAAATAGGTATTGACTTAGATAACTCATTGACCCTAGCAGTGACATCATTTGTAGGTGACGAACTTTGTGCTATCATGTTTAAATAATAGGAAATATTGCAGATATGTATTTACCAAGATTTGAGTTTCACATCCTTTTTATTAGGAAATTTATTTGAAAATTAGTACATTGTCAATTTTATCGTTATTCTCGGGTACTTGCAAAATCTTGAATTGCGACAAACGTTAATTTAAAAAAAATTTAAATCTCACTATTCTGCTTTATTATGTCTACTTTTGTAGAAGCGGCAGGAGATGCTCAGCAACAATTTGGACGAGTACAGTGCCAAAACTGTGGAACGGACCTGAGTCAAAATTACCTTCGTTGCCATCAAAGGCTTCATTGCCATCGTAGACGTCAGTCTCGAAATGGTAAATACAGAATTAATATTTGTAGTGATTTACTTTACAATTTATCAATTTTATTTATGTGCTATAGTCAAATTACTCAGTGTACACATTATTTTATTTTATTACCTTTCAGGTCGCGTGGGGGCTTAAACTAATTTCGACTGGACGGAAAGAATACACATATATGAATTAAAAAGATAAATAATTAATAATTTAGATTAAATACATTGTTTGGGTGAAATTAAGAAAATTGTCTGCTTTACCTTTGAGTTTTTTGGGCTCTCGCCGTAACAAGACAGTGTCAAGTTTATTTTAATAATTAAAATAACGGAAATGCAAGCAAAGGAAATAAGTAACGACAAATAAATATAGCTTCATGAATTAATTATACCTTCAAATTCTCAAGTTTATTTTTTTGTTCACTTCACTCCATTTCCATTTCATATCACAAGGTTCCTTAACGTTCGGCAGTTTTGCGCGAATGTAGCTATATTTATTTTTTAAGTTTATTTTTCATCATTCTTACGAATCATTATCGTTAGGCGCCGCACACAAATAGCGTCACCAAAATTAAGAGCCATCCACCCACCCATTCACTCGCTTACTCATTGCGTAAATGACAATCGTAAGCAGAGGGTGTCATACGCTTTTAAAGTGACCAACCCTCAAATTAAATGACGTCACTTGTGTCCGACACATTGGTAGTAAATTCCATACCGTCAGTGATGAGTAATTCTGTCGTAAGTCCAGTGCACAGCTAAAATCATTCTGCCGCAAGTCCAAACGATTCTTAAAGTCATTCTGTTGCAAGTCTATTTAATTAGTAGATGCTGCCCAGGTCGCTTCTGCGTTGTCCTATGCATTAGGTGGCGGTGGTATGTCACTGACTGTGATTTACTCATGATGTACACTTAGCTACTGGTCGTCCACAAAAAACGTAATTGATATTTCATTGTCAGAACATTTTGCACTTTTCAAAAACATGTAAATAGAAAATTTTACACTTTTGAAAACTCAAATAAAACATTTTGCACTTTCAAAAATCATGTAAATAGAACATTTTGCACTTTCAAAAATCATGTAAATAGAACATTTTGCACTTTCAAAAATCATGTAAATAGAACATTTTGCACTTTTAAAAAGCATTTAAATAGAAAATATTTCACTTTGGAAAACTTGAATAGAACATTTTGCACTTTTAAAAAGCTTGGAAATGAAACATTTTGCACTTTTAAAAAGCTTGGAAATGAAACATTTTGCACTTTTCAAAAACGTGAATAGAACATTTTGAAATTTTGAAAACCATGTAAAAAGAACATTTTGCTTTTTTGAAAAGCATGGCAATAAAACATTTTCCACTTTTCAAAAACGTGAATAGAACATTTTGAAATTTTGAAAATCATGTAAAAAGAACATTTTGCTTTTTTGAATAGCATAGAAATAAAACATTTTGCACTTTGCAAAAACGTAAATAGAAAATGTTGCACTTTCCAAAAACATGGAAGTAGATTTAACACTTTTAAAAACTTAAATATAAAATTTTGAACAGCATGGAAATAGAACATTTTGCACGCCTAAAAAGCATGTTAATTGAACATTTTGCACTTTTCTAAAACGTAAATAAAAAGTTTTGTACTTTTCAGAAAACTGGAGATAGATCATTTTGCACTTTTGAAAAACATGTAAATAGAAAAATTTACACTCTTAAAAAGCATGTAAGTAGAACATTTTGCACTTTTGAAAAGCATGTAAATAGACAATATTGCACTTTAGAAAACTTGAATATTACATTTTGAAAAGCATGGAAATAGAACAATTTGCACTTTTCAAAAACATAAATAGAAAATGTTGCACTTTCAAAAAACATGGAAGAAGACAATTTTAAACATTTGAAAACTTGAATATAACATTTTTAAATATAATCATGGAAATAGAACATTTTGCGCTCTTAAAAAGCATGTAAATAGAACATTTTGAACTTTTAAAAAACATAGGAATAGAACATTTTGCACTTCTCAAAAACGTAAATAGAAAATGTTGCACTTTCCAAAAACATGGAAGTAGAAAATTTTGCACTTTTAAAAACTTGAATATAACATTTTGAACTTTTGATTTATATTTTTATTGATTACATTTTTGTAATTTTGAAAAACAAGTTTTTATATATTTTTGCACTTTTTAAAAACGTGTAAATGGAATATTTCCCACTTTTTGAAAACAGTTTAATTTTGCACATTTCAAAAACATGTAAATAAAGCATTTCGCACATTTTAACGATTTCAAGAAACGAACATGAGACAGTCACAGTTTTGTATTATGTGGTTTTATTTATTTTAGTTTGAAATTTAAAAAAAGCTAATTTTTAGTTAAAATCTGTATTGATTTTACTGGACCTGATTTTTCAAAAAAGTTTGTAGGCGCGATGCATATAATAAGCAATATTTAGCGTGTTTGAGGTCCCACACCTGCTAATGCAATGAATCCGGGGAGTGGGGGGGGGGCAAGAGTGTAGGGACACCGATTATGTATATTCATATTATCTGTATGTGTCTTCTTTTACACGTAATTTTTCGTGTGTACAAGTTTTAAGTGAGCCCTGGCAATGGCTGTATGACTTTACACTCCACGCTATGCTTTTTTACAAGTACGAGTCCGATTTAAATTACAATTTACGCTCAAAACCTGAAAATATGAAAAGGGACAAAAAAAAAACAAAAGGACGAGGGACAAAACTGCTGACTCGTTGGTGACTGGTTCTACTCCACTCGCCTGTCTCTACACCTCTCTGTCTCTGAATAGGAACAATCATAAAGTGCATATTGCGATTTAGACTCGCGTGGAGTGGAGATATAGACAGTCTCAGCTGTTTCTCCTATAGCATAATGTTAGTATGCAAATGCGTGTATTGTTACCTGCTGTTAACACACTAGGAAATTGCCCGTGGCTCGTATTGGTTAGTTACAGGTAGTTAGATGGTCCTAGTGCTGTTGAAGGCGGAAAACAAGCCATTTATTTCCTGTAACATTTCTACACAAAAATTCATATCTAACAAAATATTTTTAAACAGCTGATTCTTGCTCTATCTAAGTCGTCTTGAGAGTAGTTCTAACTCCCACAATCTCTATCTCTATTATAGAATGTTTTGAATTTTTAAAAAAGAGGTAAATTGAGAATGTTTGGTAATTTCAAAAATGTGTAAATAGCGTCTTCAGTACTTTCAAAAATGTGTAAGTTGCGTCTTTAGTACTTTCAAAAATGTGTAAGTAGCGTCTTTAGTACTTTCAAAAATGTGTAAGTTGCGTCTTCAGTACTTTCAAAAAAGTGTAAATAGTCAATTTTGCACTTCCAGAAATTCTATTGCCAATTTATAATGCATCAAAAGTATAAAGCTCCTTTGAAATGTATATATTCAGCATTGTAGATGGTCGGTTTGGTTTCCAGTTCCAGTCAAAATTGCAGTTGGCTTCTTTCTATCTGCAGTATTCAGAGACTCGAGACAAATAAGACTTAACTCGTGATAATAATGTAAATGAAACTGTCTCCACTTCTCCATCTACATGCACAGTGTCTCCCATCTCCATTTATTTGTACTTGTTCTTTCTCGTTCTGGTTCCACATAGTGCATTTCCATATAATAATAGACTTAGACTCGTAAAGCTGATATACCTATAGACACTGACTACTCACGCTTATAAGTATGTGTAGCATACTACAGACAGTATTCGAGGCAGACTACTACGCTAAAACTACAACAACTCCTGCTTACTACAACCACAACCACAGCTTCTTGGTCTTTTTGAACTCTGTCTCCAGCAGTCATGGCCGGCAACGGCACCAACCAATACCAACACCCGCACCCGGGCCCACAACAGCAACAAAAACAGACAGACAGACTCTCCATGTGTTTACATCTTTTACACTTGGGATCGTCCATAACTGATGTCATCGAAAAATTGCAATCCTTAGTACACTATATCGTCAGTGAAGAACCAAAATGACCCATATCCATTTGTAGCTAAAACCAATATCCACTATCTACAAAAGTATTGAAACATGTCTTGAAAGCATTTAAATGGAATATTTTGCATTTTCAAAACATGTAAATAGAACATCTCACACTTTTTTAAAGCATGTAAATAGAAAATTTTATACATTTCAAAAACATGTAAATAGAACAATTTAGACTTTTTTAAAACATGGAAATAGAACATTTCACACTTTTCAAAAACTCTTAATTAACATTTTATGCACGTTTTTCATTTTGCTTCTATGAGATAGCTCATTTTGATTCTAGCTGAAATTGGATATGGGTCATTTTGGTTCTTCACTGACGATATGACCCCCTGTCACCAGTACCAGTACCAGTACCAGCTTAGCCGTTGCTCAAATGGCTATCTTTAGCATGGCACAGCCACTATTGACCTTTTATGGACACCATTTATGGACGACCCCTTGGCCTTTATCTTGCTCCTGACTCAAGTCGAAGTGACTGCCACAGGGAGAGAGAGATGAAGCGAACGTAGTACGCAGAGAGCGTGGATCGTTGTAAAAATAAGGAACCATTACCCAGGGCCACTGCCACTGTCTAAATCTCGAGATTACTACTGCAAGACAAGTACAAGTACAACAAGGGCCACTCTTTTAGTTCAGTTTTTTTCCCTTACAACTTACGTAGTAGTTTTAAACGCAGAGTCATATTCTGTACAGTTCATTGTTACCCATATAGTGGAGCGTATCCCAGGCCCCAGGGACCAGTGGTTAAATGCGTGAATCTATAAGGAGACTGGGACTGGAGACAGAAACAGAAGCAGAAGCTACGTCTCAAGCTGTGGACGGGCAAAAATCAAGGAGACTACTCACACCAGACGCATCTCTCTTCTTTATCATTTCTCGGCCTATTCTTCTCTTAACTCTGCTCCTATGGCAATGACAATGGCAGTGGAAGCAAACGAAAACGAAAGGAATCGAAATTCGACTTTGACAGAAACAGAGTTGGATGCTGCACTATGTAGTATGTATTTAGGCACTAAGCATATAGCTCTTTTTGATTTGACTGATTTTTAACTGGCGTTATTATGAGTGGAAATTGACTCGCACGTCTACTGTCTGCCTTTCAGTGCATTTGCCATTCGAAATCGGAAGAGTTATCGTTACTCCCATTGGCCTTGTTGAAGGGGCGAGATATTTATTTAAAGGAAAACAAACGTCTCTGATCGTCGTTCAGTCCCTCTTCTGTTTGTAATTATTTCTAGATGCATTAAGTATGAAAACATGTAAACAAGCATCCAAAACCTGAGCCGCATGAACGGAGCAACTGGAGATTATTTTTAAAAAACTCAGGGCCGATAATGCAGCCAGCACTGGCTGCCATAAGTTTCATGCAAAACATTTAAAAAGAACATTTTGAATTTTTAAAAACAGGCAAATAAAACATTTTACACTTTTTAAAAACATAAATAAAACTTTTTACACTTTTCAAAAACATGTAAATAGGACATTTTACACTTTTCAAACACATGTAAATAGAAAATTTCACACTTTTCAAAAAAATGGAATTAGACTATTTTGCACCTTTTCAAAAACATGGAATTAGACCATTTTGCACCTTTTCAAAAACACGGAATTAGACCATTTTGCACCTTTTCAAAAACATGGAATTAGAACATTTTGCTTCTTTTCAAAAACATGGAATTAGAACATTTTGCACCTTTTCAAAAGCATGGAATTAGAACATTTTGCACCTTTTCGAAAACATGGAATTAGAACATTTTGCACCGTTTCAAAAACATGGAATTAGAACATTTTGCACCTTTTCGAATACGTGGAATTAAGACATTTTGCACCTTTTCGAAAACAAGGAGCTGGACCATTTTGCACCTTTTCAAAAACATGGAATTAGAACATTTTGCACCGTTTCAAAAACATGGAATTAGAACATTTTGCACCTTTTCGAACACGTGGAATTAAGACATTTTGCACCTTTTCGAAAACATGGAATTAGACATTTTCGCACCTTTTCAAAAACACGGAATCAGACCATTTTGCACCTTTTCAAAAACATGGAATTAGAAAATTTTGCACCTTTTTAAAAACATGGAATTAGAAAATTTTGCACCTTTTTAAAAACATGGAATTAGACCATTTTGCACCTTTTCAAAAACATGGAATAAGAACATTATGCACCTTTTCAAAAACATGTGAATAGGAGATTTGACACTTTTTAAAAGCATGTAAATAGAACATTATACACTTTTCAAAAACATGTAAATAGAGTTTTTTGCAGGTTTTTCAAAACATGCAAATAAAATATTTTGCACTTTTCACATTTTAGTTTATCAAAGAAAATTTTCAGTAAAATCAAAACATCGGTTTTTGTATAGAAACAAATTCCTCCCTAAAACCAATTCTTTCGTTAGGCCCTGAATAAACTAAATGTAAATTGTAAGTTGTAAAAATGAAAAGTGTTATTTTTTTTAGCGTTGCTAAAAGTAAGCTCATTTTTTAGGGCACTTTCTACACATATTCCACTGGGCTCACATTAGTAGTCATAATAACGATAATAATAGTGGAGGGGAGATATCGGATATAGGATCTTGAATGTGCATTTGTTTGCTTAGAACTTGAAAGTAAGACTAATATAAAAAACCATGCCATCTTTCCAGAGGCAAAACATCATATCTGGAGATGTAATAATGTATTCTACTTTTGGAAACTCATACTTTTACGTTAATTAAATAGCTTGTTTTGCAATTTGAAATCGACCACTTGAACGCTGACACTGTGAGGGGAAGATAAAATAGTGAAATCGCTGGAAATGTTTGCTTGAAGAAACCAAGCTGAAACCTGCAATTAATAAGAATGACTGGAAATGCCAAGATGAATACGTGCGTGACACATACACAAAATTCATACGTAGATCAACATCATATCAACGCAGACAGACAAATTCAGACGCACAACAATTATATACATTTTTTGTAATCACTACATTTCCCATATGCAAACTTTTGCATGTAGCCAAAGCCGAATATAACAATATATGAAAACTTGGTACAATTAATTCCAGGGGTCATCCCCAAATTAAGTCCTACACCAAACAAGAGGGGTATTCAAAATTCTAAAATAACTTTCCCCCTTTGTATTTTTTGTATTTACATGCTTTTTAAAAAGGGTCAAAATGTTATGTTTAAGTGTTGTTTAAACGTGCGAAATGTTCCATTTACATGTTTTTGAAAAGTGCAAAATGTTCCGTTTAGGTACATGTTTTTGAAAAGTGCAAAATGTTCCCTTCACATGTTTTGAGAAAAGTGCAAAATGTTCCATTTACATGTTTTTGAAAAGTGCAAAATGTTCCGTTTAGGTACATGTTTTTGAAAAGTGCAAAATGTTCCATTTACATGTTTTTGAAAAGTGCAAAATGTTCCGTTTAGGTACATGTTTTTGAAAAGTGCAAAATGTTCCCTTCACATGTTTTGAGAAAAGTGCAAAATGTTCCATTTACATGTTTTTGAAAAGTGCAAAATGTTCCGTTTAGGTACATGTTTTTGAAAAGTGCAAAATGTTCCCTTCACATGTTTTGAGAAAAGTGCAAAATGTTCCATTTACATGTTTTTGAAAAGTGCAAAATGTTCCGTTTAGGTACATGTTTTTGAAAAGTGCAAAATGTTCCATTTACATGTTTTTGAAAAGTGCAAAATGTTCCGTTTAGGTACATGTTTTTGAAAAGTGCAAAATGTTCCATTTACATGTTTTTGAAAAGTGCAAAATGTTCCATTTACATGTTTTTGAAAAGTGCAAAATGTTCCCTTCACATGTTTTGAGAAAAGTGCAAAATGTTCCATTTACATGTTTTTGAAAAGTGCAAAATGTTCCGTTTAGGTACATGTTTTTGAAAAGTGCAAAATGTTCCATTTACATGTTTTTGAAAAGTGCAAAATGTTCCGTTTAGGTACATATTTTTGGAAAGTGCAAAATGTTCCATTTACATGTTTTTGAAAAGTGCAAAATGTTCCGTTTAGGTACATATTTTTGGAAAGTGCAAAATGTTCCATTTACATGTTTTTGAAAAGTGCAAAATGTACAATTTACATTTTTCTAAAAAGTGCAAAATATACAATTTACATTTTTCTAAAAAGTGCAAAATGTTCCATTTACATAGTTTTGAAAAGTGGAAAATCTTCTATTCCTTTCTATTCCATTTCTATAGCAGGGGGTTCAAATCTTCTATCTATAAGACCTTGATTTCACTAGAAAAGTTAACCATTGTTAGCGTTAAGAAACTCGCTTTCAGATTTAACAATGGTTAACTCTGAAAGCGTGTTTCTTAAGGCTAACAATGGTTAACTTTTCTAGTGAAATCAAGGTCTAAGGCATTAAATACAAATGTAACTAGGCATTAAGTACAAGTAGCGTTAACTAATAATATTACACAACGTCATTTGGAACGACCCTTAAATCTACATTATTTGCCTCTAGTACCTTACACCTGGCACCCTGTATTTTTTGCCAATTACACTACTTGATCTATTTCTATTGCCAAAAGGCGAAAAAAGCTCCAAAAAACAGAGAGCGAGAAGAAACTACCTAATCAAAACAACAACAACAAATCCAAGAGCGACATGAGCATCTCTGCAAACATCACATGTAAGAGACTCTTTAGCGATTCTCATCCTGACAGCACAACAATTTAGATCTTCGCATATATTTTTATTTATTGCATTAAATACGCAATCACACGCAAAAAATAAACCTGGAAAAAATGTGTAGATGTTTTGTCATGTTTAAAGGTTAATTTAAAACCCATTTACATTTAATTTTCATATCAGAATCAGCGTCTATGAATTATTCCATACAAAAAATTAGCAACGTATAACGTGTTCCTCTACTTTTTTTTGCAAGAGCACAATTAACAATTTAGTATCCGTTTCGTAGCTGACTTTGCGTGTTGGACTTGTACTACAAGAAAGTTACATGGTGTCTGGTTCTGGTTCTGGCTACGCTTTAGCTACACAGACGAAGAAATTAATGCGTCATTATCCATTCAAATCCAAATTAACTGCCTTTAACCTCTCACACTACGCGTAATGACCTTTTCGTCTGTTGTTTGTTCAGCGGTAATGTAATTAGGCACCTGGTTAAGGAGCTACTTGGGTAATTAAATAAAGCGTAGAGGCTACAGGGCTTGAAACTAAAATCACTCTGCAAATCAATGCCTATGGTAATTATTGCGAGAAAAATTGAAATTCTTCTTGAATTGGATTCTTTTACGATTAGTTACGTTGCGTTACTTGTAATTACTGCATGTATAAATTTGTATCTTATGCGTTGTAGATAGACGATTTTAAGGCCCCTGCTATCAAAATAATTGTACATAGAAGATTTCGGCCTTTTTAGAAACATGTAAATCAAATAAGTTGCACGTTTCAAAAACATGTAAATAGAAAATTTTGCAATTTTCAAAGACATGTAAATGAAACATTTTGCACTTTTTCAAATCATGTAAATAGAATATTTTGCACTTTTTAGAAGCATATAAATCGAATAAGTTGCACGTTTCAAAAACATGTAGATAGAACATTTTGCAATTTTCAAAAATACATAAATTAAATATTTTGCACTTTTAAAAAACGCATAAATTAAAATATTTTGCACTTTTTGAAAACATGTAAATTGAACATTTTGTACTTTTCTAAAAACATTTAAGTAGTGCATTTTGCACTTTTTTAAAAGATGTTAATAACACTGTTTGCACTTTACAAAAACGTGAGTGCATATATATTATTTTGCACCTTTGAAAACTCGTAGTGAAATTATCATCATTTTACAAGTCTGTCTAATGTGAGATCTGTTTTTTTCGACATAGCTCATTTTACTTCTATTTTAAAATGTGTTATAGTTATATGTCTAATTTTGATTCTTCCCTCAGGATTTGTCCTTAATCCATACATACCGCTTAATTATGTTATCTGTATTTACTATAAATATTTGAAAATCTGTAGACTATAGCGTACAGCTTAGACGTTCATATTATTATGTAGCATTCTATAAAAATTCTGATAATTCATTTTTAATTGGATTATTACGAGCATATGCAACTCCTCATCTCATCCTGCTGGGCCCTTGAATAGAAATAACATTTTTGAGTGCTTTTCTATACGCCCAGTTCCATGTCTATGTTCTGCATATACGTTTTCCCCTATGGGAGCGTCCATAAATTACGGGTGACATTTCGAAGTGTTAAGCAGGTTATAGCTGTCTATCCTTTTATACTTGGGCGTACAGACCAAAAAAGAAGGTGTCGGTTCCGGGGTTGAAAAAATCTCATCTTTGCACCACGTAATTTATGGACAGTTCCTATGTTGCCTCACAGTCTGCGTCTTGTCTGTATTTTTTATAAAGACAATGTCAGTGCCAATAGTGCGTAGCACACAGCAGAGTGTGTTTTCATATTTTGAACATGTTACTCATTGCGTGTAATTATACAGTTCTGTGAATAAACATGTAATTATTAATATCGTATCTTCCACTATTACAGCCAAACTTTTAGACGTACTTACATACCTACTAATTTAAATAAGGGATCGTCCATAGTTGATGTCATCAAAATTTCCTCATTTTTTAGATACTAGTTGACCCCGTTGTCATCAGCTTGTAGGAATTGTGTAAATTGTAAATGGCTAGCTTTAACATATCATCTCTGCTGAACCAAAATGACCCATATCAAATTTTAGTCAGAAACAAAATGCACTATCTACAGACAAAATTTAAATAACATGTTCGTCGAAGCATATACAAATAGAATCTTGTGCATTTTTCCAAAAAGCATGTAAATAGAATATTTTACACTTTTGAAAAACACTTAAATAGAACATTTTGACCTTTTCAAAAAGTAATTATGTTAATACAATATTTTGCACTTTTGGAAAACATATAAATAGAATGTTTTGCACTTTTGAAAAACATGTAAATACAATATTTTCCACTTTTAAAAAACACTTAAGTAGAACAATTTGACCTTTTCAAAAAACACTTAAATAGGACATTTTGACTTTTTGAAAAACATATAAATAGAACAATTTTCTCATTTTAGAAACTCGTGATTAGCATTGTAATCATGTATCTTATTTACTGTCTATTTTTTGACATAGATCATTTTAATTTTAGCACAAATTGGAAATTGGCCATTTTGGTTCTTCACTCACGATATGGAATATCATCAGTATCCAGCCATCATTTATGGACGACCCCTAAATCTAAAGTTGAAGTTATACACGTCGCCCCGGACAGGTTCTAAAATCCTCATAATGATCAATGATGTCGACTCTTTGAGTGGGCAGATAACAATAATTTGTAATTTTTTATAAACTTATTTCCAACTTTTTAAAGTTTTGACTCCCCTCCTTTGATTTTGATTTTTGAAATTTTCGTTCGTTCTGTTTTTTGGCGTGATTTTTTTGTGTCATTTATTTGTAAATGCGTGATGGGGAATGAGTCCGACTGTACAGTGTATTTTGATGACGAGGATGAGGATGATTGTGCGGCACTAGCCAAGCAGAACTTAGTGGGTCGCCCTTTAATTTTTTTACACTTTTTAATTTTTTCCCAGAACCAGAAGCTATACGCAAAGTATAATGCATAGCTAATTAATATTCATACTAAAAGATATAGGTAGGTACTTTGGTATAGTCATTCATACAAAAATACGAGATTTGTGGATTGTGTGATTTAATCTGCGATCTGCGATGTATAATTTTGTTTTGGGGTTCGGAACAATGGGCAGAGTGTAGACAATAATCGAGAGTAAATGAGTCCAGTTTGTCATTGTTGTTTGTTGGGGAATGAGGATGTCATAAAAAGAGCCGTGATTTTCATATTTCATCCAAAACCTAAAGTACGGTTACGGTGTCCGAGTTTATGAAATACCTGTATGTCGTATGTATATAGTGCAAGCTGCATTGTAGATTGTAGCCCTGATATACAGAATTTGTCTTCCGGGGCTGGGACCGTCGACGAGGGTGCGATACAGGAGACAGAAAGGCGGAAATATTGTTGGTATGTAAGGTACCTATAGGCTTATAGGTTACGACGACATGAGATACTCACGTTTTTTGGGGTATTTTAAGGCTTGGGGTGTAGCAGTGCAGTTTAGGTAGGTAAGGTAGGTAGGTACCTACATAATATATGGTCAGTCAAGGAGTAAATTGAGCCATTTCCAATTTTAGCTAAAAACAAATGCACTGTTTACAAAAATAGATGGTAGTCCAGATTCAAATCAGCCTATCTTCAAAACTTATTCCAAACAACAACCACAAGTGACACAAGATCAGGTATATGTCAAATATAAAAACAATCTATAGGCATAATAAAATAAGCTATCTTCAGATTATTAAAAAATATTACTGAAATGACATTTTGATATTGAAAGGATGTAAATAAATCATTTTGAACTTTCAAAAACATGTAAACAAAACAATTTGCACTTTTCAAAAACATTTAAATGGGTCATTTTGCACTTTCCTGAACTGTTTTAAATAGCACATTTTGCATTTTTTAAGAAAGTGGAAATAGGACAGCTTGAACGTTTCATAAATACGTAAATATAATATTTTAAAATTTTTTATAAAATTCAAATAAAGAATTTTGCATTTTTCAAAACAGTGTAAATCGAACATTTTGCACATTTCTAAAAACGTGGAAATATAATATTTGTCTCTCCTTTCAAAATCTATAATCATGAGATTTTAACGCATCTATCTCAATTTGTGTTTTTCCAAAATACCTCGCTTTGATTCCAGTATTTCAGCTTAAAGGCTTGAAAGGCATATAGTCCATTTTGATTCTTCACTCACGATAAAAAAATAGTGCTTTAATTTTCATGAGTTTTTTTGTATGGCCTACATAATAATATATTGACAAAAGTCTTTGTCTGTACTTTTAGTAAGTCTCTATATTTATAACTATTACAATTTTGTGCATTATTTAAAATTGTTCATGATTTTTGACTGTTCAGTTCAGTATCCAGCGTCCAGCGCAGCGCCCAGACTCCATTATCCAACATCCATAGCATGTATTGAATCCAGCTATGAACACACACGGATTGGAGATTATGAAAAATACGCCTGAGTTGCAATACAAGTTAATGACGTCACACTTTACGTTTAGAATTTTGTGTGCTTTTATCAGTAGTTTTGGTTCTGATAAAATTGGAGTTTTTAGGTTGACGTTTTGTATTGAAATATCTGTAGTCATTGTGGAAAAAACACTAAAATCGTGTGTATGGCGTTTGCTATGATTAGGTAGGTACATGTACAGTATATCCCTCGGGTATATTTTTAATTAAATATTTTGTCAGGAGTCGCGGCAGTCGGCAGAAAGACAAAGACGAGCAGAACGAAAACGACACTAAAACGCAGTCTTATTAAATTAATTTTATTTTTACTACAATTCACACACTCAATCTTAACATAAAATTACAGACTTTTACGTTGAACTTTACTGCGAGTGCAAGAAGGAGGGACCAGACATTTTTGGGATTCTATATCAAATGATAGACGTACCTATGCGTATGCAGGGCCGGATAATGCTGCCAGCGCAGGCAGCTCCCGCTCCCTGAATTTTCTCAAAAAATGTAAATGGAACATTTTGCAGTTTTCAAAAATATTTAAAAAGAATATTTTTGACTTTGTAAAAACATGCAAATAATTATTTTTGCACATTTCAAAAACATGGAAATAAAAAATTTTCCACTTTTCTCAAAACATGTAAATAGAACATTTTGCACCTTTTCAAAAATATTTAAAAAGAATATTGAGAATTTTCAAAAACATGCAAATCAATGTTTTTTTTTCATTTCAAATACATGTAAATAAAACATTTCCCACTTTTCTCAAAACGTGTGAATAGAATATTGAGCACTTTTCTTGAATCAAGTACAAAGAACATTTTGCGCTTTTCTAAAACATGTAAATACAACATTTTGCTTCACTAAAGAAAACCTTCAATAAAATCAAAATGGTGTTTTTGTATGGTAAAAAATTGCTCCCTAAAAGCAATTCTTTCGTCCGGCCTAGAAAAGGATGAGAAATGACTGATTGGGAAAAGCCCGGGTAGGAAGTGGCAGGAAATGCCTATGTGGGAATTGTCCTACAACCTGATTTCTGATGCATGCTATTTAAGTTCGTACCTACTTGAAAAGAAGGAACAATTTATTTTTGTTGTCTCCTTTAAAAATAATTGCAAGCAATACCAAAGCATTCTGCATAGTAGAGACAGAGAATGTATGTATTTCAAGGTTTCAAGGTCTGCATAGGAGTTTTTAGCAATCGTCTTGGAGTCTGTCTTGGATTTAACTTGAAAGAAAAAAAACGCTCTGAATTGGCAATCGTATTAAATTCGCAATACTTGTTTCTTCTTTGGGTTGAAATTGACGTAAAAGCGTCCAGGATATTGACGTTGTTGGAGGAGATAATTACCTAAATAATGGATTGTCTGGGATGTGGGACTCCTTTAACCTACGGGGCTCGGACTGGCACTGACAAGGGAATGGTTTCACATGTAGCTCGTCGATTTCAAAAAGTTATATCTACAAAAATCAGGCTACTTCTAAATAGTGGGGATCCAAAGTAACTCGAGTGCATTTTGCGTTGTTCGGTCACAATAGCCCGCCAAAGTTTAAAAAAATTCAAATTTTAATATTTTGCCGCCCTGTAACTTCTACAGTTGTCATCCGATTTTGATGAAAACATTGTTTTCTTAAGTTTAAACTCTTTTCTAAAAAGTAATTTCAAGATTTTTCAAAATTCAAAAATTTTCATTTTTTCTAAAAAAATGTTCGAAAAAAATAGGCCTCAGAAACAGTGTTTTCAAATTTCATCAAAATCGGATGACAACTGTAGAAGTTACAGGGCGGCAAAATATTAAAATTTGAATTTTTTTAAACTTTGGCGGGCTATTGTGACCGAACAACGCAAAATGCACTCGAGTTACTTTGGATCCCCACTATTTAGAAGTAGCCTGATTTTTGTAGATATAACTTTTTGAAATCGACGAGCTACATGTGAAACCATTCCCTTGTGAGTTTTATTTTCTTTTATTGCCCTTAGATAGATGTAATTGGGCTCAATCAAGTATGTAGAAATGGCAATTAGGCTGCGCGGAGGGTATGGGAAGCAGTCTCTCCAGTTTACGCAGCCTTGCTTAAGGTTCCACAGGTTAAGCCTGAATTACAGAATGAATACTGGGGCTAATAGTTATACGCATAATAATTAGACAAGAGGTAAGTTATGAGTTATCTATATGCAACTCCTAATGTATCACCTAATAGCTACAAGTACCAAAGCAACGGAATGTTCTATCTACTATTACAATTATTGCACCTGTATTTTCATATGCTAACATATTATATCGTGTGGGTGAATAATGAGATAATGAGAATAGTCCATATCGTCGGTGAAGAACCAAAATGACCCATATCCAATTTAAGCTAAAATAAAAATGAGCTATGTCATAAAAAAATAAGAAACATGCGTGTAAATTCTAATTAGGAGTTTTTGAAAAGTTCAAAATGTTTCATTTACGTTTTTGAAAGGTGCAAAATGTTCTATTTACATGTTTTTGAAAGGTACAAAATCTTCTATTTGCATGTTTTTAAAAAGTGTAAAATTTTTTTTATGAACGCTTGCAAGAAATATTTCAGTATTTTTGCAGATAGTGGATATTGTTTTTAGCTAAAAATGGATGGATCATTTTGTTTCTTCAGCGACGATATGTCTATTTTAAGCTAGAATCAAAATCAACTAACGAAGTAAAACGGAGAATGAGATTGGTGCTTATATGAGTAAGAAATTTGAATTTACATATTTTTAAAATGTGCAAAATACTCTATGTTTACGTCCTTTTGGAAAATTGCAAAAGATACTATATTTATATACTTTTAAAATGTGCAAAATGTTTTATTTGAATGATTTTTGAAAAGTGTAAAAATTTGAATTTTCATGTTTTTCGAAGGTGCATAATATTCCATTTACATGTTTTTTTCAAAAGTGGAAAATATTCCATGTACCTACCTACTTTTGAAAAGTACAAAATGTTCTATTTACATGTTTTTCAAAGGTTCAAGATGTTCCATTTAAGTGTTTTTGAAAAGTGCAAATTGTTCTATTTACGTGCTTTTAGGATCATTATGTGCGTTTTTGTTTGTTGATAGAGCATATTTTTGTGTTTAAAAAATAAGTAGTAGAATTAGCACTTATAGCCTTTCTAGAAAGTTAATTGACTTTTACACCGAGAAACAGAAATATACTAATAAACAAAAACCTATGAGTGAGTCCCAATAATTAAAATCCATCACACAGATTATTTAGTGAATATCAATTTTTTCTGCGAAAAGATAAATTCAATTTAAATGTAAATGCCAAAGTTCCATGACGTCATTTATGGACGGTCCCTTTTCGTTTTCAGACGGGGAGTGGTATTAATAGTTTTTAGACACTCAGCAAAACAGAAGAGAAGTTGAGGTAGCATTTTCAAGCTGTGTGCCTATTTCATTGTATAGAAAACATGTGTATTTACAATTAATATTGCAATGCTATGAGTGGCAGTTAAGGGATAATTATAGTTTTAAATAAATGATCAGGACGACAGGATGGTATCATAAATAATTATAATTATTACCTATATGTATTTCTATTATTATTGTTGTATGTTATGCTGAATTGAAGAGGTAATACGAGACATTATTTTCACAGAAAATAAAAAGGAAGCTATCTGTTCAATTTGCAGTTAGTAGGTTTTGAAAATTAATTAGCTCACAAAATGGTATGTAATTTACAGTGGTTGCCTTTTTATGAAATGGGATATCTTGTATGACAATAAGTACCAGCATTCTACAAGACGCTAAATTTTTCTAATTGCAGGTTTTGTAACAATGCAAAATGTTCCAAATGAGCTCTTTTGAAAGCTTGAGAAATACTCAGAATCATGGATTTTATTTTATAGAGTGAAATATGTTCTAACTACAAGCACTCTTAAAGGTGCCAAATTGTTCTAATTACAGACTTTGAAATAGTCTTAAATGTTCTAAATGAGCTGTTTTTAAAGCCTGGGAAATACTTTTATTCCTCTATGTCATAAGGTGCAAACTCTTTTAACTACCAGCATTTCAAAAGGTGTCAAACTGTTCTAATTGCAGGTTTTGAAACAATGCAAAATGCTCCAAATGAGCTCTTTTTTAAAACCTGGGAAATGATTTAATTCCTTCATTCGAAAAGGTGCAAACTCTTCTAACTATAAGCATTCTAAATCGTGCAAAACTGTTCTAACTACTACCTTTCAAACAATGCAGAACGCTATAAATCATCTAAACCTGGGAATTACTTTAATTTAACTATCTCATAAAATTCAAAATCTTCAAACTACAAGCAAAGCATTCTTATATTAAGAGGTGGAAAACTTTTCTAATTACAGCCTTTGAAACTACATGATATGCAAAATGTCCTAAATGAGCACTTTTGAAAATGTACAAAATATCAAATGTTCTATGTGCCCACCTGAAATTGGAAATTGCTTGCTACAGTATCTATAAAGAATCATCTCTATATTACAGTAATGAACATTACAAAAATACCTATCTACAAGTTTGTGGATCAATGCAAAACGCTCTAACTAATCACCGTCATTACAAATTATTGTCGGACCTCTTCAAAGGAGAACTGCAGTGTTATTCAATTGACATTTTAAACCTTTTGTAACCGTTTTCTCCCAATTTAATTTATTAACGATGAATAAATTCGTGAATCTATATGGAGGGTATTGCACCTTCCCAAACATGTGTACCCCTCTCCACATGAGCAGTATTATTCAGCCCTAATTATTCTCTTAGCATAGAAAGTACAAAGAAAAGTACACAAGGCTCTGTACTGTGAATCTGTGAACTACAGATATGCTGATACATGACTGGTGCATGTGGCGTGTAAATAAAAAATATCGCACTTTTTAGAAAACTGGAGATAGAACATTTTGCACTTTTTAAAAACCTGTAAATGGAACAATTTGCACTTTTTAAAAAGTGTTTTTGAAATGTGCAAAATGTTCTGAAAATAGAATCTTTATTACTTCTTTTGTGGACGACCCTTAAGTGTACGTTATGAGTGCAATACAGTGAGTAACATACCATTCTCACTGATTGCATAGGACAACGTGGAAGCGACCTCGACAAGAGCTACCAATTGGATGTACTTGCGACAGAATGACTTTATAGCTATGCACTGGACTTACGACAGAATTACTCATCACCGACGATATGTACATGATTTTTTCGAAAAAACCTGGCCAATAATTTATAGCGGTTGAGAAGCTTTTTGTCCTTCAATGGTACACGGGCCTGTATTTGTAGACGGGTCTGGGTCCGGGAGGCATAGGAATTAAAATAATAGACGGGTGCACTATTACAGGAAATACGGTAACAGTAAAAGTTAGTCATTAATTACATATGCGCCTCGTGGCTCATCCGACATTATCCTCCCAACCGTCTCTGTATAATCCCATAAAAGTAACATTTTGACACGTAAGGCGTTAGGTTATTGAAGAGCTTTAAAATTTCCATTCCAATCATAATCATTATAAGCACGTACGCTTATTGACAACTGACTTGTCAATATTAGAATCAATTTTTGACGGGTAATTTGGTTTAGTATTAGAAACTCTGTGCCATGTGTCGTGTACATATTATGCCATGTTGTGCATCCATTTCGCAGTTATGACTCATGACCCATACAGAGAGAGAGAGACAAATAAGGAAAAGCAAAAGTGGCTTGTGCAAATAAATGACACAGATCCATCAATCAGTTTCCCAACATCTAGACACAAGAAAGTTGAAATGAGATAGGAAAGTGGAATTAAAAATTAAGATTAAGAAATTAATATTGATTTTTTCGTGAGTAACTGCAACTGCACGATTACTACTAGGCCCTAAGCAATTTTTTAAAATACATTTTTCAAGTATGTTATTGTATTTAGCCTCATACATCGTATCAAAATGGATTATTTCTGTTTTTAACTAAAAAGAAATGCACCATCTGCAAAGGACAGAAAATCACGTTCAGTTCAGGAAAGCATGCAAATAGGGCACTATGCACATTTCAAAATGGTGTGAAAATGGAGCATTTTTCACCTTTTGTTAATAACATGTAAACACAGAACATTTTGCACTTTAGAAAATATATCAATATAACATTTTGCACTTTTAAAAAATATGTATTACATTTTGCAATTTTGAAACATATTATGTAAACATACATACCGTATGCTATAATATAGATAAATGGAATTTTTTTCAAAACTTTTTGCACATACAATAAATTAAATCGCGGCGCGGGGATAATTAATAAATCTCAATAAATAAAGTAATAACTAATAACTAACAATCACCGTTTCAATTTCGATGGTTAGCGCCGTTGGTGGTTGAGTGCTTGAGTTCTAGCGCAATTGAAAAGAACGTTATTTTATAAGGGGGGGGGGGAGGGGGTTGGCACAAAAACTTAATATATGGATGGCCTCTTAATAAATATTATTACTGGAATCGCATGAAAGCAGATATGAAAACCGCAGTGTACTTTTAGTAAACAGACTCGGGACTTTAAAACAAAAACATGCCACTCCCTACATGTCCCTTTAAATCCTTCATTCATTCATAAAACGGACTTTTAAATAATCCCGAGCCAATTATCTGAGCCCTTATCTGATTTAAAGGGACTTGAAGGGTGGAGCATGTTTTAACTTGGAGTCGAGAAAAGTTGAAAAACACACTGCGGTTTGCATCACTGCATGAAAGGCTGGGTTAAACAAAAACAAAACATTTTAAGTGCAATCAATAATGATTGTACTTAAAATGTTAAAATAGAAAAGAAGAGGAAGAAGGGATGAATGTCAATCATCCCTTCTTCCCCTTCTTTTTTATTCGTACTTTATGGACTGCTCCTTTCTTTTCTACTCGAGACCCGAAAATGCCAAGTTTTGTTGGCGGTTGCAATTGAATCCCGACGGGATTCAATAAATTCAATTACAAATTCAATAATTCGTAATCAATGTAACAAATCGACTGCTCCGACTCATGCAGAATGCAGCAGCCAGCAGTGGCCGAAGCAGCCACGCCACAGTCCATAGCCGCAACCAAGTTCACATCTCTAACTGTGAGTCCGCCTTCGGCATTCGGCATGAACATTTTCGAGCGCAATTGGTAATTATTATTATTTACTACGGAAATCCGAAACCAAAAGTAGCTAAGCATCATCATCCTTGCAAATTATCGGTTAGTTAATAATTATTATTTATTACATTAAAATCAATCTACTTAACCATAGTCTTTCTTGTAAGTACTTTCCATTACTGTGCAAACCTCAGCTGTATTGTTGTTTGTATTCGGTACACCAGATAAACCGACGATTTCTAATAAGAGGACTTTTTAGTAGTTTCCGTTCAACCGTTCAGCTTGACAGCCAGCTATTATTAGTTATTATATAACTAATAATATAATATATTATGATAATACATAATATATAACATGATTTGCAGGTTTAGCGAAGACTAAAACTATTTGTTGTTGGTGGCACCTTAATTTTGATTGTTTGATTCGATATTATATTTAATCACTTCATGTTAATCACTTTTTAATTATTTCTTCATTAACTCTATTTCTTCGTTTAATGTGTGCATTATTCATGATTTTTTAGCCAAGAAGTGCGAAGTCGGAGAAAGAATACTGAAGCTGGAGCTGGCAAGAATCGTAAGAGAGTAACGTTGAACTTAAGTGAAGCCGTATGAGCTTGAGTTTAGGAAGTGCAAAGTGAGGAATAAAATTATTAAACTTTCTTGAGATACTTTCTACATTCTTTTTCTATTATTCTTGATAATTATCTCGGAAACAGTTGTCTAAAGTTGATTAGCTGGACCTCATGTAACCTCAAGTGTCAAGTTACACTCTATTTTCTGTATAAGGTTTAGAAGGACAATACCTCTACATCTGATTAGAAGTAAAAGGTCAAAGGTGTTCCCCTTTCGGACGACGACGTTTGACATTGAGTTTGAGTTTGGCTCTATTAACGTCAGACAGAAATGCCTATTCAATTAGGCACATGTTAGAAGTATTGATTATAGATTGTAGAAAGTTCAAAATTAGGAGATCGTCTATCTCAGGTAGTGGGTTGGTGGTCGGGCAGTTTTTGGATTTTGAATGACTGCAGACTGCAGCAGTGATAATTGTTACCAATATTGATTGCTGATTGTAACTTTTGATTTTATAGACAACTAAATTTTGACACTGGATTGGAATCCCACGCTATCATCATAATGGCCAGCTACAACGGCAATAAAGTTGATAGCAGTGTTTCCAAGATCACTGGAATGGACCGGTTTTGTCCCGAAGATATTTCGCTCCTTGAAAATATGGTATTGAAAATGGAAAATCGGATGGTAAAGGAATGTAAGTCGTGTCATAAAAGTTGCCATTTGTTTGTTCTATTTACATCATTCTAACTTGTGCCATCGGCGAGGGTGGGCTGCAGGGCCGGACGAAGGAATTGCTTTTAGGCAGCAATTTGTTTCCATACAAAAACCACCATTTGGATTTTATTGATGGGTTTCTTTGATAAAGCAAAACGTAGTAGGTATTTTCATGTTTTTAGAAAAGTTCAAAATGTCGTTTTTACTTGATTCAGTAAAGTGCTCAATGTTCTAATTACACGTTTTGATAAAAGTGGAACATGTTTTATTTCCATGTTTTTGAAATGTACAAACAAAATTATTTTACATGTTTTTGAAATGCACGAAAGATTTTATTTACACATTTTTTAAAACTGCAAAATGTTCCTTGACATGATTTTTGAAAATTCAAGCAGCAGGGGCTGGCTGCTGCCTGCGTTGGCCGCATTATCCGGCCCTGGTGGGTAGAATTGGAGGGCGTCACTGTGTTTTAGGATTTAGCTGTTAAATTATTTATTGAAGTCGATAAACAACAGATTAACATGGTTATTTCGTCAATAATGGTTTGTTTACGATTTTCAGATGATGAACATAACTTGAGCCAATCGGCCCTTCTCAACACTTCGTTAGCGAAGCAAGATCAGCTTGAAAATAATATAAAGGAGATGCAGGCGCAAGTGAGCAAATTGTGTGCCTTCTTAAAGCTCGATTCAGATGGTTTCATGACGGTCGCTTCCAGTACTAATGGTGACTCGAAAGAAGATCATCAAGAAACTAGGCATCAGACCGAGTCCGAGTTTAACAACGGGGATGAACAAATGACGGAAGGGGAGGAGGAAGTAATCCCTGTTGTTTCTTCTGATCCCGTTCTTTCACATGGTTTCAAAATCCTTTCAGTTGATGATGCTGCATCTGCGGCAGCTGCAGTTGTGAGCAGCGTCTCCGCTCCTATCGGGTTTATTCCTATTCCGGTTCCTAACTTTGAAACTAGAATCGTCAAGGAGTCTCTAAAGGAAGCTAACGATTCCATCATTGGAAATGTCGGTGAGGATCTCCCAAAACCTAAAGTTTTTGACGTTGTCGATGCCAATTTGTTTTCCAGTTCAGCATCAGAGTCCGCTGTAAGTTCAACCTCCTATAAATCAAGTTTAATAATTTTTAATGAAATAAAACATCTCAAGATGAAGCATATCAAGAGAAATAGGTATATCGTGTGTGAAAATCCAAAATGACCCATTTTCAATTTAAACTAGAATCAAAATGAGCTATGTCATAAAAACAAAATGAGAAACATGCCTAAAATGTTAAGAGTTTTTGAAAGGTGTAAAATTTTCAATTTCCATGTTTTTGAAAAGTGCAAAATATTCTATTTACATGTTTCTTTTAACTTAAAAATTTTCTCTATACATGTTTTTGAAAAGTGCAAAATGTTCTCGTTACATGCTTTCAAGACATATGTTTCAATATTTTTTTTAGGTAAAAATGAATATGGGTCATTTTGGTTCTTCACAGGCGATATGTAATATGTGATTATATGCAATATATAATATATTATACCTATGCTAAAAATATGTTCTTGACTATAATATACAGAAGCCGAAATTTGCACCCGAAAAGCAAAAATGGAGTCAGGACAGAATCAAAACCCAAAAGAAAATGGTCCAGCTGAGAGCTAAACAAGAGGCGCCGGGCATAGGCTTAGAAGAGGTCCCTATTCGGATTTTTGATGGTAACTGTGACTTGGATGTTTCGGGTCGAAATCATAAAGTGTAAGGTTTACAAATGTATTGCATTACAAAGTAAAGTGTTGAGTTTTGAACGTGAATCTTGCAATCACTTTCGGAAAAATATTTTGCTTTTTTATTTCACTGTATTTTATCATCAGAAGTCAAGTGTAGCAATTTTATATTATAGTGCATCCTGTAGTATAATTTATTGCTTTATTGCATATTTTTGTTGTAGTCGGTTCACTTTGGTTCGTTACCACAAGGACAAGTACTACAAGCTCATGGTTTGTTTCCCACATGTGCCATCCCGGCCTGGCTCATCTGATTCAGCGGAAGCTCATTTTGGGAACTTCACTGTCAACTATGAGTTCGTGAATCTAACGAAGAATCGTGTTGTGAACGACAGTAAGCTACATACTGCATAATAATATTTATTTTTAATTTAAATATATTTTAAATAATGTATTGCTACTGAAGAAGCAAAATTGTCCATCTTCACTGACTTAAGTAGTGTGTGGTTTCGTTTTTGAAGATGAGCAACTTTGATATTACTGAGAATTAGAGATGGGCAATTTTACTGTTAGTGAGAATCAGGGCCGGGTAATGCGGCCAGCGCAGGCAACATCCCATGTCTGAATTTTCTCAAAACATGTAAATAGAAGATATCGCAGTTTTTTAAAAAGAAGAATATTTTGAGATTTCAAAAACATGTGTAAACAAAATGTTGAGTACATTTCTCAAACATGGAAATAAAACATTTTGCACTTTTCTCAAAACATGTTCAATAGAACATTTTGCACTTTTCTGAAAAAACGTGAATACAACATTTTGCTTTACCAATTGAAACCATCAATAAAATCAAAATGGTAGTTTTTGTATGGAAAAAGAATTGCTACCTAAAAGCAATTCTTTCCTCCGGCCCTGGTGAGAATTGGAGATCGGCAGTTTTCTTCTTCAGTGGCGATACCTTTGACATTATTATTTCTTAAAGAAATGCACTGTGTGTATAATATAATACAATTTTTGTTATCTCTGTGTAAATTGCTAGGTTTTGAAATGGATGCTGGAGATGGAACATGCATCCTGCCAGACGCGAACCCAGACCAGCATTTGACATGTCCTGAAGCTACATGGACTATTGAGATCGAGAATCCTGCATACAACTGCTTCAACTGGATGGATGACAAGTGTGTCCAAACAAAAGTTCTACCTAATACGGGAAATCAAGCTTATTTCGTAAACGCCATCTTCGAGTTTATACCTCGTCCACCCTCTGCAGACACATCTCTTCCTGAGGATGGAAACCTGGACACGGCGGCATTCATAGACAATAACGATGGCACTCCCATAATAGCTCCAGAGGAGTTATCTGCGCAGTCGGTCCAAGAGGTTACGGTTAATACTGGCAGGAAGGAGGCTGACACCAAAATAGACACCACACCTGCACTCAGTAGTATCTCGAGTTTCTCGAGTGTAGACTTTGAGGATGACGTTCATGAAAATCTGGACCACATTAGCACTGATGATCTCAGTCCTGAGACTCGTCAGGCATTTGAAGACTGGAGAAATAATCGTTCAGCCCGGTTCAATTGGTTCGATGATACGAATTTGAATATAGAGTTACTACTTTGGGCCTACCATAAATCTATTAAGTCCTTCCAGGAGCGGTGTGCCCAGAATTTAATGGCTGCAAAGTCTCTGTCCGCGGATCAACTTACCCTCATCAAGGAGGTGGCGGGGTGGGCTGAACTGGTGGAGCTGGACGAATTTTGTTCTCATAGGCTCACAGGTTTAATTGCTTGATAATTGGAAAAGAGCGGTTCATATTTTCAAAAACCATCAAATATGTTTTTTGAGATCTTAAGATGATGAATTTGAATTATTATTATTTTGTCATTATTGTTCTCTCACTTAATGTTAACTTTGGTCGTGGTCGTAAGTAGTCGTAAGTAGTGGTGGTGAAACTAAGCACGAGTTTGATTTAGTTATATTTGTATATTGTTTATCGTACGTGAAGAACCAAAATGACCCATTTCCAATTTAAGCTAGAATCAAAATGAGCTATGTCGTAAAAAGAAAATGCGAAACAAGCGTGAAATGAAAATTAGGAATTTTTAAAAAGTGTCAGTTGTTCTATTTTAATGTTTTTGAAAATTGTAAAATGTTCTATTTACATGTTTTTGAAGTGTAAAATGTTCTATTTACATGTTTTTGAAGTGTAAAATGTTCTATTTACATGTTTTTGGAAAGTGCAAACCGTTTTATTTACATGTTTTTGAAAATTCCAGAATGTTCTTTTTACATAGTTTTGAAAAGTGCAAAATGGCCTATTTAAATGTTTTCAAGACATATTTTAATATTTTTGTAGATAGTATGCATATTGTTTTTAGCTAAAAATGAAAATGGGTCATTTTGGTTATTCACATACGATATACTTGTTTGTTTATGTCACTAAGTTAAGTTTTATGAATTTATCACAAAATACAAAAGGATTAGCAAAACATGTACTAAATTTTAAGAAAAAAGCAAAAGACGAGGACAGTTCGTTTGAACTTTAGGCTGTCAAGTTAAGGAACAAACTGTACTGTGGTGTGGTTTATAAGTTGATATGATATTATATAATGTGGAATTCACCTATAGCTATGTATACTGTGTTTGGAGTTAGGACTCGTGGCTTATATTGTAGATTTATTTGGTTTGGATTTTTTGTTGCTCGACATCTCTCTCACAGTGTAATAATGAATTATTATTAATAGTTGACTTTGGCTTTGCTTCCACGTTTGTGTTTAACAGGTCTTTATACTATTAAACCTACTTGAGAATAATATCAATGAAAGAGCAGAAATGTATTATGTTGACTTGGTCTTAATTGGTTAAAAATTTGTATTTTTCAATAATGCTCATTTAAACATTTTGCTTTGACATCATTGATATTAATAATCTACACATAGAATCGTTGGAGTTGCGTGGTGTTGGTTTGTCTAATTATTTTATTTAACGTTGAAAAGTTACTGCGAAAAAGAGGTCCAAGTTTGATATGAGTATCATACAGTTTACTCCTGTGTTTATTATTATTTACATTCATCTTATTGCGTGGTCTTGGTTTGGAAGTTTGGAGGGCGTCGGCGTCATGGCCGTTGAATTCGAAAAGAAAACATGAAATGATTTTACATTACATTATTAAAGGGTGAACTCGGAGTCGGAGTACTTTATTACTACTTACTTACCTACCTTGTATTTGTATTTCTGTCGACGTTTAATGATTCGTTATATAAATAAAAAAAATGAATTTTGGAAAACATAAAAATGTATATTTATTCGTGTGTCTTGGACATCTTTCTGCGGCCTTGTAATTACATACTTAATTTCATACTAAACTCAACAAAAGCGTAGAAGAAGGAATGTTTTTCATAAGAATTCTGTATTATCTGTAAACTAAGAATTCTGTTATTCTGACTAGTGAGGAAAATAATACGTCAGGTCCACGGAAGTCAGAAGGTTCAGGGTTCTCAAACTGGGAGTATTTTGATGACGTCACTAATGGACGATCCCTTAAGAACGCATGGCTTTATCGATAATTGGATGGCGATGGCCGATGGGATTTAGGCAGGAACATTCAATTCAAGAATGAGTGTGGGTGAAATCTAAAGGCTTTATTAAAGCCTAGGGGTGTTCCGTAAATGATGTTATCCAAATTACCACTTTTTTAAAGCCGCCCCACTCCTACGTCATTACTTTAACTCTGCTTTAATTAAACATTACTAATAACGGATATCTTGAACAAGGAACGTCATCACTTCCCGACAGGACCCACTGACCCTACCGATGACATCATTTATGGACCACCCTGTAGCAGTTTGTTTATTAGATTGAGAATTGAGAATATTAATATGAGAAATGAGAAACATAAGCAATTCAGAAACATCGAGAGTTCGACAATTCTGCAGTTCCAGTCTTCCAGTATATCCAGTCAGAAGTAGAAGTCCAAAAGGCTATAAGCTTGTCATTATTATTTTGTGCTTGAGTTAATTGTTTAAGTGTCAAAGTGAATTTTGAATCTATTTAAATTCAAACTATTAATTAAACACTAAAACGTACGAAGCGACCAAGCACGATTGACGATGAGGAGCATGAAATTAACTACGGGAGAAACTGAATTTGTTCAAGGAGTGCTGGACTCAATAAGACTCAATTGAGGATCTTATTCCATATTCGAAGTGATTGTAAGACCTAGACCTATACACTATATACGGATTAAATAATAAATTAAACAATAAATAGAATTAGTGTCCCTAACTGTTGAAGGTTGCCGGCTGCTAACTATCAACTAGTGACTGGCGAGATTTTTATAGAGCATAGAGCCTCATTGCCTCATGTATTTTTCTTTTTAAAGTAAAGTAATTTATATAAACTCTTTCCAGGATCTGGAATTAAAACATTTAAGGGCCGGAATCAGTTAGGCACTCCCTCTCCCTACCTTAATTATTTGTAGTAACCTTTGACCTTTCCCATTGTAACTACCATTACATATTATTTCATAATAAATTGGATTTGCTACTACTTGCTACTGCCAACTTCTGGCTGTCACCTGTCAAAATATACTTTAATATGACATGTCATTGTCAATTAATAATGGTTTTAGACCCACAATACTCTTTATAATATGTTATATATTGCACATAGGTATATTAATTTAATCATTGTATTTCGTATTTATTTATATTCTAACAATGTAATTCTTTGTTGATTTCTTCTCATGGCCTACACACCTGAAAACAACAATATGGACAACCTCTTGACCCTGCAGTTGAAGCAATGAAGTCCAGCTTTTGGAATGAAATCAAGATTGTCAATGAGAGAGTTGAAGCGTTGCAGTGTCGCTCAGAACAATTAGAGCACATTTTGAAACGTCTATGCACTATGGGAGGCTGCTAGAGCAGAAATCCGTATTCCCCTACAACTTGAACAGATGAGAAGATGGTTTCAAACTGGAAACACCAAAATCAAAACGTTCCTGATCATAATATCACTAATGTATCTACAACTTTGCAGAATCTGGGCTTTGCAAAACCTGAGGTGGACAGTTGACAGTTGGGGAAGAAACAATAATAACGATGATAACTTGAGATCAGTTGACGTCGGCATCCTCACCACTACTATTATAAATGACCTGGGTCGTAATAATAACCCTAAAGATCCCATGATGGCTTCAATATCTACTGAAACGGAAGAAGTAGAAACCCTTCTAAATCAATGCAAGGAAGCAAATCAAGAGCGTCAAATATCCCCGCTACCTCCTCATGTGGTAACTTAAGTACCTCATCATTATTATTCTATTTTTTGAATAGATTTATTTTAAAAAATTTTGAATTCAATATTGCAAATTATAATACATAATAATGTGCACCTACTTTTAGTATACATAGTTTTATTTCACTTGCATAATTAATGTAATAAAATTGAAGGTTGAACTGGGACGAAGGAGGAGAAGATTCCTCCAAAATCGAAAGTGGACTCTGAACAGAAGAAGCGTATTATGATCTTGGACGAGTCTCTTCCACTCAGTGACATAACTAGCCCGAACACCAGACTGACAGTACAAAAGCAGTTTGTCAGGTTTTCAACAGAAAGGATTTGGGAAAATTCGAACGAACCACCAAGTGCCACCCTAATGGAAGGTTTCTTTGAATTCGAAATTTCTGGCAAGATTATTCCAATGTATGTAGCAACTATATAAAACTTACGTCTTTTTATTTAAAAATTATTTTTTTACTTAATGGCTAATGGATATATCGTCTGTGAAGAACCAAAATGACCCATATCCAATATTTAAGCTACAATCAAAACTAGCTATGTCAAAAACAAAATGAGAAACATGCGTAAAATCAAGTAAAATATTAATTTAGGAGTTTTTGGAAAGTCCAAAAAGTTCTATTTACATGTTTTTGAAATTTTAAAATTTGTTATATACATGTTTTTGAAAAGGTCAAAATGTTCTATTTACACGTGTTTTGAAAAGTTCAAAATGTTCTATTTACATGTTTTTGAAAAGTCTAAAATGTTTTATTTACCTGTTTTTGAAGTGTAAAATATTCTATTTAAATGATTTCAAGACATTTCAATAACTTTGTAGATAGTGGATAGTTTTTAGCTGCAAACGGATATGGGTCATTTTGATTCTTCACGCCTTCACGGACGATATGTATGATGTAGTTACAATATTATTATTTTTTATTTCCAGCCGGATAGTTTTCTTTTACTCCTGTAAAAGTCCAGACTCTTCAATTTTCAGAATCTGCTTTCCACATCGAGCTTTGAAAAAGAAGGACTATTATGGCAATTATCGGGTCACAATGGTAATTCTAGATAATTACAATTACGGATGCAGGACTACAACTAAACGTGAGCTATCCCTTCCTTTAAACGACACTAATACTGCTGACAAAATAATCTGTAATAAAATTAGTAGCTGACAAAAGGTATAAATAGAATAATTCAAAATAATCACGCTTGTTGTCTCAACTTATCATAAAAAAACTTCTGTTTGTTTAGATTTAAATGTACATGGAGGGAATGGGACGTGCAAATTAAAAAATGAAGGGGTGGCGATGCATATGAATTGCAGCGATGAAACTTATTGCAACGACAAGTTTTTGACGCCTGACGAAATCAAGACGTTCAATGACATGTGCTTGGAAGTTAAGCGGAAGCGACCGTATCAAACTGTGACATTTCATGCACGCATCTAATTCCAACTAGTAGTCTAGACTATACATGAATGACGACGTCGACGATGATGAGCGCTGCCTATTTACTTTTCCAAAATAATATTGGTTAATAATTTGGAAAAACCTGGAACCTGCAATTAGTCTAAAACTGGTACCTGCAATTAGTCTAAATCTTATTGTTAGAATTGTACTACTTAAAAATCTAAATTAAAACAGATTTTGATTTGTAATGCACTTAGGTACTTTCTTGATGAATTATCTATATTATATTTTTGTTAGGATTATGATTACTAGTTGAAAATTGAAGAATAGGAAGGATTCACCAAATTTAATTTAGTCAATAATGTTAATTACTAAAATTAATTGCAGGTTTCTAGTAGCACTAATGAAAATATTATGTTTTTGACAAAGCATGTCAAAGTCAACAATTATGATTTTAAATAAGAAGAAAAACGTGAATCTGCTCTTTGAAAAATACATCTATAATTATTCTATATAATCTTTATTTCATATATTTATTTTGGCCATCTATTTTCACATCGGTGTCGATATCGGGCGAGAAAGGCATATAAGAGTCAGTTCATAAAAACATAAAAATACGAATTTAGCAGCAACGAATGAGGTTTTGCATTCATTACTTTACAGAACTATAATAAATACTAAATTCTACAGTAATTGCAAATTGTAATAATTTATTATTTGAATTATTTTGATGGTTTCAATTAGTATAGGTAAATTACAACCGGAACTGATTTAACTACATAAGGAACCAAAAGATTAAAAGAGTATTAAATTACTAAACTATTTAAAAAAATATCTATTTAGATATTGGAAATCCCATCATGTGATAGCTAATAATTATACCGTTTATGTCAGTCCTTTTCCAAATGATTACTAGTTAACTATTCTTAGAAAAATTTAAAATTGACTTCGTTAAAAGTTTATAGGGGCATTTTCAATTTTGATTTTTAGGTAGTATTTGTGCGGGTTTTAAACATTTTACTTAATCCATTTCGAATATATTACATTTTAGTGATTCCATCCTAACATTCCGTTTCCGTAGCTTCATCCATTTTCAGTATTTGAGAAGAACCGTCGCCGTCTCCTTTAACAGTCGTCGTCGTTATTAAGTTTCCGTTGTGGACTTCAATACCCTGCTGGTGCTGGTCTTGGACCTCTTCAGTCTCCATTCTTCTAGGAACCTGCTGGTCTTCCTCACTTATTGCTTCCAGTATTCTCCTTGGACTTTTCTCAGGTTTCTTCAATACCAGTTTCATTTGTCGCCGTTTTCGCTGGGGTTTATTGTAATTGATCAAGTTTTCTTGGTTTTGGATGAGATTCATTAATTCAAAGGCATGTAGAATTTCATGCGTGCTTGATGATTTTTGTTGAGATGTACTTCTATTGGAAGCTGCGGCAGGAAAGCTTAGGTCCCATACGGTTCATCCTGAGAATTGTCCGGGTCCACTTCCATCATCATAGACTCGTGGCTGTCGTCGCTACTGTCACTTTTTGTCATTCCAAATTGAACATCAAGTTCCGGTTTCGGTTGAGGTCGCTGTGGTTCCGTTTCTGTATTTGCAGTCGAAGTAGTAGAATTCGAGTTCGATGTTGGTTGGTAGTGTAATCGTGGTGCCTTGATGATAAGGTTCACAGGATTGAAACGGTTGTAGCTACTGATATTATTGTTATTATTATTATTAAGATAATCCTCGTGATCATTGTCAAACTGAAATTTTGAATTACTTTCATTCGAAAAATCAATTATGTGTCTTTCGACGCGAACGGGTGGAAGCGGAGTGACCTGGACATGTGCTTCCACAAAATATAATTGCTGAGTTTTGGAAAACGTTTTGAGCTGAATGACCCGGTTTTTAAATTCTGGGAGAATACTCGGGTTTGATTTGGTTGATAAGAAATCCGAATGAAAATAGGTTGAATTTATGCAGTCCAAATGTGATGTGTTCGAGTCGGAGAAGCGGAGGCAGGAACCGCTTCCTGCATTTAGCGTAAATTCTGTAAATGTAAATAATTAAATTAAAATTAGTAGTAATAAATATATGTACTACCACCGAATGAATATAAACTTATTTTGTTACCACAATAAAAAGTAGCAAGATATTTGACTGACCTTCTCCAATCACTGAATTTCCATGACCATCCAAAATAATAATATGACGAAGGGGGGGTTCTGGATGGGTTCTCCTATCCATAGTACTTTTCCGTGTTGGGGAAGCAAATAGTAAGAATGATTGGTCGATTTACAGCGGACCCAGTTGCTCTGTCTCCGTAGGACTTTCTCCACACCACACCGAATCGACTATGGGGCAAGGTTAAAAAAATGTTTACAACAAAAAAACTTAGTTTTTAGATGCTGAGCTTTTAGCTCATTGAGCATCAACTAATGAAATGGTTTTGTTCCCACAATTGAATTACTGGTATACTGTGCATATTAAAAATAACACTGTTACCTTACTGATTTAATGTATGACAACGTTTAAATTTTGGCTTACACAGGAAACCCCTCTCCTGGAGTTCGGGGATGATCAATTTCCATAAATGCTTGAAAAATCCGAAATCGTTGAGCGTCAAGAGTTTCCCCAATTTTTTCATAGGCACATTTTAATATTAGCTTTTGACATTTTGGCTCCAGTGAAGGATTCGAAATTGGTGGAGACAGGGACAGGACTTCCATGACCTAATTATAGTTCTCTATAGCTACCAATTGATCGTAGGTCGTACCTCCGGTTTCGGTTTTGTCCTTTGACCTTCCACCTTGCAAAAAAGGCAAATCTTCACAAGAAAAGTACTACCCCGGCTACCCGAAGGGTGGAAATGCGCTAAATGTGCAATAGTCTAAACTCGTAAACTTAAACTAAAGGGTATCAAGAATTTTAAGATACTAACTACTTTATGCAAAAGCAGAACAAGGAAATAACGTTAAGTCTTTCTTCCCCGAATTTAAAATAAACAAGATTTCGAAGGAATGCAACTACCACTAACTAATACATGCTAAATGTCAGCAGTCAAGAGGGTAACATAGTGTAACAGTGACAGCCAACAAGTCCACCCAAACATCCAACATCAAACCAAGGCAAGTAGCTATACTATTTAAGTTAAAATTCCGAAATATGAAACTTTATTCGAGTATCCTAGAGTGAAAAATGTATTGCTTCTTTAATTATCGATCAAATCCAAGAAAATCTAATGGAAAATTATACTGCCATTCACTCAAATTATACAATGCATTGGCCGGAATGCATCGATAATTAAATGGGAAATTGTGGATAGTTGTAGTAGGTAGTTAGGTTTTGGTAGTGGCATAGCCTTTGTAGTGGTGGTGGTAGATTTAACCAAAATGTAAAAGTTTTAAAGTTAAAGACGTTTTTATGTAACGAATGGAATCAGTATCATCAGCGTATACACACATACCACTATACTATAATTACTACTTACTTAAAATAGTTTAAAACCACCGTTATGATATGCATATTATTTGACTTGGCTCCGACATTCCTGATCGTTCCTGTTCGGTCAGTTTAACTCACCACCGAAACTGGAACTGTAGGAACTCTGGTTATTGCCACGTGCTTTTCTCGAGGTGACATCGGTTGGTTTATTGTTCATGTACATACATATGGGTTCTCTCTCTGTATCCCATCACAATTCACATCGCGTTCATCCTGCTTCCACTTCCACTGAACGTTCTGCGCATTTTCTGACTCAAAGTTCTGCTGCAATTCTAAAGATTCAAACCGTGAAATAAAGGGAAGAAAGTTCTGAATTTGGTTTAGTCGGTGCTGAATTTTTGTGAGCAAGAAGAAGGGATCTGATATCTAAACCTCGAAGTTACCCTGAAGTTAGCCACTTCAACATTAGTAAGTTAATTTAAGTTACATCCTTCTCTATACTATTTTAGCTTAAACTATTGGTAGAAGCATTTTCCACAATTGTTCAATAACCCATAATATGATATGCTTGATCTGGATCCGTATTTAATATTTTTAAATGCACTTCTAATCGTAGTCGCATTCCAACTCGTATTGATTATTCAGTTAAGTAAATTACATATAATGCAGCACTGCAATATATTCAAATATTCCACATAGCAAGACAGTAAATTCTAGAACTAGAGCGACTAAAAACTGTAATAGGCATACATATATAACAGGTTCAAGTTGCATTATTGATTTCCTATTATTATTATACTATACATACTTACATAAATCGATAAATCTTACTTAATTTCAGGTTTGTTCCCAGTCCCAATTCGTTCGTTTTATTCTACTACTTCTCAATCTAAACAAACGGTCAGTACTCAGTACTTTTATCATTTAGTAAGTACACGCATACAGAAGATCTCACATCCTCAGTTTCCTTGTTAATTCCTATTCATCGGTTGTTCTGGTTCTGAATCCTGGTATTTAATCATTGGTTACGGGAAACGACGGTTACACGTGGCAATGGCAACTCGGGCCTACATGCAGTTTGCCGACGAAGGCTTCCAGGTAACAATACAATTTGACGGGAGTCAAGACAATTTGATTTAGTGGTACGTATTAATTGTAGTGTGGTGGAAAAAAGTGCGTAAGTAAGTAAGCTGAATGTATTTAGCTGCATTAACAATTATTTCGGTACGGGTTTGGAGAAAAATATCTGGGAGAATAATGTCCTGTGTGGAAATGTCATATAACGGGTTAATGGTTGTAAGTACCTTGTGATTTTAAATTAGCTAACTTGTCTACGTTTTGATTGTAGTTAATATTTTTAATATTGTGTGCTTCTAGCTGGAAAAACTCCGGGAGAAATTAGAGGGCAATTTGCATATCCCAAATTGGCTTCTGGAATTGAGGGGAGAAGAGCTCTTTTGGGTCATAGAACGTATGTATATGGCCCAAAAAGTAGTAGTAGCAGCTGCTGACATTGACGAGAAGGACCGCTGTCCTCACGTTTTGCTTCCACAGCTGGATGTAAGCATAGTACATAACTGACAAATTACTAATAATGTGTTTACTTTAATTCATAGACACATTTTACGCATTCGTTCTTATATTTTCCATTTAAAAAAAAATCTGATACTTCTATAATTCCTAGAAGGAGAATAATATTAAATTTAGTAGTTTAAAAAAAAAAACATTAATTTATTTCCCACAGCTACACTGTAAGGTAATAATGTAGTTATGTGTAGTATTTCATGGTCGAGACTTGTAGTCGAGACTAGTCGAGACTTGTAACTTTATTGTTTTGAATAATGTGAGTTAAATTTTAATTTCATTTGAATTCGAATAGGATTGGGACCGCAACCCACTATTGGCTCATACGGTCTTATTCAACTCGAAAACGGAAGCGTTTGATAAATCTCTGATGCAGGAACTGCTGACCCATGATATTTCCGTAATTAAAAATCTACCTGATGTGATAGATTTTAACATGAACTTGTTTCATACCAGAAAACTTGCCGAATCTCATCCAGAAGTGGAGGTAGAAATTCTATTACAAAAGAAGCAGCCTACTGGGGTTAATGTTGATTCAGCTGGAACTTCAAGTTGGGCTTACACTTTGGCTGTCCATAGCAACACGCTGACAGAGTATGCCGATTACCAGCAGAGGGAATTTAGCAGTCCTACACCATTAGAGGTATCTATACTATAACAATATATAATTTTACATATAACTTATAATATCAGCCCAATAATATATTGTAAAGTATATCATTGCTCAATAAGTACCGGTATTACTGCCTTGGCTAATTTCTTGAATTTTAAAACACCCTATTACACCCCTATTTACGATTATACAATACTGGACTAGTGTGTTTTACACAGTAAAAATGGAAGTTATTATAAAATTATGACTACTTATGCGTTAACAAACTACCTTGTAATTAATTATTACTGAAAAGTTTGGCTTGAGTTTTTAATTTTATACTTGGTCATAATATGTACAATCTAATTAGTCTCAGTAATTTTCCGTATCATTACTATTACTACTGTATTAATTTAGTAATTATTATTGCTATCATTCATTTTCTTTTCTTTTATAAGGAGTATATACATTTTGGAACCAACTTTGACCTCAATGACACGAAAAAGTGGCCTCTTCAACTTGCTGAGTTTGAGAAACTGCCCGACTGGTTGCAACACGATGGGAGGGCAAACATGCTGAGGAGGAAGTATACCGAGGACACCATTTTGGGGATGAATTCGGTCCAGTTGTACCTTAAAGTCGGTGGAAGTCGAACTCCCGGTCATCAGGAGAACAATAATTTTTGTAGCCTTAATTTAAATATTGGACCACAAGATACAATGTGGTTTTGGGTACCGGAAAAATACTGGCACTTCATTGAGGCTATGTGTCGGAAGTAAGTTATTATTACATTGCAATTTTTTAAGGATTAAGAGAACATTACGTGCCTACTTAATTATTATTCTTACTTAACTGCTTTTGAAATCAATATTTTTTTTTCGGGGTGTATGACCATGAAATTTTCTCGATAAAATAACTTTTTTTATGTAATTGGTATTTCATTTTTCAACAATGATTTAACATTTAACTTAAGCATTAAATGCCACATGACTACTAAATGCCATCACTCAAGTACCAAATATGAGATTGAGGTATTATGAAGTTTTAATTTTACCCTTCCTTACGAGGCAAGGGGGGAATATACCATATAAAATATGATGCAAATTCATTACGAGCGATGTTCATCAATCTGTTCTACGCAGATATGAGTCGATTCAAATACATTGTAATAAATTTTGCTAACAATAACTTAAATTTTATAAAATTTCAGAAACGGTCTACGCTTCCTAAATAATTCTTGGTGGCCCAATTTGAAGGATTTAAAAAATTATGGTTGTCCTTACGGTCAATTTTTGCAGAAGCCGGGGGAATTTGTCTTTGTAAATGTGGGCTGTGTCCACTGGGTGGAGGCAGTAGGTGTTTGCAATAACATCTCATGGAACATTGGCCCCTTCAAGGCTCCACAATATAAAGCCTCCATAGAACGGTACGACTGGAATAAGCGTCAAAAGTTCCGAAGTCTTGTAAGAATGCAGACGTTAAGCTGGAATTTGGCTCGTGACAATAAAATTAAATGGAGGGACCCGCACTTCGTCAAGTTGATTCAGTAAGTCGTAATTAATAAATGTAATAAATTTAATTTATACGCAGCAATCGTTTTTACTTTGGTACATTAAAGAATGAGTCGAAGCCACAAATCGTCTGTGAGTGATCAAATCCGGATCCTTTCATTCTTTTCTTAAAAGCGAAAACATTTCCTTCCTTAACAACATCCATGGAAGTGAACGGTTTTGCATTTAGATAAAATTAGAAGGAGACACGGACTCACTTCCAACAAAGAATGGAATGATACGGATGTAGTCCTTCGCCAACGATGTGTTTGTTTTTTCGAAAATCAAACATTCAATTAATCTGATGAAGATATGTAGTATGTAGACTATGTAGAAGTAGGTGACATATTTTTAGAAGGGATAGGCATTTTATCTTGTACATTTTTTATTTCAGGACTACGCTCGCCAAATCCATCATTAACATAGCAAAAGTTATGTCTGTCACTCTTAGTATGAAACCAGAAGTAGAGATCGTCGTGAGGGAACCGCTTCCTGACGAAGGCTTGGATTTTTGTTCTAACTGCGAGGAAGAAATTTTATTCATCTATTTTGCGGAGAACCCGCCTCCCCGCCCTCCAGCCAAACTCAGAACTGATCCAGTCTGTTTCAATTGTGCGAGAAAGGACAATCCGGATTTTTCGAAATACTTTTGTGTAATGGAGAAGGAGGACGTTTCTGGGCTGATTGCTGATTACAATTATTTCATACACAAGTGGCGTCCTGACATTGAAATGGCTCAAATTGAAGCTAAAGCCGTGCCAACGACGGACAATACATTTTTCTAATTGCAACTAAAAAATTGACTATAGGCTGTATATTATGCTATATTACATTTTATAAGCTTATATATAGAAAGCTTGACTAAAGGCCGCAACTCCTTTTATTTTATGCAATTTCAATTTATGACTCTCAGGAAGTTATATTAATATAATTTAAATGTAATCGTTATAATCATCATAATCATTATGACCATGTCCTACTTTAAACATATAGTGCGGCTTACTGAAATCCAACTGATAGGGATGTACATTGGGGCGCGTGGAACGATTTCAAAATGTTCCCTCAGCTTCATAAAAACTCTGTGTCTAAAAGTAAGTACCTAGTACGGTAATAAAAGACAGTAATCTCATTTTTACAGAAATAAGTTCTTTTGTGCATCATTTATATTTTCGCGTGCCTACTGCTTAGTTTTTAAACTACATACAGTAAATTATGATATCTCACTAACAAGCATATCTCTGTGCATATAATACAATTATAAAACATATACTGAGTCCTTTAGGCTATTCCCAGTTGATGACAGTGTCAAGTTTATTTTAATAATGTTGCCTTCCTCTCTTAGTAGTTACGCATTTTAACTTTAGCTTTCCTGCCACTAGTACCACCTTTTGTACGTTTTTGAAATGTAATTAATTACAGCCTGTATAGTATTGCCATATTTACTAGCCTCAATAATTGTCATTACGCTTCGTATGTATTTCTTTTAAGCTAGGCATGAAACTTCCCACTTGTGAATGTGGATTCTTAAAAGCCAAACCAATGCAATGATTATTAATTAGAACTATAATTTCTATTTCCGATTTCCTTGTTGGATGGTTTTAACCATGTACTGTAAAACCCATTACTATACTCGTAGTTATTAATTTTAGTCTGCTATGTAGCTAGTTGATGATTTTAAACGTACTATCTATATTTTTTGTAGATCCAGTAATTAATTAGTATAGTTTTCCTGCTCTTAATTTTGCACCGACAGCTCCCACCGCTACTCCACCATCCACCACCTGGTCTGTCGCTGACATGAGCTTTGTTCGTATGTGTTATAAGAAGTAATAGTGAAAAGTGAATATAAATATTAGCATATTCGTTAAAATTAGAAAATCATCTGCAATTTCTTCTTGGCATTGTGTAGTGAATAGATACTTTTTTACCCGAAATTTCAATTACGATGCAAGTGTTAAATGTCAGAATTTAAATCGGTTTAAATTGGATATATTACATTTACTGAATGGGTTCATAATTTTTGCACTTCGTATTTGAAAAAATTGACAGTGAATAAATAATCCTGATCTGATTAAAGCTCTAAATTACAAAATGCGCTTTCTACATGGGTAATCTAGGCAATTAAATACTACGTACGCCTTATATCTACAAATAATATTTGGGTAAGCTTTATTTTTAAATTGCCTGTAGTAATTGTATAAAATTTTAAACTTAAATGTGAACACTTTTGCTTAATTATGTTAAATATCTTTACAGTTTGTGGTTTGTGTAAGAAAAAGAAAATTCCTCTCATGATGGGCATTAATTTTTAATCGAGGCTCGTGCGCATAAATCTACTTTTGATCTGTGTTCGGTACAGTTTTCTGCTTGATTGGATCTTTGAAAACAATAAGTCATTTGGAGTTTAAGAAAAAATCTAAAATTAGAAGAGCAAGAATGGTGCTAAAATGTGTAGTTCTACTTTTAAAATCAGTTTTGAAAGCGCTTGCTTCGATGTCAATGTCGCCCTCAGCAAGGCTCCTACTATTTCCTCTGGATGTTGATCTCGTTCAGTAGAGTGAATGGCCGTCTTCTAGGTCAGCCCTACCCTGTCACTTGTCCCCCATGGACGAGAACGGCTTACGACAGGACTTGTCATCCTCCAGTTGATTTTGATTTAGATAATCGCTAATTTTATTTTCATTTCTATTAAGCTAATATGCTAATAGCATTGTATATTTATATTCAATATTTATCATTTTCAGTGTTAATTAATTAAATTTTAGTGTATCACTGTCATTTTACTAATTTTTAATTTACATAGTAGTTTCGATTGCTACCTTTTACATTACTATGAATACTAAATATTGTGTGTGCATTTCTAAAAAATCACTAAATTTTATTAAACGTATTCAGTTTAGTTATATAATATGCATATTACATTCACGTTCGCTATCTTTTGATTACGCAGTAATAATCCGCTAAAATCATTTAGGTATTTACCATTTTGTAGTATTAAATTAGATAAATGTATGAATACTGAATGTATTCTGTAATTTGTGAATTCTTCAGATAACTTGTGATGGACTGACAACGGCGGGACCTGCTTCTTTGTGCTACACCATTGCAGATTTGAAGGGGATGAGGTTGCAAGAACGTTTTGACTGTATTGAACCCATGGGTTTGCTCGACTGGTATGAGGACACTGAAGTGAATCTAATTCTATACTTCAAGGAGACGTTCCGTCTTACAGGTCAACAGTTCAGCTCACTCTCATCGAGTTTGGAAATCTGGTCTCTGCCATTCCAACGTCGGATCTGGTTGGAATCCCCCTCGTCGTTCCTGGCTCCTTGGATAGTTTGGCCATTCTGGGAGATCGAATTGTGGAATTTGACACTGTAAGTCTGTGTTTACTTCCTGTGCTTATCAGATTAGAGAATTTAGTATTAAATTAATAAACGTGGTAATTATTTCTTAATCTTCTTTAATTTGTATTTTTGTAATTTAGCTAATGAAGTAGAAGTAGCTATGTAGTAAAATACTCATGCATTATTATTATGTAGCTGGACGATTAAATTCTGAACTCTTTTTTTCTTTCAGTTTAAGCTCAAATATCTGGCTTCCAATTTTATGACAGATAATCATTTCGTTGCCTCTAGTTTCTCACAGCAAACTCCGTATTCTACAAATATGAGAGTGACAGTTCGGTCCATGGGAAATATTCTCTGTGGCTTCCCACACACAATATTCTTAGCAGTTTGTTCAAGTCAGATTCCGGCATTTTTCTGCAGACGGGTCCAGATGTTGGGAGAATTCAAGGATGTACTCATGAAAGTCTCGCTCTTTCGGCATCCCATGCTGTACGGGCGGCCAACTATGGACCACCAGACCCTTGGTCAGTTGTAGATGTGAAAGTTATCGGCGTGGTAGTTGTAGGTAATTACAAAAAAAATGAAGGATTAATTATAAATTAGTTAAATTGCATTAAACGTTTTAAACATTTAGTTATTAATTAAGCTCCCGTTCCCATTTATATTTATTATTCCAGTGTTGTTGGCCTAATTTTGTACTTGATTCATTTTAGTGACATTAATAACTCAGGGCTGTATAACATTTAATATTATATATTATTATAATTATTGGGGAATTCCCCGTCTTTCCTGGTCGGGAATAGCCTTCCCCTGTTCCCCAAAACTCAGGGTGGGAATTATGATTCTCCGGACCAAACGGAACTTTATTTTGCGGAAACATATCATGTAACTATTTATAATTCTATTCGACAGGTTTGGCCCCAGACTGTCTCTCGAAGATTGCTCCCGACTCCATAGAAGCTTTGTCGGCTCTCGCAATTAAATCCTTACCTAGTCAATCTCTGCGGGCATTTACCGTGGACCAGATCTCCTGCATCCCACTCGGAACCGCCGTCGCTATGGACTTTTTTTCAAGAAATTAATTGTGTTACATAAAATAAACATAATAGACAAGTTATTGTTTATATTTTATTGTTATATATAAATCTACATTGTTGACGAACTTAGTTGTAATAATATTACATACTTTGTATGTAAACGCACTATTAATTGTAATTTGAAGGGGTTGTAAGGGCTCAGGCCAGATATCAACCAGATGAATAAATATATTTAATAATATTACATAAATTGAATAAATAATAATGATAAATAAAATAAAAGGGGAGGGGGTGGAATGGATGGGCTGGTGGGATTGTGGTTGTGAGGGTTGGGATTAAGGGATTTGAGCGGGTGAGGTCGTGAAGTTGGATTGGATGGGGATTGTGATTATGAAGCGAAGAGGATTATTTAGAATTACAGACTTTAATCCAGAATATCACTGTTCCAGTTCCACCTTCCTCATGACTCCTCTCCCACGTTTCCACCGAAACCGGAGCATCTCGTCTCGCCGTCCATTCCACGTACACACGGCTCCTGTTCTCATCCTGAGTCTGGGTGCATTTCATAGTGTAGTTTGGAAGGGAGATGTCGTAATTGTAGTCGTAGTTCCATTTGACGCGAGTCTTTGTTTGTTCGGTTGTGAGCGTGGCTGTCATTGGTTTGGATTGGAAATTTCCCCTCATTTCATTTCCTTGATTTCCCGGATTCTCGTTTAGTGTCCCTCAGACTTACTGACTCAAGTTTCGTCTCTGCTTGTGTGGATGTGTGGGGATTTGCATATTTCATAACGTGAACATTTTATCCCCCCCCCACCCCACCTCGTTCCTAGTCTGTCTGTGAGATTGTGTGGAAATGGTGGAGCGTGGAGCGAGATGCTGAGTTTGGGGAGAGATTAGTTGAATGCCTAGAGCAGCAGAGGAGCAGTTCGGGACGAAGAAGATGCGAATCCGAGTATCCGAGTCCTACTTTTTATTATCATTATCCTGCACCGCTCCTCTCATCATCCTCCACTGAAACAATGAGCCTGGAGCCCGGACCGAGGCTGAGGCCGAAACCGAATCCGACGGGGAAGCTGCTACGGAAACGGAATGACGAAGAAGCTGATTCCGGGAGAGAAATAGAGACTAGGAGTAAATGGAGACGGGCTATTGAATGATATGCAGGCGGGGAAAGGCGGCTGTTGACGTTCAGATAGTCGTATTTGAATTTCCATTTGTTTCTCTCCTCGTCTCCCGTCCTTTGTCACTGACACCGAATTCGGATTCTGGGTTTGCATCTGTTTGGGGCAACCGAGGGAAGTTTCGGAGAGGGACATGGGAAGAAGGAGCAAGTGTACTAATCTCGCATTCACAGCCATTAGTCCCTATTATATCCCATTATGTCCCTCCAATTATTATCCGACTCTCCGTTTAATCGGATGCAAGGCTATGGGGCTGGATACCCGGAACATTGGACATTTCACATTTCATCATTCTTTCAATTTTAGCCGAGGATTTTGTGGAAATGTAGAAAATAGTTGGAAACCTCCAAATCGCCGTCTCTCTTCTCTGTCAATTATCTTACGCAAGGGCGGATCCAAGGGGGGGGGGGGGCTAAGGTGCTTTAGCCCCCTCCATGAGGAGCTTTTTTAACATGGTGGAGATCCTTTTCAATTATTTCATTCCCTTTTAGTCATATCCCCGCACAGCCCCGATTTTTTTCCCAAACAGAGAAAGGAATTGGAGTAAATCTTGTTCATTGGAATGTGCAACAGGTTCGTCGGCGGACACAGTTTCCTAGTTCCCTTACAACACTCTGAATGGAATGCGAATGCTCGCGAACGGGAATTTCGGAGAAGTCGAGATTAGTAGAGGTTGAGACAGATCTGAGAGGAAGGACCTATGGGATTGTAAATATTAAAAAATGTACAGGGACCACGAAAATGGGGAACTCGAGCCACTGCGATCCCATTCTCATCAAAGGTCAATGAACCAAAGTTCAGATTCATTTGGCATAGGTTTCGTTTGAGCAGGACAGACGTGGCTGCATCGCGCCAGTCTCGATCCACTAAGCGGAAACTTAGGTTAGGGTCATAAACACCGTGAACTTTTGGATTATACTCCGGAGGATATTCGCCCCACTCCATTTTCCTTCTTCTCTTCTGTTCTACTCTCTACTCACTTCACTAGTCAGCTAAATTCTAACAGCAAATTACAGAATGAAAACAAAAGCAACAGTTTCGGTTTTGTTAGCAAATGAGGGGTCGTCCATAAATGACGTTATGGGCAGGGTCAATGGGTCTGCTTGCGTGCTGATGACATTTAAACATGAACATGAAATAAAATTTTAACGAAAAAAACACAAAATAAATCTTTTACAATGGGGCAGAGCGAATTACGAGAAGTTGAAGCTTCTTTGCTGGAGAAAATCTGGGATTTAATGGAGCGAAAACCAGGAAATTACGACGTGACCTTTTGTGTGGGCGCAAGGAGAATAAAATTGTGAAGGCACTAAAGGTCATTTTAAAAACATCGTCGCCGTTTCTGGAGAATGAACTCGAGGAAAAGTGGGGAGTGGCTGTCGTTGAGGAAGGCGGCGGGATCCCACTTCCAGATTTCGATCCTACGGCATTTGATCTCTTTGTCAAATTGAGTCATTCAATATAGCTATACAACCTTACTAATAATATTAACAAAATAATATTAACCATAACCGAACATTACTTAAAATCAAGAGTTTCCAAAACTTCGCCTCAAAGCAGATACAATTACTACTAATATAATAAAAATTTATAGTACGTAAGGGGCCGTCCATAAATGATATCATCGAAATATCGCCATTTCTAGAACCCTATGACTACCCTGTGCCTGTCATCAGTTTAACCATTGCGTAAATGGCTATCTTTAAGATGGGATGTCATCCATATCCAAGTAGACCCATTGACCCTACCCATTATATCGTTTATGGACGACCCCTATTTAATCATGCATTTCTTTTTTAAAGTAGCTCACATCTCTCGACACGTGGTCGCCAGAAATTCTAAAGGCATTAAATGTGCTCCCTAATCAGATTTTGAATCTGCTCGTAATCTGCCGACGCTTTGAGATGACGAAGCCCGTGGGGATTTTGGAAGAATTAGCTTCATCATTTATGCAGTGAGTGGGACGATATTTACAGTTTTACAGTTAAGAGATTAAATTCTGCTAATTAAAAAAGTGTCAGGGGCTGCCAGGGAAAATAGAAAAGGATACAACAATAATTATTAGAACTCAATGAAGTCAATGACCTTCAAATAGTGAGGTTTTAATAATTTCAATATAGGGGTTGTCCATAAATGATAACATCAAAATTTCTCCATTTCTAGGACCCTATTATGACTCCCCTGTCATCAGCTTAGCCATTGCGCAAATGGCTATCTTTAATATATTGAATGTCATCAATATCCAAGTAGACCTATTGAGCCTACTCATGATATCATTTATGGACAACCCCTTACCCCTTATTGATAATCCTTCAGTACATGCGGGTATCCATATTTTTTATTATGTGTATTAAAATTGTTGATTATTTTTTAAATTTCACATTTTAAAACTTGGTTTATTAGCAGTAAATAATCCTTATTTGTGGCTGGTCTACAAATTAATTTTGAGGATGTCGCAGGGTGACGTACTAGAAATCTTTTGTATTGCATTGTTTGATTAATTTTACAATTGACTCATCTGCTTTCAGATCCTTTGGAGAATACAAAGAAACTGACGATTTCTCGCAACTCTCTCAGACCAACTAAAAATCTGTTCTCGGCAGCGAAAACATTAGAATTAAGGAACTTGGCGTGTTTCAGGTGTTTCACTCTGCAATGAGGTGTGACGTAATTTAGCAATGTAATTTTAAATTTCAATAATAATGCGTCGCATGTCTTGATCTTTATCTAATTTTGAACTTAGTAAATATTTTGGCAATTTTGAAGATGGGCGGAATTCCAGTGCAAGAAAATAAAGGTGAAGGCATCTGACAAACGCATTCAGGAAGTTCTTGGGAACTGCTTATTTGAAATTCGTTTTCCAATCAAGACCTTTGCTGTGTTTAGTGTTTAGGAAAACAGCGGAATCAAAAGATATTCTGACAGCAGATGAAACGATTGTTTACAGATTTATTGGACCTGAGGCTACTAGAAGTAATTAAAAAATATATTAAAAATAAAAGCGTGATCTATTGATACTGAATGGTGTAAATAGTTTTACTGTAAAAAAGGAATTCGTAATTTATTGTTTTAATATACAAAGATCAGAATTCGACACGACAAAGTTTCCGTTCAAAACTACAGAGAGGAAACAAATACAAACACTGGCGTCCAAACAGAATTCTGAGGCTAATAACAGTGAAGCAAGCAATCATTCCGCATTCCGCTAGGAATTTCGGCACTTTCTTTGACTCAAGGCTGTAAAATCGTGGAAAATCCCCCGTGTATGTGATGGCAGTCAAAATTATCATGAGTAATCTTCGTATTTAATTTCTACATGGCAATAATTAAATGTGGTTTTTTAATGGGTTGGGTATCAAAGTGCACAAATCGTTCTAATTGTAATTGTATAGAAAAGGTTTTATTTGTTCTTGTGGTTTGTTATTCTTGTAGCTTTACTTGTGAGAGGAAAGTTACAATCCATGGACTCAGTTTCTTTGCACCAATTAAAAATGGCGGATTCTATGATGTCAAAGTTCGAATTACTCAAACTATGGGAATCTTTTGAATTACATACGACAGCGGAATGTTGGAGAAGCGTATTTTTGCTAGAAAAGGCAAAAGGTTTTATTTCGTTTTTTAAGCACCAATATACCTTAAGGCAATCTCAGAAAGTCAATGGAAAACATTTTACAGGATTAACTACTATCTGAAGGATACGAATATTACACATTTAACTGTCTCCTGTTTTTATTTTCTAATTGAATTCAACATACATTTTTGACTTCATGTTTTTTTGGTGCTTTGGTCTGCAGGGTGCAAACACTTCCTCCTGTAATAGAAAATTGCGTACCGACTTTATTGTTGAGAAGGGAGACAATAAATTTCGTTTGTGTTGTGGTAGCTGAATTAGCTGAAATTCTATTTAAATAAAGTTGATTAATTAATTTGCCTGTGAAGATGTAAAACAACTACCTTTCGTACAATGAAATCCTAAAATGTGTCTCATAATATATAATAAAAATTATAACATCTAGATGCCCACAGGCAACGATGTTTACAAACTGTCATTGATTCACTATGTAGTATTCCAACTTTAAAAGTTTTTTGGAAATAGGTAATCGAAATAGACGAAAATATTGGAGGGCTACTCGGTAAAAAACGTCGGGCTTCCTGAACTCCAACACTCCTCTCAACAATATGTTACCCATTAGGTAAATCTTCACCTTTCATACCCACTTACCTACCTAAATGATGACATTATTAGTGCACGCCCCCCTACTTGAATCGCCAAAGCTTCGTGGCCATTTCATTACTGCACAGATCACAAATTGGGCAAATGCATTGGCTGAACGTTAAACTTTTAACACCCAGTGCTAGGAAGGAGCGAAGAAATTTTCTTGACTAGGCGTTTTGCCCCTTGGGGTTTTCTACGTCATTTTCCAGGTAACATGTTGGGCAGACGCGACGAAAGAGAATCGGCCGACGACGTTTGCGTGAAAAATGAAAAAATATTGAATACAAGGGCAGCGAGTTCTCCTGGAACGGCGATCAGTATCCAGACGACCAGCTACAGAAGATATGAAGAGAAACGAGTCTCTGCACTTACGTTTAGTCTGCGAATGTTTTAGATGAATTTTCTCGGTTTGAAAGTTTAGAATCTTGAAAGTGCTCTAGAAGGATCGCACCCAAATTTTTGAATTTTGTTCATTTTGAAGTTACGAAATTCAAATTCTGAGTTATTAGTTGTCATTCAGGAAAAGTTGCTAACAAATCCGACGAGACGTTATTAGGCAAAAGGTGATTTTCAAAAAATTCTGTGAAGACAGTTGCCGTGGTCAGAGAACCGTCCGTCCACTGCATATTGAAGCTGAATAAACGTCTCTTTGCTGTTGCTGTTTCCCAGGCTTAATTATACAACTCATAATCCGGTAAATTCGTAATTAATATTTAACTTTAACTGTTGTCATTAAATTGTGAACGCTACGTAAATAGTTCTTCTGGGGGTTATAAGGCACAGTTGTTTTTTTTTAGCTATTTTAATTTCCAGTAATTTGGGACAAGTTGCTTTATTAGCTACGGAATTTTTGAAGTAGTTATTAGTCGCTATTTAATTATGTACCTTTCTGCACACACTATTTTAAATAAAGCAAGTTACGCAATCAATTTTTCGTCATCGTTTCAAACAGTTCTTTTATTTGCTAATATTTTATTGGTTCATTGAGAGAGCAAATAATTATTTCTTCATTTAATTTATTGTCCGCTAACTAAAATTATTCCTAGAGTTTCAATTACGACCAGGTTAAAGTCGGTAAGGGATCGTCCATAAATGATTTCATCGTTATACAAAGTCAGTGGGTTCATTCATATATTGATGCCATGTAACTATGATAATTGAAACGTATTTTGATTTTAATTAATTGCAGCAATCCCGACAGAATTTTGATTAGCTCCGACTTGTCACATTGTTCCAGAATTCAATAATTAAAATGCGGCGCATTTTAAAACTTCCAGATACTGTCGCTGAGAGCCTCCAGTACGTAATTTTTTAATTATTATTAATACATATTAAATACTTTGCATTAATTCGTCCATCCTGTAATGCGCCCTAAGGCATCCGTTTTCATTCGTTTTCTAAATTATTTTATTTTGTACAGGCAAGACTCATTGGCACCAAATGAAGAGGTTTTGGGGGATACAGAAACGCCGTCTACTTCAAGAGGATTAACCTCTCACCTTGAGGCAGAACCAGAAACCACAAAGAAAATGAAGGGCAACGATTCGCAATCTGAAGATGCTGAGGATGATTTACGAGTGACGCCAGGACAAGGCGACAAATTGGGCGAAGACGTAAGACTTATACGGGACTTTCAGTAAATGTGGTACAAAACCAGTTTTAACAGACTCCATTCTTAACAATGCATTTCTTTTGTGATTCTTTTGGGGCAGGAACTGACACTGATCTTTAGATATTCTTGGATTTCCACTCAAGATCTGCTGAACTTCAGGCTTGTGAACAAAAGATGGAGGGACGCAGCGGCAACCACTTTACTGCAAAGGGATGCCTGCGTTGTTGGGTTGTCGGAGAATTTAGCCTTCCATCCACCCTGCTTTCTTAAAAAAATTGGGATTGGGGAGTTCCAGAATGAAAACAAACTAAGTCAACTCACGGAGTTAATTTCCATGTCGTCAAAGTTTCCATCCACGGACTATAGGATGAATACTTCTTATATGAATTTCAACCCCTACACGCGTTTTCCGGATTTACTCAACTTTTTCAGGGTGCACAGGGACAAAATTAAAACACTTCGTCATAATGGCAAAATAACTGCGAAATGCTTACTCGACATTTTGCATAATTACGCACCCGCTTTGGAGAGCCTCGATTTGAGCAAAGCAGAAATTTCGGAGTCAGGCAAAGAGGACAGCGGCGAAGGAAATGCTTTGAAGTGGACGTCGAAACCTTTTTTACTTAAATCCCTCACTCTCGGACGGTTTGGCTACTACTGCAAGCAGCAAGACACGAGCAACGAGGACAATTCTTCTGGCAGTGACACGCACGACTCTTGCCCATGCAAAGACAGAGCTTTTGAAAATGAACTTATTCGACTTATACTCTCATCCCCCTCAAAATTAGGCTCCATCGAAAACGCGACACTGAATACGCTACAAATGATATTGACGGAAGGAAAGGGGCACCTCATCCGGAGCTTCAAATACCACTTTGGGGATGCGTATTTCGTTCCCGCTTCACAACTCACGAAATTTATTTCGCTTTCTCCGAAACCGCAACTGTCAAAAGTTACTTTGGACTTGCAGGGCCACTTCCCCTCCTGTGCTCAAATAAATCCAGTGAATGAATTCATCGAGTCTTTTAAGGACACAGTCCAAAGCTTAAAAGTTTGTTGTCGTTATGATGAAGACACCTGGGACCGACTACTTAACATTCCGCCAATGAGGAACCTGAAGTCGGTTACTTTGAAGCTTGGAAATAGGTGTGAAGATCATTTTGCTCCTGACTGTCGCGTGTGTCAAGCCGAAGAGTCTCAAATTTTCGTGGGTATCAGGGGAACGTTTTTTTGGTTTCAAGACGGAATCTCGGCACAGAATTATTTCCCGAGATTGATGGAAGTCCATTTACATTCGAACCTTTCCAAGTTTGACCAAGTCAGCCCTATGAGCTTCTTCTCGTTTAAGTCAGATACGGATACTGCGGATGGCTTAGCTGCTAAGTCGGGCTTCTTTCCCAAAGTTGACATTTTGAAGATTAATCAAATAGACGTTGGGTCCATCTACAGACCTGCAGGGACTTTTCACTCCCCTGCGGAAACCTTGTTGGTCGCAGACGTTTTTCCAAACATTCGAATTCTGAAACTCATGTGTGGCGAAGTGAGCAATTTGTCGAGTGCCTTGTGGACTCTGTGTCCGAATGTGGAATTCATGGAAATCTCCGGCATCGCCAGTTGCTCAAGTCGTGGAAGTCGTAGGAGGGAAGTTGAGAATGAGATGAGCCGTTTCGTCGACAAAGTTTTTACCGGGTGTTCTGACAGAATTTTGCGATACTTACAAAGATCTGCAGCAGGGAATCGGTCTGAAGCGGATGATTCGGAGGATTTTAAATGCGAACCCAGAATCTCTGATCTACGACGTAAGAATTTTTCATAAATATTCATGAATTTCTGGATTCAGTTGTAATTTATATTATTGGAATGATAAGTGGATATTTTATATCATTACAAAACTGGGGGACAAGATAGTTTAAGAAAACAAAGCCAAAACCGCTTAAGCGGCGGCTACAGTTCTCTGCTTTATATGATTACTTTTTATCCAACAGGTTTAAGGGAGCTGAAACTCAAGTTTGTTGGAAAATGGTCCACTGAATTCGCATCTTCTGTGACTGGCGTCCAGGCCTTCTCAAAAATGGAAAATACGAAATTCATTATTTTCTACGACCCGTACGAGTGTTTTTTTGGCTTCCCAGGTAATCACAATAATACACACTATTTAGAAAAAAATTATTACTGCTTTTTAATTACGAGGGTGAAATATCAACGTACATGTATAGAAATCAAACAATTATATGATGAGAATACGGAACAGTTAGTTTCTTGTATCTTGTCAGAAATATTTATATCAGAACACGCTCTGTGTTGTAACCAGTTTCTATTCCACCAACTTATAATTACTACAGGGAGTATTTTGAATTATGTTTCAGAAAAAGTCGTTGCCAGACGGGATAAAATAGATAAGAATGCTGATGCAGCGAATGGCAGTGTGGAAAATAGAAATTACAAACTTAGAAAACATGAGGAGTTCATCTTCGGACCCCTCAAACCATATATCCTCATTGTTCACGAGAAGCCAAAGTATAAAATTTAAAGTACCGTATATCCTATAATAATGCGCGGGTGTGTGATAGTACGCGGGTCTGTATTAGTACGCGGGTCTGAGAGCCCTCAGTTTGAATAGTGCGCGGGTCTGTAATAGTACGCGGGTCTGTTTTTTTTGTTTTTAGTGCCATCAATTAATTAGTTTTAGACAATTAGCTATTTTATGGGCCTATGCCAAAATGTATTGATTTTCTGCAAGCATAGGTACTTACTAGACGAGTACGTTGTTTTAAAATTGTCTGTACAACATATTTCAATGAAAACAATAGTGAAAAGAACTTTGTGTATGTATTGCATTATCTAAAACAAATTTACAATTTATAAAATTTGTGTCCTTAACATAAATACTTCCAAAAATATTGGTACATAAAAGATTTAGCAATTTTTAAATTACATTTTGTAACAATTTATTACGAATTTTAATGCACGTTTAGCTTAAATATTTAAAACTTTAACACAAACAGTGTGAAGCCATTGTGCATTTTTCGAAAGTCATGCAGCTGCGAAGTATTCATTTAAATTAACTTTTTATGCTAAAATCCTTTTTAAATAAAATATCAGTTTTGATAATCTTTTGTTGTTTGCACGGTGATGGCTGGATAAAACAATTTTCATAAACTAGGAATTTCTGCATTTTATTTAGTAAGCGGGTCTGTAATAATACGCGGGTCTGTAATAGTACGCGGGTCTGAGAGGTCCAAATTTGGATAGTACGCGGGGCGTACTATTATAGGATATACGGTACGAAAACAAAAAGGGCAAATGATAATTTAAATGAACTATTTTTTATAATGAATTATTTTAACTTTACATTCTTTATGAAATTGAGTCGATTTGGCCTTTTTATTTTTTTGGATTAAGTATTGGAGTGTAAAATTTTGAAAACTTAAATGATCCTCTTTTGCAAATTAAAGTAATTGCCTATGTAGATAGTGATCTGCGTTGTTTTTCTATTTCGCTAAAACTAAAGAATTATTATTCCATTTTATTTTAGCAGATGATTTTTGTAATTGGAATTTTTGGTCAATGCTTTAGTTTTTACGTTAATATGAATAAAGGTGGGATTATTAATTTGAGATTTTTAATCGTAATTTGATCGGCATTCATTCACCCATTTGTTAAGAACTGCCACTACTAACTCTGGTTAGGATAATCATTGCCGTTTAAATGATGAATCAATAAAGAGAGAAGAATCAATAAATCAGTCAGAGTTTGCCAAAAACATTAAACAATTTTGCTCTTTCTAAAAACTCGTATTCCTTATGGCCATCTTCGTCAATCTGTACATTATAACTTCGAGAAATGGGAGTCCACCCGGGTATTCCAACCTCACCCGGACAATCAACGTGTTCCTCAGCTGAGGAAAGTGTCCACCAAGCTCTCACATATTTGGACTAAGTTATCGTGATTGCACGCAACAATGAAAATATTAATCAAAATCCGATAATTTATTCTATTCCAAAAGTTGGTTTTTATCAAGGCATACAAACTAAATAAAAAATGTCATAATTAACTTACATATCTCAAAACCTAATGCAATTAGACTTATTAGTTCGTTGTAATTCTGTGCATATAAAATTACTCCGATCAGCGAGTTAAAAAAATAAATAATCGGTGTTTGGCAACCATAATTAATTATTTTTGCAACTAAAATATTATGTTTGAAGTGATATAAGTGATCGGTTAGTGTTTTTATGTACATGCAGGGTAATGCATAAGCATCAATGATTTAATCACGGTCGTTTTTGGTTGCGGGGTCTGGGGAAGTGACTGAGGGGGTAATCGAAACGTGATTGGGCCAAAATTTGTCTAATTGACTTGTTTGCTTTGTGAATTTGGTGACAAAGGTCACAAAACCCAGGTCATACGGAACGGAAGCCTTTGTTCAAAAAAGTGAAAAAATCACGTGTTATCAAACGGTGCACATTTTGACCTATAAATGACCTCCAATTCAAGATACATGGATGAAACCAAGACTAAATAACTTCAGAGAGGTTAGTTGTTGCCCCTGTGCCTTAAAATACTGGGGGAAAAAATTTGGTCTTGGAATTTCGTGTTTCGTATACTCAATTTTGCGGCATGAGTTTAGCCCATTTTTTGTATTTTATTTTTTTTTTGAAAATGTAAATCCAAAATTTGCACGTAAAACTTTTTGGAAATACAAACACAATTAAATTTTCTACGCAATGATATATGGACTTCAACAATCAAGATGCAGTTTGATACTTTAATTTACATCAGAATCTGAGAACAGGGGGCGTATACTCAATTTTGCTGCTAAGTGTAAGTGTATACAATTAATAATTAAAATAAAGAGTATTGCACTCGCAACGAACAAGGTGTGTGGTAGAAGCACGAAAAAAATATAACAAGTAGAGAAGCGTGCATACATTATGTGGTACGTCCTGAGGGAGAGAGGGGGGAAGGGGACAGGTAGGGGTTCAGCCTGTGTATCCTTTAACATAGACGTACATACCAAAAAATAGTTAAAAAGTTCAACGTTTTCAATTTTTCTGGATTACGTAATTTATGAACGCTCCTCAGTCAAAAACTATTACGGGGGTTATCAAGGTATATCGTCTGTGAATAGCCCAAACGGCACATGTTTATTTTTAGTAAATAACAAAATGCATCATCTACAGAAAAAGTTAAAATAACATGTTCATTAAAGCATGTAACTAGAACCTTTTGCATTTTTCCAAAAACAAGTTTATCAGTAAATAGAATATTTTCCTTTTTTTTAAAAAGCATGTAAATTAAACAATTTACACTTTTGTAAAACGTGTAAATAGGAAAAGGAAATGCATTTTTAAAAATCATGTAAATAGAACAATTTGCTAATTTCAGAATCTCCTAAATAGCATTGTAAGCATGTATCTTATTTACTGTCTTGTTTTTGATATAGCTCATTGTAATTCTAGTATAAATTGAAAATGGCTCATTTGGATTCTTCACAAAGACGATGTGCATCTTTTATGTACCGTCCGCCTTAGGCCTTACTCTACATACTTTTAACTTTGAAATGTAATACATTGATTTTGCTCTGTGAATTTATTGCGCATCAGTAATCCGTCTCTGACTCAGAAAATGTTTTAATTCCATGTTTTTGAGAAGTCAAAATATTCTTTTTACCGTAAAGCTTCAAATAACTCCCGGGGGAGTTGGCGCGAAACTTTCGTCAAACCCCGGGAGTAATTAGAAGCCGGAGTATCTTAAAACAAAACCCTCCCCATTTGATTCAATGCTAAAGACCCCGGGAGTTACTAGGGACCCGGGAGTTGATAGAGACCTGGGAGTTATTTGAAGCTTTATTTTTTAAAAGTGCTCAATGTTCTATTTACTTGACCAGAAAAGTGAAAAATGTTCTATTTACATGTTTTGAGAAAATTCAGGCAGCGGGGGCTGTGCTGCCTGCGCTGGCCGCATCATACGGCCCTGACCCTCCCATGTAATGTAATGTAACGTAATGCCTCAATTTCCCAATGTCTTTGACTTTGTAACAATTCTTGTACATTTTTCAAACCTACAAAAAATTTGGTAATTTCGCTCTATTTGCTACAAATTAAACATTTGTTTGTGATTGTAATTTGGCGTCGGTAGGAAATCGCTTTGGCGAAGAAAAAAATCGGGTTTGTTTGGACTTAAATGGTCCTTCTATTTGGAAGATGTAATTCAAAATAGAATTGAATAGTTGAACGGAAATAGAGATCATGAGAGGAGATTGTCACTATTATTTGAAATGGATACTATACTGTTCACTGTTCAGCAGACAATAGACGGTGCACAAAGTGAGGGAGGCCCGCTCAAGTAACGTCGGGACAAAGGTCAGATGGTGGGTGGGTGGTGGTTGCTATAGCATCAGTCAAGCATTGCGTAACCATGAATGCATGGGCAGGTTATAATTTTGAGGGGGGTGTGACTCACAGTGTGTGGGTGTGAGAGTGACATGAGGTCATTCATGGATGGCCCCTTGATTGTCTAATCTGCTGGGTGAGTGGTGGTGAAGTGAAGTGTTTGTCTGCCAGTGGCCATGCATTCCACCATTCCACAGGTGGCAGGTGGCACACTCTCGCCTCAGAGATCAGCCGCAGATCTGGACCAGCACCAGACTCCTGCACTCACTACTCACCGCATCCCTATTTTGCATCCGCATCTCAATCACTATCATTTACGGCTACACACACAACGTTTGGAAGTGCGATATCGTCTCTGAAGAACCAAAATGACCCAAATGCATTTGTAGCTAAAAACAATATCCACTATCTAAACAAATATTGAAACATGTCTTGAGAGCATTTAAATAGAATAATTTGCGATTTCCAAAACAATGAAAATTGAACATTTCACACTTTTCAAAAAAAATGGAATTAGAGCATTTTGCACCTTTTCAAAAATATTGAATTAGATTATTTTGTACGTTTTCTAAAATATGGAATTAGAACATTTTGCACTTTTCAAAAACATGCTAAATATAGAACATTTTGCACTTTTCAAAAACATGTTTATAGAACATTTTACACCTTCGAAAAATTATGTTTAAATTGGATGTGGGTCATTTGGGTTCTTCACAGACGATATGCAAATTAATGTGGTATGGAAATTGACGGAAGAGTGCATTAACGTTGGATTGTGATGAATTAAAATTCTATATGGATTCTGTTTGAAGTTTTTTTTTGTTTGATTTTGTTGTGTTGTGTGTGAGATTTGATTTTTGGAGAATTGTGGATGGGGATGCGGTGGGCGGAGATGCTATATTTATTACACTCATCTTCTCACTCAAAAACGAATGCAGTAGCTATGGTGCCCACACGTACTGCGCGACATTGGATCTTCAATCTATGGATCCGCATCTCTATTGGAGAATTACAGAGGAAAGTAAATCAGGTCTCGCGTCTCGAGTAACACATGTCCCTACATATCCTACACATAATCAAGCATTCCTAATTTTCTTACGTTATCCACTTGATTTGTTAATGCAAATTATCCTCGCAGCTGACACCTCACCTTTCCTTCCGGTCTTATATGCCACTACCGGTACTGATCATTACTCTGATCGTCTCTGCAGGGCGAGATAATGCGGCGAGCGCAGGCAGCCCGTGCTGCTTGAATTTTATCAAAACGTGCAAATGGAACATTTTGACTTTTCAAAAACATGGAAAGAAAGCATTTTTTACTTTTCTCAAAACATGTAAATAGAAGATTGAGCACCTTTCAGAATCAAGTATAAAGGACATTTTACACTTATTAAAAGAAAATGTAAATACAACATTTTGCTTTACACAGAAAACCATGGATAAAATAAAAACAGTGGTTTTGGTACGGAAACAACTTCCTGCCTAAAACCAATTCCTTCCTCTGGGAAATCTCTCGGGAATTTTTGTGGGCTCGTGGCGGCTAAGGGAGAGGAATTAGGGGGGGGGGGGGGGTGTGAGAAATACTATGTAGTTACCGGTAGAATGACTAATTAGTAAAATATAGAGTGACTCACATGAAGTGAGTTGCTGCTGCTGCCGTTTGATGGGCGGGATGGACTGGAGCAAAAGTCTGGAGGCCCTCCTCCGACTGACGGCCGTGTCCTGCTCCCCCTCTCGCCGCGCCCGCACGTTCCGCATGTTTTCCCCATAAGCTCGCTTGTACTCCGCCACAGAGATGTTCCTCTTCGCGTCCGAATCAATATGAAAATAAAAAATTCAAAAATAAATGAGATGAGCGGAATGAGTCATCTCAGTATCTCACTTACGGACTCACGGGACATTGACATTCACGAGACGTTTTTATAATTTTATTGCTTCCTAATTCCTTTCCTCGCATCCCTCCACATAGTCCTAATTAAATTATTTACCGATTATTTGTGTTTTTTCATGGGGGTACGAATGACGGCAAACATTTTTAGTTAAATTTTTTTCCGACTCCATATGACAGGGCATTAAAGTCGACGAAACAATTCAAAACTCGAACTGCAGGTTTGGCGCCAAAACGTTTTTGAATTTTAAACTTTAGCATTGCCTAAATGGAGAAATTTACCTTTTTTGATCCATCGGCCCAATGTCAGTTTTTATTCAAATTTCAAAAGAGCTACATACTGATAATTTAAGATAGTGCGAACGGTAAGTTCAGTTACAAGGGAACGGTTTTACATATGTTACCCGCCAATTTTAAAACCTGCCACGTACAAAAATCATGCTAGTTTTGAATAGTACAGATTCAAAGTAACTCGACAGTATTTAGCGTTTTTCGGTCACAGTGGCCCACCAAAGTTTTAAGAAATTCAAATTTTCAGTTTTTGATACCCTGTAGCTTCTACATTCGTAATCTGTTTTTGAAAAAATTTGGTTTTTTCTAATCCTACGACAGTTTTCTGAAAAGTTGTTTCAGGATATTTAAAAATTCGAAAATTTGCACTTTTTTGAAAAAAAGCAACAAAAATAATATGTACTTCTGGGGTTCACTTTTATCAGTATGTAACTTTTCCGACTCCAAGACCTTCTTGCTGGTACACCCATGCCTATAAACCGCGATTTCCATCTTCAATGGAAATTTCGTTTTCCATTATGTCACTTGAATTAAAAGACACTGCATGAAGACTGCAACGCACGCACTAAACAGTGCAGTGCTCACTCACACACGATGATTTCACATTTTCCATACCTATACTGCATGCAAAATTTTTAAAATATTATAATTTTGAAAATTCATCACATGCATAATTTAGGTTGGTAAATAATTCTAGATAGTGTTTCAGAAAGAGCGTTTTTTTTTCTTTGTAACAGATAGTACCTTTTGAAATTTGAATAAAAACTGACATTGGACCGATGGATCAAAAAAGGTAAATTTCTCCATTTAGGCAATGCTAAAGCTTAAAATTCAAAAACGTTTTGGCTCCAAGCAGTTCGAGTTTTGAATTGTTTCGTCGACTTTAATGTCCGGTCATAATATGAAGTCGGAAAAAAATTAAACTGAAAATGTTTGCCGTCATTCGTACCCCCATCAAAAAACACAAATAATCAGTAAATAATTTAATTCGGACTATGTGCCCTCCCAACACTCACTCATAACGTTCCTTTTAACTTTTATTTGTCGACTGAGTGAGTGAGCGGCCACATTTCTGAAACGTGGCTCAGGGTCGTCCATAAAGGATGCCCACATTTCTGTCGTGAGCGTAGCCATTGCGCACCCATTGGCCTATCCGTGACATGATTTGTGAAGTATCCCTCAGACGTTGCTTGACAATGGGAAATGGGACTGAGCTTTGGGATTACGCTACTTATCCCCACAGTATGACTGTAGAGCCGAGATTTAAATTTAAACACGGGATGATTATGAGTGAGTGAGGGATGACGTCAGATACGGCGGCGGTCGTAGGTTGACCAGCGCCACAAGGCCACATACACCACAAGGAACAGGGCATCTTTGTGCGGAAGAATGTGGAGTGCAGAATGGGTCTATGGATATGAATCACGAGGGGATGAAAAGGAAGATGAAGATGAAGAAAAGGATCTCATAACTGAACTGAGACACGAAATTAGCCCACGGACAGAGTGGGGCACGGGCGGCTGAGTCAGACTCAAAAATACAAAGTGAACAATGCGCTGCAGAAAAAAGGTTAAAAAAGGTGGTTCAACCCGTAAATCCCCTTAATCCGTTTTCTTAACTTACTTTTAGCTCTCGCAATGCTAATCCGGTACCGATACCGGTACCCGTGTCCGTGTGGGCTCTAAAGATCATAATAATATTCTGCTCCGAATAAAATCCTGACTAATTCCCGTCCACACATTCATCACATTACCCGGATCCGGATCGGATCGGATCACCCTCCACAAGTTCAGGCTGCGAAAGAGACAACATGCTGCTCGAAGATCAACAAGTGGTTGTCTGTCTGTCAGATCGTCTCATCTCCTGCTTCTCGCTGCTGCGAAGGGAAGACGCCGACGGAGATTATTTCAAAGAGCCAAACTAATGCCGAGGATATGGAATTCCACGTAACTCCCGCAAATTCCCGTTCTTCCTTCCCACAAAAAAAACGGATGGAAAATAAATATAGCGACAGATGAGGATGAGAGAGATGTGGATGTGGAGTGAGTGGTGTGTGGAGTACAGATAGACGGAACGTGCAGCTTCGCCTGCCACTGCCTACGCACGCACCAGAACAGAACAGAACGACGAAGAGCAGAGGAGATGGAATCATGAGGACGATTAAACGTCCACGGATTCCACCATCTCACACGCTCACGCATAAATAACATCAAATCGAATAACCACCATAAGAAACCGCCGCCGCAGCAGCCCACAAAACCAAACACTCAATAAAAATGAATGGAAATTACTGAATTAAACATCAACTTGCCAAGACTTGGATCAAATCACATCTGTCAAATTTCATTATCTTCTTAATTTATCTCTTTATTCGTCTTTTAAACTTTACGAGCTTTTTACATTTTTTTAAACTCATTTTTAACACATTTTTGGATAAGCTATTACGGATTTTTTAAGCTGTGTGTGTCTCATCGTCAGTTTGATTAGGGATGGTCCATAAATGATGTCACTGCAATTATCACTTTTTTATGATCCACCCACCACCATCATTAGTGTCATCACTTTAAAATTGCATATCAAACGGGACGTCATCACGACTAGACCCACCAACTATATAACAATGACATCATTTATGGACGATCCCTTAGCTATTTGTGAGAATCAAGCAAATTGAAGTGTTGTTGGTACGATTTTTTCTTAAATCGTCAATCAGGGCGGGATAATGCGGCGTGCGAAGAGAGCCCTCGCTGCTTGAATTTTTTAAAAACGTGTATATGGAGCAATGAGCAGTTTTCAAAAATATGTAAAAAGGAATATTTTGAATTTTCAAAAACATGAAAATAAAACATTTTGCACTTTTTCCAAACATGGAAATAAATTATTCTGCACTTTTCTCAAAACATGTAAATAGAACATTGAGCACTTTTCTGAATCAAGTAAATCGCACAATTTGCACTTTTCTAAAACATGTAAACACAAAATTTTGCTTTACTAAAGAAAACCACTGATGTAATCAAAACGTTGGTTTTTGTACGGTAACAAATTGCTCCCTAAAAACATTGTCTCCGCCCGGCCCTGTAGTCGATTTAATAATATTGACGATGAAGGGAACTTGCACAAGTTACCTGACTGTAATTTTAGCAAATACAGTTTGTCAATGTGAAGATTGGTAATTTTTACAAAGGCCCCTATTGGTAGAAGGTAATAAGACGTAAGTATGTAGAATAATTGGGCGTGAAGGTGGGACATTCCAGATGGAAAATGCGTTTGTTTGTTTTGTTTATGCAATGCCGTGTAAGAATGGGACAGGAGTAAAGTGGGAATTGTTCCAATGGACGGATGATTTGATCTCTCACAATGACAATGTGAAGGATTGGAGAAGCGTGAATGGTTTCGTTTACGTTTTCGTGTTGTACTTTTGCATTGGACTTTGGACGCGGTTTTATTGACGAGATGGGCCGGAGATAAGGGCTGCAGAAAGACGTGCGTGGGGAGGTGGCGAAGAATGTGGATTAATTAATTGGATTGTGATCCTTAATGAGAAAATTGGGATTGTTGTGGAGTAGAAGACGCTGCACGCTTCGCTTGCATTTGTCTCTCCCTGGTTGAATGGCTGTGGAAACCTGGGCTGGGATTTTGGGGAAATCCTACCTCACACCTCACACACACTATTTCCACACTTAAACCACTTGAAAATTAAAAGGCTCAAAGTCACTTCCAATCTCAATCTCCGCGTCTCAAAATATCCTTTCGCACATCTCACAATCACTTCCTTCATCCTAAACGGAGCCACTCACTCAGACAACACAGCTCCTCATCTGTTCAGCTGGCTTTACGAATGATTCATGTCCTTTTCCAAGTGTTTTCTGCACCTAATTAACAGGTACAGGTAGTATAGGAATCATTTCACTCACGAGGGAACGTTTACAACCGGGCGTCGCCAAGCCACCCAAACTATTTTTTTCTATAAAGAACATGTAAAAAAACGCGGGGTAGCGTCAATCATATTTCAGAATGGGCCGTTTTATTTGCCACAGGAATTTATGAAGACATAAATTTGCTAATGTTAATTAAATGGACGCCATATTTAAATGTATTTTTCAGTCTGCAATTAGGTCTGCAGGCTACATTTCTCAACCGATTTTAATAAAATTTATAGTTTTGTGATTTTTACAATATTTTCCAAAATTTAATTTCTGGGAATTTGAAAATTCAAAAACAAAATTTTTTTTCGAAAATTTGTTAATTATTATTTTAAAAGTAAAATGTTTCTACGTTATGATTTTATCAGAACTCTATTATACCTTCAATTTTTATACGATTTTCAAAAACATTAGAGTTTTTTATCTTTACAATATTATCTAAAAACCAAACCCTGGGTTATTTAAAATCCAAAAAATTGATTTTTTTGAAAAGCTTAAATGTTATTTAATTTTGAAGCCCTATTAAAATGACGCATTTTTGAAAAAACAATTTTTTTTTGAATTTTCAAATTTCCAGAAATTAAATTTTGGAAAATATTGTAACGATCACAAAACTGTAAATTTTATTAAAATCGGTTGAGAAATTTAGCCTGCAGACTTAATTGAAGACTGAAAAATATATTTAAATATGGCGTCCATTTAATTAACATTAGCATAATGTCTTCAAAAATTCCTGTGGCAAATAAAAAGGCCCATTCTTAAATATAATTGACGCTACCCCACTTGTTTTCACATGCTCTTTTCAGAAAAAATAGTTTGGGTGGTTTGGCGACGCCCGGTTGTAAACGTTCCCTGGTCAGTTTATCACCTCAGAGCGCTACTGCAGTTATGCCTTCTTCTAACACCCTTTGTCTTCTATCTACAATCTTTAACTGTCTTTAAGTGACCCATGCAGTTTGTGTAGAATTAAATTTTATTAATTGTAACATGTATGTCTACTTATGTAGGTGGGTACTTAGTACTTTACATGTGTTTTCCAGTTTTTTAAAAAATGGAAATGACTTTTTTATTTGCAGGAGGAAAAAACATGGAAAGGGTTTCTATTTCTATTCATTGTTTTTCGAAAGATAAGAGTTGGCCTAACAATACTTTTTGAAAACTGCAAAATCTCTTATTTGTGATTCTCTTATCTACACATTTGCAAAAGCTCTCTTATTAAACGGTGTTTAAAAATTCTCAAAATCTACTATCTACACATTTTGAAAAGCTCTAAATTTTTTTATTTGCCGGCTTTAAAATATCCTAAACATCTTTTATTTACACATTTTAAAAAGGACCAAAATCTCTTATCTACGAATTTTGAAAAGCTCTAAATTCTTTTATTTCCCTGCTTTAAAATATCCTAAGCATCTTTTATCTACAGATTTTTGAAAGCTGCAAAATATCTTATTTGCCTGTTTTAAAAAATAGTAAAAATTTCGTATCTACACATTTTGAAAAGCTGCAAAACCTCATTCTTGAAAACATTCAAAACCTCTTGTAATTTTGTCAATAATAATTATTATTATTCCGAATGTATATTTTGAAAAAGTTCGTAAAAAAATTAATTTGGTATTCCGCGGTGTTTGTGTTACAATGAAATAAACAGTTACGGTCTTGGGATTCCTGTCTTCCTCTTTACTTTGCGCCTGTCTATTTCTTTTCCTAGTGTTTCACTATAAGTCGTCTTAAGATGAAATTGTGGACGCGGAGGGGCTACAGGTGGTTCTCATCTGTATATACGGCTCTGCGCTTGAGTGTTTTGCGCAAATGCGAAGTCGCGAAGGAGAAGATGAAGACGAAAAGGACGGACAGGAAATGGAATGTAATTAAATACGAGGAAGGAAAAATAATATTATGCTAATTTGGTGTGGACAGCCTCTGGCTACGTGGACCAAAAACCACAGTCCCAACGCCATCCATCCACTGTCATCTGTCATCTGTCCTGTTCGAGAGACGCGGCCACGGAAACCGATACCGATGGCGCCGTACGAAATATTTCTTGCATTATTAAAATGCATCCCTCTTCCTCCCGACCTTCAGCGCCGGACAATGCGGCGAGCGCAAGCAGCTCTCGCTGCTTAAATTTTCTGAAAACATGTAAATAGAACATTGAGAACTTTTAAAAAGTATGCAAAAAGAATACTGACACTTAAAAAACATGCAAAATAAAATTTTTGCACATTTTTAAAACATGGAAATAAAACATTTTCCACTTTTCTCAAAACATGTTAATATTACATTTTCCACTTTGCTAAAACATTTAAGTACAACATTTTGCTTGACCAAAGAAAACCATGAATAAAATCTAAATGGTGGTTTTTGTATAAGGAAACAAATTCCTGCCTAAAAGCAATTCCTTCGTCCGGCCCTGCCGACCTTTGAACCTCTCTTCGCGATTTGTTTGCTTGAACGCTCTGCCTCTGCTATGATCTATTTGCAATACAATTTAAAGTATGTATGTATGTAGCACTTATCTGATTCTCCAGGTATATACCTATAACCCAGTGCAGTTACTGTACCAGCATGTGAATGTAAACAAACATTTCCCCTCGGTATGAACGACACGAATGTCTGAACACCACCTATGGAGCGTTCCCGAAGGAAGTCAGTCACAATGCACAGCTGGTATCTTAAGAACTAATATGTATTATAAATGGATTGTGGCTACTTACCGCCGACCTCTGTTGCAGTCGGTAGATTATCCTCCTCTTCAGGAGCAATGATTAGACTTCCCTTTCGGAGGACTACAGAGAGAGGTATATGCACAAGAATGTATTTCGACGACCAAACCGAAATGCAGACGAGTACACCCAACCCTGAGTGCCCCACGTATTGCATTTCGTATATCGACGCAGCGTGAAAGTAATAGCAGATGCTATGGAATGAAGGGCGCAATGTATGGTCTGCTGAATGGTATTGCAACTATGCTACTGCACGAAAAAATAGCTGTTAGCCTGCGAGGCACAATTAGCACGCCGTCTTCGTCTCTACACACGAATGAACGGAAACGTACACTACTTCCCCTTAGTTGCGCACAAACAGTTCTCACACATCTCCCCCACCAAGCATTTCCACTACACTAACTTCTGTGCAACGAGACGCAAATACGCTACCGGCTAAGGATTCACTCGAACGGATCAAAAAGAAACGCCGAGTTTATCGAGGATAGAGAAAATCTCCCCTCGGCCACAGAGCCGGATAATTTAAAGTAATTACTATTATTATATAATTGCGATTGTGTGTAGAAATTTCTCGCCCACTCAGCAGATCCCTTGGACTGTTTGTCAAAAAGAAATCTGGGCTCGTAAAAAATTTACTCGTAAAATAGTAATTTCTCCTGGAAATGGGGACGGCGAAGGGAAGATATATGACGAGTGGATTACACTGACTAACTGACTACTGACGCTCACTTTTGTGTCTTTCTGCCACGTTCGAGATCAAGATCGAGATCGACGAGTGCTACATTTTTTTGCAAAGAGCGTATTATGCCACATACCTACGTAGGCTGTAGCCTGGTCATTGTATTTCAATTTCAACATTTTCAACTAAGTCTCAACTTAAAGATTTTTTGGTTACAATTGGAATCTGAGGACCAGGAGGAACCTGTTCCCTAATATATTATGTATTATTGTCAGTCAGTAGAATATTTGACGCGAAAGTGCAAAACTGCAGGAGCTCGACGGAAACAATACTGTGACGTCAGTTACCAGTACAGCTACAGTGACGCCACAACTTTAAACTGTTTAAAGGAATTATTAGCTACGATTTTACGCGGATAAACTTTGACGTCACGTTCTATTTTGTTGGGAAAGAAAACCGGATAAACACTGTGGTTAATTACACCTTTGTAAAAAGTGTCAAAGTCAAAATGTTTCAACTATGCATTTTTTGTAATAATTCTAAATTACTTAAAATGCAAGTTTTTAAAAATGGAAAATATTGAAATTTCTAAAATTGTTTTAATAATAACATTTTTTAAAATACATTTTAAAAAGTGCAAAACATTGAAAGTTAGAGTATTTTAAAAATAAAAAAATTGTCTAAAATACACTGTTTTAAAAGTGCAAAATTTTGAAATTGCGGGTTTTGAAATAATAAAAATTCCCTTAGAAACTCCACTACCTAAAATGTGAAAAACATTATAATTGTTTTTGAATTTAAAAAATGCAAAATTTGTTTTTGAAATTCCCGCTTTTAAATAACGTCGTGTATTTTTTCAAAAGACAATAAAAATGTTGAATATTTTAAAAAAAACTTTATAAAATGTTGTATAAACTTTGTTGTGAATCACATTATGTAACCTTGCAATGTAATGTTTGGGAATGTCCAAAATAAAGTATTTCAGTTTTTATAGGATTTTGATGGGATTTAAATGGGTGCAAAATATTTACATCCGAGCGGCTTTAGCCTTGCAATTCATTCTAAATGCAGTTTATGTTTATTTACTGTTTCTTGTGTTTCGGCTTAAGAGGTGCAGTTGTCGGTATTGGGCATTGAGCCTGGCCATTGGAAACTGTCTACAAAATCCAATTTAATTGACCAATTCATTCCACTGCACCATCAATAACATTATGAATGTCTGACTTACTCCCTCAGAATCAGACGTCAGACATCCTGAATCATCAAGAGTTTCCCCATTTAGGGGTCATCCATAAATGATGTTAGCAAAAAATACCGATTTTCTAGGGAAATATTATGAACATAAAAACCAGTGTTGACGGTGACGGTAAAAATTAGGTGCGGGTTCTCTTTTTTTACCCCTCACCTACTTTTGAAACGGAGTGAGACACAAATTACTAGGGGTGGTCCATATATGATGTCATCCATGTTTTCAAATTTTTGTGGACCCTGTCATCAGCTTCACCATCCCATTAATGACACAATATTTAACTATTTAACATGGTTAGTTAAAGTTGCAGTACCCAACTCTCTGACTATGACATCATTTATTGACGATCCCTTGTTTGTCAATTTGAATTTAATTTTGATTTAAAACACAAAGAGACGGAAAATGGGAAGATGGGTAGTGGAGAGTGACGAAGTAAGTGAGAGATGCGGTTAATCGTTCCTCATCCATGACAACAAGAATGTGATTTAAGAGGAAAATACGAGAATGAATCAGCTGTTCCACCATCTTCCCTCACGTCATCCCCATCCCCAACCACCAAGAAGTCGTCCGTAAATTATGTCATCGGCACCATTCAGGTTCAGGAGCCGTTGATTTAAGTAACGTTAATGTGATAACATGGGGTTGGTAGTTTGGACGACATCATCTATGGACGATCCCCATAAAAAAATGAGGTAATTCTGAGAAGATAAAAAAGTGTCTCTGTGGATCTGGATCGCATCCTCTTCCCGCTTTGTCACATCTTATCTTCTAGCAAGTCTCAAGTTGAAGTGTGAGATGCGATGAGAGATGAGGATGCAGATGCGGGAGACAGGTTGGATAATTAATGGGAAACCGCTACCGGTCCCGGTACCAGTAACGGTGCCGGTCCCGCTCCCACTGACTGACAACATGGGAAAGGAACGCTGAGGAATGCGGATGGAATTTCTTTCGTCAATCCTCGAGATGCTCGGATTCTGATCTGATGATCCGCATATCAAATTTCTTCCCTCTTCCCTCGTCTTCCTCACAACAACGTCTCAAGATCAACTTACACTCACACAAACAAAGAGTGACAAGGGTGAATCCCTCAGCTCTTTTTCGACACCACCCACGATGGAGCTGAGGTGGAGGAGGACGGCGGTCCCCCCTCCGACCTCTGGAACGTGAGGAGGGGGGAGAGCGGGGCATGAAGCCAGACGTGGAGGTGCTCCTGTCCACCTAAGACAAAGACGACGATGCCTTACCCCTTCGCCGATCAAAACAACCCACATTCACAAGTATCAACAGTTTTTTGCCCCTTTTTTAGTACAATAATTGGTTCCTTGTTGTGACCATTCAATCAAAGCTACACACTCACACTTTTTTTTGATGTGTTGCAAAAAATTCCAAAGAAAGCTGGGAATGTCACTTTTGAATTAATCAGTTTGATATGTCAGTTAATTAATTAGTTCAAAATTAATTTGCAACACGGTTAACACTGTTTTTAAAACTTTTCGTTTCTTCACTTTCTAATAATTCTAATGTCACAATATTACACTGCCGTAAAAGGATCTGTATTTAGTCTGTTTTTTTCCAGTAGATTCCTCACACACACAAGATGGGAAAAGACACAGTTATTGAGCTGTAGAAAATCCTGAAAATTGAGTAGAGTGCAATGGACAAGTCATCACGTAGAAACCTAGAAACGTCTCAAAAATCAAAATGTTTGTGAGTAGCACTGGAAAGAGATTTGTAAGAAATAAATTCTATGGCTGATTTTGAAAAGTTTTTTGATTTAACAAAATTAGTTTCAACGCAGTCTGTAGTTATGAGATAGATAGTGGAGTGAATGGTTGTAGATTTTAGATGTCTGGCTGCTATGTAACGTTTCGCTTTGCTTCACACAGTTTTGCTTTGGTTTTTTTGAGTGATGTCAAGTGAAGAGCTGGGAGCGGCGGAGCGGACTGAGCTGTTAGCCCCACGTCCAAACTTCTTTTAAAGCTTTGTCTAATATTCGTCAGGCCCTCGTTCGCAGTGGCAGTGCAGTGGCTAATAAGCTCTGCTCCTATGCTACTGCTCCTCTCCAGTCATTAGTCATTTCCCATCCACAATCCACATCATATCCCGTCTACCGATACCCTCCCCACTCACTCGTGCAAAAAGAGACATCTCTAACTTAGTCATTCACTGCCATACCCTTCAATTTCGATGCAGCAGTCACATAGTATTTTCAATTAGTTATTTATTTATTTATTTGTTCAAGCAGTCCATTGATTCCTTCAGTTTAGCATCGAACGGGAGCGGCAACGGTTAAATCATATTTTAAAGTTTAAAAAGCAGTAATTTTTTTTTGGTTTGTATGCCTATGTTATGGTATCGCAATTTAGCACGTGACTAATTTCATTTAGTTGAAATTCACTTGGATAAGGAAATCTTCATTGTCGGGAGACAAATCAGATTGAATTATGCAATGTGTCAGTATATAGCGAGTGAAGACGCAAAATGACTCATATGACGGTTTTTAACTCAAGACAAAAAATCACTATTTACAAAAAAACATTAATTTATGTGTGATCCTGAAAACTTGAAAATATAACATTTTGTACTTTTCTTTCAAAAACATGCAAATAAAATACTTTGCACTTTTCAAAAACATGGAAATAGAATATTTTGCACTTTTCAAAAACATGCAAATAAAACACTTTTTGCAATTTTAAAAAACTCGTAATTTAGCATTTTGGCAACTCATATAGTAATTTTTTTGATTTATTTAACTTTAACTGTTCGTGTCTAATGGGATGTGAATCATATTGATTCTTCCCTCAGGATATGACTTTTTGTTGTTGTATGAGTCAAAACTGTGATACTTGACTTGATGGATTGGAGGATGCGGAAGAAAAGGGGGATTTAATTGAGGGATTCTGATGTGCCATTCTGCATCTGATGAAGATGATGGTGATCTGATTAAAAAACATTGTGTAATGAAGGCGAAGAATTGTAGAGAGACAATAAGTGACGTCAGAAATGAAAATCAAAAATAACCGTTAATGACACGGAGATATGGAGACTCGAGACATGGACAAGGAAAAGGAGCTGTGCAAATTTGAGATACGCTATCTCCATTTTTGTAATTCGCATGAGCCACGTCCTGCATGCTCTCATTGTACTCCGTGCATCGCATGCAGAGTCTCTTTTGATTTGAAGTTGACTTGCGGTATTTTACCTGGAGTTCGTCACTCAGCCAAATGTAACATTAACAAGAGAGTCATCCTGCATTTAGTCTACGTTTTCCCTATTATGCTTTTATGAAATTTATAAAAGGTGTTCAAAACCATGGTTTTTCATGGTTTTTAAATGTGTTAAAAATTTTAATTGTATGTTTTTGAAAATTCAAAATAATTTTTGTTACATATTTTTGAAAAGTGCTTTTTACAAAAGCTTTTAAAAGTTCCATATACATGTTTTGAGAAAATCCCATGTGAAAGATAGCCATTTGCGCAATTATTATGCTGACTACGGGGGATGCTAAAAACGGAGATGGCCCCTTGTATAAGGCATAAGGAAATGTGGAATGTGGACGCGTGACTTGCATACCTGGTGCAATGAAAGAGACTGTCGAAGGAACTGTATGCTAATACATAGTGTAGTGTTACAGTGGTGGTTAGGTGCACTAGGAGAGCAGGTGAGCGTATGGTAATTTGGAATGAGCGAGATATGAGTTTTTGGAAGTAGCGTGTGGAATGTGGAGCGTACGTAGCGTTGGACTGAGCGGAGAAAGTGAGTGTGTGGCCGGAGCCGGAGTCGGGTGGAGGTGAGTGACTTATTCACGGAATTTGTTTCCATTTTCCACCGTCCGTCCGTCCCCCACAACGTTCCCTACTAAAATTCCATTCTCATCAAATATGTAAACAAACTCGTCTGCCCAACTCCAAATGATAAGCGTCGCAGTCATAATCCAAGTTCCCTCCCAACAAATTCAAATGTCTAAACTTCCACCAACAAACAAACAACACACTTTCCTTTCCTTCCTCAAGGATTTCCTGGATTTTCCTTTCCTCTCCCGCCTTGCCCCTTATAAAAAACCGAAAACTCGAAAACCTGAGAAACGGATTAGCTAAATTTAATGACAACAATATAATTTATATTATTGTTATGGTCTGGCATACAATGGACTAAATGGCGATACATATATGGCGGTTGCCTTCTTGAATGGCTGTTAAGGTCCTCAGCCAAAATGTCTTATCTACTCACTGTTCCGGATCCGAAAACCACATTTCCCTGAAAATCAAACATTTCTCGGTTCTGCCTGGATTCAGAATTCATAAAGTCTTTCACTGAAGCATCTATCACTGTCAACTGTCAATGCTATTATCACATTTTCACAACTGTCTCAAAAGTCATCTCCGTCCGTCCATTCATCATTCATTTCCCTGCTGTGTAGGGGATCGTCCATAAATGATGTCATCGGTATCAGGTGGGTCAGTGGGTGTTGTCGGCTAATGTTAAAGATTGCGATGCATACAATGTGGAAGTATGTCTTGAAAACATTTAAATAGAATATTCTGCACTTTTAAAACATGTAAATAGAACATTTTGGACTTTTCAAAAACGTGGACAAAAAAAAATTTTGCACTTCTCAAAAATATGCAAATAGAACATTTTACACTTTTGAGAAACATGCAAACAAAACATTTTGCACTTTTGAAAAATATGTAAATAGATCATTTTGCACTTTTTAAGAACTCGTCATTAACATTTGACGCATGTTTCTCATTTTGTTTTTATGACATAACTTATTTTGATTGTAAAAATAAAATGTCCCACAATTTCTCGGTTTTCTGCGTTTTCATTAAAAGTGGAGCCTTTGCCCGTGAGTTGTCCTCCCCTCAACTCACAAATGCCTGGAAAAGAGAGAAATTCCAAGTATTCTACTCACTCTCGTTTATTAGGGGTCTTCCACAAACTACGTCATGCCAGAAGCCAGAGCGTGTAGCTACTAACGCCTGGAAAGGGCATATTTGTCAAATTCGTTGTCAGGGGTAATTCCAGTGTCCAGTTGTCGTCGTGGTCGCCCTGGAGAAAAGTGCTGAGGAAATTTGGAAACTGGAATTTTTCACCCACATCTTTTCTACACGGAGTCAAAGTCCTGCCGATAAATTTGGATGGAGTAAAAAAAAGCGGAAATGACTAAATACAGAGAAAGAGCCCGCAGGGCAGAGGGATCACGCACCCACCCACGAAAGTGACACAAATACACAAACTATATAGAGTACTACTGATATTTAGTTAAGGGCTCGTCCATAAATGATTTCATCGAATTTCTACTAGGACCGAATATAACCCCAGCAGCTCAATCATCTTTAATATGGGATGTCATCAATACCCAGTTCCCAGTTAGACCCGTGATGCCATTTATGAACGATCCCTAAGCCTCGGAATGAAGGAATGTGGTGGAGTTGGCGTTGGCGGTCCGCAGGGTTCAGTTGCATTATTAGAAAAACAATAATAATAATAATTGTGTGTGGCCATGTGAACTCAGAGATCCGCATCCGCATCGGCGAGATGATGGGAATGAGATGAGATGTGACAGGATGTGTGGAAGATGTGGGAGAAGATGAGGAAAGTAAGTGTTCTTTTTTCGTGTGGAGTGTCTGGGATTTGCTCGAGTTTTATTTTTCGGTTCCCATTGTGTGTTTACATATTCCGCTCCCGCTATTCCATTCCACGCCACCCACCCATCAACCACCACAGCACAGCCACACACAAAACACAATCAGGAATCGGGAAGAATTTTAAGGGGAAACGTGAACATCACCAAAGTCAAAAAGATCACATGACACAATATGATGCCAATCTCCAAAACATTGGATTCCAAAAATTCTAACATCCGTTTGTTTGTATTTTTTGTATTTTTGGAATAAGTCACAAGTACGGCGCTGATCTCAAATTTAATTAGGTAGGTACAAAATGTTGTGGTCTTTAAAGCAAAGTTAGAAATTGGAATAATTAAATTGCTTAAATACGCACTAAAATTTATTAGAAAATGCATACGTTGATGTCATCAATGATGTGGAGAGTCAAAATATTCTAATTGCTAATGTTTTTTTTTGAGACAGTAGGTACATAAATAGTTAGAATACTGCATTACAAGGATTTGAGAAGATGCAAAATCTACAAAAAATGTAAAATGTCATTAGCCTAAAATCATGTAAATAGAACATTTTAAACTCTTGAAAAACATGTAAATAGAATATTTCACTCTTTTTTCAAATCATGTAAATAGAACATTTTGCACCTTTCAAAAATCTGGAAATAGAACATTTTACACCTTTCAAAAAGCTGCAAAAATAACATTTTGAACTTTTCAAAAACATGCCAATTGAACATTTTGCAATTTTTAAAAACCTTAAAATATAATATTTTACACGTTTAAAAAACCATGCAAATAAAACAATTCGCACTTTTCAAAAATAGATAATTAATCTTTAAGCATCTTTCTCATTTCCTGTGTTTTTTGGCATAGCTCATTATAATTACAAGATCTACTGGAAATGGGCCATTTTGCTCCTTCACTCAGCGTACAGTCATCTCTTGTGGAGACAAAAGGAGCTACGTAGCTGACTAATTGATGTGGTGTAAAAGGCAAGTTCTAGTTCCGTGGATATAATTATTATCATTTTTGCCAGCTTCACACCTACGCTGGCCGCTCCACGGCATCCCAAGAAAAGCAGATCCGCTGAACACGTAAATATTTAGAGGGACACCTTCTCCATTTTGTCATCTTCTCATCCCAATAATTCCATTTTCATCTCAAACGTGTCTCCGACTGACGATGAGTGGGTGACGCATCTGCATCACACATAGGGAAACTGCAACTGAGAGTGAAAGTACGGTGCACGAGATACGCCAAATTGCATGTGAATTGTGTGGGAAATACCAACACAGACTAATAATAAAAAGCTATCAATCATGTTTCCGTCCAAATTTACACTTTTTAATTCCCAATTCATTCCACCAGTTAATAATTAATTATGCATTATTCCACATGTTTAGTTAGCCACTTCTCTCTTATCCAACTGGATCACCACTCTTAAGGGATCGTCCGCAAATGACGTCACCAGTGGAAACAATGGTGGCAACCCGGTCCTAAAAATGTGAATACTTGGATGACATCGTATATGGACGACCCATAATAATCTTTATCTAAAGTAGGTGAGGGGTACAAAAAGAGACCCCACACCTAGTTTTCACCGCAGTCAACATTGGTTTTTATGTCACAAATTTTTCGTTGACATTATCTTTGGACGAACCCTTACCGTTCGCAGTCAGTACGTACGAACCAGAACGAGAAACGAAAACCAAAGCGGAACCTCATCTTCCCATTTACAATAATTCCCAATCGTAAAAAAAGATGGAAATTCACAGGGAGGTTAGAAGGGCATAATTAGCCATGTAGAAATACCATTGCGATGTTTTCCATTTATACAGGAGAAGTAGAACGCATTACGATTATCTGTTTTCCTCTGATTCCGACGCTAAAAGTCATCTGTGTGCAAGTGCACTTCTTTATTGCACCATTTTCAAAGAAAATTTCATCTCGTCGGACCAAGTCACAGAGACACATGCAACCGCCACAGCAACAACTACGCAATTAGAGAAAGACCAAGCGACACAGAAGCGAGACACCGTCTGCGTCTGTACTAATTAATTAATTAATTCAAATCTGCATTAAACAGGGCCGGACGAAGGAATTGGTTTTAGGCAGGAATTTAATTGTTTCCATGCAAAAATTAACATTTTGGTTTTATCCATGGTTTTCTGTGGTAACGCAAAATTTTCTATTTGCATCGTTTTGAAAAGGTGCAAAATGTTCGATTTACATGGTTTGAGAAAAGTGGGAAATTTTTTATTCCAATGTTTTTGAAATTTAAAAATACAAATGTCTAAATACATTTTTATTTTTGCATGTTTTTGGAAATTCAAAATATTCTATTTTCATGTATTCCACTAGGAGAATGCCTATGTACCGTATTGATCCAAATAGATCCCGGGTCTCCAATAGATCCCGGGTCTCTAATAGATCCCGGGTCTCGGACAAAGTTTAAAATAGATCCCGGGGGGTAACTTATGGATTCCGGGGGTCTCCAATAGATCCCGGGTCTCTATTAGATCCCGGGTCAAGGACAAAGTTTCACGTATATCCCCCCGGGATCTATTTGGATCATTACGGTACCTCTGTTAAAAGTTCAGATTGTTCTGGGGATTGATCTCGGGTGTCATTAAAGTCCATTTGGAGCTCTCAGTTCCGTGGTTCCCTGAGGGGGAGTTGGAGAGACCGGAAGTGTTCCCATTCAAGGCCGTCGCCCCGTCCCCCCATCCGTCGAGACTACCCATCCCCTTCACCTGAACCCCCTCCCCCGCCACCCCCTCTTCGATTCAGCTCATTCCCACCACCCTCCAATATGATCCATTCGCCCATCCCGTCCATCCGATCCAGTCCTTCCATCATCTCCATCTCACTCCCATGATCACTCTCGGGGGTATCCAGCAGAGGCTCCTCCCTCCGACCACTTCTCCCGCCCCTGCAAATTTATTTAAACATTACATTTCTACCTACATGCATATAGGTAAATCATTTTGTAGCTCTTAAAAAAACATAACAATATTCAAGGGATTGTCCACAAATGATGTCATCCACAAGTCACAATTTTTGGCATTAAAATTGAATATCCTTAGTGGCCAAGTAGCCTCACTGACTCTATTAATGGCGTCATTTGTGTACGATCCCTAGTTTTTTCCAAGATACGTTTTGATTTTGAAACTGTTTGGCTCAACCAAACATATAATTAATACTTATACTTTACTGTAAGTCAGCAGCAGTCAGTAATAATATGGACTTTAACATTTTGCAAGAATTTCAAATATGCTAAATTTAAAAACAAATTGACGTTGTTATTATAGGTACCATCTTTTACAATTATACACGCTTGACCCGTCTACCACTTTGTCTCTGTTAAAGTCTCAGGATTACATTGAAATTGAGAAAAGGCGGTGATTGTCGTTTTGAATGAAACTGCGCAATAAATTGAGGAGCGACATGAACTGCTTCTAATACCTCTGGAAATAAAATGTAAATGTTTTATTTTTATTGTGCAATTTAATGAGAAACAAGATTTGTATTGCCCTTCAATCACAACCGCGCCGCGCACCTTCATTAAACCAAATCAAATCAAATAATATTACTGCGAACGAACTAATGCAGCTTCCATTTCCAGTGTCAGTCTCTCATCCTCCACGTCAACTATCGACTTCCACTTCAAGTGTGGGAACATTTCAACCTCAACCTCATCTCCATGCCAATGTTTGACAACTTTATTACAGCCACACAACACAAGTGAACTGACAATGAGTAGTGGCTCAAGAATCTCATCTCGCACTCATGACGCAACCATCTACCAACTCGTATAAGGGATCGTCCGTAAATGATGTCACAGGTAATGTCTACTTGGCTACTGATGACATCCCATGTCAAAGAAAGCTATTTGAGCAATGGTCCAGCTGATATGTCAGGGCGGTCATATAGGGTCCAAAAAATGGTTATTTTATGACGTCATTTTTGGACGAGTCCTAAATTGGATGCAGCATAAAATCCTATGAGAGAGATGAAATAACAAAAAAAAATCCTCAGAGGACTTGTCAGAAATGCAAAATCTATGAGAACTAAACTCAACTAAACAAATTCGAATGCAAAGCACTTTTCTACGACTCTGCAAATGGCAAATCTCACAAACTCGCACTAAACAATGACAAAGACACGAACAACACAGCAATCGCACAGAAAAAACAAGCGAAAAAAAATGGTAAAAAAAATATTCCAAAGGGATTCACAATTTTTACATAGTTAGGATTATTCCGCATATTTCAATTTTTTTGCCGATCTCTTTATTTTTGTTAAACTACTATAAAAGTGGCGTCTTTTTTGTTACAAAGGCACACGGCACGCCGGCACGCTAACTCAACTTACTCATACAAAACAGAGACGCAAACGGTGCAGTGGTTTATTATGCCAAAAGTTCCATTGCCCCGATGAAAAACATACGTAATGGCACTATTTATCGATGATGAAGGTTTTTACCGTTTTGCGATTAGGATTTTTTTTGTGTAGGTAACTTATCAAGGCATGACTTGGAAAAATGTTATAATTTCAAATAGTCCTAATTACGTTAAATTTTGTGTTAAAGTTGTCGCTTTGATTTTCTGCCAACGCTAAACAAACGTAGATGCCCGAAGTAGATGCTGAGCTTATAGCGAATTGTTTTAATCATTGAAAAACTTTGTTTATATAGGAAGGCTAGCATAAAATCTTTGCAGTTAGTGTCCGTAAAATCAGGCTAAGTTACAAGTTGTGCTAGCAAAAATTTACGGGATTTAAGTGGTGCTGGTACAAGTGCATTTTATAACAGGACAGGTTAAAGTTGGTAAGCTGGTACGAGTGTGCTAGGTACGAACTTTGCTGGTACCATTAGGCAGGGTACAAGCGACTTAAAAGATCTTGTTGAGAATTGCGCCAGTACGAGAGAGGTTAGTGCAGGGTTTAGTGAGCCGGGTACGCCTAGTGCCAATGCGAGTGGCCTTCGTAAGAAAGGCACCTGCACGAATGGGTAAGAAACGAAATTTGATGCATCTGGTGGACCAGGTACGAGTGGTACAGCTAGGTTTGTAAAAACTTGCTTATGTCTGGTCAATAGGTTATGTTGGGTAGTGATGGCCCAAAGATATGCCGTAAGGCTCTCAATAGAAGCGCTTATCTTCTATTGAAAATAAAAAGTTTGAGCTGGAAAAATTAACATTACAGCCCATGGCAAAACCCCTAGCCACTATTAGAGGATGGCCTCTATTCGAGACCTAGATTCTTTTTGTAGCTTCACGGTACGTTTACCTGATACATATTCAAAGTGAAGTCATTACGGCATCACCCTCATAAACAAGTGATATTTTTTTGACGTCAGTTACAGACGATCCTAATAAAAGAGTGATATTTTTTGACGTTATCAACAGACGATCCCAATAAACGAGTGATATTCTTGTAACGTCATTTACGAACGATCCCAATAACCGCATATTATTTTTTGTGACGTCATTTACGGAAGACCCTAATAAACAACTAACTAATGACAGTGGGGGTCCCTAAAATGGTAAAATTTGTATGACGCCATTTATGAGCGATCCATGCATACATACTAGTAAAATCTTATGTTGAGGATATATTTCAACCTAATTTTTGAACTAATGACAGTGGGGGTCCTTAAAATGGTAAAATTTGTATGACCTAATTTATGGACGATCCCTGCATGCATATTAGTAAAAATCGATGTTACTGTAACAACTAGCATTAAAGAGTAAGGCAGCGTAGGTTAGAAAATTTACCTTTAACATCAGTTTTAAACGCTTCCTGACACTGGGTTTTCTATGGTATGTATATCTGAAGTTTTCTATGGTACTTTCTACGGAATGTCAGGTATATATATTATATATGGGAGGTGCGGCGAATGTACCTACCTACTTACGATTAGCTTTAGTGGCAAGTATTGAAATGCATGTAAAGTATTGCCAGAGACCCGTTTTTCGTAGCATTCATTTTATTACTCAAAAGTTGGTTCATTGAATCGTGAATTGTGAAAAACTGGTAAATCCGATTAATTACAAAAACAATAGGGTTCTATTCCATCGCATTTACGATTATTTTAAAATTTGAAAAATTTAAGTTTGAAACTGTGACCTGTGGAGCACGACAAAAAAATATCGACAGACAGACAGACGGACATCGCCGTTCCCATAGATGCTGAAGCTCAGCAACTAAAAAGCGTTATAACTTAAAAGTTCACTAACTTCACTTAAGATTTTAGTACTATTAAAAAGGGCCAAAAAATTCTGTAAAGAAATCAGCAAACATTAGCCTCCCGTTATTGCCTTCTTCGGAGAAATTGAATTTGAAAAGCAGTACCTAGTATATTCATGATTCTAGGGTCTGTCCATATGTTGCACATTCCCCATATGACCAAAATGTATAATGAACACGATAATTGTTTACATTTATCATTTAAATATAATATAAGACCTTGTTTTTTTATAGCACCTCTGAAACTTGGTAATAAATGATGATTTTAAAATGTTTGCGTTATTAAGGTGGGGGTGCAGTAATTGGCTAATGAGCATAGATAATATACGAATGTTCTCAAAAAAGTTAATTTTTCTAAAATCGAGCTTTTTATGTGGTTTTGTGTTTGTCTAGGCAAGCTACTATCATGTTCTGCACATTATTATTCACAAAAACTGAACTTTTATCGAGCGCTTCGTATTATTTTTCAACGGAGCCATAGTAAAGGGTACTAGAAATGGAGATATTTTGATAATGCCATTTATGGACAACCCCAAACTTGCGTCTTGGCTCTTGGCTGATGGCTGTAACACTCATAGTCAGAGTGAAAGTCAGAGAGTTCAGAGTGTGCATATTACATGCAGAAAAACTTGTCGCCATAGGGCAACTGGGCTAAACGAAGAAAAACTATATCCCCGGAAGCACAGCTGGCATCGTATTACAATTTGCCAGCCATGGTTCAAATTTTCAACGCTCGTGCCGTCGTGCCCAGCCAAGAGCCATATGTCCTGGCTGCTGCTGCTGGAGTGGGAGGCGGGAGGTATCACAAATGGCGTCATTGGTTATATACGGTGATCAAATCGTGAAATAGTGACACGTAATGATGGAGATAGCCATTTATGCAATGGTTAAGGACATGACAGGGGGGTGGGTGGGTTTAAAAAATCAAGAATTTCGATGGCGCCATTTGTGATAGCTCCCATGGCTATCTACTCAAATTCTAATTCGAATTTGAATTTCTTCAATTCAAACAACAGTCCTAATTCCAAGACGAATTCTAATTCTCATGGAAAATTATTTAATTTTAACATTGCGAGCCTATCGAATGAAGAGCGGAGTCAGACAATCAAGGAATCAGACAAGTCAGAATCAGTCAAGATCATTATTATAATGACTCCTATTTGGGGCTGAGAGTTCAGTACTTGTGGTATCCCTACTCCCTACTCGAATAAGTCCATGATCTCTGCTCTTTAGCATAGGAAGAATGGACCGGAGCATCCTATGTCCTAGTGTTCTCGTCATGGGCTCCGGCACTTGGTCCATCTGTGCAAATACTTCCTATGATGCGTATGTTGCAAAGGACTATGCTGCTAGTTTGACACAATTTGTTCTTGTAAGCTTTTTCTTGTCATAGTTGATATTACAAATTAAATATTCATAATTTAATTTTTCTAAAGCGTATCAGCGATTAATATTTATTTATAAGTTGTCAGAATGTATAATATAACATTATTAAAAGTTGTTAAATGTTTTATTTGCATGTTTTTGAAATGTACAAAAATGTTTATTTTGCATGTTTTTAAAAAGTCAAAATATTCATTTATTTACGCATTTTTGAAAAGTGCAAAATGTTCGATTTACATGTTTTTTGAATATTTAATAGCAGCGGAGGCTGCATGCGCTGGCCACATTACAGGGCCGTGGTCATTAGTTTATTGAAGTTTTCGTGTTTATTTACTGGTACACTGGTACCACTGCATTGTTTATTAGATTTTTTATTTTATTTTCGTTGATTTCAAATGTTTACAAAGTACTGACATTTACTTTGAATTCTAAGATAAGACTACGGCACGCACAGGAAAGTGAAGATAGTTGTATTTCATTTTGCATTTAGTTGATTTCGAAATAGTATGATGTAACGCGCCCTGAACGGTTTTTGTTTAAGTTAAATTCTAAAGTAACTTTTATTTTACTTTGCTTGCAGGATGTGGTGAAAATCAGTTTAGTTGTCATGATCCTTACGAGAATAATATTAAGGAGACAAGTCAGTGCGTTAGTATGGACGAGCGATGTGATGGAAAATCCGACTGTGTCAACAATCAAGACGAACGAAACTGCTTCAGATTAGGAAGCGTCTACAAAAATGTAAGTTTAATAATGTAATACGTAGAACCTTGAATCCTATTTTTATTTTCCATTCTATCTTCCAAAAATGTGTGTTCCAAAACTACTAGTATTTCTCCTGTGATACTTATTACCGCCTGTGAAGAACCAAAACTACACATATCCAATTTAAGCTGAATGCACAATCAAAACGAGCTGTAAAAACATGAAATGAGAAAGATGCGTCTAGAATGTTAATTAGAAGTTTTCGCAAAGTTCAAATTGTTCTATTTACCTAGACATGTTTTTAAAAAGTGTGAATTGTTCTATTTACATTGTTTTGAAAAGTGTAAAATGTTGTATTTGCATGTTTTCGAAAAGTGCAAATTGTTTTAATTCCATGTTTTCGAAAAGGTGTAAAATGATGTAATTCTACGTTTTTTAAAAGATGTAAAAATTCTAATTCCATGTTTTTGAAAAGTGCAAAATGGTCTATTTACATGCTTTCATGATCACGTTATTTCAATATTCTTGTAAATAGTACATAATTTTGTTAGCTAAAAATGGAAATGGGTCATATTAGTTCTTCACACACGGTAATGGTATGTATGCATTACATTTAACTTCTAGACACAGGGCGTCTTCTCGGATGGGCTCGTTCAGAAGAATATGGGTGGGAAATGGTATTTTATCTGCCTGCAAGACAGAAGTTTCCGATTTCATGCTCAAGAAGATTTCTCAAAAGGTATGCCAGAGTATTGTGGGTGACATTACCGGTAGTGACCTTCGCCCCGGTCACAACATCAGAGTACACAGACCTTCCTTATGCCTTTATGGGGGATTCCGATGCCAAGTTTGAAGTTTCTCCAGGAGGTTGTCCAGGAAAACAGTCCAGTCTATTTTGGGCATTGGCGGCTATTGTACTTTCTCAGTCTTCTGTAGGAATCAATTATAATGCATTGAGATCCATTCCATTTAAATTACATCCATTCCAAATTACATTGTAAATGGCTCTCTGCAATTGTTAACATGTAGGTACGAGTAAAAACGAAGGAAGCAATGACAACACCTACCTACGGTATTTGCATGCTGGATGCGGATGCTACAAGTAAACACGCGGAGAGTTTGCAATCGTAATACTACATTTATAGCATTCCAGAACAGTGTTTACAAATATATGTGTACCTTGTCTACAAATATAACTGTAACGTGTTTACAAATGTATTTGTGAACACTGTTCTGGAATGCTACAAATGTACTTAGTATTACGATTGCAAACTCTCCGCGTTGTCTACTTATAACATCCGCATCCAGCATGCAAATGCCGTAGGTAGGTGTTGTCATTGCTTCCTTCGTTTTTACTCGTACCTGCTACAGCTTTACCTTGCTGACTCATAGGCCTGCGGCCTTAAGCAAAACATATTATTTCTAATCGGATTAATCGCAACCGCAACTATGTCAAGTTCAATAGTCCCAACCCCGAAAAATTCCTACATTGGTTTGTATTCTGATTATTTTATCTAGAGACGACTCGACTGTGGAATCCCTTCTAAAGAAGCACCAAGACCTGGGTGACGACACATGCGAATTCATGAGGATGAATTCGAGGAAGTTGTGAAGCTTGGGGCAAGTTCAGTCAGAAATAATCCAAAGGCGAAGTAAGTGCCTGAGAGGCTGGAAACTGTGAAGGAGCAGAGGAACGCTCTCCACCGAGGCTGGGAAGAGAAGGGGGATTGGCTCTGGCAAGCAACGGATCTGCAAATGTTTAATTGGGATGAGGATCATATTGACACAGCCACCGCTAGCCACCTCCAGTCATCACGCATTTTTGAGCTATGATGATCTGCGCTCCACTCTGGACGAAGTGGAGGGGCTCATGAAGAGACATCAAGACTTCGAGAATACACTCGTCGCTCAGGATGAGCGACTTAAATTATTTCGTGAGATGGCCAATAAATAATATGATGCCCGCCACTATGACTCTCAGAATACTGATGATCGCCGGAAGGGAGTCAAGGAAGGAGCGAAAAAGAGAAAGGAGAATCTAGCTAAATCAAATAAATATCATTGTTTCCAAGCTGAAGTGGATGCTATGAAATCCTGGATTGTGGAGAAAACGGAAATAGCCAAGGATGCGTCGAATCTTTGCAAGGATTTAAAAATCTTGAAAGGAAACTCCAGAAACATGAAGCATTCACTCAAGAGCTCACCGCTAATGAAATTCAACTTAAGAATATTAATAAAGCTGGAGCCCAGCTCATGATTGAGAATAAGAGGAGAAAGGACGATATTGCCAAAGAGCTGAAGGAGCTCAATGAAGCTTAGGATCAACTCCGTGTTCTGAGTGAAGACAAGCGAACCAAATTAATTCAAAGCTGATGCTCAGCACACCTACAATAAAACCATCGAGAGAGAACGTTCGTCTCAAATTGGATGAGATGGAGAACCAACTGAATAGTAAGGAGATCGGAACGGATCGTCGGGCTTGTAAAGAGAATTTGAAGAAATATCAACTATTAGAGAGTGAAGTTAACTCATGGGATGATAAATTAGCAGATCTCTATAAACACAGGGATGGGATACAGGCAGATGGACATTTTGACTGGTAGAGGATTAGGAAAAATGTTCAAGATTGTTTGGACCGTCTCAAGAGTTCGAAAGATCCTGCTAATGAGCGGCGACGAGCACTGGAGGAGCTTTTAAGATTTTATGACTTCGTCTTTGAAATTAATGATGAGCTTAAGTGGATTTAAGAGCATGCGACGGCAGCTACAAGTTAAAAACTCCCCTAAGATTTACATCCAGCACAAGCACTTTTCAAACACATAAGTAATTAGAAGCAAAAATCGTGAGGCATCATCCCATGATTGAGAAAACTCTCGCAAATGGAGCTTATTTAATTTCACAGAAACATCCCGAGAAGGAAAATGTAATTCAATCACGAAAAATTGGGATAATAGATCTTTTTTGAAATACCTATCTAGGTAAATATTGTGAAGGCTGGCACCTAAAATGTAATTTAAAAAATATTTTGTGTAGATTCATGAAAATGTGGGTTACTGAGAGATTCTTGGAAATAATTAGAAGATGCAGCTAAGGACCGAACGAAACGACTTGATCTAGCATCAAAAGCTCAACAATTCTTCTCTGACGCCAGTCAATTGGAAACTGAGGTGAATAAAAAAAATCATATTTTATCGTAAAAAGATTTGGAAAACAAAAGGATGCTTCCGTAAGCTACTCACGAAGCACAAGGTACACCTATTGAACTCCTAAAATGATAATTTATTTTGAATTTTGACTTCAAGCAAAGCTATATATTTTATAGAAAATATTTTACGTATGAATTTTGTAGGGTCTGGAATTAGAAATGGATTCTGACTGTGGTCTAGTGAATAGGATGAGATTTTTTGGCTATTTTTATCAAAATTAGTATTTACTTTTAATTTAATGCCAAGTTTGATATATTATTTATTGTTTTTTAATGGGTGGGGTACATTGAGAAGATTTAGTTTTGGTTTTTTGTCTACGTTAAAATAGCAAGTTGTTTTTAGTCCCCTTCTTTAAATCTCCTGTTTTTCCTGGTTTTTATCACAAATGATGGTGTGATACAGAGTATAAAATAATGCATATAAAATATATTACTTTTTTGTCTATCGATTACTAAAAACAGCTTTATCAGTAGAATGAATTTGTATGTTTTGAATTCATACGTTGTTCAAATTGACAGGGGAAGGGACGACAAGTTGAATTGGTAATTAGGAATAGTGGAATAAGTGGAACTAATTGGCTTAATTATTTTAGTACTATCTTTAGCGATCATTATTAGTAAAAAACAAATTAATAAAAGACTTCCTAATTTTTTGTTTTGTAGTGACAATATCCCTCAACTAGCTTTACAGAAGCATCAAATTATTTGGTAAGCGGTGAATTTTCCATTTTTGTTTCAACTTTTCCTCATCTAACTCTGTCCTTTCAATAATAATAATCATAAATTAATATACATTTACCTTAATTAATCTTGAAATCTTGACGATGTAGGTACGTAGGTACCTATATATAATAAGGCTGTCCAGGCTGTTTTTTTATCATCGTATATCTGTTATTCTTATAGTTTTGTTCTTGCTTTCTGGTTTTTTTCTGGTTTAGTGGTTCTTGTATTGAAACTGTGCAAAAAAACTTATCTACAATAACCTAATTATTGCATAATAATTTTGAACGTATGTGCTACTTGTGCAGGTTGTTTCTTGTAATTTTGTTTGCTTGTAATCATAATATTACGTTATAGGCAATGAATTGTGTTAATGCTGTGGGTTGTAATAAATTACAATTAAATGTAATTTTGTAGCAAAAATTGGAACAACCCCCTTGCTCATATCTATCTACAGACAAAATTAAAATAACAAGTTCATGAAAGCATGTAAATAGTACCTTGTGCATTTTTCAAAAAACGAGTGAATCAGAATATTTAATATTTTGCACTTTTGAAAAAGCATGTAAATTGAACATTGTGATCTTTTTAAACACATGTAAATAGATTATATTGTACCATTGAAAAACATGTAAATAGCATGAATTGGAAATAGGTCATTTTGGTTCTTTATAGACGATGAAATTATTAAAGTTTTAATTTAGGTTAGACCAATTTGATTTTGCAATGTGCGTTAAGAAATATTGTTGAAACTAAATTAATTATTTTTTTGTAAAGGTTCGTGATCTTATAAAGTGGTCTGCGTCCCTCCAGAGTACAATGCTCACCCTGGAGAAGGTGCGAGGCGAGACACAGCGAGTGCTCACATCCTTAAGACAGAGCATGACCGTCTAAAAGGAGAGAATGAGGCAAGGGAAGAGAAATTTCAAAATGTGATAAGTTTGGGTCAGTTCATGATTGAAGATGAGCACTCTGCCTCCATGGAAGTGTCTGAGAAAATTGAAATTCTCTCCCGTAAAAAAGATCGTCTTGAACTGGCTTGGGAGAAGAAGAAAATCAATTTAGGTAGATCAACTCATCGATCTTCAAATCTTTCTCCGAGATGCGAAGCAACTGGACACTCATTGTAATTCTCAGGAAGTGACGCTGAGCAGTACAGCAGACTTGGCCGAGACTGTCGAGGAAGTGGATACTCAGCCTAAGAAGCATGATGCGTTTGAATAGCTCCTTCAGACCCAAAAAGAATTTTAATCTCCTTTAAGATCAAGGCGGGAAGCTCATTCGACAAAATCACTTTGAATCCCCGACGGTCAAGATCCAAATGACAGAAGTTGCTGAGCATTGAGCTCGTGTCAAGTCTCTTAGGAAGAAGCGGATGGCGAAACTTGAGATAATTTTTTCCACGTTCAGTTCCTTCGTGATGTGGCTGGAAGTTGGATTGATGAGAAAATAAGAAATTTGAAGTTGACGCCACACAAAGCTCCGTCACGGCCGTCACCACATTAGAGAAAAAGATTAAAAAATTAAAGAAACATGAAGCATTTGAAGCTGAACTCTCCCCAAATGAACTTCAAATCCTTCTAATTATGAATAAAGGACAGCCGCTCGTGGGTAAAAATCACGAGAAATCCAAAGAGATTCAAGAGCAAATGATGCACTTCTTAGAGGAATTGAAGAATGTATTAACACAATCTAAAAATTGTGGGAGAGGTCTCGAAGAAGCACAGGACATCCTTGATTTTAATAATCAAGTCGAAAAGGTTGAATAGATTCGAGAAAAGGAACTTCTTGTGGTGGCGAGTGACGTGGAACAGGACACTGTCAAGAAATCCAGAGGAAATTAGATGATGTCAACTCGGATATGTTAGTGGACGATTTTGGCATTAAAAGTATCGATCAACTTGCAGAGAAACTCGAAAAACAAAACCCGAATCCAAGTGGACACAAACCCGTAGAAGAGCGTAAAACTCTTAATTCGCTTGCACGAATTAATGAGAAGATGCTCCCTATGTCTGTGGATGACGTAAGCAAAGATTAGGACAGTGTTGAGAGTCTCCTCCGACGTCAAGATGCCCAGGAACGGGACATGAGTGCCATAGGTCAAAAGCTGAGTGACCTGACTAATGAACAGTCTAGACTCATTCACAAGTTCCCGGAGGAGGAGAAGCCCATCGCGGGTAAACTCGGCGGGGTTCAGTTTTCATGGGATGAGCTCAGCACGGCTTGTACTAATTGGCGAAAAGCCCTCTCCGACTCATACACTCTTCACAAGTTCATGAAAGACCTGAGAGAGCTAGATATTTGGGTGGCGGACATGATGGACCAAGTGGGGACAGGGGACCTGCCGAGCTCGAACATGGAAGCTGAAGCCCTCCTCCAACTACATCGAGAGCGGAAAGCCGAGATTTTAGGACGACAGGACAATTTCAACACCCTTAAAAAATTCGGACGTCGCCTAGTAACCGACGGGCACTCCTCCAACACGGACTTAAAAAACGGCATTGAGCAATTGGAAGGTTTGCGTAGCAAACTCCACTCTAGCTGTTAAGAGAGGGAGGACAAGCTGAAGCAAGCTCAGCAATTACAACAATTTAATAAAATTGCTAATCTATGGAAGCAACTCCAAGACTCAACAACCCTGAGAAAAGATCGACTTCACGAAGCTTACCAAGCCCTTCTGTTCAATGAGAAATTGAATGATTTGGACATTTGGATGGATGACCTGGAGGGTCAGCTTGGGAGTGAAGATCACGGGAAGGACTTGGCCTCGGTTCAACATCTCCTCAATAAATGGCATCCGCTCAACAATGAATTCACTCATCACGGAGAACAAATCTAGCAGATTAGGCAGAGCGCGTCCGCCATTGAGAAGTCCAATCACTTTCTCAAGGATGATGTCAAAGAGAGGGTGGATGGGATTTCAAAGAGGTATTCTGCCCTATAAGAGCCGGTCCACATATGAAAGGATAATTTGGAAGATGCTCTCAAACTCTGTCAATTCATGAAAGACATCGAAGATGAGCTCCAGTGGATGTTAGAAAAGGAACCTGTCGCCTTCTCCGAAGACCTTGGAACAAGCCTTCCGAGAGTCTAGTCCCTCCAAAAGAAACATACCGCACTCGAGGCGGAAATCCAAACCAATGAACCTTTCGTTGTGAGCTTGGTCACACGAGGACAACAGATGGTCCGCTCGAAGCACTTTGCCTCCAAAGAGATTTCCGGGAAAATCGTGACAGTTCAAGGGAAGTTCTTCTCACTGAAGGATGAAGCCACGCTTAGGAAGCCTCGTCTCGTGGATGCTGTTCAGAGTCTATCATTCTGCACGGAGGCGCCTGAGGCGAACACTTGGATGATGGGGAAGAAACCCTACCTCTTTTCCGTCGACTATGGGAAGGACGAAAACTCAGTTGAGTCTCATGAAGAAATTAGAAGTGAATCAGCGGGATTTGCTCAACCTTGGTCTGACGATGAATAAATTAATTCAGACAAGTCAAGACTTGATCAAGAGGAATCACTTTGACATTGAAAACATCCAAGTAGTGACCGAGGAAGTAAAAGAGAATTATTCGGAACTTCAGAAACTGTCGTATAAGCGGAAGCAGAGGCTCATCGATGCAGAGAAATTATTCCGTTTTGGTCGGGATGCAGATGAAGTCGGAGAATGGACCGGGGAGCAAATGAACATCGCTGGGAGTGAAGACGAAAGAGATGTGGGGCATGTTGAGATCCTCATTCAAAAATTTAGGGCTTTCATGACGACACTCAATAATACCGGGGAGAATCGAATCGCAGCTGCTCAACATTCTGCAGATCATCTCATCGAGGAGGGTCATCCAGAGCCGGAGAAGATTACTGGGAAGGCGAAAGAGATCAAGAATGTGTGGGAGGAGTGCAAGGAGCTAGTGAGTGCTCGACAAGAGGCTTCATGGGGCGAAGCAATTCAACGGTGAGATTAATTAAATTAAATTACCATGTAAGTAAATGGAGACTGAATGTATTCTGCAGTTCTACTATACATATCGGCGATCCACATGTTATGTGCATTTGAATAACGTAAAAGGATTATGGATTATGTATGACGCTTATGTGTATTTCGAATTGCTATTCCAGAAACGCTTCGTGAAAGAACTCAAACTACGGGAAGAATTTCTTTCGTATTCGTAAAGAATTATTGCCTCACAAGGATACGGGGGAATTGGTCGAGTTTTACTATTTGTGGAAGAAGACTCTGGGTGCAGTTCCAAGTCGAACTCACCGACGTCATCGAAGAAAAAGCGTTCTTCGCCGGATCCGGGCTCCAAGGAATTCTATAAATAATAAACAGAAACCCGGTATGACCCACGACAACAAAAAACTTATATTCCCTAGCAAAAGTTCATTGCAATTCTTATCAAGGTTAAGCGTTCTAATTGCCGTCTGGTTTTTTCATTTTTGAAATTTTTTACAGGAGATTTAAGTTCTGCGAGCGAAAAGGATTATTCTGAAAAAAGACTCGGACTCGCGTGATCTCAATGGCTACCACTGCATACACTGCTATGCTACAAGTACGAGGGTTTTCGTCCTTATTCTCTTCTCTTATTTAATTACTCCTTACGTGCCACGTATAGCCACTCAGTTTTAGAAAAACTCGAGGTAGAGATAAATAAATATGTGATGTATAGTATGTGCAGAACCAAAATGAGCCACTTCCAATTTAAGCTACAATTAAAATGATTTGATGAATTAAAATGAAAAGCGTAAAATGTTTTAGTTGGATACGTATTTTTGGAAAGAGTGAAATGCTCTATTTGCATATTTTTAAAAAGTGTAGTGTTCTTTTTGCATTTTTTTTGAAAAGTGTAAAATGTTCTACTTGCATATTTTTGAAAAGTGTAGTGTTCTTTTTGCATTTTTTTGAAAAGTGTAAAATGTTCTACTTACATATTTTTGAAAAGTGTAAAATGATGTATTTGCATATTTTTGAAAAGTGTAAAGTGTTCTATTTGCATATTTCTGAAAAGTGTGAAGTGTTCTATTTTTATGTTTCTGAAAAGTGTAAAGTGTTCTATTTGCATTTTTTCGAAAAATGTTCTGCGTGTGATGGGAAGATGTTAATGTTGGATTTGTGGTTGTAGATTGTGTGGAAGTGGAAGGAGTGCTCTTGTAAACAGATGGAAGATCAGAAGGAACACATTTGTAAGTTCCGTCTGTTTACAAGTGCATTCGTGTATTTCTTTCGCGTGTTTACAAATGTGACATGCTGAGTGTTTGCAATCGTGGATGCTTACAGAAGCATTCACGGCTGCTAACCATAGGAATAGCATGGAGCTTTTCGGCAAGAGCAGCTTGGCTATGCAATTTCATTGGCCGTACATAATAAACTGTGTGAACGATTTTTATCCCAATGTTCTATTTGCATCTATTTGAAAAGAGCGAAATGTTCTATTTACATGTTTTTGAAAGGTGCAAATTATTCTGTTTGCATGTTTTTGAAAAGTGTAGAATGTTCTATTTGCATGTTTTTAAAAAGTGTAAAGTGTTCTAATTACACGATTTTAAAAAACTGCAAAATGTTTGGTTTACATGCTTCTGTAAAGACAAAAATGTTCTAATTGCACGTTTTTTAAAAACTGCAAAATATTCGAGTTAGGTACGTATACGTATGAGTACGCCAATACTAATAATTTTGAATTTATTGTAATAATCCGAATGATGGTCCATGGTTTCCTTAAAATCCCTTAATAAGCAGGTAACTATGTAAATGTTGATGAAAACTCAGTTAATTGGAGAAATGACATAGTATTTTAGAATATCGTGTGTGAAGCTTGGCTTTTGTTCCGTTTTGAATTGACATAATTAGAATAACGCTCGAAGCAGACTAAAGAGAGGGAGTGGAACGATTAAACCAGAGTTGAAAATTTCAGGGCGGAAGTCTCCTGGGGCAGCGAGCAACACGTCGTCTCTCAGCGATAAAAGCAAAAATAAGGTCAGACACAAAATAACTCAATCACAAAATTATGAAAATTATATACAGTTTATTGAGGTACCTTATTATATGTATTTACATAAAAGTAATCGAGGTAACAATAATGCATATTTCATTTCTCTCAATTTCACTTCAAAGCTTCAATTCAATTGTAGGTAATTCTTTAATAACATTTTAAAAAATGAAAGAGGTAAAAAGTAACAGGATTCCTTGTTTTTCAATTTAAGAAAGAAACGCGAGCATGATTTTAAAGTTTGTTGGCAAAATGTTTCCTCAGTTCCGTTTTCTGTTGTTCCCATCCATCCTCTAGATTTTTCCCTGTCACCATAAAGAATGAAAAAAAAAATTGGGAAAAGGAATTCGTAAATGTTGACGGGATAAATTATAAGATTAGTTTCACACTCTTTGAAACATTTTTCCTTCCTGCAGGTTTTTTGTTTGTGTCTGTGTGTGTTTGTCTTTGACTTTTGTATTTTTCTTCATGTGGATTTAATTTGCTTTGTCAAAAATCTCGTCTCATGTCGCTTTGTCAGCCGACCTAAAAGTTTGTTTTTCTCTTTTTGGCTCACTTACCTAAGATTCTATTAGTAAAAATGTATTAAAAAAGTTGTTAATCTGAAACGTAGAAAATATCCGAGGGTGACACAAACAATGGCATCATAATGTAAAGAAAGAAAAATATTTAAAATACCTATGTAATATACATATGGAGTAGAATTTGTTTATTTTCTACAGCACATAGAAATTCTTTAATATTCTTCTAATTCTTTTTTGGGCAGTTTGCCTGCTATTTTTTCACTTGAGTTTAATAGGAGGACCTAATAATATGGTTCGTAATTTTTTAATAATAGTGGTAGTAATTGGATTTAATTAGATCATTAGGGTTTCACTTAAAAAAAGGATACACATTCACGTCTTATGTGTCATGTAGTCAATTATTACAAAATAAAATCATTTTGTTTTGTGGTAGTCGTTTTAAATTTTTGTTAGTGTTAAATGTAGAAGCGAGTTCGTATTCATTTTTACACATTTTTTGTTTGTTGTTTTTTTTAGATACTTTGAAGGGATTTATTTCTATTTATGAGTAGAGAAAATTGTAGAATTTTTGTAGACAAGGATTTGTTTTGTTTTTTATTACTATAAATAATTAGGGATAAATGATGAGGGATGCGTTTTGTATTTGTAAATTGCACGTTTTTTACATAGGCACTTAATACAGTGTGGTATATGGCTAAAGGTGATGGAGAAAATTAATCATTCCTCCTGAATTTTTTTTTCAAACTGTTCCAAAAAGGTGTAGCAGTATAGCGTCTGTAGCAACAATTAGCAAAAAGTCCGCTCAGTCAGCATAATGTGCCAGTTTCAGTTTCAAAATCAACTATCTATTCTTGTAATTTAAAACGTTGAACGTAAATATTTGGAAATTATACAGTTAGCTCCATTTGCAGTTTAAAAAGCTTTGCAACAGAAGTTCGTGTTTTTGCACGAATAATAGCAGCGTGTGTCTATTTATTGTGTGAAGTGTTTGAGTGGAGTATGGCGCCATGGCCGGGCGGCCGAGTATTAGAAAATGTAGAGATCTCGGCGGTTCGGGTTTGGTAGAATGAGGCATGAGGGTAGATTGGTCGATAGATGTTTCGTTTGTCGGGTGATAAATGAGTCGAGTTGGACTGAGCGACTTTAGAAATGGCTCCACTTTGGACCATCATCATCATCATCTCTGTCGTCTTCTTTTCACTTGTTTCTTGGTTCGTGTGTAGCGCATCCTCTCTCATCTCATGATCTCATCTCACGCATCATCCCAGACAAAAGCTTTCCCTGTCTGACTCATGCAAGAGATGCGGGTTCATGTGGAATGGTGGTGGTGTGAGGAGTGTGATTATTTAGATGACACGAAGATGTGATTTTCTCATTTGATCTCTCATATAAAACGAAAGAATAGATGTCAAGTATCTCTTACCACTTTTCTCTATGTATTCCGTCCACAGTGGTGTACTAAAGAATTGTTATTTTCTCCTTTTTTTCTTGTTGTTCACAGTATTTGATCCGATCAGTTGCATTCTCCTAAAATCTTCAACACAATTATCAAGCAAATCTCGCCCCACACACCAAGTTCTTCTCGTTTTATTAGTCTTTGGCTCATTAGCTATGCTATACTGTTTCTAGCAATATTACCGACGACCAGCGTGTCAATTGCCAATCTAATTAAAGCATGATAATTTGCAATATTTTTAATCCAGTTTGTAATAATTTATGAAGTTTTAAAAAATATACTTTTGACTTTTTTGTTTTTCCATGTACTTGAAAACGAATTAAGATTTTAATTTTAGATTCGGATTTCGCAAACTATTATTTTTTTACAGCAGTCCTCGTACACTGCAGTTCTGGTTTTGGCAGCGTCCTCATTTTTAAAACTTAGATAGATGCTTTAAGCAGATATGTCGTCAATATTAATTAAATTGAAAGTTTAAAATATTCTAAATTCCGCTCTGTACTTGACACACATGACAGGAATTGTCAAAATGTTGTTTGGCGCTTCTAATTTTGAGTCTTGTTTATTTTGTGGTGAGATTAAATGAGCTGTTGATTTTGATTGGAGATGTGATTTTTGTAAAGCAGATGAGAGATAAAAGAATTCCATTGTGTTATTGTTCCCTTTTGGATGTGTGCTGTGCTCTTGGCTTTGCTGGAGTCTTTATCTTTCACAAAAGATCCCAATCACAATCTCGTCCTTGTTGAGACGCTTTCACAGTTTATACACGGCCCACGGATACATACGGAGCAGAGGCTGATCACTTAATTATCACGTCGCGTTACAATTATGAGAGTGAAATTGCGATCCTTTGCTGAATAAGTGTGGCAGGAGCAGGGGCGAGACCCTTTTTTAGCACCCTTTTTCTACTGTAATTTGTGAGTGACCCCTTCTTATGATGAGATGTGATGGGATTTATTATGGGTTTCTCACCCCTGTCTCTGTCCTCCCGTCTCGTTTCGGCACAATTAGCCCTAATCCCAGGGCCGGACGAAGGAACTTCTTTTAGGCAGCGATTTATTTCAGACCCAAGAATTGGGAATTAACCAGAAGAGGAGTGTCCCTACCTAATAAAGGACAATGCGATTACCCTAATGACCTGCCCACACAACCACAACAAATCAAACTCCGCCCCCTTGACCACTTGAGCTCAGTTTAAGTATCGCTCCCCATTTCCTCCAAATTCCAGTTCCTAATCACTAATCACCATGTTCTCTCTTTCCATCTCCACTTCCGCACTTTGATTATTGCCGAATCAAAACTCAAACGCTTTATTCGTATCTTTACCCTCCCCCTAGGAACAGCAACAATAGAAAACGTAGTATGCAGTAATGCAGTCATGAAATTAATGATCGTCATGCTCACGATTCCTCGTAAATCAACATTCAACATTTCAGCTAGTTCATTCTACTTAATCACCTAAAACTTGACTTTGTTTTTTTTGTTAGTCGTAAAAGCATAAGAATAGTAATAAGAAGCTAAATCCAACCGCTCTGCGTATAAGAGATGTAATCTTTGGAGGATAAAAAATAATGTTGTTGGTATTGTTGTTTATAACTATGCTATGACTCATATGGATTTACAATCTGTAGAAGTAGTAGTTATAATGACAATATATAGTATTTTCTATTTCCCAGTTGTAAGCAATTTATTGCGGCGTCATACAGACTGCAGATACATGACTGCCTACATAATTCACTGCCAGCGTTAAGAAGCTGCGCGTAGAATGTTATATTTTGCTTATATCCGTACGTAAGATGTATATATAATAAATATCTGCACATACGAAGGTAGATTTCATCATAAAATTATCGTCTGAACCAGTTACCTAGATTTGGACCGAGCTTACATGTCTACATCCTGTGAAATTAATTATAATTTTAGGTTAATACTTATATCTTGTTGGTTTAATTTATTGATGCACCTATTAAATCTATTTTATTTCTAACATTAAATTCGTAAGGGAGCTCATAATATTTTCTCCTCTGATCTCCTTCCTCAATGCTAAGCCAGTGCATACTGCATTGTACTTATTAGTTATGTACTTACCAGTTTCGTCACACCACAGCCGCCTGGAAACGTGTACTATACCGTATAGTGAAGCATAATTAATAATTAGGGATGTGGATATATACAATTAGCGAGTTTCACCACAGGAGATCTAAGCTAAGCGATGGTGCAGTATGCTCGTGTAAGTAATGAAAATGAAATGAAAATTTTGGGGTTCTCATTGACAGTGAATTAGGAGGGAAAAAACGGTGGCAATTATTACAAATAGGGTAGCTTAAAGAGTAGTAGTGGTACTTTATATTTTATGTTTGAGAAAGCAGATAATAGAAGATTGGTAATGGTCATGTAGAAACATTCTATAAAGGTTTTAGTGGGGACAGCGGGAAGTTAAAATGGCTCGCATAATTGATGAAATGAGCTTTAATATTTAATACAATGGGGATTTAGCACTGACAAATGAGACAAGAGAAAACTGGTATGCGGAGGAAGTGAATTAATGAGACAACATTTATAATAATGAAAATTTAAAATTCCAACGCACTGCTTGGTATTGTATGATGGCATGTTGCACATGGGGCTCTTAAGTTTTAAACTTCTAAAATGAATATAATATTGCACAAAGAAATATTGGTGCTTACTATGTAAGCATATGTAGGCTGCTGATGCCGACTGAGCTGAATATCTGTATATCACTAGACATCTACTTTATTCGTAATGCTAGATAAGTATATGGCTACATGCAAGTGATAATAGTATGGTTGACTTGAGGGAATTATTAAAGTGTTAAATAGAAGGAGGATGAAAAACTAAAAAGAAAGGAAGCGTGACGTTGACATTAAACGGTTTCTTTATCTTCTTATGATTATGATTATGGTGACGTCTATGTATATACATGCGGTTAGTTGCTTGATTTTGATTTTATTTCCCTCTTGTATTCCCCTCTGTCTGTCTGTGTCTGTTTAAAGAAAAGATTCTCAAAAGTAATGCTGAACTAAAGAATGAAATGCTTGAAAATTGTGTTCGCAGATAATAATGTCTTCATACCACGGTGCCTCGTCACATCGTGAAGACCTAGTCCATGGGTTAATTCTAGTTTACTCAGCAAATCGTATGGCGTCCTTCTCAGCTTTGAAAGCCTTCTCTGGAAACGTACCCAATCTTCCAATTCAAATTGTTGCTGTCACGGAAAACGGTGGAGCGGCTACAGCCATGTTTGGGTCATCCTTAGGTCAAAAATTGATCACGGAAGGAAATGCTTTGGCAGATGAGCTCCGAGGTCATTTTGCTACTTGGAGTGGAGAGCACACCGTCGGAATATATACTCCATTTTTCCGCCAAGTTTGGGATCAGAAGAGTGATATTGAAAAGGCATTTAGGTAAGTTTATTTGACCCCATCAGCTGTATTTTTATTTGAGTACTTTTATTATTTTTGATTATTATTAGTTGATTGTGATAGACATTTTTGAAGGCGACTATCTAAATAGGTATATATTTTTGTTTCACCCTATATTATTTAAAATTTAGTTGCTTCAGGATTTTATCGAATAAAATAGTTGCAATTTTGAATTTTTTTGTTGAAGGGTTAAAAAGCTGTAATTTAAAATCAATCTCAAAGTCTATTTTGGATAGTTAGGTAGAAATTTAACACTAGTCATATGGCTTTGTAATGTTTAGTGTTCAGTTTTTCCTTTTTGTGTTCACTTCAATCTAATTATAGGAAAACTACTTCCCGCAGCTGCATTGAATTAAGGTTCACGTTTCAATGTAGTCATAATTGGTTTTAATTTCGTGTGTGTAGGAGTAGCTGATTAATTGAATTTAACTTGACTCAGTTTATAAAAATAGCTTTTTCTACTTTCTTTTGTAATTAGATCATACTGCACTTTTGAAAGGTATATTTGAAAAATTACTGGATTCTGTCCGAATCATCGATTAATTAGGAAATCATTATAATTTGAATATTAAAGGATGGAGTCTCCTCCAATATACAGAGCACCCCCAGCGCCAGCACCTCGTCCACCTTTAGCTGCCAGCTCAGAAGGTCACCTTGGGTCAACGAATGACTCTGATGATATCTACGAACAATTACCTAGTGATGAGAGTCAAGGAGGGAGTGGAGATGCTCTTGTGAAACCATCATTGATTCGACAGCGACAAGCCGCCCAGCAACAAACAACATTTATGAAACATAAAATGGAGCCTTCTGTGTCGGATAATTTTGTGTTGAGAGACAGAGATTTTGACAATTTTGATAATTTATGGTCCGGAGCAAGACGAAGCAATCGAGACGCGGGAACTGTGACGTCCAATTCAAAAAATCAGCAAGTTTACTTGGCAAATGCATTCGCAACGGGAAGACGAAGTCATCATCCCGTAAGATCTGTGAATAATAATGGAACTGCAACTCAGCTTCGACATGTTCATCAACATAATATTGGTCAGGGTAATCCTGGGAATCATGGAAATAATGCTCCTGGACGTCTAAATATGACAGAATATTCAGCTGTAACGGATGCACTGTCACGAATGAGACTCCCACGCACATCTCCTCCTTACTCCAATCTTCCCAATGATGAGATGATGACTACGTTAGTGATACAGGACATCTAAATCAAACGAATCGATCTCGACGTAATCCAGTTAAGACATATTGATCCTCCATCTTTCCATTACTGTATGTGTTGGAAAAGAGTAGAGTGAATAGAATGGAAAAATGTGATTATTATCTAAGGATTTGCAGTAAAGTAACTCTATTGATTTCAAAATAGGGAGACTTCCACCTCCTCCAAGCGACTCCAGCTCTTCTCCTTCGCCAGTTTCTGATCCAGAAGATTTCTCAAGAACACGGCATAAAAAGAAAAGTTTAAAAAATACTAGTATTCGTTCCAGGCATCATCACGTTCCTTCAAAACCCAAAGGCATTTTTGCACCGATCCCCACTCTGCCACAAGGATTTGTTAATTTGTTCCCTATCAACTCACTAGTGACTCAAATTTATTTACTGGCTCGAGAAATAGATCGCTCACAATGAAGGAAGGCTCAGGTGCGTGATAACAAAATTGGAAATATTTATCGTGTTTTTATTTGTCCTTTCATTTCCTTTTATGTATTTGTGCAGTGTACTAATGCTTAAATTTATATTTTCATGGTATACGGACATTTTCCCCCTGGACATTTTCCCCCTGGACATTTCCCCCCGGACATTATCCCCCCCGGACATTATCCCCCCGGACATTATCCCCCCGGACATTTTCCCCCCATGCAGTAACCCCGGACATTTTCCCCCCGGTCCCAAAATGAAACTAATGGTATAGACAAGTACTTTTACGCGTTAAGGTAAATGTTTTGGGAAAATATAGTTAATATTTATAGTAATCTAAGCGCATCTAAGCGTTGATGCATTTTCTCATAATTAGCGTCGCCATTAATATTTAACAATATAATATGTTCCAGTCTAAAAAACTTATGCAACATTTTGCATACTTTAATTTACCATATTATCTATGCATTGGATCAGCAAGTAAATTAGTGTACACTAATATATTTCGGTTTCTATTTCATTTTACCTGTCTATTTCAAGAGGTCAGAGCAGTTTGACTCTCATGAAAGTCGATTGCAGCATTCTTTTTTGTGAGTTTCCTATTTATTAAAGCTAACATGGAATTAAAAATCATTAAAACTGGCAAAGGTGAAAACAAAAATTTTAACGACACTGCAAGATTTACTTATCAATTTTTACTTCTAATTCAATTTGTTTGAATAATTTTATAATACCCGAGCAAGATTTTATGTTCAGAGGTAGTGGCACCTTACCATTATTAATGACCTAAATAGTTTTTCCCTGTCTTATTACCTTCGACCTTGTAACTAAGCATTTGTTACGACGTCAGCATAGGCATGTACAGAATTTTTAGGCACATTAGAGAAACAGTGTAGTATTATATTTTATAAATTTTTGAGTACGCTAGCAACTACTAACTTTAAAGAATATTGTTGTGATTTAAGTTGATTTTTTTCAATATCCTTTTCGAGGGGTTTAAATTTTTATTTAATGTTTCACTACGCAGATCTCGCTTAAGGTTTAATTTTTAGATTGAATTGGATTTATGAGTATACCATTTAGCGAATTATCACTTTGTAGTATAACAATATGCATCTTCGCATCTTAAATAAGGGTACGGGGGGAAAAAGTCCGGGGTTACTGAAATTACCGGGGGATAATGTCCGCGGGGGAAAATGTCCGGGGGGGAATATGTCCGGGGGGAAAGTGTCCGGGGGGAAAATGTCCTACAACCATTTTCATACAAAGTATTTTACTTTTTTTGTGCTATATTACAATCCCACAGAAGCATCGTCACCTGTTGATTTGGAAAAGAAAACATTTGCTCGGCTGAAAGAAGAAATTTTTAATTCCAGCTCAAAGAATAAAACATAGAAACCTCGAAAGAAAGAGAAACCTCCCAAAAAATTGACCAAATCAAAATCTCAAGAACAGCAGCCGCAGTCGACAACATCAAATTTTGGCACCAGCGTAAGTTTTCTGTACTACTTTTTTATATGGATAAAAATTATACTTTTACCAGCTTTGCTACTGAATTTACGATTAACTATTACATTGCCACCCATTAATAAAAACTGGTGACACTAAATAGTTGACTTCCTAGTAAAATATTGTCTTTGTCAAAAATGAATAGCTGGAAGAGGCAACGGCTCCAAATGGGATACTGGAGAGATGCGTGTTTATTGAAGAGGAAGGGCTAGACATGGAAGGATTGTATCGAGTTCCAGGAAATCGTGCTCATGTAGAAACTCTATTTTTCCGTCTTGCTGAAGATTCTAATACAGAGTTAAGAGCTTTGGATATTCCGGTGAATGCGTTAATTAATCACGTGAAGTCGTATTTTTTCTCTCTCTCTCTTTCTCTCTGCGCTGCTGAGACCATGAGGGAATGTAGCAAGATTGATTGGTTTGTAAGTAGTTGTAAGTTAGTAAGTAAAATAACTGTTAGTTGGCTTCGGAATTGGCATTGGCATTGGCATTGGATTTCCTTGGGTTGTTGAGCTGTATTTAGTGTAGGTAGCTAGCTCAGTCTCAGCTACGTACAAGTCCAAGAGGAAGGAAGGATGGGAATCGGTTTGGAATTAACAATGGCTACACGGAGCTGAAGCTGACTCTAGAGTTTTTCTCTCTGGGTGACTCCTATATATTTGGAGAAAAAACCAAAAAATTTGGGAAATTCGATCAAGTTATATGGGACGTGAGGGCTGAATGCTGAATTGGATATATGGCTAAATAGATTATAGGAAGAGGAAAGAGTTTCGAGTGATTCGAGATGCTTTCCACGAGTTTAACAACCATGTAGAAGGATTTTATATATGCGAAGGAATTCTTTCTTCGTCTTCGGCTTCGTTTTTTCTTTTTTCCAACTCGCTTTCATTCTTTCGCTCTTTCTTTCGTGGAACATTGAAAACTGAAACGACTTTTTTTTAAGGATACAGTAAAAATACTGAGCGTATACCTATACCTAGTGCCTAGGCAGTAGGGAGCGTATGTGCATATGCCCTGTAGTGTGGTTACGGTGAAGATGAGGAAAAGAGTTGAAGTCTCGAGTTTTAGTTGGGAGCGATTCCGAGTGTACTTATCGGTAGAATTAGTGACCTGAAAAAAAGAGTCAATGAACTCTTATGATTTCTATTAGTCACTTTTACATCTTTCGTGGCGGTGAGACTGCTCTATTTGGATTTTTTAAGTCCTGGATTGTCTCTGTTGGAATAGGAACATTTCAATTCTTTTTGTCGTTACCGGCACAAGAGGATACCATCTATCATTTCGAGCCAGTGCAGTGTCCTTATAACATTTTTTCTAACTCTTTCATTCCATATTATCCGTGGAGCTGCTCTAACGAGCAACACGCACCAACGTATTTTCACGAATTTTCGCACCGTATTTGTTTTGAAAAGAGCATCCAAAATAACTTAGATTTGCTTAACAACAGGGTGCGCTTCGTGAGTTTTTTTCGATAAAATTATTTTTCGAAAAAACAAAAAAGGCCTTAAATTGTATATGTTATGGTTTTTTCACCCACATTATTTAATTTAAGTCAAAATTTTGAAACTTTTTGGTTGAAATTTTCGTGCAAAAAATCATTTCCAAGTGTAAGAAATACAAAAAAAATTAAATTTTTAAAATTTTAAAAAATTCGTTTTTTCATTTTAGAGCTCGTTACTATAGTATCAACAAAAAATTTGAAAAAAACGAAATTTTCAAAATTTTAAAAATTTATTTTTTTTTGTATTTCTTACACTTTGAAATGATTTTTTGCACAAAAATTTCAACCAAAAAGTTTCAAAATTTTGACTTAAATTAAATAATGTGGATGAAAAAACCATTACATAGACAATTTAAGGCCTTTTTCGTTTCTTCGAAAAATAATTTTATCGAAAAAAACTCACGAAGCGCACCATTTTGTTGAGCAAATCAAAGTTAATTTGGATGCTCTTTTCAAAAAAAATACGGCATGAAAATCCGTGAGGATACGTTGGTGCGTGTTGCTCGTGAGAAGAAATCCAAAAGTCAAAGCCAAAACCAAGGTTGTCCACTACTGTTTCCAGGACCGTGTTTCCTCTGTATGTATTTCCTTCCTTTTTCTCTCTCTTGCTTGCCCAATTTCTTTTCTTCTTTTCACTGATTGTGCAATCGGCTATTGATGGCCCCCCTCCCCACACAACTGATGCTTGAAAAATGCCCCGCATCTGTTTGCTCACTCCCGAATTTGAATTGAAAATGAAAAGCTTGAATAATTAAATTCCAATCTCCACTTATTTTTTATTGACTTGGAAAATCAAAGTAAGGAATGGATGTATGCGTTAGAGATGGTGGGGAGGGTAGGATGAGGGTGGAGTGCGAGCTGACAAGGGAAAGGAGTAAAATGTGCCTTTGCGTGGGAGATGTGATGGACGGAAATGAATAGGAGTTAATTGAGAGTTTGAGGCTGCGTGAATCCTGTTTCTTTTGCATATTAGTTTACGTCATAGTAAAAATGATAAAAATGGGAGATTGTCTTAGGGCATGGATGTGAGTGGCGAATTAATTTCTATTGTGTGACGGAGTCTATGAGCGGCCCGTCCATTTACAGCTACTTTTAGATTAGTTTAGTTCAGTCTAGTTGTATTGACGATGGCTGAGAGATGCGGATGCAGGAAGATCGTCTCAGAGGTGGAGATGGGCTCCAAGTGCATTGCTCCGCTTCCAGCCTTAAGTCCGGCCTTGGGAAAATTAGGAGCCATCAAGAATCAAGATGATTCCAGATTTGATTCGAGATTAAACGAGATTAATCGGGATCGAGATGATGCTTCATCTGGATTGAAGTCCAATATAAAGTCATTCACAGTAATTTACACACACCACTCCATTTCCCTCTCCTTTGTCTCTGCGCCTGAGATGTGCTCCTCAGGGCCGGGCCGGACGAAGGATAATTTACGTTTAGGCAGGAACTTGAGTATATACAAAAACCGCTATTTTGATTATATTTATGGTATGGTTTTCATTGGTAAAGCAAATAATTGTATTTTATGTTTTAATAATGTGAAAAATCATCTTTTTACTTCATTTTGAAAAGTGCAAAATGGACTATTTACATGTTGAGAGAAAAGTATTATTTTATTTTCGTGGTTTTGAAATGTACAATATGTTCCATTTGCATGGTTTTTGAAAATTAAGGCAGCGGGGGCTGCGTGCGCTGGCCGCATTATCCCGCCCTGCGATGTTCTACACGACTGCGGCTCAAAATCAAGTCATTCAACCATCAGCCGACGATCCACCGAAAACCGATAACCGATAACAGTCCCGAATCCAAATTGCGTCTTGATTCTTACTCCAACTGAAACCGAATCCGAATCCAAAAGGGAATCCGTGCCAAAGCATCTTCCTTCGCGTGCCATGTGATAGGAAAAAGGGAGAGAGGAAATACAAAGTAGCTCATAAATCGGAATGTGCAAGAGGAGCATTACACTAAACATGAGAGGTAATCATCTGGATGCAATCAAATAAATGAGACATATCGTGTGTGCGAAGAAGCGGAGATGCGTATTTTCCCCACTTTTGGCAGCGTCTCCTTCTCCGTCTTCTTCTTGGCCGAGGATTGCCTCTTCAATTAAATTCTCATCTGACTCTGAACAAGTGAAATATTTATAAAATCCTGTACAAATATCGAAATGTGAGATGTGGCGTAAAATAGTAAAAATGTTTTTCGGATTTAAAAACAAGTCAGATTTAAATTTCGGCATATTACTTCCTTTTTATTATTTTTTTAGTTTTTTGAGCCGTGTTTAATTTTAACGTGACAAAGTTTTTTATTTCTTCCCTTCTTCCTGGCACTCGCCCTTGGATTCGTTTAGTGATCGAAGGAAATTGTCTGGTCCGGACCAGTAAAATCTGGTCTGGTATGGTCTGGTCCGAGGATTTTGGACCAGATCAGATTTTACTGGTCCAAACATATATATATATGCATAATTTTTAAGGAAATTCGGCGGGATAATTTTGTTTTCTGCACTTTTTTGTTGAACTCACTATGTCTATATTTATTTATTACATATAAATTCATTTCTTTTAAATGAGGGTATCCCTCCCAGTCGTACCCGGATAACTCGTACCCTTCCCAGTCGTACCCCAACGAGTCGTACCCTGACCACTCGTACCCTGGTCCCAGTCGTACCCTAACCATTCGTACCCCGGAAAGAAACCAAGAAACAAAATAATGTTTTTCATGTTCATCTTTTTTTAATTTTAATTTCTTTAATTTCTTCAATTTCATCTTTCTCGTTGTCACTACTGCCAAACAGGAGTTCTAAGTCAAAATTTAAGCAATTCTCTATTCACATTCTTCACAATCCTTATCAAGATTCCTTATCTCTGTGCCTTTCTCAGTTTTCTTGTTTAAGCATAGGCAAGGTATCTTTTAACTTCCCTTAAAATTACATCACTAGTGTACATACCTACAATTTACTTTTTGGTGCCAACAACCGGCACCAACATTTATCCTGCACCACTGACAACAACCGGCACATTTTTGTTGCACAATATTTTGTATATTTTGTGACGAGTTACTATATTAGTAGTTTATCCTATACATGTGTTTTATTTCGGTTTTTGGTTTTTAGGGTACGAATGGTTGGGGTACGACTGCGACCAGGGTACGAGTGGTCAGGGTACGACTGGGAAGGGTACGACTGGGAAGGGTACGAGTTATCAGGGTACGACTGGGAGCACAATCTAAATGAGTGATATTTATTTTTTGAGAAATCCAGAGCAACATTTTAGGATTTTTTTTATGGGGAGAAAAATTTTGTTTTAAGATTTTCTGGTCCGAAGTGGTCTGGTCTGGTCTGGACTGGTCCGGTGATCTCGGACCAGAGCAGACTACAAAACCAGGGCCAGACCAGACCATTTTGATCACTAGATTCGGTTTCCGTTTCGGCTTCTATTTCGGATTCGGATTTAAGGAAAAAGATGCGATGGGTCGATGGGTGTTTAATGTATGCTTTTTGTAAGGGATTATTTTCTTGTTCTTGTCGTTCTTTAATTATCAATGTTATCCGAGTTGATGACGACCGAAACATTACTGGGGAGTGACGAGGCATCTTTTGTAAGCATCATTATATCTCTGTTGTAGAATGTAATTGACGTTCTAGGTGCAGGGTCTGCAGTCGTCCATAAATTACGTGGGACTCATTTTAGTGATTAGGTTTCAGGGGTTCTGCTTTATATACTCATGTTTTGCTTCCATATAATCTTTAGTGACTGCTTACACCACCACAGCGTGATATTTTTGTCAATTGTTTAAAAATCGAATGTGCTGTTGTAACAATAAGTTTTTTGTTATTAAGAGTAAACGGGAATTTGAAATGAAGTTTGGAATTCAAAATGGTTGTTCAGGTGGAAAATAAAATGAAATGGGATCAAAGGAGGCGGGTGGGATCGTCAAGACCCTCATTTTAAATACTCCAGTCAAAGTACGGAGTTATGGTATTCATGTATTTCTATTTTGATTACCCAGTGTCCGTCAGTTCAGTTTTGTTTAGAATAAAAAGCAATAAAATGTTTGTTAAGGTTTTGAACTTTAACTTTGTATAAAATACTCGGGAAAAGTTAGGTAACCAGTAGACCTGTTCGGATTGTGCTGATAACGCCCACGTTAGGTGTGGGGACCCAATTAACTCAGTGGTATGAACGAGGTTTGAAGAAACTAGTGAATACGCTTCGCTGGGGCAAACTGTACTTGGCGGACACCGCAGATAATGGGGATGCAACTAGGATAATGAAACGGACTCTGGACTCTTTCAGTAGACGTCTTTCTTATTCAGACTCAGATTCACGATTGTATTTTATTCACTCTAATTTCTATTGAATTAAACTCGGTTAACAAAGATAATTGATAATTTTGTATAATTTATGAATTGGTGTTTTGTCTCAGACAAAGACTACCGCATTCTTACAATTGTCAAATTTATATATTTTAAGTAAAACATCTCATGTGATTTTTACAACATCCTTAAACTAATGGTTCTACCCAGACACATTAATTTAATATCTTTTGGTACTTTACGAATTGTCCTAATGATTAATCTAGTTAGAGAATTTCGTGATTTCCACATTTGTTTAATTCTTATAAAGAATTAAAGGAATAAAGAGTTTTGTCGCAGTAATTAAATAAGAATAATACCGCTACTGTTTACGTCTATTGACATTGATAATGTAAATAGAAACTTCAACTTGAATGCTTGTCTCAAAGTGCAGACACAGCGGTCAGACGTAAACATTAGTCATCATACATACACCGCATGTATTATGTTGATGCATCACTCAGCTGAGCACGCTTCAGCACATTCTTGTTTACTTAATGCGACGCAAGCTAGACTCATAAAATTATATTATTATATTATTACTCATGCATCTCTCATTCCCAGACGAATGATATATAAAATATAATTCTTTCTTAATCTCCACGAAGTTACACACGTTACACGTACAATACTTCAACATATGTAGGAATACCTGTTACTACCTGTGACTACCTGTATGACTAAATATGTGTGAATATTGTATGTCGTAATACCTTCCTATTTAACTTTTGATACAACTAAAAAGGAGTATAAAAAGGAAAATCCAATCCTAACCTTCTTAAAAAATACATCTTATACATCAAAAATTAATAAAATAAATAAACTTTAAAAATTTAATAATCCTCATCATCAGACATTTCCACATTCTTAAATACAGGAAATTTTGCGAGAGGTGTTGACGTTGATGTTGATGTTGGTGTGGATGTTGGTGGTCCCTGGATCTGTATGAGTACAGGTGCATTCGCCTTCGTTTCATCCCTTTTAAAACGGTCCATCTCTGCCAGGAACGTATCTCTCGTGAGTATCGAATTGTCATCCAGTGCTCCGCTCCTATCCAAATGCATAGTGCTGTGGCATCGGGTTGTCAAATTTTCGTAAATACTCTCCGTCCTTCTGCTCCTCGGCGGGGGTATTGGTCTTTCTCCGTATAGATTCTGCAGTTCCATATCTGCAACGTCTAGATTCTGCTTACTATGTACTCCCAGTACATGACTCCAATTGTTGTCTCCAACCTCGCTTCCAAAATGCGGCCGTAAGTTTCCACTTGAAATAGAAAACTGTTAATGCCATTCATATTGATATAAACACAATAAGTATCAGGTACATATACCACGGAATCGAGGTGTCAATTTTCCATGACGATATGTCTATACTGTTATCTTCTTCAGTAAACGTCACGTTCAACTTGCTTATGTGAGAGGAATTAGTCAACTCCCCTAGCAAATATTAAGTGATGTCAATGTGTTGGATGATTGAGATGGTCAAAAGAAACACAACTATCAATAAATGACAAGTGAACACAAAAGATACGGTTGTTAGTGGTTTTGATTCCGCATAAAGCCTTTAATTTCATAAGAACACGGGTTGGAATTCGCAAATGTCCAATAAATCGGCGGAGGAAATATAAACACTCGGATTTACACGTAAGTCCTAACGATACAAATAATCAGAGGCGCTAAATGGAATATTCCACAATCGAACTAATTTTATTGTAAATTACCTTGTGTGTGAGGGCTGGCAAACAATCCAGTAAACTCCCGCTGGCAAATTATCCAGTAACTTCCTTCGAAAACTGGAGGTTCTCCGGTTTTGTCCTCCGACTCTGTATGCGGTAAAACCTCTGTATCTTCTATGTGCACTGTAGCTTCCTATGTTAATACTCGTAGTTTCACAAAAGCTACCTAAGTATATTGTTTAATGTTCAAACAGAAAAGCTAAAAAGAAACAAATCCACGGCCCAATAGCCAGAAGAATGGTTCTCACCTTTTGATCCTTATGGGACGAAGAGAAAATAAGAAGTGTGGATTGTCATTCATCCTTGTCCTCTTGCGGGGCGAAGGATGAGTGACAGCCACTGTTTGTACGTATATCTGTTTCTACTTTTACCTTTCGGATCGCCTTTGTGTGGATGGCGCCGAGTTTGCCTTATGTTATTTATGATAATATACAAATATATGGAAAAGAGCGAAGTGGCATTTCTACAAGCTCACAAAACCTTCACACCTATCCGCACTGTGTCCCTACAGTGCACTCTGGAGTCGGAGATTTCGGAGGCAATGGGTTAAAATTATCTTGTCAAGGCTTTATGTATCTATGTACAATTATCTGTGTGGTTTTCGTGATATTCCATTAAGTTTACAATATATTCTGTACGTAACTAAATTTACATCGAAATATTTATACAATTCATGTCATTTCAACTATTCATTCTCAAATATGTACAAGTTATTCTGTTTTGTGACGTGGCACAAGATTCCACACATTCATTCGTATCCTATTTCATTGGAGGAATTTCTATGTTAATTCATAGATACATATTGAAAAATTTTCCATCATAATGAATGACATATTTCTGGAGGTATTCCAGACTTGAACGTTCATAAATTCATTACATACCTAATACTTAGCAATAATAAAAATGTATCACCTCCACACCAGGTCTTTTAGCCTGTGTGTGTGACAAATAAATTGATAAATTCTGTACAGTTGGATTCTCGCCTCCCAGCATTCCCTACCTCAGCATTGACCCTTCGATCTACGGCTCTCACTGGCTCGTACGTAGTCCAGTGTCTCGAATTTGTGGTAATTCGCTGGAACGAGTCCGGATCTGAGTGAGATCTGGAGGTCAATACTGACATAGTTAACAGCGAAACAATTCGTTATTTACATATGTGAAAAAATTAAAATTAAAATTAGCAGTACGAAGTACGTGTCGAGAAAAGTAAGTGTAATAACAATAAATTAATAATACAAATTCGTGGTTACCTCCACACCAGGATATTTATCCTGTGTGTGATGAATAAAAATAATATAAAAGTGTCAAAAATATTTGCATAAATAAAAATGTCCATCCATGCTGATCAAATTGGTTGTACATTACTACAAAAAACAAAGTGTAGAAAAAGAAATCCACCAAAAACGTCAAAATATACAACATTAACAACATTATGGCCTGGCGTCAATCGGTGCGACGGTTCGGTTTGCACCAAAAGAATGGTGATCTCCGACGAAAACTATTCTGTCTTGGAGGAGTGTTCTCTGGGGTCGAAGGTGGGTCATGAATGGGACTAAATGAAGAGTCCAGGCTGTTCTTGTAAGAGCAAGTATCCTGGCTTGTCTCTGAGGTTGTTGGTGTCCTCACGGGTCTGTCGATTGGTAAATTCCGGAAGTAATCCATTTGTGGGAAGCCGGACGGAATTTCTCCGCTTTCCGCCTGACTGATTCGGTAGGCTTCCCTTGTGACGTACCTGTCCCGAGCGACGCCGTGGAAGTATCGTTCCACTTCCCTTTCCGGAACGTTGAGTTCTCCATAATTTTGAGGATCCCAATGGAAGAGTGCGAGATTTTTCCTGGCTCTCAGGACCTCATCCATAGGTTACATGACCTGTCTCAAATTCTTCGGGTATTGGCGGAATCTGATAGGAGTAAAGAAGATGTCTCCAGTATCCGCATCCTCCGGTAAAGAAACTCCAACGCGGAATCCCTTTTCCCGCAAACGCTCCTGTCGAATACGTGACTCCTCACTTAGGCCAATGTCAAAGCGTTCTCGCATTTCATCTGTCAGAAAAGTCGTCTCCCTGGCGGTCTCAAAGGAATCCACAGTATCGGATGGGTGGAATCCGGGAAAGTCATGACTGGGCCTGACGACTGTCTCCTGACTTTGATTAGAAATCCATAACAGAAATGTGGGGTCCACTGGGATTGAATTCTCCGTAGTCTCAGTGTTGGTTGTGGAATCCCTGTCCTGGCTTTGACTCTCGTCATCTCCCAGGTTGTCTGGTAGTGTTGATTCTGTTCCGGCAGTGTCATCCGCATCCGAAGGAGTCTCTGTCTCGGTGGCGGGGGTAGAAGGGGGAGGTGGGTCATCTGGATCGTCATCTCTCTTTTTCTCCACGTCCTTATCTGGCGATGCGCCATCGTCTTCCTCCTCTTTTACCTCCTCCTTCTCCTCCTCCGTATCCGTCTCCTCCGGTGGCTCGTTGGCTGGCTTATAGTCCAGCTGCTCTTCCTCCGTGTCCGTTTCCTCTACTGGACGATGATCCTCAAAACATTGGTCATCTTCGGGATCAAGGAAACAGCTATTTTCGGTGTGTGCATCTGTATCGGTGTCAGGCTGTGGTGGTGGTGTTGGGGTCCGGTCCGTGAGTAAGTCCGGGTGGATGCGTCCACGTCCGCGTGCACGTCCACGGGCCCATCCTTGGTCCATGTTGATACCTGAAATAAACATAAGGAAAAACACACTCCCACAGTTATACATATGCCTACATATGCCTTATGCCATGACCGTCGCGGATCGCCCCAAAATCTAATTATGGCTTACTCTACTTATCCTAACTTAAATTCTAACTTAAAACTACTGGAAAATGAAGCTTAAAATTAACTTAAAATTAGACTTAAAATTAGTCCCTACCTAAAATTAATGAGATAAAAAAAAATGTGTATTTTTATTTTATTTTGTCTTAGCTATTTTTATGGATTTTTGCCGTCTGTTGCCAGGATTTATGCACTGTTTTTGGTAGGTTTGAGGCCTCTAAATTTTTGGATGTGAAATAATTCTAAAGTAGATTTTATACACATGAGTATCTGGATACAAAATACCATTTACTTTTATTCAGGGTCGGATGGGTTATACCGACAAAGTTCTTCATTACAATCATGAATGAACTCAATAATTTACTCTGGAGCATTTAACTGTTGCCTCCAGCGACAATTACGACTGAGATGGTTGGCTCTACATACCCAACATAATCTGCCCTGACTTTCAAGTCTGACGAAGTCAGCGTGAGCAAGCCTTAGATGAGGACAATCTCTATGTATGTGGCGGATATTACCGCGAACACCTCTACCGTGACACTGCTTACACCTATTCAACTTTCTCGGTGGAGGTGGTGGAAGTGCAAGATCAGCTTGAGCGAGTGGTTGTTCTACGTGAACTGGTGGAATCACTTGTGCCATTTCTACGAGTTAAGGGATCGGTGCTGCTACCAGTGGGGCTGGAATCAGCTTCCGAACTTCTGGAGCCTTCGTTTGCTGTTGATGCTGTGGCGGAGGAGCTACGTGTATTTACGCGGGTGGCTGCGTAATTGTTTCCGCAGGTGGGCTTATGTTTTTCCCGGGTAAATAGTCCGGAAGTCCCCACATGAGGAGACCATCCTTCTTATAGAGCGGATTAAGTTTCAGCTTATCAGCCATCCTCAAGCAGACTGCAGACAATTCTCGGAGCTGCCTCTCATAATATTTCACATGTTCCTCCCACTGCTGCTGCCTATACAGCGTAGCTTGTTCGGCGGGGGTCATCTGTGGTGGGGTGGGCGTGACGTCGATGCAGTTCCGGGGTCGGGACAGGGCAGTTTGTATTGGAGGATTTAAAGCCTCCAGTAACTCTTGCTTTTGCACTATGTCTGCGATGGTCCTGTCCAGATTCCACGACTCTTGTGTAAAGCGCTCGTCCACAGTAACTTTGGTGGGCTCACCCTTCTTTAGCCAGAATTGCGTGTCTTCGCCTGCTGGTCTGGAGATGAAGTAATAGTCTTTGAGATCCGGGATATCTCCGAATCTCTCTTCTTCTGGAATGGGAGGGAGCATGGCGAAGCTCGGCCCTGCAATTTCACTTTGATATTTTCGGGATTGGCTACGTGGAATGCACCTGGGCTCATCCCAATCATCTTCATCCGTTTCCAGGACATAGCTCTTCACGTCCGTTTCCAGGTGAGTAACACTTTCCACTTCAGAGCTTACCGATGGCTCCCACTCAACTGGATTCACAGTAACATCCAAGGTTTTCCCCTCTTTGCTGTAGTATGTGTGATCTATTTCGATGGGATGACTACTACTATCAGCTACACACTGGGATGGTTTGTCCCCACTAGCACTCTCACTGTTAGCACAACCTAACAACTCAGCGAAAATATTTTCTCTCTGTTGTGCTAACTCCTCCTCACTGCCTTCCAACTTCCAGTCGTCCATGGGGATCTCCCCTATATCATTCTCCACATCAGACACTAGGTCTATATGAAGTGCACCTTCGTCGTCACTGTCTTCAACCTCGAATACCTCCATGTCCACTTCTACTGAGGGTGACACACTTGGTGGTTCATTATCGGAGGTTGAAGTGGAATTCTCCAACGTCTCTTTCATCTCCACATCTCTTGCGGAGGTAACTATTAAGCGGAGGTTTGGCATCGCCATACTATCCGGACGAAATCATGAAAGGAAATAATAGTGAGAAAGAGTAAGTACAGATATTTACATGCAAAAATTTCCAAATCATCGGAATTATTCAGAAATGGAATCGGAAGTATGCGAATCTGATTCAGAGAAAGAAGTCTCAGAGGAAGAAATCCGCTTGGATTTCTGCCTTTGTTTAGCCAACTTCTTCTTCAATTCGAAATATCTTTGGAGGCTATCTTTTTCCTCCCTCAAATCTTTTTTACTACTTTTACTACTTTTTGAAATTTTACTTTTAGTCTTTTTACCTGTCTGAAGTTCCGGTGGAAGGTTAAAGTCCAATGTACCACCTTTACGCTTATATACCGATAATAACTTTTGAAAAGAACTTTTTAATTCGGGAAGTGACAAATTTTCGGATGACTTTTGTTTCCGTGTGTGTCGTCTGGAGCCTGCCTCTGGAATGACTGTACGTGGCTTACGTTTACCACTACTACATGCGGTAACTACGGAGTTCCTATGCGACGTTTTTGGAACGTCGGATTGTGTCTTGTTTGCGACAGGAATGGGGAGCGGTGCTGAGTCTACCACGGGTGGAGCATTGTTGGTGCTATTACCCGTGTTCGACGCCAACATCTCTGCGGATAATTTTACCGGGGTTGTTGAATGAACCACACTCTCGTCATCGACATCCACCCCTTGTACTACATACTCGTCGTTCAATTTCTTAATTATGAATTTCAGTTTTGGTCGCTGTGTCGTAGTTGAACTCATACAGAATGACCGTGATGACATCTCATCCAATTCCCTTGCGGCCCTGTCATTCGATACGTGTAAAGGCTCTAACGGGTGAGAAAGTTCGCTCTCGGCTAACTCACTGTGACCTCTACGCGGTAAATCAGTGACATCCGAATTCTTATCAAAGTTTGGGAGGCTTGGTGGACCGTGTCCACTCTTCCTCCGTATTCCCTGTTCTTCGAAAAATGGGTTGCGCTTATCTATGTTAGTAAGTATTTCTTTCATTTGGTCGAAGTCATACATAGAAGTGCGCTTTTTTCAAAAGGGGCACCAGAGTTGAATTTCCTCCCAAGTGGGAGTATCTACATTTGCATTCTTGCGGTAATTATGGTCTCTCCTAGCCTCATCGCGTTCGTATGGACACTGCATAATATGTGTACTGGCCCTGCTCGGATAATTACTAACTGAAGAAGCTACGTCATCCATGTTTGGGATTGATGGAGGACCCGGTGCTACAGATAAGTGCAAATTCGAACTCAAATTATTTGTGACCATACCAATGGGTGCTGGAATGTTAGCCAGTGTACTCGCGGTTTGTGACCTCGTCATCATCCGTGGTTTCGGGGTGGGTGCCCGAAGTGTTGGTGGATTCGGAAGTTCCACACCTCTCATGGACGCTGCCAATGTCTGTGCTAATTGACTTTTTTCCTCAAAAGAAAGTTTATCACTATGTGCGGTAGTACTGGTAATTATTTGTGATGCGGGATGTTCGGTAGTACGATTTAGGTTTTGAGATGCGGGATGTTCATTAGTATTATTCGTTATTAATTGGGTTGTTTGGTCCCCGATAGCTACAAGTGTCTCAGAATGGAGTTGGAAATCTCCAATCTGTGGCATGCGGTATGGTTCGTTATATGGACCGCGAGGAACAACATTAATTGCCTGCGCTGTCTCCTCATCAAATTCTACTGCTTCTGGATCTGCCCACGGCTCCATGAGGAAAGAATCCTCCGCATTGGTGTATATTAATTTATTGAGGAAATCATGATCATGCTCCACGGCTTCAAAACGAGTTGGACTTAATAATTCATTACTAACATCTTTAATATATGGCTTAATATTATGACCATGCACCATATCTAATAATGTGTCGTCGACATGCTCCTCCGGATTGACATCCGGATTACAAAGAAGGTAAGTATTTTGATTTTGAGTCATACTATAAATCCGGAATGGTCCTGTGTATTTTACGGCGAATTCGGCTGCTGTACCTACAGGTCTGTAAAAATTCTTTTTGAGGACTAAATCTCCTACTTTATAATCCACAGTAGGATGTTTTGCATCAAAGGCTAATTTACGTTTCAATTGATTTGCACAGGAATTCTCATGCGCCATCATCCTGTATTTAAATCTCTCATGGATTTTGACTTGTTGTAATTCAGGGTCGTTTGGATCATGGGCTGGATCAAGCATTTTTCCAGTCAAATAACAATAATTCAAGCTTCTCCCATATAAAAGAAAATAGGGGCTATATCCAGTGCTTGAATGCTTAGCACTATTGTATTCTTTTTCGACCTGACTAATTAACAAGTCCCAATCCTTAGTGCCTTCATACTTGAGCTTTTTCATTATACTACCAAAGGTTGAGTTTACTCGCTCAATGTACCCATTACTGCTAGGATGATGCGGGCTACTATATATCCGCGCAACTCTGTGTCTTTTACACATAGCTTCGTACAACTCTCCAGTGAAAGCTGGACCGTTATCTGAAACTATGGATTTAATCTCATGGCGTATAATCAGAGGCTCAAGTTTTTGTACAGTTTCTTTCATAGTTGTAGTCCTAGTAGGTATGAGATGCAAATACCTCGTGCTCTGGTCTATCATGGCTAGGATGTATAAATTCTGCCTGCCTGTGCGTGTCAATGGCCCTAAATAATCTATTGATACTTTAGCGTATGGGATTTGTGGTGTCACCATTACCTTCATTGGCCCTGCCTTCTTTTTTCTCGAAACATTGAAACGCTGACAGGTGTCGCAAGCCCTACATATGTTCACTACCGTAGCCCACATTGACTGGAACCAATACTTATTTACCAATGCCTGATAGATCTTTTCATGGCCGAGATGGGATTGCTTATGTAAAGTACGGATCACAATTTGTGCTTGCTTTGGTGGAAGTATATCCACCCATAGTGGACCAAGTGGCTCGTAATTTACCCGTTGCAAAATACCGTCATTACTAATTTGGAAATCCTGCCTATAACGATTCTCTCCACGGCAGCCTTTTGCTTTGTCCTCCAACAGTGATTGAATAATTGTCATGCAATCCACATCGTCTCTCTGTGAAGCTTTCAAATTTTCAACAGCGGTATGAATATTGTTATAGACCTCTGCGAATGCTTCGTCCTCCTCTGACCTCACCACGGGGTCAGGCCCTTCCTCGGCTGTGAATCCACGCAAAAACCTTTGTTGTGGACCATCCGGTGGTGGTGGCCGACTGAGAAAATCAGCCATTTCATTCTTTTTGCCTGGCACATACATGATACGAAGGCGATATGTACTGAGTTTTAAACTCCATCTAATTAATTTCCCAGTCACCTGCGGAGTGCGCAATATATTTACCAGCGCTTGGTGATCTGTGTATATGTCAATCTCCCTACCGTAGACCATGTCGTGGAGTTTTTGCAATGCAAAGACAATGGCATAGCACTCTTTTTCGGTCGTGCTCCACCGCTTCTCAGTTTCAGAAAGAGAATGCGAGACAAAAGCGAGGGGTTGTCTATTTTTACCATTCTCGGTATTTTGTATGAGAGCTGCTGCCACGTCGCCATGACTAGCATCTGCCCATATTTCGAGTTTTGCGGTAGGGTCAGGATATGCTAAGGCCGGAGCTGAACATATCGCCTTTTTCATGGTGTCCACAGCATTCTGACAAGCGGAATTGAAATTAAAAACCGCATCCTTTTTTAACAGGTCATAGAGAGGACGAGCTAATTTACTATACCCATATATGAGTCTGCATGAGAAACCGCTAAATCCGAGCCATCTCCTAATGTGAGTTGTATTTTTAGGAGTAGGAAAATCAATCAGAGTGTTAATTCGCATAGGATCAATAGAAATACCGTGTTCGCTAATCCTATGGCCCAGAAAGACAATGCTAGGATGCCCGATGTAACATTTCTTAGGCTTCAACTTAATGTTAGCCTGAACACATAACCAGAGGATCTTCTCCAACCTCTCATACAACTGATCAAAATCTGTACCTCCAAAGCAATTATCATCCACATAATTGGAAAGAAAATCTTTATTGTAAGGCTTCCAAATTTTATTCATGATGGTTTGAAAAATAGTTCTGGAGTTTATGAAACCAAAAGGGAGTCTGGTTGGGCGGAAGATGCCGTCATATGTTATGAATGCCAGAAAGTCACGGCTGTCAGGATGTAATTCTACCTGTTGATACCCGTCTGCCATATCTAAATTGCAGAACATTTTGCATCCACGGAACATTCCAAATGCTCCCTGGAGTGGCGGAATTGGCGCCGGTTCCGGCTTGACCTTCCGATTTATTTTCCGGTAATCTATTACTGGTCGGAAGTCAGTCCCATCTCGTCCCTTTGGGACCACCTGAACCTGCGAAACGATATAACTATTGGAGTTTTCAACCATATTTTTCCTTTTGTCAGAGAAAGTCTTGTCCTGCTGAATCAATTGATGTTCATAGCACATAGGTCTTGCACTTTGGATTTGTGGAGATTCATCCAACAACTCCACAGTCGCCTGTAAAGTTTTTCCGGTTGTCGGATCCCGCATGGGCTGATGAAAATCTTCATCGCACCAACCGAAGGCAGTATAATACTTACTCAGTAATTGTCTAACCTTAATTTTTTGATCAGGCGGCAGCCCTTCGAAAACTTTAAATACTGCATATTGTTCATCAGTTAAATTAGTGCTTCCCTCAACTGATTCAGGGACTGGGGCCGTTTCTACCCCATCAGGATATTCCTGGTCCCTAACATGAATATTCGACGGATCATCTTTACCAACCTTATTTGACCTGAGTTTTTCTATGGTATTAATGCGGCAAATAGAGAGAGTATGTTGGGGCTCGAGTATAAAGTCGCCCCGTTGCTCAGCGCTTGCAATGTTAAGAGTACCTACACCTCCTGTAACCTTAATGGCATCTTCCATTACCATAATACCATGTCTTTCAAAAAGGCGGCGATTCGGGAGGATAGTGACTTGGCCAGTGAATGTCGGATCTTCCGTATAGAATTCAACGGGATTCATATCATCATCCCTTATGACTGAGGGTCTTACTGTAAATAGCCTCAATTTATAGATAGGCAGTAAGTTCACGGCTCGTTCCGACATTGGAGCTGATTCTACTGAACAAACCTCCTCTACTAGAGAAGAAGTCTCGCTCCTTACTTTGCGTATTGTAGTTGTAAAGGTTGATTTTAAATTGTCTTGAGTTACTTCTCTTTCAGCCCAATTTACATTTATCACATCGGCCATGTCATCATCACCCTGAATGCCTTTGAGTAATTTATGTAGATTATCCTTGCGCATGAGGTTGCTGACTTCCTCCATATCCTTATCTAGCCTTTTATCCTTTTTTAACTTAATCACTGTTTTCCTCATACGACGTAACGCACCTTTCGTTAGGCCTTTATCCTGACCTCTAAATGTGAGGATTTCAAAGTCAATACTTTGATCCTCTCTCTCTTGCGGAGTGCGGAATTTAACCGCTGCAACACGACAATCAACTAAAGCGTTATATGTGCGTAGAATATCGCATCCTAATACGAGGTCGTCTGTGGCTTTTTCTAATACATAGAATACCCACTCTATCCACTCACCAAATTCCTCAATATACAAATTAAAGAGGATTGCTCTATTAACTTTAAATGTATCGCCGTTCTCGACGGATAAAACTACGATTATGGTTGGGCATGCAGAAACTTCATGCTTTAATCCCAATTTAACTACCGTCGCCATGCTGACAGTCGACATTGTGGCACCAGTATCAATTAAAGTATTTACATTTTGGACTGTGCCTTTGCATGCTTTAATTCTCATGCCTCTACGCAACTCACAGGGTAGATTGTTCGCCTTTCTAGCAAATTGTATTTTCTTGGGGTTAGGGAAGTCGAACAATGTCCCTGACAAATCAGTGAGTTCGGCGAGGTTACTCGCTTCCCTTGGGTTATCCACATTATTTACAATTGAAGGTTCTAATGTACCGTCTAATTTTGACTTTCTATACTTAATTTTTCAAGCAGCATCAGCCTTGGCCGATGTTTTATATTCTCTAATTGCACGGGGAGACGGAAAAATGATATAACTCTTTTTAGTAGATATGCTTTTGAACGATCTTTTTGATCCGGGAGGCTTGGGATTGGACAACTAAATATTTTCAGCATCCTCCCTTATTGGTTTAAAGGATTATTGTTTCCTTGGGGAGCTGGAGCATTCCCATTATCCTGTCGTCTCCCTCCCACCTGCCTTACCGGGAAAGGAATACCTTGTGCAGCGAATAATTCACGGCACCAACGGACTGGATGACCTGGCCTATCACAATTATAGCAAGTGGCCCTGCCATCAACCGTCTTACACTGGTTTCGACGCCTTTCGTTATAGTAAGGAATTTTGATGCGAGTAGGATCATCGTTGGGGCCACGGGGGGGATTTGGGTTAGGAGCTGGTTTGTATGCTGCCTGCCTATTTTGTGGAGCTGCCTGAGCCTGTTGCTGCTGTGGGTATGCAGGCGCGTGTGGATACTGCATGGGCATGACCTGAGTACAGCCAGCACCTGGAATGACCACGTTCACTTCCCTGGGTACAGAGCATACTTCCGGCCCACTGGGACACGGTATCATATGCTGCATATGGGATGGCGTTGCTGGTGGTGGCAGTTGAGCTGCCATATGGCCTTGTTGTGCATGGAAAGCACGGGCATATGCACGATCCTGCCCTCCCTGTCCTGTGTAGGTATGCTGGGATGAATTGGAAGTCCCTTTTACAATTGCAGCAAAATTTGAATCGGCAATAAGACGATCTAACACCATCTTGAAGTGGTCAATACTCATGCATGACTCGAATTTGGTTCTGATGGTAGAAGGCATCCCACCAATCAATCCATTTAATAGATCACCTTTTGTTATGAGCGGATTAATTTTCCGCAAGACATTCGTCCGGCGAGACACATAGTCGCTTCCGGAATCTCCCAAATCGAAGGCAGTCCCGGGTAGAGCGGCGCGTGCCTTACTCACCATGGACTTCTTATCGTACCGAGCCGCGATTGCCGTTTCAAATTTGTTCCAGGCTGCAATATTTCCAGCCCACCTATTTCTTTTCAATCCACCCATAATCAATGATTTTTCTCCCTGCCACCATTTGCTAGCACCACCGGTCAACACCTGGTCCAATGAATCCAGTTTATCGTAGTGTGTCATTTCCATCTCCACAGCATCATCGTTGTATTTCTCAATAAACTGTTGCGGCTCACAATCTCCGCTAAACTTTTCGCGTGAGTTCAGTAACTCATTATTGCGAATTTTCCTTTTTAGGGTTAAATCCCTATCAGTGAGTTAAGGAGCCGTGAGCAATCGCCATTGCTCTTGTGACACGGCAATATTAACTGGGCCAGTGCCACCGGCTGGTTGACCTCTATTCACACCTTGCGGTGGAGTCTGGTTTTGCTGTGGAGGATCTGGTTGTGGAATACCTGGGCTTGACCGTTGACCTACGAATGAATGGGGCCCTGAACTTATGGATGCACCCCCTGTACCGTGACCCACCTGGCTTATTCGCCTACCTAAGGCTGCATTTTCCTGTCGCAATATCTCCATTTCCCTTTGGAGCTCATTTCTCTGGTGCTCCGCCTGCTGCCTGATAATTTCCTCCTGTTACAGGCGCTCAATCAATTGTTCTGGGGTCATAATCTCGGGGTCAACCACGTTCCCACCATTATTCTTCCCACCTGCTGGCTCATTATCCAGCCGTAACGTAGCTGAGGCTCCGATATCCCCAAAATCGCTCATTTTGATTTATTGAAAAGAATGAAAGAAAAGAATTTATTTATAGCTTAATTTTGCCTCCACACCAAGTGATTTACTTAAGTAAATGACTTGGTGACTCGAGTTTCTGAATTTACCTTCACACCAGAATATTTATCTAAATTGAAATATTGTAATTTTTACTTTTAACTTAACTAAAGTAACAAAAGGAACGGAAAGTTTCACGATTACCAATTTTCCCTCTAAAAATAGCTTAGTCAACACGACCCACTCAACACTTGAGTAAGTACCTACTATATTAAAGAAAGAAAAATGCCAATGGAAGTCTCCTTTTCCTTCTATTTTAATCCCCACGGTTCTTTCCTACTACTTAAGTAGAGGACACAATGCTTCCTCTACGTTTTTCTTTTCTTTCAAACAAAAATATCTACTGTAGGATGTACATACAAGCGATGCCTACAGCCAAATAAATGTATAAGAAATCCAAACTAATGCCAAGCTCAATACCGCCAATGAAAATGTACCAATCTAACGTACCGTTGATAAATTCTATCACCATGAGCCGGTTGAGTGGTTTCATGAATCCACAATTTCACTGTGTCCAGAGTGGTAAAAATGGACAAAAATGGTGACTGGATAATGATTCCAGGTTAGCAAAATGACACATTTAAAAATAGGTAACTCTCGTTCCTACGAAAATATTGATTTGGGTGGTGTGCAAACTCGTAAGACAGTGAGAAAGACGGATTTCACGCAACTCTTCACCAACGGAAGTAAAAGAAGGGTTGTTTCCTATTATTAATTGGGACGCTGCCTTGGTAAAATTATGAGATTTCCCAATTCTTGATTTACGAGTGGAATTACTAATCCACCTCAACCTTTACACAATCGAATGACAGTAAAATGACCTACCAATGATGCACAAATCCGGTGGCAATATGAGGCAAATTCTCCTCAAACCTGTAGATCCGTTTATAACTATTTCCTTTAAATTCCGCAATTTTCACTTTTTAACGCTCGGATAAAATATTCCCGAAATATTTCCGTAATACTTTTAGTTCACAATTACATCCACAAAATAGTTCCCAATCGTTTGGATAAACTCTTCCCAAACTTTTCCCAAAACTTCAAAAATTTTCGAAATTTCACAAAATTTCAAATTTTAACTCAAATTTTTCGCTAATTAATTTAAATCCAAGTACAGAGACACCTACCCCGCACCTAATTTTTGTGAGAGGAATTAGTCAACTCCTCTAGCAAATATTAAGTGATGTCAATGTGTTGGATGATTGAGATGGTCAAAAGAAACACAACTATCAATAAATGACAAGTGAACACAAAAGATACGGTTGTTAGTGGTTTTGATTCCGCATAAAGCCTTTAATTTCATAAGAACACGGGTTGGAATTCGCAAATGTCCAATAAATCGGCGGAGGAAATATAAACACTCGGATTTACACGTAAGTCCTAACGATACAAATAATCGGAGGCGCTAAATGGAATATTCCACAATCGAACTAATTCTATCGTAAATTACCTTGTGTGTGAGGGCTGGCAAACAATCCAGTAAACTCTCGCTGGCAAATTATCCAGTAACTTCCTTCGAAAACTGGAGGTTCTCCGGTTTTGTCCTCCGACTCTGTATGCGGTAAAACCTCTGTATCTTCTATGTGCACTGTAGCTTCCTATGTTAATACTCGTAGTTTCACAAAAGCTACCTAAGTATAATGTTTAATGTTCAAACAGAAAAGCTAAAAAGAAACAAATCCACGGCCCAATAGCCAGAAGAATGGTTCTCACCTTTTGATCCTTATGGGACGAAGAGAAAATAAGAAGTGTGGATTGTCATTCATCCTTGTCCTCTTGCGGGGCGAAGGATGAGTGACAGCCACTGTTTGTACGTATATCTGTTTCTACTTTTACCTTTCGGATCGCCTTTGTGTGGATGGCGCCGAGTTTGCCTTATGTTATTTATAATAATATACAAATATATGGAAAAGAGCGAAGTGGCATTTCTACAAGCTCACACTTAGGTTCATCTCCAAGTTCATATGATAGTTGAGTTGATCCACCAGCATGGGGTCCTTACGTTGACTTAATGTAAGATCCAGTACTTCACCCTTATACGTTTCATTGTTTATTGTAAACGTGGTGGTAATCGGTAGTAGAAAGATTCCATCTGGGCAAGGGGTGGTTCCCTTGCTTCCCACTGTTATCTGCATACGTGGACAATAGATATGAAAATATCCATTATAAGCCTTCACTTAAACTGCCTCCACGTCATCGTTATCTGTACTATTCCGACAGTGCTGGAGAGTATAATGTTGATTCCCTCCTCCAAACGAATTCTTGGGCTTGCATCTCAGTCTGTTCGTAGCTGCGACTCGGTCCATGAAATTCCAGTCCAGTCCAGTATCGTAAATACAGTCCTCTGTTCTTGACAACAGTGCGTTCTTCGGTCCAGTGTACTCCAGGTCACACGTCCGGTTTTCGGTCTTCATGATCAGCCTAAAAAGATCTGCCTCGACTAATGTCAAATTAGGGTTCACAAGTGGTACAATGAATTTTACCAACAAGTTGTCCATTTGTGCATCACTTTGACAGGATCAAAATTTAGCTAAATTCAACGGGCAAAGTTCTCCACAGGGTAACGTAAAATTCAAGAAATCGAATAGTTCTTCATCCATGTGTCCTCTGCTCCATAGCCGTTTTGTGTGTCGGATAATCTCTCCACTCATCGTAAGTCTTGACACTAGGTATGCGATGTCAAACTCTAGTGATTGGATCTCATCAGGTAAGCGATTAGTCGCACTCGCTATTTTGTTCACCTGAGTAGTAATCTTGTCCATGTGGTCCTGGAAGAGTTGAAAGTTTTTCGTCTCCTTCTGTATTTTCTTGTCCAGGTTGTTGAAATGTGTGGCCAGCTCCTCGGTGTGCTGCCTGTTCATCTCGGATTGATGTTCCGCCTGGTACGACATCCCAAGTCCAGCGCTCGTAAATACCGCCAATGCTGTCATCACGACGTTAGTAAATACGGATCTCTTCTTCCTGGATGGTGTCATTGTTGTTGGACAAATTTTCTGCATTGGATGAAGGAAAGTCCTCCTATATTCATCCTGACATTTATCATTTAAATTATTTCCATAACTTGCAATAGAAACATTCGGGTATCTCAATAAATGACATGGTGATATAAGGCGTATTTTCACATTGTAGGAATTGTATCCAGACAATGCCGGGTGTTCCGATCTTCTCCAGATCACCGGTCCTCTTTCATTAGTCTTCTGTGCTCCGCCACCGATTATCAGCATCAAGAAATAAATCCAACAGAAAAATAGTGGAAGTGTGTTGGTCGTCCTTCCGGAGTTAGATAGAGTCCTCTCTTCTTCCCTTTTTAAAGTAGGCAGTGGTACGGTGTGCTCCCTCCTCAAATTAGGAAAAGTTTCCGCATCCCTCCTCACATTCGGAACTTCCAGTCCATTCTTCTTGGTCCTCCAGTTGATCCTGGGAATTCGTCCAATCTTTCCATTGTGCCTATTAGTGGTGGTGGTTACGTCCCTCCTGTTGTGCTCTCCAGAGCCAGCTCCAGAAAGTGCTTCAGGGTATTTTTCTTTTTTTATACATTCAAGAGTGCTCGTCTGCTCGGCTCATGGGTAGTGGAGATCGCAGATAGCATCTTTTGCTTATTAGCGCTACCTCCCTCCTGGGCGGTATATGTACGTCCATGTGTTGTACGCTTCCTTCCTCCTACTCCCTCCTCACTTCGTGCAGAGTGTAGAATAGGAATTCTTTTTTCTTTCATCGTCCATCCCTCCTGAGTTTTATCAGCTCCAGCCAGAAATGATGATGAATTTTTCTTCGTTACTTTGATCAGGTCATCAATGTTGAAAATCGCTCCACTTCCTTCATCTCGGTTGATATCTTCTTCAAGAGTAAAAGAGTTAGCAATTTCCATTATGTCCAGATTATATTCGTGCTCGGCTTCCTCCATTGCCTTAATATTTTCGGCCAGCTTCTGTTCTTCCTCCTGGATCATGGCTTCCAGTTTATGGATTCGATTGTAGAAGTCTGCGTGTTCAGGAACTGCCAGGGTAATTACCTCAATCTTCTGGGTATCTAAATTAGACTGGTTTTGGTTAAAAATCTCCATCCATTCTTTTTTGGGTTTCTTGAAGTCCAACTTCTTTTCCCAAGGAGTTCCCTTCCTTAGGGTAGTGCTGCTGCTACAGTACCAACAGTCATCATAGTTAGTACTTCCATGGGAACATAAATCGAAACTTAACAATTGATGTAGATGAGTCTCGTCCGTCTGCTTCGGTTTCCTTCGCCATTGAAGCTGTCCGTGTTCGGGTCGACGGTAGAATTCCAGATCTGGGTATTTCGTCTCCATCCTCTGCATTTCTTCATCTACTGGTGGAGTGGCCTTTGCTGGATGTGACGGATCCAAGTGTTGATTCGCCTTGATTTTGTTGTAGATGTCCAGGGCGTTTCCTCCATCTAATTGGACGTTGACCATGTACACCTGATATTCGGTTTCCTTTTTAGGTTCCTCTTCTTCAGGTACCGGTGGTGACAAAATGTTGATCCCATTCTCGTCATACGATTGGCTATCTTCCACCGGGCGAGCCAAAAAGGCTTTGTAGATGAATGGTTTTGACTCTGGTTTTCCCCAGAGACTATTCAGTTCTTGTAGTTGCTGATCGGTTTTGTGTAATGGTGGCAAATTTACTCATGTTAGATATGCACCATTTTCCAGGCCATATTCTTCCGTGTAGAGGTATAATTCATGTGAAAAGTGATCACGTACTTTCCAGTCCATTGCTTTTGTGAGGATGTCACAGGCTTTGCTGTACTTGTTGTCCTCAGGGTCATCTGCGTCATCCTCGGATTCATACGGGGTTGACACGTATTCGTCGTTTTTCATGCGCTCCCAATCTTTTAATGGTCTTCGCAAGGCCGTTGGCATGGTCATCCAGGTTTTCTGGGATCCGGTGATGATGCCATATTTCTTCATATTTTCTTGAAGAATTGTCAAGTACTGTTGTCTCGGGTGGAAATCCAATTGGCTTAAAAGGAATGTCCTTGCTTTCCATTCCATGTCCACATCTACCTTGTCCAGTAGTTTCTTCTTGTGGAATTCCATCCTCGCCGCCAGCTTCAAGGAATCTTCAACTACAGTTGTTGTGTTACTTGGTTGATTTTCCCGTTCTTGAGCTTGAATTCTCCGTTGTTCTCTCCGGATCCTTGCATCTCGGAATTCTTTTCTCAGCATCTCAGGGAATTCTTCCCAATTTTCACAACCTTCCCCAGAGTCTGAATCGGAGGTAGATTCATTTCTTCGAGCCTCTATCCTTGCTTCTATAGCCCGCCAGCGGATTTGTCGTTTCCGATGTCTTTCTGGATCAAACTGGGGGGCGTGTTCCTTTATTGCTTGTTCTACTTTTTGTTTTCGGAGTTCCTCCTTCCGGGCTTTCTGCCATGTATCTGCATGTGCTTTCCGCTCCTGGCGATTCCTCATTCTGAGTTCCTCAGTATAGTTATCATTATCCATGCTATCCGGGAGGTGTCCAAAAACTCCCAGGAAGTCCTTCATGTCTGATGCATGGGCTATCAAGTCCTCTGGTTATTTGATATCTGTTGCCCTGGGTTTCCAATATTCTTGAGCCTTGGGGAATATTTTCGGTCCAGTCTGCTGGAGCGGTTTCTCCTCCTGAACATCTGAATTAGTCCTGGTGTCTTCTTCTTTGGGGTTGACTGTGATGGTGGCCACTGGGGATGCAGTTTCTTTGATGCTTTCAAGTATTGCTGCCTGGTTATTTCTGGCCGTCTCATCGCCTGTCATACATGCTACATAATTTGATAGATCTTCAAAATCAGTACCTGTATCCGAAGAGTTAGATTCTCTTGGTGTTGTAACATCTCTCCGTGCTTCCGGAGTTTGGATGGAGGATGATGTCGATACTAGTGGAATGTAGGGGTTGATGGTAGCTGCTGCTTGACGAGCTCTTTCTGCTCTCATGGCCAGTACTCTGTTTCATTCTGCCCTTGTAATCCTCTGCCTCACCATGCCTGGTGGTAGAATTGGTCGAATCGGCTGCTCCACTGGTGGCTCCTCTTCTTCAGAGTCCAAGTCGGAGTCCGAATCCGATATCCATCCAATTGGTACTTGTTCTTCCTCTACCTCCTCTGGTCTAAGTAGGTAGGCTGTCTGCTGTTCCTCTTCTTCATCTCCATCTGATGGTGGGTCAGAGTCATAACCCGATTGCTCATCTTGTCACTCCTCAATTTGTGAGTTGAACTCCCAGTCGGATGACGAGTCTGTTGAGGGTGAGTCAATCCTTGCCATGTTGGTGAAATTAGTTTCTCGAGTGGTGCGGTGTGGGTCTTCGCTCTCGTCACTCTGGGTCCTCCGGTGGGCGGTGCCTAGGTGCACACTTGTCTTCCATCGGGCATCTGTGGGCGTAGCGAATTGTGCTACTGCGTCCTCAAGGCTGTCATCTAGAGCAGCCAGGTTTGCCGAGTGGGCGGTCCTCCGACTTCCATCCTGTCTCTCCTCGCGGTCCTCCTGTTGGGGGCGAGTGCGGTGGGGCGAGTCCCTTCTCCTCTCGTCACGGCTCCTTGGGGCGTTGTCTCGGCGGTCGTCCCTGTCCCGAGTGTCTCTTCCAGTATTGGAGCTTTCACGCCTTGATCGTGAATTACGTCTGCTACCTCTACCGCGTCCTCTTTGACTTGAGTTGGACCGGGATCTGTGGCGTGTCCTATCCGGAGGCGGGATGCCCTCCAGATAATAGTAGCAATCACGTTTCATGTGACCCCAAATTTTACAAAGATCACACGTACCTTCAAATTTCTGCGCCTTATGGGAGGGTCTTGGCACCTCCGGCGGTGGGGAGTTCTCCTTATAACTCCGACGATTACGTACTACTTCTTCCTCTTCATCGTCATCCCGATCGAATCGTCTGCGTCCATTTCTTTGGCGGCGTTCACGGGATCTTCCTCGTCCGCTTTCTCCAGTCTGTCCTCGCGAGTCCTCTCGAGCGAGAAATACCTGGGGCGGTTTGTAGGGCGTTCTTCCGATGGCCTTCTCACGGTCTTCATCTGTAGCCTTAAGTAACTCCAACAAAGTAGTCGGTGTCTTCACCGGGGCTACTCTCCATGTCTGCAAGAAACCGATATATTCCTCGAATTCGGCTAACTTCTCGATGGTGAGTCCCAGGATTGTGCTTTCACCCATGGCTTCTCCCGCCCGGGCAAGGTGGTTGTTTACGGACATCAAGTTGAATATGTACTTGTATCCCTCTCCCGCTTTCATTTTCAGCGCGAAGAATTTTCCTTGTAGCACATGCACGTCCTCTTCTTTCTTGGTGGCATACATGTTTTTCAGCTCATCGAAGAGATCTTTGGCCGTCTGAAACGATCGAACTCTTGTAGCAATGTCCGGATGCAGTCCCCCTAGTATGGTTAGGCGGGTGCAGGAATTCGCAGCGTCCCAGTTTTGAATTGACAACAGCTCATCCGCTGTGATAGCTGTTGGGTTGGCGGGTACAAGCCGTACCCATGTTCCATCCAGAATGACCCCAAGATGCTGCATCTGTAGGGACATCTTCATTTCTTCCGCCCAGGCAGTATAGTCTGTAGACCTCTCCAGGGGTGGAAAATCTATGACGGGGCGATTGTAGACCATGGCTGTCGACATCTCAGCTTCCTGCTGCTGGTGGAGGGCGATGGTGTTATTTGCTTCAGTTAGTCGAGATACTAACTCTTCGTTCTCTAAATGGAGACGAACGGTGTCGGGACGCAGGGCTAATTGGCTTCTCAATGCGTCAATGCTTTCTCGATACTTAGCTTCTCTTTTATTGTAATGAGCTTTAAGTAATTCTACCTGTTCGTCCTGGTGTTCTTGAGCGGCACGGATCAGTTTAGCTTCTCTGTCTGCCTGCTTATCCTCTTCAGCCTCCTTTCCCTCCTTCGTTGGTGGGCCTTTGGATCTGGTGGAGACACCTTTCTTCAGACTTCCCTGCTTCAGCTGGCCAGTAAATATCTGTAAGATGGGCGAACGTTGGTCTTCCTTCTTGGTCTTGGAAACGGGCTTCTTCGGAACCTCTGGTTTCTGGTCAAAAGGGGCTTCGGTCTTCGGTGATAGTTCTGACATGGAAACTTCTTCTTCAGTATCAGTATCACTTGGGTTGTTACACGGTACTATCTATCACTCCCTATTTAGTTACTAGTAGTGAGATATCTGTACTTTTAAATTCGGTGCTTTGAAACTACTACGCGCTGGAAACGTCTTCAACTGCGTAGGTTCTACACTTATGCTTTGTGGCTGACTACTACTCGCTGGAATTCCCTCAACGACGTAGGATTCTTAAAGTCTTTAAATTGAAAATTACGGAACAAAAGGAGCTGGAATTCCCTCAACTACTACTCTTGCCTAATTCTCACTTCACCCAATTATTTCAAGTCTAAACAATTGGTAGGAATGCTCAACACTCTGGTATTGCTTCAGTAGTGGAGTCTGTTGAATCGTAATCGGTCTTCTGTTGCTTATCTGGTGTCTTAGGGGGGCCATTACCAATCTATGGTAATTTTGAAATCTAATATGTAACAAAATATCAATTTCCGCTACTAGTTGTTGCCGCGTATATATACTGCTAAAAAACAATTTACTTTTAACGAAAAAGCTAAACTTAAATTTTAAACTAAAAACAGTAAATACTTTTCAAACTACGTTTCTCTCGTTCAAAATTTTGACAAAACATTTACTTTTAAACCTCGTTAGAGCAAGTGCTGATAACGTGTTAAGGTTTTGAACTTTAACTTTGTATAAAATACTCGGGAAAAGTTAGGTAACCAGTAGACCTGTTCGGATTGTGCTGATAACGCCCACGTTAGGTGTGGGGACCCAATTAACTCAGTGGTATGAACGAGGTTTGAAGAAACTAGTGAATACGCTTCGCTGGGGCAAACTGTACTTGGCGGACACCGCAGATAATGGGGATGCAACTAGGATAATGAAACGGACTCTGGACTCTTTCAGTAGACGTCTTTCTTATTCAGACTCAGATTCACGATTGTATTTTATTCACTCTAATTTCTATTGAATTAAACTCGGTTAACAAAGATAATTGATAATTTTGTATAATTTATGAATTGGTGTTTTGTCTCAGACAAAGACTACCGCATTCTTACAATTGTCAAATTTATATATTTTAAGTAAAACATCTCATGTGATTTTTACAACATCCTTAAACTAATGGTTCTACCCAGACACATTAATTTAATATCTTTTGGTACTTTACGAATTGTCCTAATGATTAATCTAGTTAGAGAATTTCGTGATTTCCACATTTGTTTAATTCTTATAAAGAATTAAAGGAATAAAGAGTTTTGTCGCAGTAATTAAATAAGAATAATACCGCTACTGTTTACGTCTATTGACATTGATAATGTAAATAGAAACTTCAACTTGAATGCTTGTCTCAAAGTGCAGACACAGCGGTCAGACGTAAACATTAGTCATCATACATACACCGCATGTATTATGTTGATGCATCACTCAGCTGAGCACGCTTCAGCACATTCTTGTTTACTTAATGCGACGCAAGCTAGACTCATAAAATTATATTATTATATTATTACTCATGCATCTCTCATTCCCAGACGAATGATATATAAAATATAATTCTTTCTTAATCTCTACGAAGTTACACACGTTACACGTACAATACTTCAACATATGTAGGAATACCTGTTACTACCTGTGACTACCTGTATGACTAAATATGTGTGAAAATTGTATGTCGTAATAATGTTTCCTCTGATTTTTTTAGTCAAATGCCGCAAGTCCTGCCCCACGTGCCAAAAAGCGAGGATAGAATAATGAAAATGACAAGAATTATAGAAGAAAGATACAGAAAGAATATCGTGCAGAGGTAATTCATTAATAGTTCAAAAGTGACAGAAGAATTTCGAAATAAAAATCAAATTTTGAGCATCAAATTATTTTTTGACAAATTATATAGTTTATAATAGAATTCTAAAAAATGCATGTTTTTCTTGCGTGTGTGAACACAGAGCCCCTCTGGAAGCTCCGTGGGATGCTCGGTGAACGATAAGAACGAGAATGAGACAAATGATCTTGAAAATGACAACTCAAGCTCCCAAAACTTCTCTCCTACCCCCGAAACAGACAAACTTCTTACACTCCAAATCCAAATGGAGACGAATCAGCAGTCTTTTTTCAAAGAGCCCCACCCTGGCCACCACTCGTCTCGTCATTCCTGAACCAAAGAGACTCAGAGAAATACTCTTGTCCAGTAAACTTTTCTGCCCCGTCCCCCTCCTCGAAATCCCGCCCTGTCAGTGTGAAACGCCCTAGCGTCACTCCCGGATCCGCCAAACCAGCCTGGTGGAGGGCTACTGGCGACAGTACAGTGTACTTATGATCGGTGGTTCGACTAGCTCAGCCAATTTGTGCAGTAATTACTACCTGAAAGTCGCCTCCAAGCAACAACCCTATCAGTGATACAGTTCAAACAATTCCAAGTCCCGCCTGTTCCCTCGAAGTGAAAGGCCCAACCCCTCTGGGCGGACACAGTCAACTGAGCAGACTTCCTCACGAGCTAACGACGACGAAGGTCCTACGAACGACGAAAACGACTCCTACAGTAAATGGTGTAGAAACAGAGCCTTTAGTCATTGGTGTTGTTGTGGACCATGACCATGACAACTGCAGCGGGTCCACAAGGCCCAATTTCTCATCGAAATATTTATCTACCTTATGGCGCAGGCGGTCCTTTCCCGCCCGAAGCATTTTGATTTTATCCCCATCAGCATTGCCATCCTCATGCGCATCCCCACCCTCTGTATCACCACTACCTATATGGACCCATTTTCAACCCCTACCCCTTCCTCCCACTACGCTGCACCCCCTCAACAACCTCAGAGACCTATGGGGAGCATTCCGGCAGCTAGACCTGCCTCACCCTCAACGAATAATAATTAGAGTGGGCTCCCAGGCCACAATCAAGGCCAATATCAAAATCAAGGTCGACCGGGATCTCAGCTCCAGCAGCAGCAGCAACAACAACAACTGCAGCAACAGTCTGGGGGGATGTTCTCTGCTCATGAATTGCCATCTCCTGCCTCCTCCCATGGCTCCTCCCACAGCGAAAGTCATTACCACACTAAGTACAATAATACAAGTTAAGTTCGCATAGTAAACATGGGCCAAGTTCTCAGGAAGACGCTTCCAGGCATCTTGGAAGCGGTCATCATGGCTCCATTACATTCACACAGCCCAACAGCCTCCCAACAACAGCAGCAGCAACAACGGATGTCACACGGGGACTCCAAACTCAATGAATGATAATCACGAGTTGAGTTTGGTGCAGCCAGACTTAAAAGAGCCAGATGACACTCCAAGTCGAAACGGAGTCTCAGGTAGATTGAGGCCCAGTTGCGAACCCAAAGTAGAAGATTCCGACTTTCATCGAACTCAGAGTGCAATTTTCTTCCGTCATTGAAACCGTGGAGACTTCAATTCCTGTGCCCGGACGGACCTTACCTTCAAACCGTTCTCCGGGTCTAAATAAGCCCGGAAGCGGAAAGACCGTTTGAAGAAGCAGGCGGAGAAGGAGTAAGGAGCGGGAGCGAGCTGCATAAGCGCGAAAACAAGTTTCAACGCCAGAGAACAGTGGTGATCGACGGAAGAGAGAAACACCGAAGGCGGGATCAGGGGCAGCTGGGTCGTCTGATGGTCGTCTTGGTGCTGGTGATCCACCCAGGGATGTTGGATCTCTCTAACATGGTCAACTCACCCTACGATCGCTTCAATCTTCGAGCGGGTAGTTTCGGGGACACACCCGCCCTGTGACATCTCAGTGAGTATGCTTGACCTTGACCCCACACGGGCTTCTCCCTTGGTGGAGGATTTCGTCCTGGACCGGGTGGAGTGCTGCCTCTGCACCCTCTGGAGCAAATGCTGGGGCCCTCATATCAAATTGGATTGTATGGTCTGCTCACTGCTCGCGAGCGGCACAAAGTTGAGGCTTTAGAAAAACGGGAGAGAGAGAGATACGGATCGAGAATTATCGGACAGATTGATGGAGAAATTCCATGATGGTCATTTACCTTTCGGCCCTGGTGGTCCTCCGGGTGGACCACCGCGGATGCTTAATCTAATGAATCCTCATTGGCTGGATGCTCGTCGTCGCTTGGGGCTCATGGCATGGAAGGGACCCTCTGGTCCAAGTATTGGAAGCCATCATCAACTCTCGTCCTTCAGTCAATCTGTATTCCTCCTGCGGTCCACAACCTCCATCAGTACTCTAGAAAGGGAACGCCTCGAACGATTAGGTAAGCATCTCATTTTGTCAGTACTCTCAGATTTGGCTTTTGTCAAATAATTAATAAGTAATACAATAGCTATTAACCCTTAGCTTTTCGGTCGTGTTCATTAAATTGTTAGCATTTGTTTTGTCCATTTTCTGCAGGAATTCCAAAATCGATGGGGATGCAAATGCAAAACGATGCTCTAACGAAACGACATCACGCAGAACGAATAGCCATAGACATGAGTCTTCAGTTAGCAGGTTGGTTCCGTTATTCGAACGAGTGCAGTTAAAATACTTCATTTATCATCGTTGTTTATTCGTAATTCATTCCATTAAACAATAAAATCTATTGTGTTGATCTATATCATATATGACTTAATATGAATACTACTTTACCATTGCTTAGTTGGTCAGATCCCTGAGTACGCGGGTATGGATCCACTCCTACATCCCGGTTCTGGCGCTTTCGCGAGAGCTCCAACTCTCATTCCTCCACGTGATGCTCTTGGATATCATCCGTACATTCTTAGGCGCCCTTATCCCCCAGGCCCAGAACTTGCTCATCGTGTATGTAATCCTACAAAGTTATTTCCAATTCAAACTTTCGACGGCAAAATAATCATCCTTTTATGGTCGATTTTTTATTTGCTCAAGAACCTAAATACGAGAATTGTAAAATAACTACTTGTCGCAGTGGTTATTAACAGAATGAAGTTTATTCACTCACGCTATTTTTTCCTATTTCTGATTCGGTTTAGATGTCAGCATACGAGCAGCTTGCAGCTTCAACGACAAATGCTTATGGACCGAGAACGCTCCTTCCCCTAACATCCCCAGGAGTTCAGGGCAGTCCACACCCCTCATTTCTGGCTCAACAGAAGGAGTATCTACGGTACATTAATATGATGTCTCAATTTATTTAACTTCATCTAATTTAACAATAATCGTAAATTATAGATAATCTGCGAATACCTATTGACAGAGAATCTTGAGCTTTATATAATAATTACACTTGTAGCTCTGACAATCTGAGACAAAAAATTAAATCGAAAAAAATAAGCATCTCTTTTGTTTTTCAATATGCCCAATACATACCTTAGTTATTATTACTACGATTATTCGTTTTCTCCCTATTACAACAATTACAATATTAGTATGATTATTTAAAAAAGTAATAGGGAATTAAACGCTCCTTTGCTATGTCAACTCTGTCTCCATATTATTAAATTCCCGTTTATGAGATTTTCGAAATTATTAAAATTCAACACCTGTGTTCAGTGCTTAGTTCTTTAATGGTGAAATAAAAATGTCTGCAAATATTGCTAAAAAGTAATTTAAGTAATAGCTTCTGTATATGTACTATACTCGTATTTATTAAAAATATGTAATTACTACTGTATCACAGTTTTCTTACGACTTTTCTTTAAACTCGTTCAATAAAAATACTAATAAATATTTAATAATTCAAATAATTATGTACCATATTGAAAATACAATAAACGTAACGTACTTAATAATTTATGCAATTAATCAATTAGATGCTAATATTCAATATTAAATTATAAATAGTTGTACTGCTCTTCAGAATATTTAAAAGGTTAAATATTAAAAATAATAACAATATTTCATGAGTTCTATCTAACATTTTTTCAAATCATTAACTCATTTATTTTGCATATCAATTTCCTTTATGCTATGCCGTTTAAAGTTTTGTGAAAAATTGCATGGGTGCGAGTAATATAAGGGCGACTTTTACTTGCGCAACAAATGACGGTACCTAACATATTGTTATAATATTCTCTTTTTTACTGCATTGCCCCCTTTCAATACACTTTCTTGCGTAACAAGTAATTAGCGAATTAACGGTCCCTGTTCCATTTAATTTAGCGTTAAAATACCAACAATAGGTACAAACAAAAATCCGGCGCTTCGCGCCGGATTTGTTGACCGGGGGCTGGCCCGAAGTAGATGCTGAGCTTCAACAAAGGCGCAAGACAATTTATATTACGCTAAAAGATGATATAAGATTTATGGAAGCTCCTCTACAATCAATAAGACATATACCAATTTTCGTAGCAAGTAATTTAATATAGCTGAATTTTTGTTATAAATTGCACCAATCACAAATAACGTCATTATAGCCACCCCTGAATATCTGTTACGCTTATAGGTAAGTACGTGACATGTAGTTAAAATAGGATGAAAACAAATTTAACGTTGGGACTTGGAATACTAGAAACTATGGTATTTGAAGGACGTTATTATAGACGATCTCTGAACATGTATAACACATATAGGTCAGTCTGTGACATGTGGTAGAAATGTTCACGTGACATCATTTGCGCGTCACCCTTAACCTGCTTACATAATAAGAATGCGATTCCATCTGGGTGGGGGTGTCTAAAAGAAATTTTTGCCTGACGTCAGTTGCGCGTCACCTCTAACCTGCTTACCTTATGCAAATGCAATAGCAGCTGAGTGGGGCTGTCTCAAAGAAATTTTCACGTGACGTCCTTTGCGCGTGACCCCTAGTCTGCTTACCTAATGTTAATGCAACAGCAGCTGGGTGGGGCTGTCTAACATAAATTTTCACGTGACGTCATTTGCGCGTCACCCCTAGCCTGCTCACCTAATGTTAATGCGATAGCAGCTGGGTGGGGCTGTCTAACATAAATTTTCACGTGACGTCATTTGCGCGTCACCCCTAACCTGCTTACCTGATGTGAATGCGATAACAGCTAGGTGGGGGTGTCTAGAAGAAATTTTCACGTGAAGTCATTTGTGCGTCACCTCTAGCCTGCTTACTTAATGGTAATGCAATAGCAGCTAAGTGGGAGTCTCTGAAAGAGATATTAATCTGACGTCATTTGCGCGTCACCCCTAACCTGCTTACTTAATGTGAATGCGATAACAGCTGGATGGGGGTGTCTAGAAGATATTTTTACTTGACGCCATTTGCGCGTCACCCCTAACCTGCTTACCTAATGTGAATGCAAAAGCAGCTGGTGGGGCTGTCTAACATAAATTTTCACGTGACGTCATTTGCGCGTCACACCTAACCTGCTTACCTAATTTTAATGCGATAACAGCTGGGTAGGGGTGTCTAGAACATATTTTCACGTGACGCCATTTGCGCGTCACCCCTAACCTGCTTACCTAATGTCAATGCAAAAGCAGCTGGGTGGAGCTGTCTAACATAAATTTTCACGTGACGTCATTTGCGCGTCACCCCTAGCCTGCTTACTTAATGTTAATGCGATAACAGCTGAGTGGAGCTGTCTAACATAAATTTTCACGTGACGTCATTTGCGCGTCACCCCTGGCCTGCTTGCCAAATGTGAATGCAATAGCAGCTGGGTGGGGGTGTTAAAAAGAAATTTTTGCCTGACGTCATTTGCGCGTCACCCCGAACCTGCTTACCTAATGTGAATGCGACAGCAGCTGGAGGGGGGGGGGGTGTCAAAAAGAAATTTTCACGTGAACCTGGCTGGAAATGGAGCTATGTATTTCGTTTCATAGCTGGGCATATGTCTTGCGCTCAGCTATGTTTATCGCTACCAAGAAATTTTCACGTGACGTCATTTGCGCGTCATTCCTGGCCTGCTTACCAAATGTGAATGCAATAACAGCTGGGTGGAGCTGTCTAACATAAATTTTCACGTGACGTCATTTGCGCGTCACCTCTGGCCTGCTTTCCAAATGTGAATGCAATAGCAGCTGGGTGGGGGTGTTTAAAAGAAATTTTTGCCTGACGTCATTTGCGCGTCACCCCGAACATGCTTACCTAATGTAAATGCGATAGCAGCTGGGGGGGGGGGTGTCAAAATGAAATTTTCACGTGAATCTGGCTGGAAATGGTGCTATGTTTTTCGTTTCATAGCTGGGCATATGTCTTGCGCTCAGCTATGTTTATCGCTACCCCCGTTTTTATGGTTCTTACTTCTAAATTTCTTGACCTTTGTTAGTTTAACATTTAATTACTAAGCAATGGTTAGTTTGATTACAGTGAAAAAACAATACAGACTTGCCGGCTCGCTTTTGTGATTGTTTTAAAAACGTTCTAAGACAATAGTTTAAACGGTTTGACCTGTAGCATGGGGCCAACAGACAGACGGACAGACAAACAGACAGACATGACCATTTCATTAGATGCTTGCTCAGCATCTAAAAACAATAAATGAGATAAATATGTACTTAAACTGTTAATTAAGAATTTTGAAGTATTTATAATGTTTTATTTACCATAACAATCCAAATAATAGCCAGGACCCTAAAATATAAACATTGTGTATAATACAAGCTGCGCCGCGCGTAATATTTTTTTATTCAGATGAAACATTTGGAATTTTAATAAAAGTGGTGTCTTCTAATAATATAATCTGATATTAGGATGAAGAGAGTTAAAAATAACAATGATAATTCTCCATGTAAATCAGTCGTGAATTGAAATGAAATATAAAATATTTCGAAGGAATAGACAAATGAAATAACATGCTACTCGTTCAGGTTTCAAGTTCCAATTAGTTTATCAGTTTAGTCTTTGTGTTGAGTAAAACTCGGTGAGTGTAATTCAGGTATACCTATTGTTTATACATGTAATTTCCTCTACAAACTGTGGGTATGATACGGTAAAATAATATGAGTATGTGTCACAGCACATACGAAATAACCTTATAGAATGTCCATCCTGTATTGCGAAACTACGGATGGTTTCACCTCACCAATAAAGTCATAAAACTTAATGGCTGAGTGACAAAATGACGAGAGGATAAAGGATCCCTAGCGTCAGCATAAACAATGCACAATGCTTTCATATAAGAAAGGCTTTTTAGATCAACTTCTTAGAGTTTACAATAATTATTTAAATATTCTTCACCATGTTAATGAAGATAGAACTATTTGGTGTTAGATAGAAATGATTCTAAATGCTTGCTTCTATAAGGAGAAAGGACAGTTCTGCTGATCAATACAAATATTACATTATAGAATTTGAATATAATGAAATCATCCCTCCTTACCATGGACGAGATTTACCAATAATATATATGAATGTGCAATTTCCACATTCATACTATGCTCACGTAATAATCCCATGATTAATACTTGCGATATATACGAATATATAAAGTCTATATGTTTAACATATCCTATACGTGTAGTTAATTACATCTATATTCTAACACCTTCCTTTAATTTGAGGTAAAAGAAATAAAAATGAAATGATACGAGAATTGATAAATCTCTAATAGAGAATTAATATACATGAAATCTGAACAAATTTAAAATAATAACATATTTAAAAATTTCTAAAAAAAATATACAATTTATATTTTACTATACTACATCATATATATGATCCGTCTCTTTGATGAGATTATCCAGGTCTGTCCGTATTTAGAGTTGTCCAGTAATTTCGGTGGGTCTGCTGTTAGCTACTTCGGTTGGAGCTGGTCCATTGATTTTTAATGTGTTCGAGTGAGTCTGGTAACAGGAGTTCGACATGCTGACGGATTAGCTAGAACTGTTGTACTAGGTCTTGGTCGGCAGGTACATCGCTCAACTCTCCAGGTTTGTAAATGACAAGTAGAAATATCTAATTTGCAGGATATTTCTTTCCCTTATTGCATGGTCGTCCATATCTTGACCGATGCATATACAGATTTATCAAGTTAAAAATTGTAATAATGTTTCTGATGAATTTGACAAAATTCGATTGGCTTTCGTCTAGAAAGGGTTGGTCACTGTCCTGGACAGGTTGAATGATACTAGTTGAAAATGGTAATGATTGACTGAATTTATGGCTCAGGCGTATGGGGCTAATAAGGCTGCCATTGCAGGCTGAGGCTGAGTAACACAAGGAGGAAGCAATACAAGCCAATGTCCTATGTTTACTTCTGTAGTGGGAACAAATCATAATTTCCGGTTTGCCATCACCTTCCCTATCTCTGTCTTTTGATTCTTGGTTTGCTACGTTTTCTTACTTAAGAAATGAGTCTGCTGGATGTGCAGAGCTTTCCTTTTTCTTTCCTATGTCAAGAAAATTGTGGTTCGACACTGACATGGGTTTTGTCTGTGGAACTTTTCCTCCGATTAGCTTATCGGGTGTTTTCTTCATGAATAATATCTCAAGATTATAATTGGGTTTGTGTTTGATGGCTGTGCCCTTAAGTAGATGTAGAATCTTCTTATGGTAAGACTTGCTATCTAGATAACCATAGGGTTTGCCTTCCTAACTACAGATCCAGGTGTTAGACCGCTGGACCCTGATATGTCTGTCATATTCTGAGTTATGTTTATGTAGACCTTTTGGAAGCCAAAGTTTTCCTTGGTCTGGTTCGGCTGTGCCGTCTTTGTTATGATCAGGGTGACCTATTAAAAATTGTAGCCTTACTATTTTCTTGTCCTATTCGGTACGATTATCAAGGAACTCAATTACAATTACATTTCTTCGGTCAGGTGACCTGTAAAGAAATGTGCCAGGGGTAGACATGTCTCTAGGATTTTAATAATTTGAGCCAACAGCTTCGGTTTTTGGCTCGCAGCTATGATTAAGCGTGAGGTGCGGACAAAGATGTTGTCCTGCTTCTCGGTTTCCTTGTTTATTGGTGCCAGGGGCAATGGGTGATGGGAGCCATCTTTCTAGAATTAGGATGTTCCTGCGGTTGTCATCAAATCTGGTATTCGTGTTAAATACCTTGGTTAATTCGGGTCAAAGGGTACTTTCAGTTGTCATGAATGTATCTTTCTTGAGGAGATATTGACGTCGGGCAAGCCGATCAATGGTTTCTCCGAGCTGGTTTCAAATTGCTGTTAAGAATAAAACTATTTGTTCCGTTGCTGCTGCTAATTTTTAATTCTTTCGGGGATTCGCTTAGGGATAGAGATGCCGAGAGTAAGACATTTCTGACGTGCAGCTACAGTTCGAAATAGAATTGATGAATACTGTTTTATCAAGTACCAACTAAGAAAATAGAGGCCATAGTTTGGACTCACAATCTCCAGACATCTTTATTTTAAATTTTTGTGATGTTAAGCAACTATCACTATCTTCTTGTCTTTGTTTACTGTGTCTCCAATCTGTAGCTTTTGAAGATGTATCATGGCGCGTAGTCGAGGTCCTTTGTCGGGTTAATATCTCGTTCCACTAGCTCTACTACTGTCATATAGTTGAGGTTGCCGTTTAAGTGTCCCATGTCAGGTTTTACTTTCTGTACTATCCAGGGCTTCGTGTTCATCTTGTATGTATTGATTTATTGCATATACGGGCCTAGGCCCACACACAAATCATAATAAAAATTTTACAATATTTGTTGTGTTTACATTAATATTTACCATCTTAGCCTATATTGTTCAATTTCTTAACCAGTAATCAATCAAATGAATTAGTTCATCGAAGAGACCGGATCAGCTATCATCTGAGTTAAGTCCTTCTCTTCCTTCATGTAACTTGCCGATTTAACTTCGCATAGAAACTATCATTTTCAGTTTTGCTAACAAGGGTTTTGTTTTCTAAAAGCAACATTAAAATGCATTTAAGTTATATGTAGATAATATATCGAATTAAACATTAACAATAGGGCTTTACCTATCTTTGACGTTTATTATTCCCCAGTAAATTCATCCCACACATCACCAAAATGACATTGATATTAAACTACCAGCTAGCTAATACCAGTGTATTATAATAAAATAAATGCATATAAATTATTTTGTAGAGAACATTTTAAAGCTGACTTAACCAGGGTTACATTCCCACTCTATTAGTTAAGTTCCGTTGCTTCGGTACTTCTTTCCATCTACTGCAATGCCAAATTTTCCAAATAATTGTACTACTGCCGTAGGTTGCCGCTGTTTGAACTGCCAGAACATTTGGGTTGTATGTCTGTATATCGCTTGCTCTGATTTACTGAGGTGTAGGTAAATTCGCACTTCCTTTGAATTTTGTTTTAACAGAGAGTTTCTCCTCATGACATGCAAGACATGACTGCTGTGCACTAGCTTTACAAAAAGCAAAGGTGGTTTGCCTGGTGTTGACACAATGGCTCTTCGAGCATCCTCCACCTCCTTTCTAGAAACGCATATTCCAAGTTTGTAAACTAAGAGGTCCAGGGTGTCTTTTATAGCTTATTTGTTCACTTTAAGACCCGAAATTACAAATTTTTTACTTTTGTTCCTTTTTTCTATTCCTGCTAGTCTACTTTGCAGACCCACTAGCTGGTTTTTTGCTCCAGTAATCTGTGATCGTTCAACTTCAACCCGAGATTTTAATGCAGCAATTTTATGATCCAACTAAGCAACTTTACTGTTGATTGTGTCTTCCAGTTCTTTTTTGTTTCCTCCGTGTTGTAGGGCTGCATTGTTTTCAATAATTCCAGCTAGCTGATCCTTAAAGTAAGACATTTCTGCCGCCCTATCGTCACTTCGTATTTTAAGTTTGGTAAAGATATCGTTCAAAGTAGTTATTTTGTTGTTGACACTGTTTTCTATAAGTTCTTTTTTCACTGCTGTTTCTTTCTCCAGTTTTTGAACCCTTGTGCTGACTATGTGTAGGACTACATTTGACACTATAGTAAAACACTATGTAAAAATGTAACTTTTTCGATCTGATTCTAATGTAACTAGTTCAGTTTAATGTAGTTTGATTGTTAGAAAAACTGAAAATGTAACTTTTAATGTAAAAATCGACAAGTATAATAAAAAATTTCAACTTTTTCCTAGAGTAATCTAGGCCGATAAGTTCCTCTGACCAACGCTCGTGTTTGACTTCTGGATGTAGACTGCTTTAAATTCTAATTCGGGTTAAACTGTCTAAATTCAACATCAACTTGCATTTTCTCTGGGTGTTTCCAGCAGAATCAAATGCTTGTATTTTGATTGTGTGGCTTCCATCCGACAAGATAGAAGAAGTTTCAATTATATCTTCATTTACATGATGTTAAGAGTGTGTGTTGTCAGGTTTGACTGGTTTAGTTTTCCTATTCTCATGTAGGCCTATTGATAGGACTTCTTTCTCTATGCTCTTTTTATAGAAAATCATAGAAGATTCTAACACAATATTTTGGGTTCTGTTTCTATAGGCTTGGTTTTTGAGATTTCCAACTGTTATATTCCTATTTTTTAATTCGTTAGAACAAAGTATAGTATGACGCGCAGACATGAGGAGTTCTGCCGTTTCCCTGTATTGTTGTGTTTGTCTAAGTAAATCAGATGCGGGATTCCGAGTTGAATTCCAGCGATTTGTTAAATCTCGACGGCTTTGGTTCAAAAATTTTAAAATCTCTGTTTCTATTTGTTTTTTCACTTCTTCTCCCCTTACGAATCTGAGCGGAATCTTGAGTTCGTTACCATAGACAAATAGAAATGTAAACTCATTTGTTGCTGTAGTGTTCCACAATAATGCCTTTTTATTGTCGGAGGTACTCCTTGTCACTTTATTCCTTTATACGGGAGCAGAATGCTTTCGCAGGGCTAGCATCAAATTTTTAGGATTGTTGGTCCAGTCAGACTGTTGTATGTTGATCGTCTAAAAGAAAGGTGTGTATGTTAGAATGCTAATATTGCGCATGCTATTCTGCTTGCTCTTCGAGTAGTTGGCTTGGCGGCTTTCTCTGACTTTCTCTCGGCGAAAGGTTTTGATTTCTTGAATCGTTTTTGTAGGATGAGTTGAAATCTCTTGGCTTGGGTGCTCAATTACGTCAAAAATTACGTCATGACACAAATAATAATAATAATAATTTATTTATTGTGTCGATTTGGCGTCAGCCCATACAAAATTCTATTCATGACACAAATAGTGTCCAACAGACTGCTGTAAGTTATCCATTTCGGTCTGGGACCATGGGTGACCCTCCTGAAGGGTGGCTGTACCCGAGTTTCGGGGTTTAGTGTTTATTGGACTGGGTTGCGTCTCTGTTCTTGCATGTTTTTTTACTAGGAATGTGGTTCTAGGCTTTGTTTCGAGTGCTGAGCTTGTCAGGCTTACGGTTTCTGTACCATAGTAGAATGGGTTCTTTCTAGTTTGCCAAGTCGTGGGACTGGATTTTGGAATTTGAGAGGACAAGAATGTCCTCTGTTTTCTCTTGAAATTCAGAGTCTGTGCTAGGATGCACTGTCTTTTCTCTATGTTTCTTATGAGGGATTTGAATTTGAGGTTTGACTTTCCTTTATAGACGAGGCCACCTTGCAGATTAGTGGGACGACCAGGAAATTTACTTTTTGTCTTGATCTGCTAGATGTTGCCTACCCATGTGAGTGTATCGATACTTCTCCTGACTGCGGAGTTTGGGTAGGCGTTCATTGGATAAATGTCTCTTCTTGAGTTCCTTCACTGAGATACGGAGGTGTAGTCTTCTCCATGTATTCTTTATATTGTGTGCGTAGGCTTCAAATCTAAGATTCTTGTGACAGGCTTATGTATGTGGCTGTCCGGAAGAGGTCGGTCTTCTTCCACTTCTTTGGATTGACTGTGCAATCTACCCCAATGCTACGGCCTATTTTCTTTGAAAATAGTTGTATGTCATTGAGGTGAGTCGCTTTAACACTAAATAGTACAAATTTGCCTGTTGTGTGTAGTACAAAATTGTTAGGTGTATTAATAAATGATAAATTGTCATGGGATGAGCACATAAGTAAGGTAATTGAAAAAACCACAAAAAAGGTTTTTATATTGCGGAAATTAAAATCTTGTGGATTCAATAGAGATAAATTAGCTGTAATTTATAATATGTATATACGGAGCAATTTGGAATACGCTTCACAGTCAATTAGCCAAAGTTTAAACAAAATGTCACTCTCAAAAGTTTGTAAAATCGAAAAGCGGTGCTTAGGAATAATCTTAAGTAAGTACGTAAGTGACCGAAATTATGATAAAGCTGTATTAGATATAAAGACAGACAAAATAGAAATTCGATACCAAAAATTACTTCTTAGCTTCGGAAAAAAAATGATTAAATCAAAACGTTACTCTGATTGGCTAAAACCATATGAACGTTGTAATGACAGACCAAGTAGAAATAAAAATAACTATAGGCTAATTAAATGTAATACAGAAAAGTACCGCACCTCGACGATACCATCGTTAATTAGACTATTGAAATCTGAATAACTTAATCCTTGTTATGTCTCTGTATTGTACCTAGGATTAATTCTTATTATTAATGTAATCCATCAATTCGTGAAAACTTTACTCCACTGCGCTTGCATATGTCGCGTGTGGGCTTCTTAATTTTTCCTTTAAAAATTCAATTATTTAGAAAAGTGTATAAGACGTAAAATAAGCAAATTAATCTGTCTATTAAATGTACTGTTTTCGATGGCAATAACATACTTTGTGTTGTCATTGCGTATGTATAATTTAAATTGAAAAATGAACGCAAATAAAACCCAGCATAAATAAATAAAAAATAAATAAAACTTATGCTTTTTGACCATTAAGTAGAATATACGTATTATGTACTTCTTGGTCCTTGTCAGTATATGACTGGATGTACAATTCTGTGTTGTACTTACTTTGATGATAATGGAAACTTTCCAAGTTATCATGAATTCTATATCAAAAAATGTTGTGGAATTGAATTTCTTCCAATGCTAAGTCAGACCTGTAGACTAAGTTGTGTGGGTGAGTGTACCCTGCTGCAGGTTCCATAAATATTATCGGTCCTGTGGCAGGGATGTCTGTAGGTAGTAGGCTAAACGTCGCTAAGTATTTTTCTCGAATCCCTGCGTCAGCCAGGATGAGTTTGGACGTCGTTTTGCATTTATTTGTCATGTTTTGGCTACGAAATACATGATAGACGTTGCCTCTGGTCATCATGTAGATGTTTGCCGTATATTTGTCATTTAATATGTCATGATCATAGTTCCATTGGGTTTCAATAACTTCTGACCCTGCTGAGCATTTGGTCAGCGTCCAGTGGCTACTTGACATGTAGGTTTCTATTTCGGTATCTATTGCTTCTTTCCACTAAAGGCTTTCTGAGGAGTTGCGTGCCTCTTGATACGTTTTGGGTTTCGATATCTCCTCTCGTAGATACGAGGGTATTACTAGCTTCTTATGGAGTTTATGATAAGTAATTCTGTCCTTGTTTTGGACTTTGCTTCCTTCTTGAGCTGAGTAGATTCTGACTATTGATAGTCGATATGCGCCTTGGGCTTGTTCATGTGTAATTCTTTGTTTTCCATGAATGGCGAAATTGTTCCAAATAATGTCTGGAAAATAAGTACTTCCTTTTTGTAGGTAAGGGTTGTGGGCTGAGAAGCCTGAGGATCTCAAGAGAGTATGTTGAGACTCCTCCTTCATTCTTGTCTCTTTTGCCTGTAGGGCAATAGATCCCAAGAAATAATTTCCTTCTATTTTTTGGCCGTTGCAGTGAACGGGCTTTGTTTATGAATGCTCGAATTTGGTTTCAGGAGCGTAAGTAATTCGTTTTGCAGTTGCATGAATAAATCTTGTATGGATTTAGAAGAGAGTTTCTATTCTCTCATATTAAATTCTTTAAAGTGGGCAGTTCGGCTTGTGGTGTGCCTTCTCATTGTCCCCGGAGACGTTGCTTTGTACTCCTCTGTTTTCTGATAAATGCGGTTAAGTGGCTTAAGATTCTGAAATATTGTAGTAGGAGCTGATTTTGCTTGTTGAGTGCCAATGGGCTTGATTGCGGGAATTTGCTGAAATGTCATGATCAGGCTTTCAGTGTCGTTGCTGCCGTTCTGTAGCGTTGTGGCTTGCATCACCTGAAGTGATGTTAGTGTGTCCTCCCTACTCGTGGAAGGTGACTCATCGAAAATCATTCTGTTTTCGTTTCCCGTGTAAGTCAGTCCCATGCTTTTGCATGCATAGTTAACTGAGAAGATATTTGTCGCTTTATGGAAGAACCAGACATTCGTAAGTACTTGAGGTTTCTAATCTTCTCCATTGTAGCCGGAGACTATGATTGATCCGCGGCCGGGTAATGAGATTCTTGTCTCGTCGGCTAATGTGATTGTTTTTTCTTGATCGGAGAATTCTATATAATTATGAAACCATTTCCGTCTTCCGCAGAGATGGACGGTAGCACCGGAGTCACATGTCCAGTGAAATTCAGGTTGTTGAGAGAGGAGAGCAGGTATAAAATCGTACTGTGTGAAGGGCTTTTCAATAGTAGGAATCTGGGCTTCCTTGAGTTGATGCGCTTTGAGTGTTGGCCTCTTCACTGGATTGGGGTATCTGATGCTCTCTCTCGTTGCTGCCTCTCGTAATATGTCAATATTATACAGATATGAATTAAGGGCTTCTTGTCTCGTACAGAGATTTTATTTCTAGAAATCCGTAGGTTTGACTTCTGGAATTTTGAATCTAACCATAAATGCATGGTTTGATGAGTTCTTGGCGGTGAATGCCTTCCGTGTATTATCCAGATCCTTTTTCAATTCTGAATAGATATCTAAGACCAGGGCTTCTCTGATGGGGATGCACAAACTGTCTTGGCTACATCTATGATTTAGATCTGCCTCTGTTATAGCCTTTTGAATCAGTTTGATTATATCTGGATGTGGCCTAATTCTGGCGCACAAAGACTCAGGATTGAAAGTCAATCATAATCTGTCTTGTACTTCCTTGAGTAAAAGTTTTGCTTTTCTCTTTTGGGTAAATTTCCTGTAGTTTCCCAGGCATAATTTGTTATGACATTTCCAGTTTCTGTGGTGATACGAAAAAGGCTTTCAGTGCTCCTCGTCGGCTATGTGACGTTGAATTCAAATGATGGGCACCGTCATTTCAAAAGGCTTGGTGACTGGTAAATTTCTAGGTGTACCAATGCTTAAAATCTGGTTTAAGTAGATGAAGTATTTCAGATTTCTTATCTATAAGGAGATAATATCCCAGAATGTGATTCATGTGAACTTCTCGGTCCTGTGTAGGCGAAAACGTATTAGCTGCTAATCCTTTTTATAGGTCATCATCCGTCAATTATTCTACGAATGCTTCATTTTCAAGGGCATGAGACTTAAGCCTGTGAAGCAGATTACGTCTTTCTCGTGCCTTTAGGATTACGACCCCTTATTTGGCTTCTGCATCTTCGAGAATGGTTTTAATGTCTTTGACTTTTGAAATTACGGAGAATCTTTACAGGTGCGCTGGCCAGGGGCTTGATTTAAAAGATTCTCTCTGATTTTACTTTCTCAAAACCAGTAAAATAATGGCTCTTGTCCCAGCCGTGCTGATAACGTAATATAATCTGATATAAGGATAAAGAGAGTTAAAAATAACTATAATAATTCTCCATGTAAATCAGTGGTGAATTGTATTAAAATAAAAAATATTCCAGGGGAATAGACAAATATAGTAAGATGCTACTCGATCAGCTTTCAAGTTTCAATTAGTTTATTAGTTCAGTCTTTGCGTTGAGTAAAACTCAAAGTGTAATTTAGGTATACCAATTGTTTATACATGTAATTTCCTCTATATCAAGGACCACCACATGCTTTGCTTTCAAGGGAACAAGACTGTGTATTCGATACAGAGTTTGACTGGAGTTTTATTAGCAGAGTTGTAGCCACAACACACCAAAAATGTAAACCACGGAACTCGTACGAAGACAAACTTAAGTATGTAATTTAATACTGTCGAAATAGCACATCAACAGATGCGGAGGGAAGTGTTCAAGTCAAAGTGTATAATGCATTCTTTCACATATACTGCCTAGGACCTAACATACGTGTAGGTACCACCAGACATACCCCCTGCCCCAATGGGATCTTCCTACTACCCATTACCACGACATAAACTATAGCCAACAACACCTACAGAGGAGATGTGCTTAACGTTATTTTCAACGAGCATGAAGACCCACTAATAGTAAAATCACTTGGTTATCATATGGGAATGGAAATATACATGACCAACATTAACATCACATACGACGAGGAGGACAACTTCATAGACACGTCATCATGGGAAAGAGATAGAAGTTCACCATGGTATATGTGGTTGATTCTCATCATTTTTATTTTTCTGTGTATGGCTATTACAGCTATATACTTTAAATGGAAATTAAGTGCAGCATTTTTGAAACGTGGGTGAAGAGGAAGTTACTGGGATACGATGAAATAGAAGGAAGAGAAGAAGCAGCACGCTGAGCTGCAACCACTAAAGACAAAGAGACCTGTAGCCTTACCAAGACGAGGGAAAGCAGACTCTAGTTAATTGGACCAACAACACCACTGGAGCCAAGGGACGATTTTTATTCACAGACGAAGTGGAGTGGATGAGAATAAGGAGATACGTAGAAGAAGTATGCTTGCTACACTACACGACCTACAACAGGACACAGCTGTGGAGGGAAATGTAACTGTACCTATGCAACAACAGGCACCACCAGCAGTGGAAGAATAATTCTTTACATCAACTATCGGAACGAGCCATCTGAAGTTCTTGGAGTTGGAGTTTACAGACGAAGAGAAGTAGACTATCACAATGTTTAGAGGGTTTTTTACTTGCCGTATACTGCCTTTTCAAGACATACAACAACCAAAAAAAGGAGGGTATTAGGACAAACATATATGAGTTTCATACACACAGTATTACTCATTAGTATGTCTCAACTGCGTACACCTACGTACCACCATAATTTAGGTATTACATAATTTTAGTTTAAATCATAAGTTCTATACTTTCATAAGCTTTTGTTACATGCCAGTATGAGCATGTGGAATGATGATGCATGTACATTTTATTATATACGAATTTATCTGCAGCATGCTTATGTATATTTATTTTGATGCACGAGTATTTATTTCACTGATTGTTTGTAAACAACAAACTGCATGTCGAGCATAATCATCTCGCTACCAACTAGTAATTCTTAAATCATACATATTCTTCTGTTATTGAATTCTAGAGTAATTTATTATGAATTTATTATTCGACAATATTCTTGAGATTCATATTGTGAAATTTTAATCAGAGATATTTCATTAGATTTAAAAGTAGATCAACTATTTAATGACAATGACCAACTATGTGATCATTGCGTCATTCACGACAAATTCTTTAATTATTTATTAAATCATAATTTGTTCTGTGAAGATGAAATCAAGTATTGAATTGGATGATGGAAAAGAGATTGAATAAATTACTGCTTATGAAAGGTTGTGTTTTTGCCTTCTTCTTCTTGAAGCCTAATTTATCACTTGAGACGTCTTGGACATTATTAGAGCTTTTACTATACGGCTTAGTTTTGTCTTTACTTTAAAGTCATCTTTTCACCGTATTTCCTTTTACTTTCATTTCCATTTGTGTTTACTCATATCTACGATATTCATAATTCTCGCGACCATAATTCTTTTTCAATTGCCACTGAGTTAATGAGCCCTAGGTCATAGACCCGTATCAGCACTACACAGATGTCAAAAGGTGAATTTTTATAATTTCGTTACCTTTATAACTTTTAATTGGGAAGAAATGGTTAGTTTGAGCAAATTGAAACAACAATACAGACCTACCTGCTCGCAATTGTGATGGGTTAAAACTTGTTTTATAAAAATAGCAATAATACTGTGACCTGTAGTGTACGGCCAACAGACAGACATACAGACAGACGTACATGACCATTACATTATATGCTTAAGCTCAGCATTTAAAAATAACCTAAATAATAAAATTACCTAGGCGTATGACCAGGCCGCGTCAATTTTCCGGATTTTTGACTTCAAATTTCTGGATTTTGAATTTACAAATTTCCTGGTATTTCCTGATTTTGCCTTGAAAAATTCCGGATTATTTCCGGATTTTTTCCGGGTTATATCCGGATTTTATGTAACAAAATAATGTAATTTCATGTTTAAATAATGTTTATTTAAAAAATTAACTAGCTGTTGTGATAACATTGTAAAAGCTATACAATTAGTAATATAAAACAAAATTCAATTGAAAAACTAATAATGTAAAATTTAATAATGAATGCATTGCAAGCAATACCGTCAATGCTTCAAAACGATAACATCAAAACACGAAAATTTCGAATTCGTGTTAGCACAGATTGTGGCATTTTAAGACGGAAGGTACAAAACAAATGACCTTATGATGATTCAAAATTCTTCAAAAGCAATTCGAATCTTGAAAAGTAATAAGCACTACTTGACTTCGTAGTAGTAGAATACTGCATTTCAAGTTCATTTCTCACATAATATGTAATTAGATGGTACGCAGAAGTAGTGTGATTTTTGTTTCTACTACAGAATATGAATAAGCATCGAAGTCCAATGAAACGCCATATTGTGCACTCAAGTGACAAGTGTATAATTATAATGGAAAAATTAAAATTATAACATGACTTCGATCGTCACGCGGGTAAAATATTTTAAAAACTTGTAAACTTAAATAATTTTTTAAAATTCCTGAATATTTCCGGATTTTCCAGAATTAATTTAAATATTTTTCAAAATTCCTGATGTTTTCCGGATTTTCCGGATTTTTTTCAAAATTCCGGAATTTCCGGATTTTTCCGATTTTGTTTTTCATTTTCCTGTTCATCTAACCTAAAAAAAGTTTTTTTAGTGCCTAGTAACTACGTCATACGCATTTCCGGATTTATCCGGAATTTCCGGAATGACAGGCCCTACTTATGGCGCAAATGATTTACCTGTTACTGGTAGGTTAATAAAATCAATTCCAAGGCGATAAGCAACAATGATTAAATCATAGAAAGGTCCGAAAAAGAACTGGATTAAGTTGAAATATTGTTTTTTTTCTTTGTATTTTTTTAGCAGAAAATTTCGTAAGATACTAGTTTTCATTTTTTGGTTTGAACACTTTTGCACACTGTTTTTGGATACTTTCAAACAAAAAAAAATATTTTTAACAGCGCAAATTAGTTTTACAACCCTACACACATTTTGCTGTAATAGTTGGCTGATTTCGGGTTACATTGTGTGAAGCTATAGTGATGTGTGCATCAATAGTTTTGATACTATTCAAGGTCAAAGTTTTTGAGCCCTGTTGTCCGGATACTTCTGCCCTAACTGTAGCTTTTTGCGCCCCACCAACTCTGCCAAAATTCCAAGACAGCAAAATAGCTAATTGTTTTCTCTACATTTTGAGCTATCAAACATAGTAGAGTTAGCAGCGTGTCCAGAGAAAATAAATAACAAGCTATAACCCTATTGCAGTGCTAAAACCCGGGTAAATACGATTTGTTAGGGGCTCAAATTTCAAAAACATCAAGTGTGTGCTAACCGGCCAACAAAACAATATGCGATAACAAAAATTTTCATATTTTGACCATACGTTTTTTAGAAAAATATAAAAGGTTTCAGGTTTACCCGGGCATTACGAGGTACCTTATGAATGTATTCCACTAAAACCGAGGATTCTTACTATACGAAGTATAAAGCACTAGAAACAATATATTTCTTTTACATGTGAAATGTCGACTAGGTCTTGTTGGACCATTTAATTTCGATCTTCTTAAAATTCGATCGTGTACTACTGTTGCATAAGCCAGAGTGGATTGATATTAGATAGTGGTGGTTCTTGCTATTCCGGCGCCGATAATTTTGAAATAGAAATGGAAACTTTTTTGCGGTGGCGCTGCGATCGAGTTAAGTTACTCCCTGCCCTCTTCCCATTCACTTGCATGCAAAAAGCAGCTAAATGAATTATTTTTTTCTGCTATTAAGTTTGAATGTTTTACTAACTTATTTGGTACGTAAATGTGAGTTAAACGTAGGAGTATTAATTTTCAACAATATTCTGTTGCTGCTCGTAAGTATGCACGTGTAAGACCATGAATACGGTAAAGTAATTTTCTATGTTAAAGCATATACTTTTCACCGAAGCTCGTCTTGCCCCAATTGCTTCTTTTTTGGAAATCGGCTATCACGAGCGTGTTAAACGAAACCAAATACGCTGGTGGTGTCTTACGACGGAAGTTTCCTTTTTAATTTCAAACTTTAGGTGGGAAATCCATCACTATTCAAATATACACACTATGCATAAGCTAACAACAATCAGCAAAATCCGTACCAGCGCAACTTAAGCTAGCGCTAATTTTACAGAGCCCAATCATACCGAAATCGCTTCTGCTCCAGAAGTTTGCTTTAGAACTTCCGGTGGTGGAAAAAGCGAATGGACACAAGCAAAATTTGCATTTTATGAGTAAGGTTTTCAGATGTTATTTTACCTCCGGCCAAGCATTTTGAAAAGTGGTGGTTACACGCAGCTTCTCCGTCAAACCACGGTGCTCCGCTGATATTTTCTTCAACAAAGTCATGAAATTATTATCCGTTTTAAGGTTTTAACTGATTTACACAAAATTTAAATAAAACTTAAATTCTAAAATACTGTGGCGCTTGCCGATTGCCACTTTATAAATAGTAGATTTTGCTTACCCCCTAATAAGACCAAATTCAAAATCACATTTAATATCCTACTTCGATTCGATACAAGTGTTCTAGCTTCAAAGAAAACGATACAAATTAGTAATTTGAATTTTTTTAAGTACTTGCGATTAAAGCGCAACGAATAGGTGTTTTACATGTTACAGAATCATGAATTTTTCAATTTTGTGATATTGCGACGGTTTCCTTTAATTAATTAATTTTTGCATCAGTAAACTTAATTAGTTCACTTCGTTACTAGCTAAAAAATTGCTGTTGGCGTCTACTAACCGAGTATGCTAAAATTTTCCATTTGATAGCAGATTCAGTTATAAAGTTCTTCCGACAAACTTAATCCGCATTGTTAGATCACTGTTTGGAAGTAGGTCTGTGACAGTAGATGAGTTTGCGAAGCATACTAATAAATAAATGATAAACGTCTTTTTAAATGCGCAGGTGTACGAATGAGCTCACACTAACTACAACCAGAGCGCAAAACCAAACCTTTGTTCAAGTTAGACTGTACCTTCCTGAACCGGTTTCTGGAAACGTCCAGATATACGTCGATTTTTCGTAAATAAAATCTTTAAAAGTACTTAGCAATAAGATTTTAGAATCAATTAAACAACTAAGCCTGATTAAATACTCAGGTGTAATTTAAACAAAGAATACAGCGCACAAAGAAATAATAGAAGTGATTTATTTAAATACGTTTCAATTATCCATAATGCAAATTTAAAAGTTTGTCATTCAATTATGACCCAACCAAGTCAGAAAGAATATTAGTTTCTCGTAATAAACCTACTATAACTAAAGATAAGTTTACCCTCCGACGATTACTCTGTTAGTCAAAGACCATTTCCGTCCGCAGGACGGGCCCTACTACTAGTAATAAATTTAAAACTATATCTTAACTGTATAAATCTAAGACAGCAATATAATTATACTAACGAGCAATATGCCATTTGCTGGAGAACTATGTTTTACGTTACTACCTACATAAAATATTTGCACTTTTCATATTCTCTCATAGTGAAGCTGCAAAAACTAATAGGTAGTGATATTATTAACAGATATACGTATTTACACAACAGTTTTAACATACAATAAGATACTTGTTTTCTTAAACTAGTTAAGTAAAAAGTATAAATCAAAGTAGCCTGAGAAGAGTTCCGGAGAAGAAATTTGTCTGAGGAGAAATTGCTCAAGAAGAAATGTCCAGCTAGATGTAAAATGGAGAAACGGTGAAGGAAATGTGGATTAGACAGACTTCAAAGGTGGGCCCCTACCCACAAAGTAAGCTTACAAAGTAGGTAAGGTAAGAAATTTTGGCCAGAAAGTAGGGTAAGGGGTAGGTAAGGAAAAAATAAAAGTAAGGAAAAAAATATTCCTTACCGCGTTCTTACCAGCACTATATATTATTACAATAATTTCGGTTGTGCGAATTTTAAGAAATAAAATTTTGGATAATAGACACTACTTTATTTACAACCTAATTTTTTGTATCTTTATTAAGCTAATTTTCAAGTAAGGGTGCTTTAAAAAAGTCAATAATAAACTTTTTTAGTTAAAAAATTTAAAGTTTTTGAAGTAAAGTAAGATGTAGGTAAGATTTTTTTTTCAAAAAGTAAGACATAAAGTAAGGTAATTTTTTTGAAAAAGTAAGATGTAGGTAAGGTATTTTAAACAAAAGTAAGATATCAGTAAGGTAATATTTTAGCGAAAAATGTAAGGTAAGAAGTGAGTAAGGTTATTTTTTGCCCAGCTTTGACAGACTTTGTTGCTTCTATACTTAATAACGTCTTCGGCTTTCTCTTTGTAGAATCGTGGGCTGTCTTCTTTTTCCGGTATGTTTCTTGATTCCCCTCGCAGATAATCTTTGTTCATGATTATCATGATGTTGCTCCACGGCTGAACTAAATCCTCTCTACACGGATTAAAAATTAAATAAAAGTTGTTTTTGCTTTTTAAAGTTTCCAAGATTAAGTTATAAATGGGCCCCGGAAAATTTGGCCCCACCACACTATTGTATAAACTATTATCTGTTATATATACTCTACTCTGTAAGTAATGTAATAGTTGTCTGTATAAACAGTGGAAGCAGTAAGCAGTTGTTTATAATTCAATGGGAATTTATTATATCATATTAGGTAAATGTTTTTGTGGTGATGAATCCACAGCCACTAACTTTGACAACGGTGATGGAACCCACACAACAGCATGCTTTATCGCAGTCTCCACAGCCACTAACTTTGACATCCAAAACTACCTGAAAAAGAATTATTGAGCCAGAAATATTAGTCGTTACACTGACGCTATATAAGTTCTTGTTAATAACTATTGGTTTTACTAAGTTCTTGTTCTTGTTAATAACTACCTATTTGCTTCCTTTTATAATAAATTGACGCTGGTTATTGCCTCCTTAACAACTTTGCATTTACTGTACTAGCACAGTTATAACATAAAAGATGGGACTGAATTCAGTTGAAACCTACTAATACCGGGCACCGAGTAATATCAGGCCCCGAGTTATCGGGACCGAGTGTGGTGAGAATGAATTCATTGACCCAATAATGTCAGTACTGTTTACAACAGAAATCGAGAACATATCGTTAGTTGATAAACACATTTTTACAACTTTACATTTTCCTTGAGAGCTTGCGATAACATTTAATTCATGATGTTTACATGTAACTCTCAAAATAACATTTTTTTTAGTTTCATGTAGACACGGAATGTTCTCACAATTTTGATGGTTTAAGAACTTTGGAAAAACACGATATAAGTGGCGGATTACAATTAAAACTTGTTCACGAATAAAAATGCAATCTGTGAATCTCAGATTCTGGAATTTAATTTGTTAGCTTCTGATTTTAACGGAATTCATTTTTAATTGTAAAAAATAATGACAGCACACATAACTCACGCCTCTTCATCGGTGAAGCGGTCACCGAACGAACATGTAATAACCGACGTTCTACCGGCATGCCGATACAAACCGAAGCACCGCGCTTACCACCGGCTTGTTTGCCTCTGAATTTTAAATAGAATATTTTGCACTTTTTAAAAACATATAGATAAAACATTTTTACACTTTAAAAAACATGTAGATAGAACATTTTTGCACTTTGAAAAAACATGTAGATAGAACATGTTTAAACTTTTCATAAACATGTAGATAGAGCATTTTTACACTTTGAAAAAACATGTAGAAATAACATTTTTAAACTCTGAAAAAACATGTAGATAGAACATGTTTACACTTTTCATAAACATGTAGATAGAGCATTTTTACATTTTGAAAAATATGTAGATAGAACATTTTTGCACTTTAAAAAAACATGTAGATATAACATTTTTACACTTTTAAAAAACATGTAGATAGAGCATTTTTACACTTTGAAAAAACATGTAGATATAACATTTATACACTTTTAAAAAACGTAGATAAAACAATAAATGTAAGAATGCGCTAAAATAAAATCAGCTATTTATGCCGACGGTGAAATACTGTCGGTTTAGCTATCGGTTATTCACCGCATCGATGGTTTGCATAAAACTTAATTATCAGGTCGGTAACCGTGGAGAAGCGTGCACATAACGTTAGCAACCGAAAACTAACGATATGAAAATCAAGCCTTTTTAGCTCGATTCTTAAGAATTTTTTAAAATTAAGAAGCACTTAAATATTACAAAAAATAGCGCTTATGTTCTCACTTGACAAAATACAGAATTATTGCGGAGTTTATGCAAAGTAGAATGATTTTTTGCTAGAGATGCTTTACATATTATAGGTTTACACATCACATAATGAATTAGTTGTAAAAGTCAATAATATTGCATGATTGTAATATACAAATAGTAATATTTATTATTACTTAAAATACTTACCCTTAACATGTTTATAAACTTTTCGTAGAAAGACTTGCCCGTTTTGCAATAACCCATAATTTTCTTAAGCTCTAACTTCTCGATGTTATAATCGTTGCTAATTGCTGCCAGAATTTTTTCTTGTTTGCTAAATCTCTTGTACTTTTCCATAGCCTGTGTCAACGGGTATTTTCTAAAGCGATGATAGAGTGGACATTTTGAAGAACTTGGAGTCTGATGGTCTTGTTTTTTCTATAATAAAATGTGTACGTAAGCTATAAAATTAATAACAACCCAAACCTAGTTAACATTTAAAATAAGCTTGGGTTTATTCATTTTAACATAACTGACCTCAATAACCCACAATAAATGTCAAGTATACAGTTTTAACTGATTATCACTTGCTGTCTCAGCACATTTGGGTTAGTCAATCATTGCGGTTTTTTAGATGCTGAGCTTTAGCTGCATCGAATGAAATTGTTTTGTCTGCCTGTATGTCTGTTTGCCTGTCCGTCGTATTGTCATACGCTACAAGTCACATTTGTGAAGTTATTTAACTTAAAATTCTTCTTATCGCCCACAAATGCGAGGAAGAAGTGCTGTATAGTTTTTGAGCAACATCGAAATCATAGTTTGTCCGCCACCAGCAGTTAAATGGACCAAGGATTAAAATCTCTGTCGGGATAAAAAAACATCCGACGCTTCGCGCCTAATTTGTTGACCAGGGGCCCGAAGTAGATGCTGGTCTTACAGCGCAATTTAACTTACATAAAGGATTAGAAAACTTTTGTTCGACAATAGGGTCAACGCTCCAATTACGACAGCGCCTAACTCACCTACCTCATTCTTTTACGTTTTTTATTTTATTAAATGTGTGGTCACAAGCAAAGTTTTATCATTTCAACGTGACACATGGCAGGTGACAAAAGGTTAGCTGGTGGTACAAGGGGTGTGGGTATGACTGGAGTGAGTATAATTATGCTTCAAAACCTCGGGGTTGGAAAAAGAAGTGACGGTGCGATCGCGTCTTGTACAACAATGCTTGTAACGCGTGGGATGGATACCCGTGAAATTGATACGAGTGGCACGGGTACAACAAGTACGGGTGCGAATAGTAACAATACGTATGGTACGATTACAAGTCGACACGGATATTTTGATTCTTGGTCCACTTAGCTGCTAATTGCGGACAAACTATGGGTCCAATGTTGCTCAAAAACTATACAGCACTTTTACCTCGCATTTGTAGGCGAATAAAGAAGTTTAAGTTTAATCGCTTTAGAAAAAATGTGACCTTTAGCGTGCGACAATACGACGGACAGACCGACACACAGACAGACATACCGACAGACAAAACCATTTTATTAGATGCAGCTTAGGCTCAGCATCTTAAAATGGGCGACTTTACATGAAATGTACATACGTAAAGCTTCTAATAGAAGCCGGGTCTCTACTAGAGGCCGGGGTTGACGGCTATAAATTAAAATACAAGCCGGGTCTCCAATAGAGGCCGGGTCTCTAATATAAGCCGGGTCTCCAATATAAGCCGGGTCTCCAAAAAATAAAACTATACCTTTCTACTAAGAATTGCACTTGATTTCATGAAATATTGATGAAATTAGCCATAATTTTGATTTGAGCATAATAAAAGCGATTTTATTTTCAGTAGTAGTGAAATCTTGCTACCCGCATGGTAGGTCGAGTTGTATTTTTTTGGTTCAAATCATAAAATTTTTAATAGAAGCCGGGTCTCTAATAAAGGCCGAGTCTCCAATACAAGCCGGGGGTCAGATGATCTGTTTTTAATAGAAGCTGGGGGCTTCTATCAGAAGCTTTACGGTACCTACCTGGTAGCTTGTCAAGCTTCGCCAATTAAAATACACATGGAAACTTCTCACGAATCTACATTACTAGTAATGGTACTTATTCAATAAGTACGTTCACAGGGCAGCCTGGTATAGTAGTCGCGGGTTTGGGACTGTACTCTGCAATTGAAAAATATCTATACTCATGACGGGGGTCCACGCTTCGAGCACCAGTTTGGTTATTCGCAATTATCTTTCCCCACAATTTTAAAGATAAATATTTAAAACCCCATGTCACGGACATACGTACGTAAACGGGTAATATATAGTAAAGGATCGTCCATAAATGACGTCCTTCAAATGTCATAGTTTTGAATTTACCTATTTCAAACTTTAATTTTTTTTCAAAATATTTTAACTACTTACAGAATCCTATTCATTACTGCATGTCACAGACATACGTACGTAAATGGGTTAAAGATGGTGACGGATCGTCCATAAATGACGTCCCTATATATAAGTTTTGAGTACCCCAATTCTTAACTTCAATTTTTTTTTCAAAATATTTTTACAAAATTTCATGAACATGCCTTTACAGGTGATTGACATTCAGGGATCGTCCATGAATGACGTCCTTCAAAAGCCATAGTTTAAAATATCCCCATTTACAACTTTAAATTAAAAAAAAATATGTCATGAACATAACCTAACATGTGATACATATTCACATGTTCAGGGGTCGTGTATAAATGACGTCCTTTAAATACCCTCATTTTCAACTTTATCTTTTGTTCAACATAAGCTAACTACGTGTCATACACATACGTATTTACGATGTTGATAGGGATTGCCCATAATTGAAGTCCTTCGAATATGAAATTACAAAGTACCCCCCCCCCCATCACACACACAACTTCAAAATGTTTTTTAACGCACCAGTCGGAATAGCACTACTGCGGCTAGCACTTTTTGCAGCGTTTTGAGCGTTATCCCAATTGTTGAACAACTCGTTTATTAAATTTAAATTGCGCTGTAAACTCAGCATGTACTTCGGGCCTTTGGTTGAAAAATCCGGCGCGAATCAAGATTTTTTCAGAACAAATGTATATAAGGATCAATATGTGTCAAATTCTAAGACCGCCTTATGTATGAGAACCAAGCTTTGAAAAAGGGCAAATAGATACTGAACAAGGAAGTAATTGAAGGGCTGACAGTGCACTTTACACCGAGATGTCTTTAGTCCCTTCACACAAAAAAGCATAGGCAATTATATCACTAGGAGCATGTACATCATAAATAATATTCTAAGATTAAACAGAAAGCAGAAATTCATAACATTATTCTAGTACAGTATTTTCAATCATGCCTACTTTCTACTTTATGTAATTTGATCTATATAAAGTGCATACAATAATAAACTATTTAATTTCATTCATCCAAACATGTATTCTGGAAAGTGCTGATGCTGCTTTCCAGTACCAGTACATTTAAATCTACCATATAATTTAAAACACATATGTTTCATAATACGTAACAATAACTAACATTAGGTCATATGCCTCAATTCGAATTTATTAGAATTAATTGCAAGCCTCAATTCATATTGATTGAATGCCTCCAATCGTACTGATTGCTCAACCATTTAACTATATATATTATGAAAACATTAAACATAATTATAGGTTTATTCATATCTTAAAATATGTCTTCGATGGAATGCCACCTGGTGCGCAAAGGGTAAACTACGAAATTCTAGTAGCTCTCTATTTTTACTTTGAATTGTTTTAGTTTTTTTAATTTTTAAGTAAAAAATAGTGTCAAACCCAAACTTTTAAACAGCTAGAGTTGTTGAAACATAAGTGACGTTTAGATATTCGATCAAAAACTAGACAAAAAGTTGATATTCTAAACAATTTTGAACCAATTCAGTTCCTCGCCACTCCGGTCTTCTATTTAACCTTGTTAAATAAAAACAAAAGCTTAAGACAGAAATCTGAGTACGGAAAAAACATCTTTGGACCTAACAACAGGCAAAAAGCTAAGTTTATTTTTTCACATATACGTATGTCAAAGGCCCTTCTCATTCCTGCCGAAACAAAAGGTTAAACATACTAGCACTGTTTGGTGGTGAACCCAGAGTTGTATGAAATTTAGGATGATGAGACTTTAGGTCGTAAATCTGATGCTTCAACGCCCGTGGATGTAGGTAGATGCAAAAATCCCTAAATAATGACTTTTACAATTTGGATTGATGCAGCGTAGCAAATGGTGAATATGATAATAATTCCACCAGTGGACTCAAACATAAAACCAACACTTTTAAAAAAATAATAAATAGGATTTATTTAACTATACGAAAGTGATGGCAAAGCAGTAGTATAGTTTACAATAGAAGTGGTAAAATGATACAGGCGGAGCAGCTCAGTTTGTAAGTCTGATCTGCAACAGTGCTAGAGTAAGAGTCATAGATTTTAGGCTGAGTTGTGGCGATGAGAGCTTGAAAGCGTGGTCATGCCACATATCTGATGAAATAGAAAAGTCGGCATGGTTTTACCGCATGGTAAATTCGAAGTTTCTGGAAATACTATGTTACACAAATATAATAAAAGTAATTTCAGTCCACGTGGACTGCACAAATAAAGACCAGAAACTTACATGAGTTCAAGGATGATCTGGCCGAAAATGTAAAGAATGCAGAAATTAACATATTGATAAGTGACCGAGCCAGATCGAAGAATACAGTTATACATAGAATGTAAGGAATGAGGAAAGTCAGGACTAAATTACTATTTCTATAGTCATAACTTACAGATATGTGACATCTTGGCCGATGTCGAATGATCCTTAATATTACACTAATATTAACATCAGAAACACATTAAATATGAATAATTAATGCTGGCATTTTAACTCACAATTTGTGAAGTTGAACAAACTTATAGGGGTAACATAAAATATATCAAAACTTCGGTTCAATACCGAACAAGCACCTAATATAATTTAAAAGAATACGAGATAAAGGACTAAACTGACCTGGCAAACTTCGTAAATCAACAAATTTCAACTTAACTCACTGCCGTGGTGAAGCAAATCACAGGAGATGTAGCGAAAATATTCACGCTCCAGTCGCAAACAAATTATACTGCTTTATGTCAGAAATAAATAAAAAACTGGCTTAATTCAAAGGTGTTATTAATGAAAAGCTTTTAATACTGGAGAAAAAATTAAAATCAACTAATCCAGAGTGAGAAAGGAATTTTAAAACACCAAATTAGAGATTTTAGACGTACAGGAACAGCTAGCTGTTATCTCAAGAATATTAAAAAGAGTGAAAAATGAAAAAAAAGGACAACAATGATGATCTTTGGTATCACAATTACTGACACGGCTGAAAAAGACACGGTAGATTTTTTAACAAAAAGGCTAGGATCAAAGTCATTGACAATTTCCATAGCGAATACAGCACAACAGAGGGTTCAGGAAAACCACCTTTTCTCTTTATAAAACTGAGTAGCGAACAGGATGTGGCTACAGTTCTGGAAAACAAGAAGAATTTTAGAGATATAAGATATAAGATTAGTGAAGTACGCATCTATTCATTTCGCAACAAATCCATTCAGACCACATACAAAGCTTTGACCTAGATGTTCTGGAAAATAAAAAAGAAGCAGACAGAAGCCGTTATTAAATACTAAGGAAGATTTGGGATCGAATCAAACAGAAAGAAGTTTAAAATCAACGGATATCCACTAGTTGAGTGCACGTACAGAAAACAATCATACTTTTTTTAACAAAAATTATTAGACATCAAAATTCTTTACTAAAACGTCTATGATATTCAAAACTTTATTAATTTAGATAAAGAAGTTGGTTCAAAGGTTACTGAATGTGATTTAATATGCTTATGCGAAACATGGGAGGATTTAAAGTAACTATTTAAAGGAAATTACTTTAGTAAGTTTATATCTATTCATTTACTAGCTAGCACGTTCAAACGTACTGGAAGGCGGTAAATGGTACAGGTATTCAAGTAAATAAGTATAAATATAAAATGGATAAAATACTCTAAAAAAATATGTACTCATAGTCTCGTTCACTAGATTAATCTCTAAAAAATTAATTTGTATAGGTAATATGTATGCTAACAATAATCTCTACAATGTTAATGATATTTTTACAGAACTCAGCGAGGCATTTTAATGATTACCACTAAAGCTAAAAGAAAATCTTATCTTGGAAGAGAACTTTATTTCCCGGATTGTAAATAAAAGGGACCTAAGTAGAGCAATTTTTGGCTACATCGCTGATAAAACGAAACGCCAATCATTAGATGAGGGTAAAAACTTGGCAGCCTCCTGTGTTCTGGATTTTGTCGAAAGTAATTCTCTTGCTATTCTAGATAGTGGAATTAGTCCTGATATTCCTAGTAACTTTACTCACTTAAATCCTCTGCAAATCAGGTGGTGATTACTGTCTGGTTGATTACAATATTATTAGTAAAGTAACAGGAAAAATTTCTAGACATTTGTAGGATTTAACAAATGTCTAAAAAGTTTTCCGTTTACCATATACTGATAGTAGCAACAATATTCAGGAGCAGTTAGGCGTTTTAAACCTAAGTTAAAACCTTGTAAGTTAGCTCAGAGCAAAATCAAAATAGAAAAACACGACTATGATAAATTTTGTGACGAATTAGATTTGATCTCAGTACATTAAAAACAAAACTTAAGTGTAAATAAAATTAACGGATTTTATATTATTATTATGTTTAAAAATGCAACTGATAACAAACTTGTTTGCAATAGAATAACGACCTCTTTCATTGCGTTTTGACATGGGTCTATTTAACAGTTATTTTTAAAAAAACGGGTAAGTGCGATCATTTCCAAAAACAATGTGGCAGTTTGCTCGTGCATTTTTAGCCATTTTTTACGTTGTACCATTTTAATGCGTTTCGACGTGTGCTCATTTAACAGTTTTTTATGAAAAACTGGTTAGTTTGATCAACGTCGAAACAACACGGCTGTTTTTCGTTTCATTTGTGGTTGTTAACAAGTTGTTTAAAGAAAATCAGTTAAAAACTGTGACTTGTGGAGCAATACTAACAGGCAGACAGATCGATGGACGGACAGACGGACATACATGACTATGTCAATAGATATTTGAACTCAGCATCCTAAATCTATATAAAAAGATGCCCAACGCCTACACTGTTTGTGGTGGGTAAAGTTAAATAAGAATTTTTATGTGTAAAATAGTAGACAAGCAAGACGCACAACATACCTACCTAGAATATAAGGTACGTTTTTACGCTAATGATTGGAAAGTACGAGTTTAGAACGTACTATAAACGGACAGCTAAAGTATCTAGGTACCTACCTATGTTCAGATGGGAGTATTTATATGCCTTGTAAACGTAAAAGACACCCGTTTTCCTCCCTATGCTTTTTGATTGCTCAAAAAGTTTGTATATTTAACCGTTAATTGTAGAAAACTGGTAAATCCAATTTACACCAAAAACAATAGGGCACTTTTCCCTTGCATTTGTGGCAGTTTAAAAGATGTTTTAAGATCATTGCTTGAAAATTGTAACCTGTAGCGCATAAAGAACCGACAGACAGGCAGAGGAACAGACGGACATGACCATTCCTATAGATGCTTAAACTCAGCATTTAAAAAGCAATTAATAGACCTAAATTAAATAAAAGTCCCAGTCTAGACGGAATTTCAAATGAATTTCTTAAAGGTATTAATAGAAACTGACAGTTATATGTTATTTCGCTGTTTAACAACATTTTAGAGACCGAACAATGCCCAGCTAGCTGGTTGAGTATTAAGCTTGTAGCTTTGTTCAAAAAGGCGACGCCGCCCTGCCTAAAAATTATCAAGGAATTGCCTTAATCAGTTGCATTTCCAAAATTTTAACGCAAATTCTTTTGAACAGATTAACAGAATGGGCTAATAAGTGTAAGGTTCTTACAGAGGCTCAAGCAGGTTTCGATAAGAAACGATCCTGTCTAGCTTAAATATTTTCAGTAACAAGCATTATACATAACCACATTCGATTACCGGGTAGAAAGGTTTTTGCCTTATTCGTAGACTATACGAGGGCTTTTAATTGAGTTAATCACGGTCTGTTATGGAATAACATTACATAGGCCTTAGTGCAAAACTCAATAGAATTTAATAGAAACTTTACTCCAAAGTTAATCTACTAGTAAGGACAGATCCCGGATACTCCAATACGATTGAAGTAACGGCAGGAGTTCTGCAAGGTGAACTGTTATCCCTCATTTTATTTTCAATGTGCATATCTGACATGGATGTTTTTTAAAGCTGAACGTCTAATGGGTCTAAGTATAAACGAGAAAGTTGCAATTTTTATGTTAATGCACGCCTATGATACTGGTATTCTAGCATAAAGTGAAGGAGACCTTAAGAAAAGTTTAAATGCAATAAAGAAATATGGTGACGTAATTAAATTACAGGTAAATGTCAGTAAAACTAAAATAATGGTATTTGCAAAGGGTACTAATACCAACATTAACTCGAATTTCTTTTTTGAGGGCCAGCAGGTAGAAATTGTAAAAGAATACGTATACTAAGGAGTACCAGTTAGCTCTTTAGAAGTTTTTAACCGTAAATTTTAATTTTTTAATCTTAATGTAACGTTTGTCTATCCAAGATTTATTTTAATGTTTAGACTAACCTCGCATGCTTTAAGCGCAAGACTTAATGGGGCTTGCGCACTGCTTGCAATTATCAATGTCCCATTAATGTTCTGCTCAGTGTTACTAATACGATTAACTTCTGCAACATCACCAAAGCTGTCGGATTGAGCTGTAGTTGTTTTTTGAATTTTTTTGGGGCTACAGCTATCATCGTTCGTAGTGCTTCTGCCTCCTGAAAGCGGGAATACATGATTATTAGATAATTTAGTGACAGCTTTGTCATTAGCTAATGCACGCTCCACGCTTTTAGTGCCATCCAAGGCTGTACTTCTTCCTGATGATGTGTTGCTTGATTCAATCTGTAATAAGCAGTAAGTTATAATAAATTATTCATTTAAAATCCAAAAGTTGCGTCACCGGTTTATTTTTTGCAGCTTTCGATACTAGATCCCAACCACTACGTGCAAGCAGCTTTAAAAATATCAACTTGTAGTGTCTATAAGGGAAAACTTATAGATAAGTAGTTAGATACTTAGTACAAAGCGAATTGGTTTAAATGTTGTCAGCGCCGGTAAAAGTAGTCAAGGTACAAGTTTTGCTAGTACAAATCTGCAGGGAGCGAGAAATGAGAAGAAAAAAAGTAATTTCACTTCAACCAGACGTTACTATTACCGTCGTCTTGAAGTTAATTCAAAACATATTTTAATAAGTTAATAAAACGTCACTATTAAATTGCAGGTGACCAAGTAACCCCTAACAGTAGCAGTGGGGTACGGAGTATTTCAATACGTATAGCATGAATGATTACAAAAAATACATAAAGAATGAAATTGGATTTAGACATTTCTACATTTTGTTTATTTAAGACGTCAAAATAATTAACGTAATAATTTAGTTAATATTATTTAAGGACCATTTCTGAGTTAAAGTGATAAGTGGGACGTTGATAAATTGTGATAGCTTAATAATTATCATCTATGGACCATCCAATCCCTAAGAACGTATATAGCTAACTTGGGAAGTATTTTGCATGTAACTCTAGGATTGAACCGATTGTTACCAAAACGTCTTCTACTGACCCTAGACACTTCCACTAGTATATAGAATATAATAAATAAAATAAAATATAAAAATATTGAATTTTACCGCATTGGGTCGAATGCTCCTAAATGCAAATTTGCGCTTTTAAAAAACATGTAAAAAGAACATCTTACATTATTGAAAACATGTAAATAGAACAATTTGCACTTTTGAAAAACATGTAAATAGAACAATTTGCACTTTTGAAAAACATGTAAATATAACAATTTGCACTTTTGAAAAACATGTAAATAGAACAATTTGCACTTTTGAAAAACATGTAAATAAAGCAATTTGCACTTTTGCAAACCATGTAAATAGAGCAATTTGCCATTTTCAAAAACATTAAAATAGAACAATTTGCACTTTTCAAAAACATAGAAATAGAACATTTTGCACCTTAAAAAAAGCGTGTTTAAAAATGTTTTGGAAATGGAATTTTGAATACGTCTTTTGTGGACTACCCCTAGGTGTACGTCATGATTACGACACAGTCAGTAACATACCACCCCTACCTAATGCAAAGGAAAACGCGAAAGCGACCTCGACTGCAGCTACCAATTGAATGGACTTGCGACAGAATGATTTTATCTGTGCACTGGACTTACGACAGAATGACTCTTTACTGACGATATGCATGATTGACAGGCATACTTTTCGAACACGTATTTGTGATTTTTTGCTTAAAACTCGTAATTACAACTTTTTGAAACTTTTTTTGGTATTTTGAAGTTATTTTGAGATATTGTCAAAAATGAATAAAAAACACAGGAAGGGACCTGGATTTTTTAATTTTCACATGTTAAATCCCATAAGGATTTGGCCATTTTGAAAGTCGACCAGTTTTTCAAAATGCGCGCGCCTTTTATGCGCGAACAGCGCAAAATGCACTTAAGTCTATATACTAGTGGAAGTGTCTAGGGTCAGTAGAAGACGTTTTGGTAACAATCGGTTCAATCCTAGAGTTACATGCAAAATACTTCCCAAGTAAGTAGCGATGCTCGTGATGCAGTTTTCTGAGTGAATAGTTTTTCCAACCGTACCTGCTTAATTGAAGTATGTCAAAACGCATTAAAAAAGTAAGTACAGAAACTGGTGAAATAAACATTAGCGTACACATTACGTATTTACAGACACGAAAGGTAAAACTACGTTTTTTTAAATGCGCGCGACTGTAGTACAAGTATATCTTACACTATTGGCATAAAGGCAGCTAATCTTAGCTATAGTAAAGGAAAGATAATTAGGATCTATAGTTCTTAAACGACGCAGCCCAAATTTGTATTCTCTTCTAAAAGAATGCAGGACGTCTATGAATGAAAACCAGTGTACTCGCTTTAATACGTACTTCTGGGACGGCAAGCTAAGTGCGTCCTCTAATAGTCGGCAGTAAAGAGGGTTAACATTATAAATGCTATATAAACCAGATTGAACTAGCCTAAGAGTACACATTGACCTAGTTTACATGCAAGGAAAAGTGAAATAAAATGTGCAATAAAAGCTTTATTCGACTTTTTAAATTCTACATTGGTAGTGCATGTAAACGCACAGGAATGCGGAATTAGACCAAATGTGGAATATGGCGTCACATGTGAAATAAAATGTGGCATAGTATATTCCACTTTTTCTAGGTAGGATAGTGGAAAAATGTGGAATAAAGGCGGTTTCAAGCTTTCATTGTCATCCTTGATTATTCTTGCTGTATGTAATGCCACATTTTACATCGGCATGTAAACGCTTCTCTAAATGTGGATTAATAAAATGCGGGATAATTTAAGTTCTCTTTTTTTAATCCACATTTTCTTATTTCACATTTTACTGGCGCATGTAAACTAGGTCATTATTGAGATTTACGCATTATGTATTTACGAAATATTATGTTGACGCATACAATTTTTAATTTTTCAATTAGCAAAAGTAGTTGACAGAATTACGAGTTGTATGATTTATTTACGATTTCTATAAGCTTGGTAATAGCAGTATCAGTAGGCATGAAAATTATACTCATAAGACTCCTAGCAAAAGTAAATTCAACAACTTTTAACCGATTTTGTTATTTGTGTTAGATGATATTCCGCGCCATTGTATTAACATCTAATAAAATTTAATTTTAACTACGAACTGATAATTTACTGCGACTTTCCGACCGCAGGACGGGCAGGGCTACCTAATAGCGTAACAAAAATTATCAATTATACATTGGGAATGGTCCATGAATCGCGTGACCCAAATGATGTTTTATTGGGATGTTACATAAATGGCATCGCTTAAATTATTTTAATTAGCATAGCACATAAATGACATCGCTTAAATTATTTTAATTAGCATAGCACATAAATGACATCGCTTAAATTATTTTAATTAGCATAGCACATAAATGAAATCGCTTAAATTATTTTAATTAGCATAGCACATAAATGACATCGCCTAAATTATCATCCTTTCATTTTGATGGTCAACTAATGACGTCACATAAATCTCAACTATATTGAAACGGTATATAAATGACGTCGTCGTAATCACTATATTATTAAGATGACCCCTAAATGACGTCGACCAAATCATTAATTTATGACGTCGCCTAAATCAGTAGTTTATTGAGATAGTGCATAAATGACGTCACCAAAATCAATATTTTATTGAAATTGGAAATCAATGACATCACCTTTATCACTATTTTATTGGGAAGATTCATAAATTACGTCGCCCAAATCATCAATTTTTATAACAGCATCAACAAATGACGTTGCCTACATTTCCACTATTTTATTTAGATGGTCCATGAATGACGTTGTCACAAAGTTATTAAATATGGTATTCTCTGAAAACTTTTTCTATTTTAGGCCAACGGTAAACAAATCACACGAAGCGCGGGATTTTTATAGCTGAATCTTGTTCATGCAATAAATAACCGAATAACGACATAGATAGGGGTGGTGGCACTAGTTGGGTATTGATGGAACTTAATGTAAGTAGTTCCTTACATAACGTTGAAATTTTAACTTTAAAGTTAGACAATTGTTAAAGAGTGAGAATTTCAGAGCATTACCTACTGACCATCCCTGAAAAAGTACAAAACTAAATACCTATGCTCGTAATGCGAACTTTGGAATGAATTTAAATTTTTCAATTTTATCTGAGGGTTATAAGACAGACCTGAACGTCGCTATTAAAACAATTTTAAGTTTCTTACCCACCTGCTTGCTATGTCTCAGCAATGCGTAAAATGGTTGTGTTTTTCGTGGGTAAATTTTCATTTTTGTAAAATAAATGACATAATAAAATTGGGCCCTAAAAGTATTATTTTTTGCATTTTTGTGAATAAAGAATAAAAAAATCGAATTTTGAAAAATCCTAACATTAATTTTTAGAAAACTGCCTAAGGATTACAAAAATCTTTCCTCAAAATCATGGAGAATGTGTAGAAGCTACAGAGTGCCAAAATATCAAAATTTGAATTTTTTAAATCTTGGCGGGTTGCTACACTGTGACCCAAAAACGCAAAATGCGGTCGAGTTATTGTGAATTTGAGCTATTCAAACTACCCTGATTTTAGTGTGTGGCAGGTTTTAATATTGGCGGGTACCATGAGAAATATTTTTCTCGCAAGTGCAATAAAATTAAATTGTGTTGGCAAGCATGTGAAAGAAAAAACTTTACCTCTAAACTTCTTTGTGATGGAATAATTTCAGAGCCTGTAGAATTAAGCGTTTTCAGAATATTGAGACGAAAAGAAACGAAATCTGGTTTTAAATTCATCATGTCTGACAGTTTGTGGCCATTTACTAGTTTATCATAGTAATAACAGACCGCAACGCCACAAGACTGACTATCATTAACGCCCTGTATTAAAGTAATTGAATGTAGCGTATATAACAAACCTTTAAGGATATTTAATGCAATGAATAAAATAGTTAAACATGTGATATTTACCTGCTGTGGAACTTTAATGTTGACGTATTTTGCCCCAAAGCTTTGAAAAATTAAAAAGTTTTGGAATGATGCACGAAGCGCAAGAAATACATTTTGGATGTTTTTGCTTATATTCAACTCTCTCTTGCTATCCAGCAAGTAGATTGTGTTAGATCGTAGGCAACACACCCATAATACGAAGTGTGATTCATTAATGCTCGTTACCGTGACGACGGAGTCTAATGCTTCAACGGATGCAGTTATCTGTATATCAACAATTATTTAAAATACAAAAACGAGATAGATATATAAAATAATGCAGCCGTCATCAATATGTTGGTCTATTAATTTTAAATACTTGCAAGGGATATTTTTGTAGTGGCATAGCTATAATTTTACTACTTAGCGCAGCCAACGCAAAATTTATACGTACAATCATGCCAGTAAAAACATGTCGCTTAACTCATGCCTACTAGTTATTATAAAAGTTATGACTCACTTAACTTTTAAATCTATTGCATTTCTCCTCTAAAACGTCTCTTTAAAAGCTTATTATCAATCCATTTTTCATCAGACCCGTTTACACCCTGACTATTTATCTTCATACCATTTCAACTTCGTCTTATTTTTTACAACCAATTTCTCTTCTTGTACCTTCCTTTTCCAAAATATTTCTTACAAGGGAATGGTTTTACATGGAACCTGTTGATTTCAAAGATTTATGTCTACAAAAATCAGGCTACTTTTAAATAGTGGGGATCCAAAGTAACTCGACTGCATTTTGCGTTGTTTAATCACAATATCCCGCCAAAGTTTAAAAAAAATTTAATTTTAATACTTTGCTGCCCTGGTACTTTTACAGTTTTTGTCAGATTCTGATGAAATTTTGTCTTTTTTGATCCTTAGGGTTTTTTCTGAAAAGCAATTTCAGGATTTTTTAAAATTCCACATTTTTTATTTTTTCGAAAATTTTTAGTGCAAACATTATTTTTGAGGCCTAATTTTCTAGACCTATTTTTTCGAAAAAATGAAAAATTTTGAATTTTAAAAAATCCTAAAATTACTTTTCAGAAAATAGTCTGAACGTTAGAAAACATGAAAGTTTGTCCAAATCGGATGAGAACTGTAGAAGCTAAAGGGCGGCAAAGTATTATAATTTGAATTTTTTAAATCTTTGGCGGGCTGTTGTGACTGAACAACCCAAAATGCAGTCAAGTTACTTTGGATCCTCGCTATTTAAAAGTAGCCTGATTTTTGTAGACATAACTTATTGAAATCGACGGGTTCCATGTGAAACCATTTCCTTGTTAGTTTTACATTCCTCTTGAGAACAGGAGTACGAGTTAAAAGAAAATTAATGGCGACAAAGTACAGAAAAACAATATAAATAAATACCGAGGAGTTTGCTGGGGCTCAAGAGAAATAACTAGAGAGGTAGAAGCGTCTAGAGGGAAGCGTTAGTAAAAAAACAATAAAGGAACAGTTGTTGAATGGCTAACTTGTATCACAGTATGTTAAGGGAAATCCAATAAAGCACGTTAGTTGTACTTTTTGAGTTCATTTCGTTCGACGCAAACCTGCCAACGAATCATTGTAATACAATCGGTTACTGAGGAGTCGTAAATGAGCTTGAAACTTTGAACGAAATGAACTTTTATTTACAAGCCTTGTTTGAGCCACAGCAATATTTAACGTAGCGCCTTTCGGTCCCTGGCTTAAAATTATAGAAAAGACTGGGCATACAGTCAGTGAACTAAAGTAGGTCATTCACATTGTAATTAACACTGCAACCAATTAGTACTTAGAGAAAAGCTTGTGGTGGCGTGATTTTCAAAACGTTATTTATATTTTTTCTGTAAACGACTTCCACGTTCTACTACTCCGCAGATGTTTTGTATTCATTTAGCTCGATATACAGAATAACTGTTTATGTTCATAACCTATTTTTAAAAAAAAATTGACGTTTAAGAATAGCAAATGCCATTTAGTAGTTTCTTTACTTTTAATGTTTGAAGTTTGTGTTTTTGACACATTTGTTGACTAGAAGTGATGATATTCTAAAAATTAGTTTTTTAAACCTATTGTATTTTTATTAAAAATTAATAAAATAAATAATGATAATCAATACTCATTAAGTCGATATAATCGAAGTTCTTACAAACAGACTCAAGGAGTCACTTTGGGTGAGTAAATAGGAGCCTACAGCGTTAGATTGTCTCAATCTTTGCAGCCTGTAATAACCTATCCCTGGCCCCTCCTTTACAGTAAAATAGTCCCATTCGCTAGGCCCCTGCAGTAAGTAGTGTAACTAAACCGAATGAGATTGGGTTTCAATCAACCATCCAGTAACGTTTACCGTACAACAACGAGCAATAAACGATTAGCAGTGGTGGAGGGTCGAAACCAGATCTGAGACTATAAAGTTCGTTACAGTCTGCAGTACTAACTGCTCACCCAAGCAAGCCTGCTGTAAAAATTAGGATAGAAAAGTGCATAATCTTGTTTTGTGAGAATAGAATGAAAGGTACTAATAATAATAATAATTTATTCATTGGGTCGATTTAACCGAAGTTCATACAACCAGACTCAACCAGTCACTGTGGGTGAGGAAATAGGAGGCTACCACGTTAGATCGTCTCGCTCCTTGTACCCTTTCACCTATCCCCGTCCCCTCCTCCACAGTAAAGGAGTCTCATTACCTAGGCCCCTACAGTAAGTAGTGGTCACTAAGGAGCACCGAAGAAGATCTGGTTTCAATCAATTATCCAGTGACGTTTACCGTACAACACCGAGCCGTAAATGATTAGCAGTGGCCGAGGATTGAAGCAGGGCCTGAGACTGTAAATTTCGTTACAGTCTGCAGTCCCAACCGCTCACCCAAGCACGCCTGCTTGAATGAAAGGTTTTACAAACTTATCATTAGAGATGTTTTTAATAGCGCCCTTAATGTTTAATAAACACTTAAAACGCAATTTTTGCCGACATGCAAATTATGTACAGGGAGGGCTTTTTATGTCGCGGAATTCTAGCAGGCCATAAAAGCTAAGTTTGTTATTCAAATATAATCAGCAATTTACCAAAATAAAGACAATTTCTGGAAGATTTATTTGACCCCTGTTTCATTAAAATCAGTTAAAAGAAACTTAAATTTTAAAATCTCAAAATTTCAAAATCTGAAATTCAAGCATGTAAAAATTTGAAAATGTTTAATTTAAAAAACTTTGTAAGGTTTTTTCTGTGGGGATATTTGAAGTTCAGTGTTACGAGTTTGCTTTGTCTTACGCTTTGATTTCAAATACAGATTATAATATGACAAAAAATTAATTTTGGGATTTACAAAAAGTCTAAAAACTGATTTTTGTGAGTAAGGCCATTTTGTAACTTATTCTTTCTTAACCGATGTAATTGAATGAGATGTCAAACAAATCTTCCAAACATTGTTTTTGTTTTGGTAAATTGCTGATTATATTTGACTAATAAACTTTGCTTTTACAGCCTTCTAGAATCTCCCGATATAAATGGTTAAATGGCAAACACTGTACTTGAAAAATATTACTTGCTAGTTTGAAGTACTTGTATAAAATAAAAATAGTAAAATCATACAATACATTTTTATATGGACGTACTTTCTTTAGTCTCTCGTAGCCTGTTCGTGTTAATGTCATTTTTCCATTCTGATTCAACAATAGCTCTCCGCAACCAACAAATTGGTTACGCTTGTTGCTGGACCTCTCGAGAACCTTATAACAAAAGGAATTGATAATGTTGTTGTTTAACCAACGGTTGTTCACAATTCTTGAAATATCGATGCTGTCAAGGTGGCAGAATTGTTGTAGCAAATAAGACGATGATGGTTTGCAACCTAATATTAAGCATTGATCATTGCTTTCTTGACTAGTTTCTGCTGACATTTTCAACTCTGATGGTTTTGGTTTTGTAACATCCACAATTGGACTAAAGTAATCCGTTATAATTTCCCGTCTTCGTTGGGGCGAATCTTTTGTGCCCTGGTTCTGCAGATCCAAAAAATTACATAATGTGGCTAAGTAAATAATAATTATTGCCCGGCTTCGTGGCTTCCAAGCAAACCACTTACTATGATTCCTCGGGATCTGGAAAATCATACCCAGAAGCGTTTCCTTGGGCCTCAGTTATAACGAACAGTGAATTAACTTGAGTGCATTTTGCGCAGTGCTTCAGCAGCAGCCCGCCAAAATTAAAAAAAACGATTTTTTTAAACTTTGCCGCCCTGTAACTTCTACAGTTTGTGTCCGATTTCGAGAAATAGATTTGTAGATAAATGTCTGAACATCACAAAACTGCAAGTTTTATTGAAATCAGACTAAAACGTTAGGAGTTACAGCGTGGCAAACTTTGAAAAAATCAGTTTTTTTAAATTTTAGCGGGCTGCTGCTCAAGAACTGTGCAAAATGCACTCGAATTACCACACTATTCGTTATTACTGATGCCCAAGGATACGTTGCTGGCTATGCTTTCCCAGATCCAGATCCTGTGGAATCATACTAAGTGGTTTGCTTGTTAGTGGAGCTTGCTCTGTCCCTAATAATCCTTGGCGGATGCATTTTTTGGTCTGTTGAGGAAACTTTAGCCGGCGGGCGGTTTAGACCGTCTCGCACGAGAAGGGAATAGTGATAATTCTTGGCTTGGGGATGGAAGTTTGAGATATAGATGAATGTTCAAAGTAGTTGATTTCGTTGTCGTTTATCTGTACCAGTTTATTACTGATATCGACCGAAGCGATTTCATTAAATAGACGACAAAGGTCTGCTCACTTCCGAACGTAAGCATACACGTAATAAGCGAATTCAACATATCTTTCCGTCCCACTCTGTAAGTAGCTGCTGTTACTATTACTCGTAGAGGATTTGAGGGCTAAATGGCGGGGTGGGTGAGCGGGCGTATTTTATTTAGCCAGGGAGTGATGTGACCTCTGCCTACTTGATTTTACCCAACTGCTCTTCCTCGACGAAGAGTAATCGTGGTCCGAAACGCATTTTCGTTCCTGATTAAGGAATTGAAATGGGTTATAGCCTTATAGCTAAGTGGTCTGCATGAAGAAAGCAACAAAAAACAAATATTACAAGTGTAGGTAATTAACATAAAGATAAGGAGTACTGTAGCATATCGTGGGCGAAGGATCAAAACCGTTTCCTTCCATTTCTCGCTAACAACAAATCCGCTTTCTCCCACTTTTGATTTAAATGCGCGTTTTAGCTGACCAATTCATAACAACACGGTCATGAAAAGTCCAAATTGCTTGAACTGCATATTTTAAACAGCAAAACGTTTTAACAATATGGCTTTAACAACTGCAAATGGTTCTAACTACGCGATTTCAAAATACGGACTGCTCTAACTTCATGATTTAAACTTATTGAAAATGTACTAAATACATGATTTTAGTCGCAAACTGTTCTAACTACATGATTTCAAACGCGAATGGTTCTAACCACATGGTTTTAAGTTGCAAACTTATCTAACTACATGTATTTTAAAAATACAAAATTTTCTAACTACATCGTTTTGAGTTGCAACCTAATCTAGCTACATGACTTTCAAAAATACAAAATGTTCTAACTGCATCGTTTTAAGTTGCAAATTAATCTAACTACATGATTTTCAAAAATACAAAATGTTCTATCTAGATCGTATTAAGTTGCAAACTAATCTAACCACATGATTTTCAAAAATACAAAATGTTTTAACTGCGTCGTTTTAAGTTGAAAACTAATCTAACTACATGATTTATAAAAGTAAAAAATGTTCTAACTACGTCGTTTTAGGTTGCAAACTAATCTAAGTGATTTTAAGGAGAGCGGAATGCAGTAGACACATGATTTTGAAAAGTGCAAAATGTTGTTGTTCTTTGCCGATGAAAATTACATCCAGGTTAGCTTTAACTTCTAAAATGTTGTACTTACAACATTTTGCACATTGTAATTATGTGCAATTAAAACATTTTCAAATTTTGAAAACATGCAATTAAAAAAAATTACAATTTCTAAAATCATCTAGTTAAAACAGTTTGAAACTTAAGACCGTGCAGTTAGAACAGTTTGAAGTTTTTAAAACTATGTAATTCGCGTTTGAAATAATGTAGTGTAGTGAATAGAACAAGTGAGAAAAGTGGAGTGAATGGTGATCTACCATAACATCAGAAATTTAAGGTTACCTACGCGATTTTTTCATAGGCTTAAAAAAAGCCTAAAGTAAAGTTGATAAACATACGTATTAACGGCATTAACAATCCATACCCATATAACCCAAATGAAAATAATATTAAAATAATATTAAGGTGATTGCGAAATTGTCAGGAAACAGTAATAGTTTAAAAATAGACAAAAAAATTTGTTTTCAATTTGATGGCCCTGACGCTAAATGCACTGTTGGGAATTCAATTAAAACAATTTTTAATCGCCCACAAATGCAGACAAAAAGTGCTGTATAGATTTTGGTTAATAACCTAATTAAAATTTGCCCACAATTAGCAGAATTAGCAGTTGACTGGACTAAGAATTAAAATCTCGTAGTCAGTATACAATTTAGATGCTGAGCAAGCATCTATTGGTCTGGTGATAGATGTCTGTCTGTCGGTCCTTCTGTCCGCATGGCTGTTGGTCGCCCGCTACAGGTCGCATTTTTGAAGCTTTTAGATTCAAATAAGTTTTATTCGCCCAAAAAAGAGGTGAAGAAGTGCTGCATATTTTTTAAATAGTAATGAAATTATAGTTTTTTCGTAATTATCAATTAAACCGACCAAGAACTAAATAAATGTGTCAAGATAAAAAAAGGGTTAAAAATACATTGAAGGTACATACGGAACTGAAAGCTTGTTAATTTTCGCCATTGAAAATACATATGGAAAATTTTCACCGATATCAATTACAAGTAAACGTACTGCTGAAATATGTACGTTCACAGGGCAGACTGATATAGTGGTCGTGGGTTAAGGACTGCACAGTGAAATTGCAAAATATGCGTTCCCATGGCGGGGGTCCACACTTCGAACACCAGCTCAGGCAATCGGAATTCACCTTCCTCATTATTTTACGAATTCCTAATAATTACTGCATATCACGGACATGCGTTGGTAAATGGGCTATAGATAATGAAGGATCGTCTATAATGTTGTCTTACACATTTTATAGTTTAAAGTACCCCCATGTCCAACTTTAAAATTTTGTCCAACATATCTTAACTATTTGTCATTATTTTCTTCACATTTTATAATTTTAGGTAACCTTATTTCTAACTTTAAATTTTTGTTTAAACTCCAACCTATTTTAACTACATTTTATAAATATACCTATACAGTATGTATATACATATTCAGCTATATATTATAAAGATATTCAGAGATCGTCTATAATGACGTCCTTCACATTTTATAGTTTTTGGAACCCCTATTATTAACTTTGAATTTTTTTCCAACCTATTGTGCCATGTCATTAATATACCTATATAGTATATACATATTCAGAGATAGTCCATAATGACGTATTTCACATTAAACTGTGTTTAGTACCCCCACTTCCAAGTTTAAATTTTTCCAACCTATTTTAACTTCATGTCTTAAATATACCTTTTTGGTTTATACATATTCAGGGATCGTTCATAATGACGTCCTTTACATTTAACTGTTTTAGGTACTCCTATTTTCAAGTTTGATTTTTTTCCAACCTACTATAACTACATGCCTTAAATATACCAATAAAGTATATAGAAATTCAGGGATCGTCCATAATGACGTTCTTCACATTTAATTGTTTTAAGTACCCCTATTTCCAAGTATGAATTTGTTTCTAACCAACTTTAACTACATGCCATTAATATACCAATATAATATATACATATTCAGGGATCGTCCAATGACGTCATTGAAATATCATAGTTTTTAGTACCCCCATTTTCATCAATAATTATTTTCCAAGCTATTTTAACAGCATGTCATGGACATACTTACATAGCGTATATACATTCAAGGATCGTCCTTAATGGCGTTATTGAAATATCATAGCTATTAAAATTTTTCTCGACCTTTTTTAAACTGCTTGCAACCTATCATCGTATATAGCTTACTGATCGTAGGGGGGGGGGGGGCTTCATAAATGACGTCATATGTCATATGCAATTTTTAAAAATAGTTCAGCTATATTCAACTACATGATGCGTACATTTTTACATGGCTTATTCATGCTAGGGGAGATTATATAAATTTTATATCGTCTTTTAGCGCTACATAAACTATCTTGCGCCTTTGTTGAAGCTCAGCATCTATTTCAGGCCCCCCGGTCGACAAATCTGGCGCGAAGCGCAGGATTTTGTAATGATATTTCCAGCCATTTTCTGACAAATAAGTACGAACTAAAGTAAATCAGTCCCAAAAATTCTGCTGTGAAGATAATAATAGGTAAAAGACCTTTACCTTTCCTTTGAGGGACAAGTCTGTGATAACGTGAGCAACATGTTCATTTGTTGTCCTCTGGTCGGGCTGCAACTAAATATAATTAATTAAATTTTAACCTTTCAAGCGTTTGAGTAATAAATGTATTTCTGGATGTATTAAAATTTAACTGAAAATAAATTTTAAAATATCAGACTTACTAGAACAATCGTTTTTTCTGAATACACGGTTTCAATAGCTTTTCGACCAATTTTATCAACCTCAATTTCAGTAAAAGAAATTACAAAACTAAAGTCTGCCGATGATGCAAGGGGTATCGGTGAAACTTCATTACTCCTCACAAACAGCTTAAGGTGTGATAAATACTTTATTGCGTTTTCTTTACTCACACTTTCAAAATACAACGACAGCCGTTTGTATAATTTACTCTGCAGAATATAGATAAAAATAACGTCAAGTATTTTTTTAACGTTAACATTTTTTATATACTAAAATAAGCACGATTTACCTCTTTTTCCGATAGTGGCTGATTATTCAGCAGCATTTCGTCACTATTTTTCACTCCGGAGGTCGTTGCGCTTTGTCTAGCCTGCAAATATAATATGTTTAAGATTTAAAGTGTCTACAATTATTGCATTTAACTATTTCTCCAAACAACTAGTTTTTGTGTTTTTGTTGCGTAGAAAATAATTGCAGATTAAATAACCTTTAACCATGGAAAATTATGCATATTTTCACGATCCCCGTAGTCATACGTAATTTCCTCCCCTTTTAAAATCTTTCTAGTTGCTCGAAAAACAATTTTTGGCAAACCATTGTAATTATAGATTATAGGTTTCACATTTCCAGGTCTTCCATGGTTAAAGATTCGGCCACATTTGCCTTCTTGCTCACGCGAAGCATCGATACTGTAAACAATTAGGAATAAAAGTCGTAACTTACTTAGTGTTCTTACTTTTTTGCCTATCATGCAGTAATTCATACAATTTTGTATTTTAATTGCCAGTGACATGTATGTATATTATTACACTAATTTAAATCCCTAAACTCATCGTAGGAATACATAAGCGTGGATTAGCATAACAAATATTCGGATGCCTTTACTATTTTAGAAACAAATGTAAGAATGCTTTCGATATTACAAATTGTTTCGCTTGCTTTAGACTTTAACTGAGTTGAATACAATGCAAATAAGCTCATAATAATTGTACAACCCTAGAAAAATAAATATAAAACAATCCCCAACATCAGTCTAACAGGAAAACCACGGAAAGTGGTACACTTAGACCTTGATTTCACTAGAAAAGTTAACCATTGTTCGCCTTAAGAAACACGATTTCAGAGTTAACCATTGTTTAATCTAAAAGCGAGTTTCTTAAGGCTAACAATGGTTAACTTTTCTAGTGAAATCAAGGTCTTAGATTGAGAACTGTAAAAGTTAAAGGGCAACAAATAAATTACATTTGAATTTTTATAACTTTGGATAGTGACTGCCATAAAACAAAAACCAAAATGCCTTTGAGTGACTTTTTATCTAATTTATTTAAAAGTAGAATGATTTTATAGGACTGGTGTTTGCTGTCTGTCTGTCCGTCTGTCCGCATGGCTGCTAGTCGCACGCCGCAGATTGAATTTTTTAAGCTTTTAAATTCAAGCCACTTTTAATCCCCCAGAAAAGCGAGGGAGAAGTGCTGTATAGTTTTTGGTTATTATTGAAGTTATAGTTTCTTTGCAATTAGCAGTTAAACCGACCAAGAATTAAATAAATGTTTCAAGATATAAAAAAAGATCCAGCGCTTCGCGCCGGATTTGTCTACTGTGGGCCCGAAGTAGATGCTGAGCTTACAGCAAGTTGATTTTATCACTGAAAAAAAAGTTTTTGGAGTAAGGTTAACAACCTCCTGGCTAAACCATAAGCAGTTACTGCTAGTGAAAACGGGCTAGGTACGAGCTCTGCTGGCACTCATTTTTAGCAATGCGCAAATAGCTTTCTGTTATGTTAAGCATCTTCGTTAACTTAATTCATGACCTAATGACATATGATGATATAGTAGTATTTAAATAACGACAGTTATGCACGATCCCCGTAAGCATACTAGTAAGATCCCATGTCAAAGGTATCCGTTTACTAATTTCTTAAACTAATGACAAAGGGGATCTCCAAAGTGGTAATTTTTAAATAACGTCATTTGTGGATGATTCCCGTATACATATCAGCAAAATACCATCTTAAATATATATTCCATTACTCAATTCTTGAACCAATGACAAAGAGGATCTTTAAAATAGTATTGTTTAAATAACGTCATTTATAGACGATCCCTGTATGAATACTAGCAAGATCACATGTTAAATATATCAGATTACTTAATTTTTAAGCTAATAACAAAAGGGAACTCTAAAATGGCAATGTTTAAATAACGTCATTTACGGACGATCCCCGTATATATACTAGTAAGATCCCATGTTGAATATATCCGATTACTTAATTCCTAAACTAATAGCAAAGAGGATCTTTACAATGGTAATGTTAGAGCAACGTCATTTGTGGACGATCCCCGTAAGCATACTAGTAAGATCCAAAGTGCAAAAACTAGAAGATGAAAACGACAAGCTGCATACTGAGTTGAGACGAAACAACCTGATCTTTACAGGGATCCCTGAAGAAAGAAATGAAGAATTAGAGCAACAATTGTTTCAAGAGGTCAAGCAGATAATACTTGAAGTCTTTAATATAGAAGCTGATATTGATATTGACACAGCGAGAAGACTGGGTGCGAAGGGCAGTAGGGCTAAACCACGACCTGTCGCAATAAGGTTTCTGAGACAAAACCAAAGGAACGAAGTTTTCTACAGAAGAAAAGAACTGAGAGGCTCGGAAACTCATAAGAAAGTCTTTATCAATTCAGACCTCCCGCCGCGTGTCTACAAATATAGACTATTGGAACGAATCGAACAGGCTAAAGAAAGGAAATCTGGAAATCAAACTGCAAATAACAGCACCACATGAAAAGACGGCCGGCCTACACAACACAACAACAAACGTACTCACAAACAGAAAACCAAAAAATCAAAAAAAGATACAGAAGTAACGACAGTTATGTACTGGAATATGAATGGCGCAATTCAAAATCGATTCGAAAAATTTACATTCATTATACAAAAAAATCCTGACGTGTTCTGCCTAAGTGAAACCTCGTTAAGGTGGGAGGTACCTCCATCAGAGTTTAAAAGCTCAGAATATAATTTCTTCCAATTCTATGCCGAAAAACAACATATAAAGGGGAGGTGTAGTGGAGGATTCATTGTAGGCATTAAAATAGGTTTAGATTGGAAAGTAGTAAACAGCAATCGATTTTCAATAACACTTGGTTCCAAAGCTAAAAACTATAAACAAATAATATTTCTATACATCGTACCCTAAACCATATATGATAACGTAATTGAAGAAATATCAACCCACCTAGATCCTACAAATGATCAAGTAATAATGGGCGACATCAATGCTAAAGTTGGGATGGAAGAATGAAATTGTGGTAACACAAACATTCAACAAAGACAATTTAAATGCAAAAATACAAATGCGCGAGGAATTGAACTTGAGGAGCAGTGGAAAAAGCAAAACCTAATTCTATTAAATGGACGTACCGCCGATGATAGCGAAGGAGAACCAACCTTCACAAACACCAACGAATCAAGTGTAATTGATCTGTGCTTCATATCACACAATTTGTGCAGTGAAGAAACAAACTTTGAAGTGATTGACAATCTGTGTTCTGATCACTTTCCTATCGAGCTTAAAATGCAAACAACAGACATGCAGGTACCTGATATACAAAATAAAAAAGTATATGAAAAAATCACATGGAACAACAACGAAAGTATTAACTTCAGAACAGAACTATTTAACCTCGCAAGCCATACTCCAATAGAAGATTATAACTTTCATAGTCTCACAGAAAACATCAAGTTGGCGGCAATATCTACTATAATGCTCAAAAAGGTACCTTTCCAAAAATGCACTCAATCTCGACCAAACTGGTTTAACGCAAAATGTGAAAAAAGCAAACAGAAAGCTAATAAAGCTCTACATCAAATGCGTAAATGAACAAAAAACGAAGATATCAGAAAATCATAGGTTACGGTTTATACCGAAAGCAGGAACGACTACCTTCAATTAATCAAAAAGACTAAAGATGAATATTACTCTCAAATAAGGCAAAGCGTAATCGACGCAAAAGACGGAAAAGCATTCTGGCAAGCAATAAACGCATTCAGAGATTGCAAGAAAAGCAATATAGAAAATACCATAACAACATTCGAATGGCACCATCATTTCAAAAGCTTTTTGAGGGGGCTCCTTGTGACAAAAACACAAATATAACAATTGAACACCATTTGGATAACGACAGATTACACGACCTTAACGCAGTAATATGCCTAGACACAGAAATAACGCATGAGGAACTAGAAATTGCAATCAATAAACTCTCAATGAGCAAAGCCCCAGGTGAAGATGGCATACCCAATGAAGTGTGGAAATCATTAGACTATAAATCTGAAAATATGCTTTTAAGAACTTTGAATGAAATAATAAGCACAGCCAGGGTACCCAGCGGATGGAACAATATAACCCTTGTACCTATTTTCAATAAAGGAAACCCAAATGAACCAGGAAATTATAGACCAATATCGTTGTTAAATACAAGTACAAAACTTCTCACCATAATACTAGCTGAACGACTTCAAGCCTGGGGAAACAGCAACAATTTAATTTCAGAAAATCAATCCGCATACAAGAAAGGCTCTGGATGTGTTGACAATATATTTAGACTACACGCTTGCATCCAGCATGCGATGAACAAGTCTAGTAAAAAACTTTTTGCCCTGTTCGTAGATCTTTCACAAGCATTTGGTTCTATAACACATGAGAAGCTATGGACTAAAATGGAAAATGCAGGAATAAGTCAAAACTTCATTCATATTGTACAATCTATTTATCAAAGCGCAAGAACGAAAGTCAGAACAAAAAATGGTTACACTGAAGGGATAAAAATAATAAAAGGAGTACTCCAAGGAGAAACCCTGTCGCCAATACTATTTAACTTGTACATGGATGAGATTGTCAATAAGCTGAACAAAAGCGATGCCATGGGAATCAAAATGCTAACATTCCACATCCTTATACTCCTTTACGCCGACGACGTTGTACTGATGGCACACAACCCAATGGATCTTCAGAAAGAAATTAATGAGCTAAAAGAATTTTTCGACTTAAATCAACTAAAACTCAATCTCTCAAAAACAAATGTCGTAATTTTTTGAAAAGCAAAAAAGCACCCAAAATAACTCCAAGTTAAGTTTAAATGGGGGAACGAAATCATAAAAGAAGCAGATGAATATACTTATTTGGGTGTAACATATAATTATCAACGAAATATGAAAAAAGCTAAGGAGAGTACTCTCATAAAAAGCCAAGCTGCGCTGAGAAGCCTGTTTAGCCTATTCGCAAAAAGTAAAACAAATAATATTAAAGTTAAAATGAGGCTATTCAGCTCACTTGTCAAATCTGTCCTTCTCTACGCAGATCCGGTGTGGGCAATTTATTACATTGATGAACTGGAAAAATTCCAAACAAAATTTATACGAAGTGTACTTAATGTGACCAACATGGCACCGGGCTACATTTTGCGCCTAGAGACTGGTACCAGCTCAATCAAGTTTGCAATCTTCAAACACACTTTAAAATTTTTGAAAAACAACATATTTGCAAAAGCTGGAAATAATCTGAACCACAAGTGTTACGAACAATTAAAGGAGGATCACACAAAGAAGAACATTAACAACTGGTATAGTAACCGTTTAAAACTATTTCAACAATTCAAAATGGAGAAAGAACTGAATGACCTTAACTGGTTAAACGTTAACGAAAAATGGAAATCCTACAATAATAGGGCAAGGCAATATTCAATCAATAATGACGTCGCAGACATGGTAAACAGTGCCACCATCCCACACTACAAAGCTTCAAAAACAAATGTTAAACCAAGTGACTAGCTGCACGGTAATCGAAATGGGGAAGTCTCCTAACTATATTCACAACTGAGACTAAAGCAGAATACAATACGAATTAAAGGAAAAACAACAATTCTGAATGGAATGTGGAAGATATGGGACAAGCAGAAAAAGAAACCTACAGCTTGTAACAAGTGCGACACAAATCTAGATGAGACACAATATCATATTATGTTTCAATGCCCCCATTACGACGGATTAAGAATAAAATATATCAACCCCATAACACGGGGTACCCCAGACCAAGAAAGTTACCACATGATACTTAGCGATGACGTCAGCGACCCACAGAAACAAATTGGAAAACTTCTATTTCGTCTGGAAATCAGCAATACATTAACGCAGTCAATAGGAAAGCATTGGTTGGGATGTATAAGACGTTCAAACGCGTATATGAATCACTAAATATCATTTCAGAAACAATTTCAAACATCAATATGAAAGATTAGAGCGCCTCCTGCAGCTGTGCTGTTGCGTTTTTTCAATTTAATTATCTATTAGGAGTACTTAAGCTGTTTCACTATAGCTGTTTATGTATCTTTTTATAAATAACGAATGCACATAATACACTATTTCTATCTCAATCATTAATAATATATCGTATTATTGTAGTACGGATTACCAATGTACCTATTTTGTATCATTTTTTATCATATTTAATTTCATTCTATTTAACTAATGTAACTATAACGATAACTTAACTATTTCAAAAAACCCAAAACCCAAGCAGAAGACGACAAACCACGAACCTAAATTTTATAACTCTTACTCGTACTCATCTTTATTCCAAATATATGTCATATCACTAACATTACTGTAAAATCTAATAGTTGTGTAGGCCAAAGGCCATATTAACTTTGAAAATAAATCATATTATTATTATTATTACTAGTAAGATCCCATGTCAAAGGTATCCGTTTACTAATTTCTTAAACTAATGACGAAGAGGATCTCCAAAGTGGTAATTTTTAGATAACGTCATTTGTGGATGATTCCCGTATACATATCAGCAAAATACCATGTTAAATATATATTCCATTACTCAATTCTTGAACTAATGATAAAGAGGATCTTTAAAATAGTAATTGTGATGGAAAATATTAATGTATGTAAGGGGGCCGTTTATTAATAGCAGTGGAGGGAATAGGACAATGGAGCTGAGAGCAACAACCAGAGCGACACGTCAGCTCGGTCAGTTATTCTCCGCGGTCTATAGCAGTGAGGGAATGTAGGTATAGGGACAGGAGCGGGATAGATGGTATAGGAGAATGGAGAAGAAGGGCAGGGCAGAGAACGACGGTTGACGAGTTGGATGGTGACGTGGCACTCTCATCCGGAGCTGGGCTCCTCTCGTCCAAACGAGGAGTTTTGACTTTACTTCCTACCGAGAGACCGAACGATATACAACGTCGGGTGGAGCGGAGTTTATTGAGGTTAAGTTTTAAGGTTGCCCGCCGCCATCTTGGATTTAACTAACTATTATTACTTTATTAATCTATCTACTTCTCCGTTAATTCTAGTTAAGAAAGTTATTGTTATTTACTAGTGTATAATAAGTGTAATTAATTGATCAGTCAAGTTGTAGCCGTAGCGGCTGTATATTTATTTGTAAATTGTGAAACATGAAACGGACATAGAACGGGAACTATTAAACTATCATTTTCCTGTAAAGTGAACTGTGTGGAACCATTGATTTGAGAGACATAACGGCCCGTAGAAGCCGGCATAGGAAGTGTTGTGGTGCATAGCATAACCGGGCACCGGAGTTATCGCGGTCATTAAAGTAATTCCGAGTGCCAGTGGCGAGGCTTCATACCGACACCGGCACACCGACCATAACACTTGTGCATCCCATCTTCCATCACGGAGCCAACACCGAAGCACCGGGAAGTTGATTGTCCTACTAGGACGGTCTTGGTGCGTAGACCGAAGAGGCCGAGAGGAAGCGGATCGGGCGAGGAGGACAGCCGACCGGGCAAACGCGGTCGGACTGAGCTACTTGGTCCTTCATCCCAAGACGCGGTCACCGGGACGCGGTCGGTCTTTGATCCAGTAAGGAGTGGAACCACGACCGAGAAGTGTAGTGCGGTCCCGGCCTGACCAGAACGTCATACGTCCCAAGAAGCGGATACCGAGACGCGGTCGGCCTTTAGTCCAGCAAGCAGAGGAGCCGCGACCGGGAAGCGTAGCGCGGTCTCGGTCCATCTAGAACTTCCAGTTTCGCGGTTATCAGGCAGGAAAAAGGGAGTGATTGGGAAATTCTACGTTACACTGGCGACCCTGACGGACACAAGACTTTCGTCTTGTACAAGAGCCACCGAAGGCGGAGTCGAGTAAGCTTTACAGGTTCTTTTACTATTTTTATTTCCAAAAAGTAAGCACATAAGCGCAGAAAGGCGCGTAAGGCTCCTACTAGGGTTCGATCGAAGTGTTTGCTGTGTTTGCTTGGACCGGAGTAGATAGGAGCGGGATACAGGAGAATACTCATATACTCATATTCAACTGGCATTAAGCGCGTCAGCAAGTAGGTGCACCGGGATTTGGGCTGCTGCGAGGTTTCATACAGGCAGCATTTTACAGCATTCCAGACCGGGATAGGTTAGAGCGTAATACACTAACTTGCATAGTGCGCGTTATCCGGTGTATCTCTGCGGTGGTGAGCAGGCACACCGGGGTCCGGCTGCTGCGCGGTTTAGTTTGTCCACGTAGAGCGGTTGCAGAGCACATATCGTGGCGGTAAGGGTATTAGGACCGCAGAGCAAGTGGTAGTTGGTTTTCGGTAAGATTAAGGAGCGAACACAAAAAAGTTCCGTATAGGTCTGGTCCCGGTTAAAGAGGCCGGTACACTTTCTGTGTTGTAAGCGGACAGCGAAGACCGAAGACCACAAGGATGAGCGAGCCAAAGTTGGTGACGGAGGAAGCCGGCGGTACATGGACATCACTGGAACCGGGCCTACAAAGTAAGGAATTGCGCGGTACCGACGGGCAGGATGTAGGAGCAGAGCAGCACGGAGGACAGATTTTTCGTGGCTTAGCGCACATTGGAGAGTCGACCGGTGCTACACCGGGAAGTGAGGAGGAACAAGTCGGTTCAACGGACGTACCGACGGGTACAGAAACGGTGGGGTTGGCATTGGTACATATCTCACTTATGCAAGAAGACATGCAGGCAATGCACCGGACGATCCGGGAAATACGCAGGGACCACGCAGACATGAGTAGTCAACTAGCATCTTTAAGACAAGCTGCGGCACCGCATTATAATCCGTCCCGGGCATGCACAATCAGTGAGACCATGCAACAGCATAAGGCCAGGGGAAACACCGAGGCTGCAGTGGACAGCAACCATGCACTTACACCACCAACCGCGTCATTACCTCGCTCCGACCTCCAAAAGATCAGAAGGCCGCGTCAAGCCAAAAACACAAACCGGAAAACCGGGATGTGGTGTTGTTTCTGTAGAAAGGCAACTCACAAGACAGAAGACTGTCAGTCACAGAGAACAAAAGCGATAGCCAGACGAATATTAGCTAATGATGGGGAGAACCAATGCAGCAAAGAGGCATCGGCAGACTCCTTGTCAACCGACGTACCAGAGAGTATGCATGGCTGGTTCTCAACACCGGAAGACTCGGAGGAACCGGGATCCAGAGACGCGCGAAAAGCAAGGCAGAAGGCGCAGAGGAAGGACAGAAGGGACATACGGCGTCACACCGGGAAGCGGGACCAGATGGGAAAAGTGAATGAATTCCAGGAAATCATTAACGACCTAGAGGCAAAGCTTGCCCGGTTGTCAACAACGGACACTACCGCCTCTTTAAACTGGGTCGAGACACGGACAGAAAAGGGGACCCGTGTCGGTTACATATATTGAATAATGCCCCTTACGCAGCTATAAATATAAGACATATGAGTAAGTTATATCCATATTTTGCTCTAATGGACTCGGGTTGTACGGCGCTCGCCATATCTAAGAGAGAGTGCGATAGGTTAGGGTTGAAGGTGAAAAGTTCGAAAGTCCGAATGTCAGGATTCGACGGTACGGTAGTCACGGCAGGCGGAGAAGTTACGTTACACTTTAATATTGCAGGCCGTTGGTTTAGGGAAGTTTTCTTGGTACAGGAGGGACTAATGAGCCCTATTTTCATCGGGAATAAGTTCCGGTGGAAGCACGGTTTAAGTTTCAACGACGTAGAAGGCGCGATGCGGTGGAACACGCAATTGGAAGAAAGAGAAGTTGGTCAGTCGGTCCGCGGGTTATCGGCTAAGTCCGCAAAAGTTGGCTGTGATTTATCACTGACACCAATCCCGGACGAGCAGGACCGGGCATGGATAAAGCAAACGCCAATTCAAGCGTTCGTTGAAACTTTAGCCGAGAAGTACCAAAGGGTAGTACGGAGCGACGGTACATCGGGAATCACTAATGCGCTAGTTCATGATTTACGCATCCCGGTCGACTGTCCCTCCATACAGTGTAAACCGGCACGCAGACCACCGGCCATAGCAAAATGGATAGACGAGACATTGCATGATTTGGAGAGACAGGGCAAGATACGGCGGTCGACGTCAGAATGTTCCTCACCACTATTGGTAATACCGAAACCTAACGGCGACAAGCGCTTAGCGCTGAATTACATAGAGTTGAACAGCCACATACCGAAGACGCAGATCCCGGTCCCTGATACTCGAAAGATCATGGAACGTCTCCCACGCACCCGGTTTATATCGAAAATTGACCTACAAGCGGGATGTGAGCAAATCCCGCTAGCCGAGGGCTCAAAGAAGTACACGGCATTTCACACTCAGAACGCTTCTTATGAGTGGAACGTGGTACCGAAGGGGCTGAAAACCGCGCAAACAATTTTTCAGAAGCTTATGGATAGGATTCTCGGTAAACTTATGGGAGAATCTGTGCAGGTTGAATCGGGCGGTCTCTTGATCTTTAGCGAGACCGAGCAACTGCATAAAGAGCATTTGGAGCATTTGTTCCAGATCCTAGATGCGTGGAATTTGTCAATAAATTGGAAAGAGTGCGAGTTTGACGTCCCTGAGGTACAGTTCTTAGGCCATATTATCACTCGTTTTGAGATCCGGAAGTGTCCAAAGAAGGTAGAGGCGATCCGTAATTTTCCAACACCGAGAACGAAGAAAGAAGTCCAGCTGTTTGTAAATGTTATGGGGTGGTACATGCCGTTCATGCCGCGGTACGCCACGCAACTTGAACCCATATTGCGGAAGCTGAGACCGGAGGCAGATCCGAATATACCGTTTCGGTGGGGGGAAAGGCAGCAAGCGGCATTCGACGCGATTAAAGAAGAAGTTGCAAAGGAAACCGCTTGCAATACCATACGTTACGACCATCCGGTATACGTATATACGGATGCCAGTGACACGGGATTGGGAGCGGTTCTCGCGCAAAAATACTACTGTAAAATTGCGGGTAAAGACCGATTTCGCATGATCGAATGCCGCAGCAAACTGTTAAATACGGCCGAGCGGAGATACGACGCTCGCGAAAAGGAGTGTCTGGCAATCAGGTATGCAAACCGAGTGTTCGAACCATTCACAAGATACCATGAGAATGTCATTTTTCGGTGCGACAATCAGGCATTGACGTACTTGAAGAATGCAGCCCTAAATGACCACCTTTACAACAGACACATTGTAAGGTGGTCCATTGAGTTGGGCCATATTGTGAATGACGTCGAATACGTAAGAGGTACGGAAAACAAGCTTGCAGATCTGTTTTCTCGAGGCGCATTACCGGATCCCGGCGAAGATGATGATCCGAACCGGCTCGATTTGTGCTTAGCAACGTTCACGAACTCAAGAACCAATGTGGAAGTGGATATGGATATGCTGGACAAGGGTATGCTGCGGGACCTGCAGAGAGAGTGCGAGGCACTGACCACCATCGCAAAGAGCCTCACTAGGGTAGGTCACCGGTCCAGGTACCGGTACGACTACGTAATCGTGGACAATGTGTTGTGTAGATATGTCCCATGCAAAGACCAAAGCAGGTCGCGGTCAATACTGAAGAAGTGCACACCGGATGGCGGGTTCTATAGCGAGCAGGTAGATAAGTTGTGGGAACAGAGGGTAGAAGAAGAAGAGAGGACCGGGCGGTCGGTGCTGCCCGGTAGTGTGTTACCATCTAGGCTCTTGAGAAAGGGTAGGCACATCAAATGGGCACATCCTCTTATACAAGCAAACTTTTTAGACCCAGAAGCAGCCACAACCAGGAAGCGCATAGTACCGGTCATACCGCAGTCAATAGTGAGAGATGTTATTTCGCACTTCCATGATAGCACGATAGCCGGACACCAAGGTGTAGAGCGGACTTACGACCGGGTTCGCAAAAGGTTCTGGTTCTATAACATGCTCAAGACCATAGAAGCATATATTAAGACCTGCGAGGTTTGCCAACTAGTGAAAGCATCGAATCAGGCAAAACCCGGTAAGATGGGTATTCATTCATACCGCAATAATGTATTTGAGTGTGTGCATGTGGACATCGTAGGGGAGTTAACCGCGAGCGCAGGTTTTAAGTTCATCGTGGTTTGTGTTGATGAGTTCTCCAAATGGGTCAGCATGGAACCATTGGTCTCGGTGTCATCGATTAAAATACTTAGATTTTTAGAGAAGGTGTTTCAGTCGTTCAGTACACCGAGACGAATAGTTTCCGACAATGCATCATACTTTTCCGGTAATGACTGGAATGACCAGTTAAGGCAGTGGGGGGCGGTGTGTGTGCACGTAGCGCCATACCATCCAAACCCGAATCAGTCTGAAAGGTCAAATAGGGACATAAAAAGCATTTTGAGGGCGTTTTGTTTAGCAACACAGACGAGGTGGGCGCACCAGCTAGACGACTATATGGTAGCATTAAACACCGCGAAGTCAAAGTCATCTCGGTACTCACCATGTCAGCTGAACTTAGGCAGGGAGCTTATGTTGCCCGTTGACCGGAGAATGCAGTTACAGGAGACGATGGGTATGACAGAGGAAGAGTTCGGTCGCAGGCTGCTGCAGGATGTAACAGACATGCGAGAGCAGGCCCGGTGTAATTTAAGAGAGGCTCAACTGCGGCAAAAGCAATACTTCGATCGAAACCGTAGGGACGTTACGTACAAAGTAGGCGACTTGGTCAAAATCGTAAATAAGAAACTGTCATCAAAAGAGGATAAGTACGCAAAGTCGCTGGGTCCGCGGTATACAGGACCGTGGAAAATAGTGGAGGTCCACTCCAACTTAACATACAGTATCCAAGACCCAGAGGAACCGGGCAGCAATCCGTCGCGGTTTCACACGTCCCTTATGTTGCCATACTACGCAAAGGAGACCGAGGAACAAACTGTGTGCGACGATGTGATCCCGGTCGGTACAGAGGGTGAGACACCGGATACCGGGAACCAGCCGGCGCCGGCATGCCCAAGCCCCGTTAAAACACCAGTAGCGGGAACCGGGCCCCCACTAGACTCTGGTATGAGTCAAGGTAGAAGTACGACCGCGACAGACAGTACCGACCGCGGTACAGGTTGGTTAGGAGGTATGGGACCTCTGGATCTGTCGGACGAATACGAGATTAACATTGATGACCCACCACCACCAAAGCGGTATCCCAGCAGAGCGCGTTCAGCACCTGACCGCTTGGGCATCAATTTCATTGATACCGGAGATGATACCGAGAGTGTCATAGATATTATCTGAAAAATTTTCATTTCTTTAATTTTCTTGTTAATCTTATTTATAAACTAATTTTTGCTAAAAATAAAATCACAAAAAGTTGCATGCCATATAAAAATAAGAAAAAGTTTTATAAAATTAAAAAATAGAGTGTTTTAGGTTAAGGTGGGAAGGATAGGGTTGTCTTGGCGGGCACAAACCTTATTCTTCCTCACGTCCTATGGCGTGTACGACGTTAAACTGCGCCGCACGCTCGTCCCGATCTCCACCGTAGGGGCGGGCATAGAAGGTAAGATCTGAACTAAGGTGAAGGTCTAAATCCTTCACAGGTAGGGAAGTCGGGAGCAAAAGCTCGGGCTCAAAGCTGCGGGAGCGAGGATAAACCAGCCGGAGTAAAACTCCTCACCCTCATAGTCCATCGAAAATGATGTTAGAGTAGGGAAGACCGAGATACTCGGTCGAGCGCAAAGCTGTGAGCGGATGAAAAGCAGCCACGATCCTAAAGGCGTTCGAAAAGATGTGAGTCCGGGGTCATCATACCAAGCATCCGAGTCCGGAAACCCGTAGGTTATGACAGGATAGTTTGAGGGGGCACAGGCCCAGTAAGCCGGTGAGACAAAATCTTTATTCCATGAGACAGGTACCACAGACCGTAGAATCTGCGCTAGCCAAGGGGACCGTCATCATGAAGGCGCAAGCATGATAGTGAGGCATTAGGTTGCCGGGTAAAGCTCAAAGCTTAGTGAGGGTAAACAAGCCAAATCCAGACTTAGATCTGAAGTACCGACCGGGATGCGGTAGTTGATAGTAAGAGATATCGGATTTCATGACCATCATAGATGCCAGTCAAAAGTGGAACCCGGTAAGTAGTGAGTCTTGGGAGAGTCAGCAACCCAGGCCCATGAGCTTGGGCAAACCCCAGTAGCCACAGTTAGCAAAGGGGGCACAGAGATCGCGGTAGGCAGTGCATAAAAATACTTGCTAGAGCGAAACATAAGCGTCCCGCAGCCTAAAACTAGGTTAGGGAGCACGGTACTCGAATCCCGTGCGAAAAGAAGGATTGAGGTAGCGATTCAGGTAGACCGGGATCGGCAAGAGAGTTAGAGGGAACATTATAGGTAGACACCGGTGGAGCGCCGGGTGTATAAATATGGAGGCTCAGGTAGTTCAGTCGCGGTAGGTAGGCACCGGGGACCGGCGACGCGGTCGTCGGTCACAGTTGTAGTCTTCGGTGGTAGTTAGGTTGGCAAAATGACAGTACTAGGGTAGGTAACCCCTGACAGGAATGACGGGCGGCGGTCCCAAATAAGTTGAGCCGTCGCGACACTAAGTTGTAAAGCACCGGGTTGGCCGGTGTCCAAATTATTTAAGTAAGGCCACGCTTCGGCGTGGCCACATGCCCGCAAGTAGAAAAAATCGTTAATCCCATGCAAGGTTATTACCGGGCGTGACTGAGATACCGGGAACGGAGTTGGTGTGAGACTCGGTCGTGGTCAGATGAAGCCTGGTTGGGGCATATTGTTAGTGGTAAGCGGCCGTATAGGCCGCATAGGTAATAAATGTTGGGTTTTGGTTTCAACTTTTATTTGCAGTAACCTTAGCGACCCGGAGAAAGGTGATAATGGTCCGGGGGGATGGTTAAAAGGAAAACTAGCGGCGCGAAACGGAGTAAAATTGGCAAGGAGCGCGGTAAATACCCCAGTCGACCGAGTCCTGGAGGATGCGGATAAAGTTCGGGATGGTAATAGACATGAGAACCTTATTCGACCGAGACTTCGAGGTGGAAATTTTCGGTGGAGGCAACGCAAAGGAAACCCGAGTCGACCGCGTCCTCGAGGAGAGGAGGTGACCAAGCAAGACCAACAGGAGGTAGTCCCGGTTCAGCACGCGTTAAGGAACTTGGAGGCACAGTTGATGGGAGTCTTAAACGCGGTAGTGGAGTTGAGGGTACAGAACCTGAAGCAAGTTACCAAGTCTGGTGAAGACCGGGCTGCTGATGAAGAAGCCAGAGACACATCAGGAGCAAGTTAAAGCGCGACCGAAGACCGCGAACAAGGCATCAGGATCGCCGGTCAAGACAGAGTTTTACCACACGCTAACAGCGACGCGGTGCAGCAGCATTGGAAAGGCATAATGTATGGATGTAAGAGTGTAGGGTTGCAAGAGACCTTGGCGTATATATTTTTGTACTATATTTTAAACGGAATTTTAAACTTTTAAATATTGCTGTGCAATTTATGTCTAATTTTATACCGCAGCGCGGTTGATGTTATTCTTAGGTATACCGGGGCGTATATATTTTTGTACTATATTTTAAACGGAATTTTAAACTTTTAGATATTGCTGTGCAATATATGTCAATTTTTATACCGCAACGCGGTCCAGGTTAAGGTTAAGTTAAGTTGTTAAGCTAGGGGTTCGGAAAAGGAACCGGGAATATCTATTTTTGTACTATTTTTTTTATTTGTATAAGTTTTATGCGTTTTGATGCGAGTATTTTAATTTTATACCGTAATACGGTCATTTTATGTTTTGGCGTTGGGCCGTTGTACAAAAGTCATGAAGGTTATACCGCGATGTGGTGGATGTGATTTTTTTTACCTTAAGAAAGGTTTTTTTTTATGCATCTAGTTATACCGAGTTACGGCTCTGAGGTATGATGTGTTTGTAAAATATTAGGTTAAGTGTTGACGCGGTACCGGGATACGGTCCGGCGGTATTGATTATTGTATTGTAAGAGGGTGTTAAAGTTTGTAACGCAATGGATGAACTAGACAGGAGCTAGGACCGGGATACTGGGATGTGGTACCCGAGTGTGAAGTTAGATTTAGAGTAAGGACAGTGTGAAGGAAAACTGGAGCATAGGCGCGGGAGTAACCAAGCTGCGGGTCCCAGGGCACTCTCATTTACACCTTTCTTTCAACGGTCACGTACTTAAAGGGCATACTTCGATGCTGTAAGAGTACTAACCAGTTGAAATAGGTGGGGGGGATAGTATGATGGAAAATATTAATGTATGTAAGGGGGCCGTTTATTAATAGCAGTGGAGGGAATAGGACAATGGAGCTGAGAGCAACAACCAGAGCGACACGTCAGCTCGGTCAGTTATTCTCCGCGGTCTATAGCAGTGAGGGAATGTAGGTATAGGGACAGGAGCGGGATAGATGGTATAGGAGAATGGAGAAGAAGGGCAGGGCAGAGAACGACGGTTGACGAGTTGGATGGTGACGTGGCACTCTCATCCGGAGCTGGGCTCCTCTCGTCCAAACGAGGAGTTTTGACTTTACTTCCTACCGAGAGACCGAACGATATACAACGTCGGGTGGAGCGGAGTTTATTGAGGTTAAGTTTTAAGGTTGCCCGCCGCCATCTTGGATTTAACTAACTATTATTACTTTATTAATCTATCTACTTCTCCGTTAATTCTAGTTAAGAAAGTTATTGTTATTTACTAGTGTATAATAAGTGTAATTAATTGATCAGTCAAGTTGTAGCCGTAGCGGCTGTATATTTATTTGTAAATTGTGAAACATGAAACGGACATAGAACGGGAACTATTAAACTATCATTTTCCTGTAAAGTGAACTGTGTGGAACCATTGATTTGAGAGACATAACGGCCCGTAGAAGCCGGCATAGGAAGTGTTGTGGTGCATAGCATAACCGGGCACCGGAGTTATCGCGGTCATTAAAGTAATTCCGAGTGCCAGTGGCGAGGCTTCATACCGACACCGGCACACCGACCATAACACTTGTGCATCCCATCTTCCATCACGGAGCCAACACCGAAGCACCGGGAAGTTGATTGTCCTACTAGGACGGTCTTGGTGCGTAGACCGAAGAGGCCGAGAGGAAGCGGATCGGGCGAGGAGGACAGCCGACCGGGCAAACGCGGTCGGACTGAGCTACTTGGTCCTTCATCCCAAGACGCGGTCACCGGGACGCGGTCGGTCTTTGATCCAGTAAGGAGTGGAACCACGACCGAGAAGTGTAGTGCGGTCCCGGCCTGACCAGAACGTCATACGTCCCAAGAAGCGGATACCGAGACGCGGTCGGCCTTTAGTCCAGCAAGCAGAGGAGCCGCGACCGGGAAGCGTAGCGCGGTCTCGGTCCATCTAGAACTTCCAGTTTCGCGGTTATCAGGCAGGAAAAAGGGAGTGATTGGGAAATTCTACGTTACATAATGTAGAAATAACGTCATTTATAGACGATACCCGTATGCATACTAGTAAGATCCCATGTTGAATATATTCGATTACCCAATTCTTAAACTAATAACAAAGAGGATCTTTAAAATGGTAATGTTTGAATAACGTCATTTATGGACGATCCCCGTTTGCATACTAGTAAGATCCCACGCCAAATATATTCGATTACCTAATTCTTAAACCTATGTAAAAGAGGATTTCTAAAATGGTAATGTTTAAATAACGTCATTTATGGACGATCCCCGTATTCATATTAGTAAGATCCCATGTGAGCGGCTTGTTTAAATTTACCCACCCTAAACTTACATAACGTAAATTGCGTCTGGCCCCTTGGCAACATTATCCTTGTCTACCACGTACCTATATAGAAATGGAGGTAAGTTTGAACGCTAATACAATGTCATAGGCAGTTTTTGATCAAGGGCAAAAAAAATCCGGCGCTTCGCGCCGGATTTCTCGACCGAGGGCCCGAAGTAGATGCTGAGCCTACAGCGAATAATTGCTTTAATAAAGGAGTAGAACCCTATATTGTGGCAACGCTGAAACCACGACAGCGCATAACTGCACTTTTGCTTCTACTTGAATTTCTAATTTGATAAAGTTGCAACAAACAACTGGGGGATTATTTAAATAATAATACTTAGATAAAGTCATTTATAAACGATCCGTGTATGTATTATTGTAACACCCCTTCGTTCAAAGTATCTGTTTGCTTAATTTTTGAACAAATGCAGACCAGAACCCCAAAATAGTGATATTAAGATGACGTCATTTATGGAAGATCCCAGTATATATACTGGAGGCATTCCATAATATGGGTACCTGTTCACCTCATTTTAAAACTAAAGACAGGCGAGATACTTGAAATAATAATATTTAAACAACGCCATCTATGAACGATTTCCCTATGAATACTAGAAAAATCATATATTGAGGTCATACGTCTACCTAATTTCTGAACTAATTACAGTAGGGATCCCTAAAATAGTAAAATTTGAATGAAGTCATTTACGGACGATCCTCGTATGTAAGCTTGAAAATTCAATGATAAGTATATGAGTTAACTTAATTTTAGAACTAAACGCATGTAAATTTTTAAAACAGTAAAATTTGTATGACGCCCTGTATAGACAAACCCTGCATGCATACTAGTAAAATCTTATGCTATGGATATATGTCAACCTAATTTCTAAACCTGTGACAGTGGGGATCCCTAAAAAATTGAAATTTGTATGACGTCATTTTTGGACGATCCCTTCATGCATACTAGTAAAATCCTATGTTAAGGATATATGTCAACCTAATTTCTGAACTGTTGGCAGCGGGGATCCAAAAAATAGTAAAATTTGTATAACGTCATTTATAGACGATCCCTGCATGCATACTAAAAAAATCCTATGATAAGGATATATGTCAACCGAATTTCTAAACCTATGACAGTGTGGATCCCTCGAATTGTAAAAATTTGTATGACGTCATTTATGGAAGACCCCTGCATGCATACTTGTAAAATCCTATGTTAAGGATATATGTCAATTGAATTTCTATACTTATGACAATGGGGATCCCTAAAATAGTAAAATTTGTATGACGTCATTTATGGACGATCCCTGCATGCATACTAGTAAAATTCTATGTTATGATATATGTCGACCTAATATCTAGACTAATACCTGCTTTGATATACACAAAGTGGCACTTGGGTAAGAATAAACAAGAGAAGTTCTAACTTTTATGTCATTCGGCCGCCAATCACGTGAATGTCTCTATAAATAATTTGATTAGTTGTTTAATGCCCATAGATTTTACACTTGGTGTGTTTGAACCAAGGCAAGTGCATGGAGGATTTGGAGCTAGCTTAATATGTACGTGAATGTAACTTAAACTGAGCTGAGAACTGGTTTTTGTCCTGGAAAAAAATAAAGTGTAAAAAATTTTGAGAGTTAGTCCATTTAACTGCTAATTCCACAACATTTAATAAGTAGATCATAACCAAAAACTATACAGCTCATCTACATTGCATTTCTAAGAGTATACAATTTATTTTTATCCAATCGGTTTAAAAATGTGACCTGTGGCGTCGGACAACGAAATAGAGGACAGGCAGAGAAAAAGGGGGACGGACGGACAAAACCATTTTATTAGATGCTCTATGAGCTAAAGGTCGGAATCTAAAAAGTAAAAAAATATTGAAAGTTGCTTCAGTTAACTGCTAACTGTGCAAAAACTTTTAATGGGATCTCGCCCAAAAACTATACAGCACTGCGCAGACGCTTTTTCTAGCGTTTAAAAAATATTCAAAGAAATTAGGTTGAAAACTGCGACCGTTCTCGTACGACCTACAGACATTCGGACAGACAGACCGACAGACAGACAGACAAAACCATTTCAATAGATGCTCAGCATCTAAAAACCATTTCCATAGATGCTTATGAGCTAAAGCTCAGCATCTAAAAAGGGTTTAGAATACATGGAAGGTACATACAGAACTAACAAGTGAATGGTTTTACATGGAACCCGTTGATTTCAATGAGTTATGTCTACAAAAATTAGGCTACTTTTAAATAGTGGGGATTCAAAGTAACTCGAGTGCATTTTGCGTTGATCGGACACAATAGCCCACCAAAGTTTTAAAAAATTCAAATTTTATTACTATGTTGCCCTGGTACTTTTACAGTTTAAAACAGAAATGGTAGTCTCTCCCGCTTTGGGAGGCAGGTGTGAGGCCATCCCTGAGTTATCCTAACCTCCAAAGATAAGCGCTCTAATTTTTCTCCTGATTATTCATGGATTTATGCCTTTTTATTGTTCCACCCATATTTTAATTCGTAAATTAAGGACTGTCAGATGGTAGATATAGTTTATTTACGGGAGTGTCCACCACTCCAGTAGGGCTGGAGATCCATGTAGGGAGGGGGAGAAGCTCGGCTGATGAAGACTGCCAAGTATCTCTGATATAGCTACGATGGTAAGCTTTTATTATTTTTATTCATAGCTTTTATTTGCGCTCAGTTAATTTTTCCTCGCTATTTGAGGTTTAATTTAGCACGTAGGATTTCCAGAGGCAAGTAGCTCGGTGGCAGAGGTCCGGGTGTGGCGAAACAGAAGCCATTTCCCGGCTTCGCCACCACGAGCTCCCGCAAATCCGGGGAGTGGTGGGGTTTCGTCGACGGTGGTAAGCAAACGGATTAACGCGATCGCTGAAACTAAGGCTCTACGGAAATATAGTCTGCTTCGGAAGTTTTGCCAATTTATTTTGCCAATTTTAATGGGAAGTTAAGTTAAGCATTATTTATTGTTATTATGTTTTGCAGGAGGACACAGCGGCGTAATGGTTGATGTCTAATTTAGAAAGTTTTAGTTTTGCATTTTACTTTAATTTTTAGTTCCGATTTTTACTTTATTTAGGTTTATTTTCTTTAATTTTTGTAGTTAGGGAGTTGGGTCGATGGTGGACAAGCCTGCTGTAGGGAGATACTGCAAGAGGACAGGTCTTACCATCGACGTCAAGAAGGAGCTCAAACCCGCAATAGTTAGCCAGGGTTCCGGGTTCGGTTCCTCGCTCTCCCTTTGATTTTGGATTGATTTTTATGGTTTTTATTGATTTTACTGTTCAGGGCAAAGTCCCTAGATTACGTTCAGGGAGTCCCGAGGAACTACACCTGACGACTCAATTCATATGCCAATTATATTTCCGCTTATGCTAAATTATTTATTTAATTACATTATTTATAGATTCGAGATGCCAAAGGATGAGAATCGTATTTAGTTTTGCGAAGTTGAAGTGGTAGTATTCATGAGCCGCCGGAAGAATACAGTCCGCAATGTCTCAAATTCTTCACCGTAGCGCAGTCTTTATATTGGTGCTGCGTACAAAAGTATTAGGCTGACTGGTGACTAAAAGAGCTTGAGGTGTATGTCCATGCCGTTTTATTGTAGCACAGAAGAAGAGTTCAAATAGCTTGGATTGCGCCGTTTAAGCCTTGCTAAAAAAGTGTGTTTTAGCGTCATTGAATATTTCGCTTTAGGTAAAGGGAGAAACTAAGTATACGTATTTGTTTTCTATTTCCAGTGTTTTGCTATCTCAGTAGAATCGTGAGCAATTGCGTATCTTATTGCTTTTTCTAAAGATCATGACTTTTTTCTTAGCAAGATTCACAGTGAAATCATTTTCTTCAAAGAAATGGGATTGGTGTTAATTCGTCTTTGTAGAATTAATTCATTAGAGGCAAAAAGAACAATGTCGTCTGCATACAGAAAAATGATCACTTCAATAGTAAACATCTGTATTTCTTGGATGCTGCTGCTGCAAAGAATCTCTGTGATCTTGTTAATGTAGATAGTAAACAGAGTAAAAGACAAAGTTTTCCCTTGCATCACTCCACCACTTACTTTTATCATTTCCGTGTAACCATCTTTACAGCGGATCTTTGTTTTTGCTAGGCCGTACAATTTTCTGACTTTGTCAACAAAAGCATCACTAAGGCTGGGTTCCTAAAGTCTTTTTCACAGCTCGTTCCTTTTAATAGAGTCAAATGCTTGGCTAAGGTCTACAAAGAGAGCAAAGAGTTTTCCTTTCTTGTGAAGCGCAGGTCTATTCAGTTGCTTAATTATGAATGCATATAGAGCAAAAATGTAATTGGTGCATCCTTTTTCTTTCAGATAGGCAGCTTGGTGTTGAGAAATGATGTTGTTTTCGGCGCAAAAGGGGAAAAGTCTGTCTAACATAATACAGGTGTATAGTTTAATTATTGTATTGATTAGGGCTATTGGCCTGTAGTTGCTGGATAGGCTGTCATCTCCTTTTTTGTAAATAGGTGCTGTAATAATTTCTTCCCATTCCTTTAATATTTGTTCATCGGATGCTCTGTTTAGTAGCTGTAGTAAGTGATCAAAGAAGGTCTTGTCTAGGGATTTCCATATTTCATTTGGTATTCCGTCTGTTTCTAGGGATTTATTTTTTGCTAGTTTTTTTGTGGCTTTGAGTAGTTTCGTATCGTATACTCATATACACAGCATACATATATAATTACACGCCGCCTACGTGTGGAGCTCGTCAAGCTTGTCAAGCTCGTCCAGCTGGTCCTACTTGTTCTCCTTATTCAAACATTCGCGCTCGAAATGGGCGACCTTGTCCTATGATTTAACATTAGGCGCGAATAAGGAAATAGTTTCACTACTTAGGTATGTCGATAAACTCTATAATTTAACAATAATTGTTTAAAAATCATCAATTTTTTTAATTTTCAAAAACGCAGAAATCACGTTTTACAAAATGCTTTAGATATCACAAAACTACCAAATTTTAGAGAATCGGATAGAAACTGTAGAAGAAACAAGGTTGCAAAGAATTAAAAATTTTAAAACTTGGTGGGGCGGCTGTGGTCAAATTTTGGACCTGGGAGTAAAATGGCTAGGCGCACGTTTTCAAGTTGTGCTGTTTTAAAATAAGTCATGCTCAGGACGGTGAGTCTTTTCTAACTTTAGTAAGTCATGTCCCATTTACCTTACTAACGTTGGGCATGACTTACTAGCTTAGGCATGACCTACTCAAGAAACCTGATTAGTTGCAATAGCCGTGTCTAACGCGTATGAAATTAAGTTAGAAGTCGTCGCAAATGAATTGGCCCATCCTTGTTAGAATTTATTTTCAAATTACCTAAATTGAATGGCATTCCTATTTTTATTCAAGAAAGAGCGAAGGCGTTGCCTGAACATTTTATATTAAGTATGAATGTCACATCTGACTCAGCTTAAATTAGGTATTCAAGGTCTGTTTATACACAATGACAAGAATCCAATCCAACAGACACGCAATTAAACTAGTAAGCGAAACATTTGAGCTGTTATTACGAAATACTTGTATGTCGTAGGCACATTATAAAAATCAGTGCAGAATTTCTTAACTTCTAAAAAATAACAGGCTTACCAGTAGCTTTTTCCATTGAACTTGAAAAAGAAGCTGAAACATGTAGTTATTCCGCTTTTTTTGAACCGAAGCTCACGTTCCTCCCCTTCCAAATGTGATATGAGCTCACCGGTGTATTCGGCTAATAATTCATTTGCGTGAAATATTTTTGTGGCGATAATACTTCTTCCTGTTTGTTCCCGGTATTCAACCTAGGTTAACGTTAAGACAATATATTCAACAAAAACAATGGCGTGCAATTTATTCATAACATTTGACGGTGATTGATGCGATTAAGAACTACAAAATGCAAAAATTTATTTTGCAAAATAAGATTTACATGCAAGCTTACCACAAGATGTTCGTCAATTTTTGAATTTAAAATCCTATCGAGCTCTTGCGCATGCTTTTCCTTTTTGAATAGAGCAGCTTCAGTTCGTTTTGTTCCTTTAGATGAAATATCCTTCATTTTTCACAACTATTTGTAAACAAAATTAAAAGGAATGACAGGAAATTTATTTTTCCACAAAACATTAAAAATCATGTAAGCATGCATAAATTTGTGTACGTATGTACGTATGTCAATACGCTTGCTGTACTGATTAGGAGCATTTATTTTTGATGCACTGCTACAGACCGTAACACATTTACTTCTCAGGAGGCAGAAGTAAACGGAATATGATCAATAGTGACGACATTTTCAGGTAGGTCCCTAACTCAATTCGCTCTACCTACCTCAGACTAGTAGCTTGGAGATGGAGTGTGGGTAGAATAAGGAGTTGAGGGGGTTAGGTTTGTATTTTTACAAGTGCAATACTATAGTTCAAGCCATGCGATGTACTGTCTGCATTCTTTAAGAGACAGGGAGAGCCATGGACATGGCCCTCAACTCTTCTACAACTAAATAACAACCAAAACACTTTTCCAGCTTACATAGGAACCTTCCTAACTTGAAACTACAAAATGAAGCGAAACTACCCAGAACGTATACTACCCATATCAGTGACCTCTGCTTGTATATTTGCTCGACTGAAAAATTCGTTGTTTGGCCGCAATCGCGCGCGCAATTTCAAAAATATCGATTTTTTCGAATTTCACCGCGCTCTAGCTGCTACAGTTTTTGTCCAATTTTCATAAAAATTGAATTACAACATCTTTGTATGATTATCTAAAAAGTAATTTCAGGATTTTTGAAAATTCGAAAATTTTTATTTTATTCGAAAAAAATAGTTAAAACTCTGGGCTTTAAAAATACACATTTTTTCAAATTTTTCGAAAAAAAATAATTTTCGAATTTTCAAAAATCCTGAAATTTCTTTTTAGATAATCATACAAAGATGTTGTAATTCAATTTTTATAAAAATTCGACAAAAACTGTGGGCGCTAGAGAGCGGTGAAATTCGAAAAAATCGATATTTTTGAAATTGCGCGCGCGATTGCGGCCGAACAACGAATTTTGCAGTCGAACAACTATACAATCTAAGGTCACTGATATGGGTAGTATACGTTCCGGGTAGTTTCGCTTCATTCTGTAGTTTCAAGTTAGGAAGTTTCCCATGTTAGACACGGTCTAGGATTACGTCCACCTTTCACTCTGGATTGCTTAGAGTTTAGGTACTCCTAAATGGTCTACAAACAAAATTGCCATAGGCAAGCACTATAGAAGAAGTATTTGTAATTACTCATAAATCCAACACTTCTGGTACTGCTGATACAGCTCAGACTCTGCCACGTTTACCTTTTCATTTCCTACAGGTCTGATGAAAGCAAGTAAGATGTTTTTAGTTCCGACGGACATGCTATGCTTTTTTAAAAAAAAGAATGAGGCTCTTTAAATCGAAACTTTGAACCTCGTGGAAAATAAATTCGCTTTAGCTAATTTTGCTTGGAGGTCACATGCTTTTAGGTAGCTCTGAAACTTTTTATCCGTAATTTTTCAGGATTCTACGAAGAGTATGTCAACTTGCCTGCTTTCTGGTTTAACTTTGCACCTGGTTAACAAACTTTGATTCACTTAATATACTGTTTGCTTCCGCTTTTCTAACCATTTAACGCTTTTTTTTAACAGAGAAATTCGCATTTTCCTCCAGTCTGGGGTAATATTTATTGATGCCGCGCACTTTATTCCATAAACGGCATCGCAGAAGGTGGGTATAGAAAGTTTGAGTAGGTATTATTTATTTATTTATTAATTGTCAGGGGTCCAGTCTCTTTTACAAGACTGACGCCGCCGAGGCCATATTTATAATGGCCTATTGCAGACTCCCCCTAGATAACGTAAACACCGGATCAGCGTATGAGCCTGCCAGTGGCATACGAGAATGCCATTAGCTGACCCACTGACGCTTGACCTAACAATTCCAACGAGATAACACAACCACCCAGGTAGAGGTTTCTCAATAATAGAAAGGCTGGACATGACGTCAGGAAATGAATCGGAGTATCATCCTCCTCTCCACAGTGCCGGCACTGTGGTGAGTCCAGTACTCCAATTCTCCATCCATGACTGCCCCAAGTCCCATGCCCAGTAACTAACCCAACCAACCATCTCAACTGTTCCCTTGGGTATCGTACCCTTGACGCGTTACCGTACAGTGGTGCCGATACCTAGAGCTTTGCCTGTCTACACTTCTGCAACCCAGTCCATTGTCTCAAGTGCTCACGCCTGGTCCATTCCGCATTAGCGCAATGGACAGCGGAGATAGGGACTGGTAGAATTGGCCTCGGATCAAACTGCCTATTGCAACTACCATCATGCGAAGCCTTTGCCAGCCTATCAGCCTCCTCGTTACCCCTGAACCCCGAGTGAGCAGGAATCCAGACCAGCTCCACCTCACATCCTCTCTCTGCGAGTCTATTGAGGTGTGAGTGGCAGTCACCCACCACACTAGAGGCAGTGTAAGGCCTAGATAGTGCGCGCAAAGAGCTCTGACTGTCACTAAATATCCTAACCGGGAGATCTCTGTGCTCATATTCAAGCAGCCAGTGAGCTGCCAGAGAAATGATAAAAATTTTGCACTGGAACACAGAGGCATCAGCTCCTAAGTACACAGACATAGCCGTAAGGGTAAGTGCACCCCCTAGACTTCTGTCCTCAATAAGAACTCCGCAGCCAGTGTTATCACCCTCACGTGAGCCGTCTGTATAGCACACAATTCCGTACCCGCCCAGGGATAGATCCCTTACCTAATCAGCCCTCGACCCAAGTTCCACCCTGAACCTACGATACTCTAGATACCGATACGTCCAGTCCACTGGCATGCGTGGAATTGGGTCACAAAGCCCCTATTTTTCACAGAATACAGTATCACTACTGGAACCACGAAACATCGGATTGATCATTCACAACCCCCTTGTTTTCAGCCTATGCATATATCTAACAGCCACTCCCTTAAGACATACATCCAAAAAAATGACTCCAACAAGGCATTCCATGGCCGCACTTGGCGTTGAGCGAGGCGCACCAGTGATCATTAGACACGCCTGGTGCTGCACCCTATTCAACATAATCACATACGAGCATTTTTCCAATGCCGCTACCCACACCACAATCCTATACTCAATTACAGGTCAAATAAGAGACGAATAAGCACACCTTGCAACCTTAGGTGACAATCCCCATTTTCGACCTATCATGCGCTTACATCGGGCCATAGTCACCCCCGCTTTGCTGACAACCGACTTGCATTGAGCCATCCACGTGAGATGCTTGTCTAATGTAACGCCTAGATATCTAATTGAACGCCAGGTTTCCAGATTTACGCCTCTGTACCTCAGCGCCGGAGGGCAGAACCTGGTATTCCTGGTGAACAAAATCAACTCAGTCTTCTCGGCGTTAAGGCAAAGACCAACTTCCACACACCTGTCACCAATGATATTCAGACCATCAGTAACCCGCTGTGCAAGTGTATGGTACAACTTGCTACCTTGAAGCACACCAGTATCGTCCGCGTAGCCCTGTGACAGAGTAGACGACGCTGTCAGCCGAAGCCTTGATAATAGGCCATCCATAACAAGGTTGCACAGAAGTGGTGAAATAACACCACCCTGTGGACAGCCTCTCTCAACATCACGATATCTTGAGCTGCCATTGACCTCCGACATTACCCGCCTATGTCTGAGTCCAAAGTCAATCTATCTCTTCAACAAGTAGCACACACCAAACCTGTCCAGCGCTGCCACAATTGCACTAAACAGAACATTATTAAATGCCCCCTCAATGTCAGCAAAGGCACCCAAAACCATCTGTCCGGACTCCAGCGCTCTCTCTACAAACGCCACCACCCTATGAATGGCATCATCAGGTACGCGAACTGATTATTTGCCCTAAGCCTACTCTCCAACTCAGGAGTTCTAATATGCCCGTCAACCAGTCTCTTAAGGACCTTCAGCAAGACAGGTGCAAGCTGAATAGGCCGCCATGCAGAAACCTTGCTGTAGTCTCCCTTGCCCGGCTTAGGCAGAAAAACTACCTTAGCCACTCTTCAACACCGCGGTACAGTACCCAGCGCCAAGCAAGCTTGATACAGAGCAACTAACCGCTTCCCAATGACCGATAAACTTTTTTGTACTAATACAGGTTGAATACTGTCTAAGTTCGCAGATTTATATAGAAGAAAACTCCATACAGCAGTCCGCACTTTATTTTCAGTCCTATTCCCAGAGCAGCCATGCGCACCGAGTGAGCACAGACCATGCTCTGGGATGTACAACCGCCCATTGTAACATCCCGGGAAGTGATGCCGTAGTAGGACATCCAGTGTCTCATCCATCGATGAGGTAAGACCATTGGTGACCTCATCAAAAACGGACACAGGTGTTCTACATCCGCTTCCCTCTATACTCCTCAGACACTTGACTGCATCTCCAAACTTGCTAACCTCACTGCAAAACTCGGTCCATGACCTTCTTTTAGCACAACCAACAGCCGACATATAGATGTTACGGGCTGACTTATACTCAGCCCATCTCACCGGGTCACGTCGATGCCGACCAATCCTTGTAAATAGAGAGGCCGCGTCATGACGCAAGGCTGTCAGCTCATTAGGCCACCACGACGCAACTCTAGCCCTCCGCCGTACAGCTCTCAAAGGGCACACCAACCCGGGAGATTCTGTCATAGCATTCCCGATAGCCAAAGCCTCAGCATCCACCGCATCAATGCTGGACAGTTGACTACCAGGAGCTGAGTTAAATCTTTCACTAAGACACACGGTAAATTTACCCTATGCAACTTTCCTAATACTCCTACACCAAACAACCTCTGGCAGACCGCCCAAGATCCGAAAGCGAATGTATCTGTGGTCAGAATCCGACTACTCATCTGACACAGCCCACTTATTCACCTAAGGTTCAGCCAGCCTATTAGCCAGGGTAATGTCAATTACCTCACTCCTGTTGGAGACTACAAACGTTGAAGTAGATCCCTGGTCCACCACCGATAGGTCAGTAGCCAAGATATACTCAAACAATTCAACCCCTCTGCGATTTGTGTCAGAACTGCCCCAGACCTGGTTATGAGCGTTGGCGTCAGCACCAATAATCAGAGGCAGTTTGTTGATCTCACAGTATTCAACTAGCTTGCGCATTATTACACCAGGGGGATCACATGCTTCCCCCGGCATATACACAGAGGCAAACACTATCAAATTCTTGGTCCACCACGTAATAACAGAGACAGTATCTTTATCAGTAAACTGCGACAGCAGCTGTGCCTTAACGTTTCTTGACATCAGAACGCATGAGCGCGGAGTCTCATGCGATACAGATGCAAAGAGTTGGTCAGCTCTGCCTAACCCTCTTACAGCTCCTTTATAACAATATGGTTCCTGGATGAGACAGATATGCGTACAGATCGGACGAGTATTCGCAGCAGTGCAGTTTTGGTAATTTTTGTGTCGCACCACTCTATCGCGAAGACCGGATAAGCTCAAGGCCGCCGCTTTTGAGTGGTGCATGTTAATTAGGGTCAGGTCAATCATGGAAAGGGCCACGGGAGAGACTTCTCCAGATTGTTGACCCGGTGTTAAAGGTAATTAACCTTACACACCGCCACCAGCACCGCCCGACCTACTCACAACCTCAGAACCAAACGTAAACTATATTGAAGCCTATAACTAAGATCAGACAGAAACTTGTCACTGTCTTTATCAACCGTTAGATGCCAGACGTGCCGAGGCTGTCTGAGCTTGGTTATATACCGCTCAGAATACGGCCTCCAAAGACCTGTAGACAACTCCGCTCTGACGAGTGTACTGACGCAACTGAGTAGGTGTGTCAGTAAGTGTACATTCACGCAAACATGACCCAAGAAATCAAATTGCTTATAGCCATTGCGCACTGAGCCCCTAACGAGGTGAATTTCGTAGGTTACATAGTTAGGTAAACCACTGTGCACTATTAACGCTTGTCGGTAACTTACGTAGAGGCGACAGCACGGACTAGCTCACCTAACTTAAAAAGCTGTGCCGTGATTGGTCAAACCAATTCGCGGTTTCAGTTTTGCTCTGAGCCAATGAGCAACGCAGCCCAAGGATAAAAACATGATTTTAGGGAGGTAAAAAATGAAATGTGTGTTGACCGTAGGACGTTTAGGTAAGTAGCACCCGCACTGCACATATACCTACCTACGTAAGTATTTAGGTCTCGCCTAACGCGATTTACGGAGGTAAAAAGTTAGGGTAAACCACGCCTACTTAGGCTTAGGAGAAGCTCTCCGCACTGCACCTAGCTAGGTTTTTTACGAAAGTCACCTTCGTAGGTGCACAGTGCGCAATGGCTATTAGGCTTTTGACGCAATTGCTCTAGCAGTCACAGGTATCTAGAGTAATATAATTAATTCCAAGGCAGATAGCAGCACTGATTAAAACAAAAAGAGGTCCTAAATATAGTACTTACTTCAGTTAAAATATTATTTTATTTCAATTTGTAACGTTTTAGCAAAACATTGCGTAATAAACTATTTCTTGCTTTTCCTGTCCCAATACTTTTGGACACTGATTTTGGACGCTTTTGAACCAATAATTTATTATTAGCAGCAAATATTATTTTTAAAACCCAAAATACATTTTTCTGTACTTGTAACACTTCAGGCTACATTTTATAAAAAAATGGTGATATGTGCAATAGTAGTGTTTATTCTATTTGAGGTCAAAGTTTGCCAACCTGCGTGTCCTAATACATATGGACGCTACTGTATTAATCAAGCTTCCTGCTTACGCTGTGAAGTGGATTTCTATGACGAAATATTTGAGAGTAATCAGGCCCCACCTAGATCGAATTCGGACAATCCCCAACCACACCTTCCCTAATTTTATCGAAAGAGACCGGTAGGCGACTTTTGTAGTTCTTAGGTGGGAAGGATTGGAAAGTTATTATATTGAGATCATGTGCAGGCACACACAGAACAAGTAGGCAGGCAGCTGTACCACCAAGGGCCAAAATGATTTCGTCTCTGGTAGTATCTACCACAAATACTATATCGTCTATGTCATCTCTCATATCACCTTCGTTCATCTCCTCACCAACAACCAAGCCCTATCGCCGACTCGATTTTAGTCCTGGGCGTTTCCGGCTGGTCTCACTCAGTAACAAAATAGTTTTCCGCGTTTGCACTACCGAGCCACTGAGCTATGTTTTGTAGTATATAAATATAATTATGATTATATTGCAACCACCAGAAGTATTACTGGGAATAAGGTGTGATTGCGTAACCGTGAAGAGGCTATAACATCCGGTGTATAACTGTCATACTATTGAAATAACTATTTCCCCTCTACTCGCCTGTAGATTGGCATGAATAATATTTACATTCACGCCACGGCATTGAAGAAGAGCCGTTTATAGACTCAGTTGGTGATAGGTAATGTTTGCCAGGTTTCCAGGCTCACATGTTCATAGCACACCTGGGAGTGCCAGTGTGCAATGATTTATCTTCATGGTTCTACCGGCTATCATAAACCACATCCCTACCCAGCAAGACGTAGCCGGTGGTAGGCCGAGTTCTTCGTAGCCATACTTGGGTTTCTGCATCTGGTTGCAGCATCTACGGCAGAGGCCGGATCACATAGAAAAGACCGTATTAGAATTAGAAGGCGGTCAGCCGAATACCTGAAACTCGAAAAAACTGAGAAACGGCTGTGGCTCCTAAGATGCAGCCGGCTAAAGGAGGACGGGTCCAAGCGACGTTAGTAGTACCAGAGCTACGGATTCAAGAAGTAATAGGAAATGCTTCCCTTACATGCATTTAAAAAGACTGGTAATGTACTTATATTATGTTAAAGATTCTCCCGCCGTTCTCTAGAACCGTACCTTGTACCTACAAAGAAACATTTGCTCATGTTTTGGTGGAACGCCACGTTAAAAACTTTACAGAGATACGTCATACATCATGAAGTGAGATCAATAATTGTCAATTATCTACAAAATGAATATTGTAATGAATTATGGCAGTGGGGTATATTTTGAGAAAATACAGAAAGTGTGCCTACATTTTGCAAACTTTTTGTTCGAATATTTAACATATTCTGGATTTAAACGCAAAACATATTGTTAAATGTGTGGATTTGAGTGTAGGTATGCTGAGTAAATAAATTGAGTTTAATCATGTTGAAAGGATCAAGTTTGTCTTAACAATTAAATCACGGTTAATTTTATTAAAGTCATTTAACGCGTAATTTATTAAAAGCTAACTATACAAGTAAGAACAGTTAAATGTTGACAGTTTAGTGGTTGGCTAAGGAGTGGTCGCTCCCTTTGATACAATCTCTGAGGCAAGCTCACGAATTCATTAAATCTTATTGTTACATTATTTAATTCACATGATTTATGATTCACAATAATAATAACACAATAATGGACTCATACTGCATGATCTCATCTTAACTTAATTCATTTCATAGAACTCGCCCTTCGCCACTTTCTTTGGCCTACATAATTAATTCTCTTAATTTAAATGTTACATCCTTATGTATTTATAAATAAATCCTAATTTAAATCTATTACATTAAAAGCGATGCCTACATCGCTATATCTAATACTCTACCCATTATTTTTAGATATGCGCCCTCGCATATCACCCTAGTTTCCCACTGATTGAAACATTCAAATCATAAACCCGAATAATAGCAATAATGTATATTAAATTTAAATTTCCACCATTTTAATAAATAAATTAGTCACCTTAAACTAAATAGAGCGTTTATAGTTGAAATTATAATTAAGTATTAAAATAAAATTACCTACCCCATAATGTTTCAAAATAAATTCACACTATCACTAAACTAACTTGATCTCGATGACTCGTTGGTTCTTAGCTTCTTTCTCCTTTTTGACTAAATCTTTCTCCAGTTGCACCCGCAACACTGCTGGAAGCAGATCGGCCGTTTTCTAAATCGCGCTTCTAAATTGTCCTACTTCGGAAAGTGTCTCTGCATCCCATTCTTGTACAGCGAAATCGTCTCCTAAATGTTTTCCTGCGAAATCCTCTCCTGTTGAGTATTTGCGAATCGCGTCCGGGCAGAATGCACAGGAAAGTCCAGATGGATGGGCATGTTCAAGCAAATAAGACATTTCATTAGTCAAACACCTATTATTCTTCCAACATTTTACTGTACCATGTGCCTTCTCCTTTATGGCTGCCAACTCTCCTCCTCTCCAAGCTCCCCGAATCCTGCATCTGGTGTGGTAGCAACATTTATATTCAAATGCTACTTCAGGATCGAATCCGTAAGTTACGCCATCAGTTTTATTGAAGGTTCCAAGTTTTCCCCATCCTCTCAGTTAAAAATGCGGTCCTTCCTTGGGGAATCACAGTACTTAAAATCTTCAGGTATTCCAGTGGGACGATGACACCATTCACCGGTCCCTCGTCGCTTACACTGATAGTGAAAAGATCCGCCCGTTACTCGTCTCCACTCTTTTGACCATCTAGGAATTGGAAATTCCTCCAGTGATCTTTAGATGCTTCTTTCCTCCTTTTTCAAAATTTTCTGTTGCCACTGAATCGCCTCCAGTTTCCTCTCCATTTCTTTCCTAGTGCCATTTGTACTCGACACTTGATTTTTGTCGTCGCTCAAACTTTCTGGGTAATTGTTGTTTGCGTTCATGTTGTAATGATTAAAATAGACAACAAAATTAATTACTTTTTGAATTATATTTTTAGTAAAAAATTTTACCAAGTTTTTAAGGGCTGTCGCCATCGATTCTCAAAGTTCCTTTGAATTTGGTATGCAGTGGAGGAATGATTTCCACTCTCATATATCTCATCAGTTTGCGAATAATTCTCCTCAGCCTTTGCGCTGCCTCAGCATCTACTTCAGTTGCCTTTGGGGTCTCTGCATTTTTCTTTTTAATGAGTTCTTTCTTCCTTTTTACTTTGGACTTTTGTTTGTCATCTTTGTTAGATTGTTTATTTTCATTTCTGCTTCCTCTCTTGGTCAATCCCTTTCTCTCTGGTAGTTGTGGAATAAGATGGAACTCACCAAAGTCGAATGGAATTTCATGAGTTCTCCATTCCTCTGGATCTCCAATAACAACTCTCTTTAACTGTGAACAATTTACAAACTTGGGTATTTTGACGCCTTGATAGTCAGGATGTATGGCCTGATTTCGACATTACCATACCTATCTTGGTCCTTAGTGACAATACATGAACCGAAATATTTAATTAATTATTTCTCTGCCATGCCTACTATTCTGACTTTCATGCCGACCCTGACTGTGTCATTTACTTTAAATACTTCATCTTTACGTTTCCTATCGTATATGATTTTTGCCTTTTGATGTGCGTAGGCTAATTCTTTGGCCGCATTTTCTCTATTCTTGCGCAACTCATTTATTGTTGGGTTCTTAAAATATCCCTGCGAGCTAAAGAATGTGTCTATAGGCAGTATAGGTTCCTTTGCGTATAGTAATTCGTATGGTGTACACCCTGTACTACTGTTCACTGCTGTGGTAAATGCAAATGTGATGTATGGAAGTATCTTATCCCAGTCTGTGTGTGTTTTGTTGACATATATACTTACCATAGTGGTCAATGTTTGATTTGTCCTTTCCGTGCGTGCATTCCCTTGATGGTATGTAGCTGCTGTAGATCTATGCCTAGCATTTAGCTGCATAATTACCTCCTGAATCACTCCACCTTTTAATTCTGCCGCATTGTCTGTTATGAGTTTCTTTAATGCCATTTATTTACATAATATTTCCTCAACTAAAAACCTAGCAATATTTTCTGCTTTTCTATTTGGAATTGCCTTTGTAGTGGCATATCTTGTGAAATATCCTGTACAGACTATGACATATTTATTTCCCTGCAATGATTTGGGAAATGGTCCTAATAAATCTAAACGAATAGTATGAAACATATATATTGGTACTATAGGCACCATAAATCCAATTTTCCTTTGTGTAGAATGTTTCCTAGCCTGACAGTGATCACATGTAGAAACAAACCATTTGATATCCTGCTGCATGTTGGGCCAATAATATTTAGAAGTAATACGTTTTTCCGTCCTCAATACTCTCTGGTGTGCTGCTAGATTATCTATATGATATGCCTTTGATATGTAAACTCCTAATCCCTTGGGGATTAAAATTCTCGGCCACTTAGTATGTACCGAATGATATACCTATGCTCAGTCTGCATTTTTTTTACAGCTCCCTTTCCTTTTTGCTATGAAATTTTGTAGCTCTTCGTCTTCTGCTTGCCTTTTTACTAAATTTAGGCCTGCTGGTATGTACAGTTAGTTTGCATCCCAGTCCTCCTCTTTTATTGTTATCTTAGCAATATTTACCTCCAAAATCGCATTCCCTTGATATGCATCAATATAATTATCCTTTTTCTCGTCCTTTTGTGTAGCTTTCTTGGTTAGATGCCTACTTAATGCATCTACATTCGTATGCTTTTTTCCTGGCTTATATTTGATGTCATATTCATAATCTCCTAATTTTGTGAGAAACTTAGTCAACCTTTACGTATGGTCATGCTTTTTGGGCTGTGAATATTGTGATGCTAAATGATCGGTAATTATAGTACATTTTCTACCGTTTAAGTACTCCTTGAATTTCTTGCATGCGAAGACTGCTCCCAATAACTCCAGATGTCCTGCTGGGTAGTTTGCTTCCGCTTTCGTCAGCGATCTGCTTGCGTACATAATGGGTACTTTCTGTCTGTCAATTTCTTGGCTTAGAATGGCTCCCAATCCTTGATATGAGGCGTCCGTTGATACGATACATGGTAGGTCCTCTTGAAAGTGATAAAGTACAGGTGCCGTTATTAAAGCTGTCTTAAGGGTCTGGTGGGCCTCCTTCATTTCTCAAATTCATTCTTATTTTGCATCCTTTTTCCATAATTCAGTCAACGGCTTTGCTATCTTCGCGTAATTAGGTATGAATTTTCTGTAGTATGAGGTCAGTCCAACCAGTATTCTTGTTTCGTGTACATTTTTTGGTCGGGGAAAATCTCGCACTGCTTTGATTTTTTCTTCATCAGGGTCGATACCCGTCCCGTCCACTATGAATCCCAGACAACTGATCCTCTTAAATGCAAAATGTGATTTTTTTGGATTTAAGGAAAGTCTGTACCGTCTAAGCCTGTTGAATAGCCATCTAAGCCTCTGCTGATGTTTCTTGAAGGTTGGGGCGTGCACTATAATATCATCAATGAATACCAAAACATATTTTCATTTATAAATTACATAATGCGGTGTCTATAAAGAATTGGAACCATCCAGGACATTTTTTTATCCCGAAACTCGTCCTTTTATACCGATAAGTCCCGTTAGGGGTGATAATTGTAGTTTTGTCCCGGTCCTCCGGATGTATAAGACCTTGATGGAAACCCGCATACAAGTCAACCGGGCTGAAATATGATGCATTTCTCAGCGCGTGTATGATATCGTCAATCCTGGGTAGAGTCCAAGTGTCTGCTATTGTGACTGCATTCAATTTCTAGTAATTTGCTACCATTCGAAAGCTTCCTTCTTTCTTTTTTACTAAAAATACAGGTAATGCCCAGGGGCTGTGTGACTCCTTCAATATGTCTTCTTCAATTAACTCGTCTACCTGCCTCGCGACCTCTTTCATCTCCTGTGGTGAACGTCTATATGGTGGGCCGCTTTGCGGTGGATGGTCTCTAGTGTTAATCCTCATTGGTGGTAAGTCGGCTGGTTTAACTTCCTTAATAGACCAATCAAAAATATCAGAAAATTCGAGACATAAATTGCGTACCTCTTGTTTTTCAGCTTCCTCCAAATCGAGATTAGTATTTAATTTATTCAGTTGTTCCTCCGTCAAGGGCTTGAAATTATTTGGTGGTGGGATTTCTGCCTCCGCTAGTTTTCTTTGGTCTGTACTTGCCCGTTTCCCATGTATTATAGTGTAGCCATCTTCGTATGTACCTAACACCGTCCTTTGAAATATTTTCTTTGGTTTTCCTGATGGATTGTAGATTAAAACTGCTGGATTTTTTCTCTTGATAATTCCTCTTGTTATGAATAGCCTCTGCTTCATGTAAACATTTTTATTGGGCTCTAATAGTACTTCCACCTTGTCCTGAAGATTATAGATCACCTTCACCATTGTCGCCGACCGTGGGGGTAAGTAGACCGTTTCCTGAATTCTGGCCTTGTTGTTTCCTTCATGGATAGGTACTGTATACTTTGCATAGTGTGATCCTCCCACCGTGAGGTCGAATGGTTTAATGTTGCCCTTTCTAGGAATACATCTCTGCTTTGCTGTATCTATAAGTATGTCATATTTCTACAAAAAATTATAACCCAATATTATAGGTGGTTGTACATTTGCCAATACCAATGCCTCCATTTCCATTGTATCAACATTTTGTTGTTAATATTAAATTTGTTATTCCTATTGGGGATTGTTTCACTCCCCCCAGTCCTCCTACATGAAAATCCAATAATGGGTGAATATTCTCTGGCCTGATAATTTCTTCACTAATGAGTGAGACAGTAGCTCCCGTGTCCAGTAATGTAGGATAGTCGATTCCTTCATAATTCATAGTGGTGTTTGGCGTTCCTTTTCCATCTATGGACATCATAGCTTGAGTTGAAGTTGAGTTTTTTCCTCTCTCGTTAGCTTCTGCTGTAACGTCAGCTTGCCTGTGGATGGGTTATTGTCCTTGCATTCTCTTGCCTGCTCTCCACTCTGCATTCTGTGGTACTTTTTTCCTCGTTCTGCTCCCGTAAAATGTTTTGTGGAAGTCGTCCTTCATCTGTTGCCAGTTGGTGACATATCTTCGAGTTTTGTACCAGGCCACTGCCGCACCCCGCATAGTAGATCCAAATAGCTTGCACTTCTCCTTTTTGTCACGCACTTCCATGATGGCTGTGACTAGATTAAAATGATTGATATGGTCTTGTATATCTTTTAATGCTGGATCGAAATATTGCTTTATATTCCCCCATGTAGGATCTTTTAAACTCATACTTATATTAGTTATTAGTTCATTCCTGCCTATTAGTCATTATTATTCTTATGCCTGACTCGCTAACAATATCCTGTCGTATTTTATAAATAGAAATATATTTCCCAATTTCATTAACCCAAGAATAAAATTCTGTTTTAATTATACCAGTTTAAAAATAAACAACCTTTTTCTGTTGCTCTATTCAACCTTGCTTGTAGATACCTACTCGTATAATGAACTTAACAATAATATAATATTAAATAAGCAAGCAACAAGGTGATTGTGTCAAAACTAAACTGTTTTGATTACTTGAGGACCTTATTTAAAGTTACTCAATACTGTGGATTTTATACTAAATACCTACTTGTTTTATATTTCCCTTCGTGACCTATCTCGTCCACAATTACCCAATTCGATCAAAAAATTTAATATGTATGCTATTAAATTCTTTATATAGTCTGCATATGCTCATGAGACTTTTCTAGTTGAAGCTTCTTGAATCTAAAGAATTTACATGCCTCGTGAAAGTGTATGATAGATCCAGACTCCAGTTGCCAGTAACTTGACTGTGAACTTTCGTCCTTTTTTTGTGTATTTGCCAGTCTTGTCAAAAACAACTTTTTTCTCGCTTCAAACTTGACTACACTCGGTTTGTTATTATGCGTTTGCAGAATAATTACTACTGAAGCTGCTAAAATTAAGCAAGGTCGGGAAAAGAATATGGGTAGTGTGCACTTTAACTAACTACAGTGTTTGGGTTTTTTACACTTACCTACTGCACAATCAAATACTTATCTGCACTACAAGCCTGATTATTCATCTCAACTTTTCCTAACAGTTTTCAAATCCTCATCACGGTGGATACCAAAGGAAAATAAAAATTATTTTTTAACCTTTTTTAGAACAATTAATTTTATTTTTGCCGTGGTAATTGGTATCTCACCCTTTTCCTTGAGGAAGGCAGTATTAGATTTCAAATACGTTTTACCAATGAAAAGAAATTAAATTCAACCAAAATAAATGATATATTTTACCAAAATAAATTAAATAAAAATTTTCTTTTATACTTTTACTGCTATTAAAAATGATTGCGCAATACTAATACCTTTTTCCGCCTGAGTCACTATGTTAAATGTGTGGATTTGAGTGTAGGTATGCTGAGTAAATAAATTGAGTTTGGTCAAGTTGAAAGGATCAAGTTTGTCCTAACAAATAAATCACGGTTAATTTTATTAAAGTCTTTTAACGCGTAATTTATTAAAAGCTAACTATACAAGTAAGAACAGTTTAATGTTGACGGTTTAGTGGTTGGCTAAGGAGTGGTCGCTTTCTTTGATACAATCTCTAAGGCAAGCTCACGAATTCATTAAATCTTATTGTTACATTATTTCATTCACATGATTTATGATTCACAATAATTATTACACAATAATGGACTCCTACTGCATGATCTCATCTTAAATTAATTCATTTCATAGAACTCGCCCTTCGCGACTTCCTTTGGCCTACATAATTAATTCTCTTAATTTAAATGTTACATCCTTATGTATTTATAAATAAATCCTAATTTAAATCTATTACATTAAAAGCGATGCCTTCATCGGTATATCTAATAATATGTATCTTTCATTGTGAAAACTGTGAAAAAAGTATCATAGTTTTCAACATACTAGCATAATGTGAAATTTAGTATGCTTAGAATTAAATAGGCTTCATCCCGGCTTGGCAGGTCAGTGGTCTAACTACTAAACTGCTAAGTCCAGGGAGTCTGCCCTACACTTGGATTGTGGTTCAAGTAGATATAGGACTTGAGAGCAGTCGGAGTAGATCAAATTGGGTGGGGAGTTGTTGACAGGTATGTACATGTGCTCTTCTGTTGTCTTCACGGCACAAGACGGAGGTGGATGTGCATTTAAAGTAAAAATGAAACTCTGCAGCCTTTCCATGTGGTATTGCATACGCATCTTCCTACTTTCAAGACTGTTCGGCCGATTCTCCTGCAGGCGCTGTGGTCTCTCTCGTTCCGCTTTTTTTGTATAGTGCAGGGGTCAGATGGGATGACGGTGGTTGTTGATACCTTCTAGTCGGGGACTAACACTTTCAGGCTATTAGAATAAGTCAGACCACCAATTCCAGACTATTCCTCCGCAAGGGAAAGTAGCTTAAAATGCAGTGATGCAAGATAAATATAGTGTCGCTAGCAGTACATCAGTAACACGATTATATCTATAGATTACATACGTACTACTGGTTGTAGATTCAATAAGCACATCCACTGTGGTGTGCTTAAGAATCACATATACTTTCGTACAGTAATATCGGTGCCGATATATCCTGAAACCAGAGGGATGAAAGGCAATACCGTACAATCATGATAAGTATTAAAAAGGCTTCCGCTATATGCGGAAAAACGTCAATTTTTTCAAAATCTGTCGCGCGCGAGTTTTTAAAATACCTATATTAAAAAAATATATTTTTTAAACCAAATTTAAATAAAGCTCGTGGTAATATTCAAGCTCTTTTTGAGTCACTTCGAAAAGAAATGCGGTTTCCTAGTTTCTCTCCACAATGGTACGCGAAGTTACAATTCGAAGCTACCACAAGACTATTTTTGGCACGTTTCGTATCGCCCATAATCATTTATATGATAAAGTAACTTTACAACCCAATTTTAAATAATAAATTTACATATTACAATTTTAAATTTTAAATAAATTTTATATTTTTAAAGATCTTTGAAATGATCTCGTAAGTTTTTTCTGTTAAGAATCTTAAAACTCACGTAAATTATCTAGATAGGTAGTAATTAGGAAATAGGGACAGTTTAAGTTTGCCGCCAATTTTAAAATTTAAAATTTTGGACGATCGCTATTTTTAAATACTAACAAGGGCTAGATCAAAAGGATAGTAATGACGATTAAAATAATAATTATCCACGTTGACGGCAAATCTTTAAAGATTCATTTTAAAATGGCAGATCTAATGTCAATTGCAATTGAATGTTTCAAACATCGACAACTCGGTCACTAGTAAACCAGTAAGTAAAATCGCAACTACTCACAGATATATGCATTCCGAATGGTGAAATTGCGATCTTACAATAAGAAACTAGCACAAAATTGCTAAGGAAAAGGCCACAAATGATTTCATCCAAAAGAGTCAGGTTAAGGACCAACCCACCCCATTAGGTCATGTTTTAAACATTGCCGGGAATAGGAAGGTTTTATTGGAAATTTTGAAATTCGATTTTTTTTATTTTTTCGAAAAATTAATAAAATGTCATACTTTTGAGACCCATGTATTTATTAATGAAGGTTTTTTGATAAAAAATTAAAAAATCGAATTTCAAAATTTTTAGAAATTACATTTCAGATATCAACCTGAACATCACAAAACTTCAAGTTTCATTGAAATCAGACAAAACCTGTAGAAGCTATAGAGTGGCAAGCTTTGAAAAATTCAGTTTTTTTGAACTTTGGCGGGCTGCTGCTAAAGCACCGCGCAGAATGCACTCGAGTTACCACACTATTTGTTCATTCTGAGGTCCAAGGAAACGTTTCCGGCTTTGCTTTTCTGGATCCCGAGGTAACATAGTAAGTGGTTTGCTTGTCAGCCTGGAACCCTAACTTAACTCATTTTTTGAACTCAAAATTTCTCTGCACTCTTAATTTCAAATAATAATTTAAAATTTTAGGTGTGAGTATAAATTTTGGAAAACTTCCTATTAAATATAATAAAAAATACCATATATTTTTGAAATTCAAAATGTTTCGAATTTTCAAAAACGTAAAAACTTTTTTTATGATATTTATCTAGAGATCACACAACCTTCAATATTTTGAAAATCAGACAGAAGTTGTGGATGCTGCAGGCCAGCAAAGATTTAAAAGAAAATGAAAACAATTTTTTAAAAATGTATTTATTTGAAAATTCGCGCTTGACCAACTTTGAAAAAAATGACCTTCATTTGCATATAGTAGTGACAGTTCAGTTAATTATGAGTTTACTAAAATTCACATTGTGCTAGTATGTTAAAAACTGGCACTAATTTTTCAAAATAAAAGATACATATTTTCACTTTTAAGCCATGTTAACTATTCAAACATAAAACTTTTTCGCGCGCAAATGACGTGTTTAATTGTTCCTAAAATTGTAACTGCAAATCATGTATTTAATAGTCCATGCAACAACAACTTTAAAGAATTGGAGTGCACTTTCTGTATTTTCTCAAAGAAAACCCCACTTTCGTAATTCATTTAAATATTATAAATATTCCTTATGTCGCATGTAGTACGGTGCAACTTGTGTTACCTTCCTAATTCCTGCCAATGATGAATTCCAGCTCAAAATTTACTGCAAATTTAAAGTGTATACATTTACATTTTTGAGTCTGTAAGTGCCAGTTCATGAGTTCAAGAAATATGCACTCCACTCCACTCGTAAATGGAACTCAAAAAATTTTGAAACTCAAACTCAGAAACTTTGAGTGCAGTCAAAATTTGGTGCGCTCGTCAATTTTGAGCTTGAGTTCTGCACTCCACTGAATGAGTGCGGACATGTGTGTGTCGGACTTCTTCAACAGCCAAAAGCTCTTTAATTTCTAGTTCTAGACTTTTGTCTGTTTCTAAAACATAAATATTGGAATTTTTGTCTTTTTCTCTCTTCAAACTTTCTCTCTCTGAAACCAAAATATCAACACTAATCAAGAAAAGTAGCCTGCGGACAGAAATAAATGCCTGTTCACATATGAATGCATAGTGACAATAATAATTATAAAATTTTCATATTCTTTCATATGAAGCAAAGTTATGCCTACAAATTTTTGTAGAAAATCAAAAAACCCATTCTGAAATATGATTTACGCTACTTAAGCAATAGTAATAATAAGTTTTTTCCTTACCTGTTGAATAATCCTTAACTTTACTACAAATTGTTAAATAAATGAATGATGTAATGATTATTTCCGAATTGCCAGTTGCACACTTCAATTGACTTCTTGATTGAATTGTACGGAAAATCCAATTGAAAATGTACTTAACGTGTGCAATATCAAATATATAGAAGAGAAGAAAACGATGATTTTTTTAGCTTTGAATGCGAAATGTCATGTCATAAATTACGTTGAAAATAGCGAGGTGGGGTTATATTACACATGCAGATACGAAGCATATTAGTTGATTTTCTAGCACCACGTAAGTTATAATGGGGGCTACGCTCACCACCAGCATACCAAGAAACAACACAGCTGAAAGCCTAGTGCATCCTTAGCATGAAATATCAAAGCATTCTCGGTTTTCATGGTCTATAGAGGTAAATGAACCTTGTAATGCAGCTATTGTCGACAGTGTAGGCAGTCCAGACCAGGCTGGTGTTTGGTAAATGCGGTGGACGACAGCAAGTTGCAATAGTAAGTTGCGTGTAAGTTTTCGTATGGCGTAACTTTAAAAACCTGTAAATATAGATGTGTAGTGCAAGACAGCTGACAAAAATGGCGCTATCAAAATTGTTGAATTTAGATACCCAACCGAATGTATATATTACTAGTAAACCGGCCCGTCCTGCGGACGGAAAATTACTATTAACATAATTCTGTCCGCCAGACTTTTTGCTTAACGCTTCCCCCCCCCCCTCCACCTTTCCCAAACATCCGATTGCTTTGCATGGAAATTTATAACTATGTATATAGATAAATTAGTTGAATTTATATACTATGTAGATTACCGTATTTCCTCTGATAGTACGCCCCGCGCACTATCTAAACTCGAGCCTCGACCCCCCGCGTATAATTAGAGACCCGCGCATTAAAAGAGACCCGCGCACTGGCATTAAGTAGTGTGTTAAATAGACCCGCGCACTATCCAAACTTAGGCGGCTACCCCCTGCGTACTATTGGAGACCCGTGCATTATTAGAGACCCGCGTACTATTAAAGAAAATACATTATGTATTTCCGCATTAAAATTGCCATTTGATTTGTAATATGTTGAAATTCGACCGGATATTGGCGAGAAGGTAGACAGCAATTATTGGACGGCCAATGCCACCGGACAAAAGCATTTGAGCTTTATTATTATGTGGATTGGAAGTACGGATGTGGTGTGTTGCAAAGCAATCGCAGGTTTGGGGGGGGGGGAGGATAGCGGATGGAGGGATGACGCCACTGGACAGAATTAATTATTTAAATTTTATTATTGTGTAGATAATAAATATATTTATTTTAAAATTGACTGATTTTAACAAATGACATATCATTTTAAAGAAACCAAAAAACTAAGAAAAGTGTATTTTTGCTATGAGCTTCTGGCCTATACAACACTTTTTAGGGGAAATCAAAAAATTAACGTTTGAAACAAACATTGCTGGTCATGTGTAGATAAACTGTTTTTTCGCGAAAGTTTGGCGCTACTTCTTATTCTTCAATGTTTCTTGTTATTCCGTAAATAACTGTAGGTTTTAATTAGCAGTGTTAGCTGCTAGAAGAAGAACCCCAGCAAACATTCAGCATCATAAGCAGGCCGCGTCAAATTTCCGGATTTTTGACTTCAAATTTCCGGATTTTGAATTTACAAATTTCCTGGTATTTCCTGATTTTGCCTTGAAAAATTCCGGATTATTTCCGGATTTTTTCCGGGTTATATCCGGATTTTATGTAACAAAACTATGTAATTTCATTTTTAAATAATGTTTATTTAAAAAATTAACTAGCTGTTGTGATAACATTGTAAAAGCTATACAATTAGTAATATAAAACAAAATTCAATTAAAAAACTAATAATGTAAAATTTAATAATGAATGCATTGCAAGCAATACCGTCAATGCTTCAAAACGATAACATCAAAACACGAAAATTTCGGATTCGTGTTAGCACAGATTGTGGCATTTTAAGACGGAAGGTACAAAACAAATGACCTTATGATGATTCAAAATTCTTCAAAAGCAATTCGAATCTTGAAAAGTAATAAGCACTACTTGACTTCGTAGTAGTAGAATACTGCATTTCAAGTTCATTTTTCACATAATATGTAATTAGATGGTACGCAGAAGTAGTGTGATTTTTGTTTCTACTACAGAATATGAATAAGCATCGAAGTCCAATGAAACGCCATATTGTGCACTCAAGTGACAAGTGTATAATAATAATGGAAAAATTAAAATTATAACATGACTTCGATCGTCACGCGGGTAAAATATTTTAAAAACTTGTAAACTTAAATAATTTTTTAAAATTCCTGATGTTTTCCGGATTTTCCTGATTTTTTTTAAAATTCCGGAATTTCCGGATTTTTCCGATTTTGTTTTTCATTTTCCTGTTCATCTAACCTAAAAAAAGTTTTTTTAGTGCCTAGTCACTACGTCATACGCATTTTCGGATTTATCCGGAATTTCCGGAATGACGGGCCCTAATCATAAGGTTATCCAATTATTCACATGCGTTTCTAAATTCAATCTAAAATAGTTTGGTTACCTCTGGGGCATCTTAATGTTACCTAAGTAAAGTTAAATTTTAGACATGTATTCTACATGAGCTCTAAAATGAAACTTAAGAACGATACCTCAATGTAGACAACACTATGTTAGAAAAATCTGTGCCTTTTTTGAAGTTCCTTAAGGTAGTTTTAAGTTCCCCAGAAATTGCTCAGGTTGCACATGGTAACTAGACGTACTTGTTGCATCAAACTTGCATGTCTTTGTCTTTGCCACTTCTCTACTGTTGAAGTAATGCGAACACTTGCCACAACCACGGCAGACGGGCAAAAGTTAGAAGTTCATAAATAGGTAATTTTGGTGACAGTTTAGTTTAGTTAGTTTTGTGTGTGACATAAGCTTTACAAAATGTCGAGTAACTCGCGGAATGTCGCAAAAATAGTACTTTTGACATTATTTTAATTCTTAGGTGATGCGCTTTTAATATGCATTGTATGAACAGTTCAAAGTTATTTTTGCAAAAGTGATGTGTGTAATAATATGATAATACTATAATTTTTAATCACATCAGTTTTACTTAGCATGTTGACAGTGTGAAGTGGACCAGGATAAATACAAAATACTGAACGATACTTTTATTTCGTGGTGCCTTTCCATTATGTGCTATATTATTTTGTGGGGAGTATAACAGTAAATTTTGATGACAGTTTGATGCAATTATTATGATTTATGGTCAATAAATATAGTTATGTATGTGTTTAACGTTTATTGGTTTGACTTTTATTTACTATTTGAGCATAAAATGGAGAAATTGAGAGCACAGATAGTAGTACTAGTAGTAACTGTAATATCAGCAAGATGCTGGTATGCTGCTAAAATATATCCAAAATTCATCAGAGTTTAGACTTCGTACGTAAACCGTAAAGCGACATTATTGCGGACATTAGTGATCCATTTTGTTGTCGTAAGGACAACTTTTAGTAACATTGAGGCAACGCTTACAGCCCAGTGGTCTAAGGTCTGAGAAATTATGTAAACGTTATGTTGCAACTGTGTTTGCTGCGACGGTTCCTCTAAACTTACAAACCTGCAATAGTTATCAAGCGACGCAGGATTGCTAAACCAAGACAAATGCTGAAATTTAGATAACTCTGTAAAATTGAGCGTAACTTCTGGTAAAATATTTATCTGTTGTTGTTTTATTTTTTCAGTCAGTTCAAGTCTCCCAATTTCACAACCTCGTACAGTAACAGACCTGTGTAATACAAATTCTGTATTACGGCTTACAAAATCAAAGTGAGCATAAAATAATCCAAAGTTTTGTGATGAAAATAAAGGTTTTAACACTATCAGTGAATGGTTTTATGGATTTACTGAATTATTCTTGAATCAGCATTCACTGTCGTGGTACATTTAGAGTATAGTAGTTTATTAGTAAAATTAATTTAGAAAAACAAGGACTGAAATTCACTCAGGTAATAATAAATTATAAACCTATACACACGCATACTTCCATATTTACTGTGAATCACGTAGTAATAGACCCTCCCAATATTTACAAACTGAGTTTACTACCTGCTTAAGCAATAAACTGAAGTACCTATCGAACAATAACACCCATGCAGCAGAGCATAGGTAAATATACGTTTAGATTTGGTTGCCATGAAATACGTAAATGATAAACGTATATTAACTACAGAAATAACGTTTCTAATCGACTGTTTTCGAAAAACATTTCTGTACATGGCAACATATAATTGCAACCGTAGAAACGACGTTTATCATTAACCTCGAATGAAAACTATTTCTCAATATTTATATTATTAGTAGTATGAACGTATAAAGTATTCAAGTATTACATGTCTCCATGGCAACGAGGCAAAGTGTGTGCGACTTGTTTGATTTCTAATTCAGTAATAAAAGTAGCTGCAATGATGTTTCGACAACACTATAAAGGCAATGCTGATGAGTCGATCGTTCTGAGTGGTAAATTTTTCTTTTGTGCTGTAGAGGCGAGTGGCATTCTGTCAGTTTATTTTCATTCAGTTCTATCATGTACTGAGTACGGAAAAGCACTGGACTGTGCACGGTTACGGATTCAAGATTTTTGCATTAAGCTAAGTTTAAGCTTGTTAAATAAATTATAAGTTTTTGAACTTATAAGGTTTAAGTTAAAAGTTAACCTTAAACTTTAGCACTGCCACTGCCATTACAGCTACTACCTGCTATACATACCAGATCCCGAACTCATTTAATCTCCAACTCCAACAATAGCAAAATATCAATAACAGAAACATTGATATTGGCATTCGGCATCGGCACTACTTTAGTGCTGTTGGATGATTTTTGTGTTTTCTGGTCGCGGTTCTACATCCTCCTAGTGTCCTAGTACGTATTTTCTGCTACTTCTAGCTGAGGTTTCTTTAATATGAAGACTATTGAAGGCGGAAAACCAATGGTAGGTTGAGTAGTAAACACTTGCCATACAATATCATTCTCTCAAAAAATTTACGATTTATTAACTACCAATTAGTATTACACCTAAAGCCAAACCAAAATCTAATTCTTGTTTTGTTTCCAATTTTCCATGTAGGTAACTTATAGTTGGTTACCAAGATTAGAAGATACAAAAATATACGAGTATTTCAACTGCGACCCTGAATTTCAGAAAAAGCGTGCGAGGTTAAAAGAAAATACTGGTATTTGCCACCAATTTTGCATTGCAGTTACTATTAAATTAAAAAATTAATTATTTATTTAACTGCTATAACTTATTTTGGGTTGTAGGACAAAGTCTCCCTGGACAAAGTCTCCCCGGACATTTTACCCCCAGACATTTTCCCCCCGGTCATTTTCCCCCCGGACGTTTTCCCCCTATAAGTAACAGCGGACATTTTCCCCCCAAACTCCTAATTATGTTATGTGTCGTAAGATTAAGTGATGATTTATGAAATATTGGATTATAAGAATATGTTTTAATTTTATTCTCGCTGATTGTATATAATCTCACAAATTCTATGCAAAATATTATATATAAAACTTTATTAAACAAGCTTTGAATTAAATGGAATGCATGGAATGTAAACTCTGAATTGTTAACTTAAAAAGTTTAGGAAATAAAGGTAAGCAGTTTAAACCAGAATCAAATTGTAAACATTGTAGTTAGTAGTAAAATTACACACTCAGGAAATATTTGTACTCTACTATTTCTCAATATGGCTAAAACTTCCTTACATGATTATATCCTGACATCGCACAAAAATTTTTAGTTATAAGGTTAAAAAACTTAACTAAAAAAAATGTATGCACACAGTACCTAAACCTATTACATTAAAAACACGAGGAAAATTAAATAGCAAATTCTAAAAATTAAACCTGATGATGTGACCCACACTACGAAGGAACGTCTTCACATCCATAGAATTTTCGCTGTATCTAATGCAAATATTTTTCAGTCTTTCCCGAAGCTTTACATAAGACTTCTGAACTTTATTTTGTGGAGGCCTCCGAGTGGCTTCTTGGATTATTAAACATAGTAATTAAAAGTACGTAAATGTACGTAGATTTTTAGATTGCAGAACATTAAAATTTATATAGTAATTGGTAAGCAAATCGTGAAATAATACTCCAGAACAGCTCCTAGTCCTATAACTTACAACATTGAGCTATATCTTCTCAAAGTATGCATCTTTACACGATACTGAACTACCACATACCAGTTGTTGCATTTTAGTACTGGGGGGGAAAATGTCCGCTGTTACTTATAGGGGGAAAAAGTCCGGGGGGAAAATGACCGGGGGGAAAATGTCCGGGGGGAAAATGTCCGGGGAGACTTTGTCCAGGGAGACTTTGTCCGATTACCCTTATTTTGGTCTAAAAAATAAAAACTTGACAACGCAAAGTTGTCCATTTATTTAATAACTGTTTTGTATGAGTAATGGATTTCTTGTTACTACCTATTTCCATATTTGTTGTTGTTTATAAATAGTATAATTGCAGTATTTAATAAAAGCAATAACATTTAAAAAACGTCTATTTATAGTTTGCTAAGTTTAAATAAGATTTAGTGTAAACGTTAAAATATAGGCTAGCATCAACGCATACTATAAATTACGTTTACCATCAACGTTGAAAATATGTTAATCATAAACGTTATTTTGCCCGGACATCTAAACCATATTTCAACCAATATTTTACTAAACCTAAATCATATTTAAACGTTTTATAAACCATCGTATTTACATTTTGCAACGTTTTATAAACGACTATTTAACTTCACAATGTTGCTTGGGCACTCAAATAACTTAACTCTTCTAATTCTGATCGTTAAAGGTATCAGATAAAAAACATTAAGATCATGTAATTCTTCTTTAAAAAATATATAACTTTACTTGTATTCATCTAAAGCTATTTACTGTATTATTTCTGATAGTAGGTCCGCGTGCTATTCAAATTCGAGCTCCCACCCCCCATGTATAATAACATACCCGAGCACTGCAATTCAAAAGTGTAATAAATAGACCCGCGTGCTATTCAAACTGAGAAGGCTACACCCCACGTACTCTTAGAAACGCGTGCATAAATGGAGACCTGCGTACTATTGGAAAACATACGGTGCCTCAATTTTTTTGTTTGCAAAGGTCGGCGTTTTAAAGCTTTTACTATAAAGTTTCTACTTCCAATTTTTGATTTTTACCTCATCATATATTTTTCCCTACCCTTTTTCAATTCCTTCCGCAGCCGATTTTTGAACCTCCTCTTTTTAAGTGCCAGACTTATCCTTGTTTAATTCTACTCTTTTTTTTCAAGGCAACCCTAAAATGATACCCTACATTTTAAAAAAACATCTACTTTAATCCTTCAGTGAAACTATTTTTTACTTCAGATCTTTAGGTTGTTTTCACTTTATTCTTCAGATAATATTTTCATTGACAAATCAAAAATCATTTTAATCTGCAGTAATATTTACTTCCCGTGCTATTATATTAAATGTCAGTAAATTTTATGCCACAACATACTGCTCGCATTGAAAGCGCAAGGATAGAATAAAATTATTAACAAATAAAATGGATTATAAAAAATTATTTCATGGACTACTTAATCAAAGTTTTGAAATTTAAGAGCTACAAGACATTTTTCCGTTTTTGGCTTCCCGACACTGACTGTTCTGTGTAAAACAGAAGTTTAGAAAAGTTAGCATTAGGAAAAATATTATTTAATATTTATTTATGTATGTATGTGTAATGATGTGAATTTTGAGCTCCGCTAAAATCACCTTCCCTATACTTTAGCATTAGCAACATCTTATTACTTCTGATAAGCATGTCTCCAAACTTCTAATCAGATTCCTACCCAAGCCACATTCTAACATTCCCAAATCTGCCTCACTCCTCTTCTCAAGAAACTAGCTTACTGTGTGGTAGATCAGAAGGAAAAGAGATCCAAACGAAGAACATCAAAGTTGTGTGCGTGTAAATAAAGCCCCAAGTAAATTGTAATTACTAACGTGTAACCCTCAGTTCCTTTATTTCTCGCAGCACCCCTCAAGTCTAGTTCATCATCACTCACATACACCAAGAATCACTATCACAGGGACGCTAAGGCTCGGCATTCATTCTGTCCCGACTCATCTTCAATTAATTAAATGTCACCTTACATTTTGGCGCCCTCGCAGGGACACCTTAGAAGAACCTGACAGTAAAACTCTGTGAAAGTGACTTATACTCAGTGCAAAAGTTACGTTTTTTCCTTCTCATTCGCGTGGTGACACAACTGAAGAATTAGTGAACTCTGAAATACAGTCAGTGTACTCGAATTCCGTCGCCACACGTGCTGCAAGTTCAGTTTCCAAGTCAAAACAATGGCTCGCGCCACACTCCAGAAGAAACTTGCCCCTTTGCAGAACCAGTTCCTAAATGACCAACTAGTCATTCAGGGTCACTTGTCCACTCCAGTGTCTCAGGGAACAGCAGACGTCCTCAAGTCTCGATTAGACGCATAGTACGTGAAGTTCGAGGACCTCAGCAACTAGATGTTTGAGGTGGCCTACGGAACTGATGCCTACGATGGAGTCGCCTCCGACTTGGGAACCATTCAAGTGGCGTGAACTAACTCCATGGGCAAGCTTCTGGACATCATCCAGAGCCACAATCAGCGTGCTCCGCCTCCACCGCCCGGAGGAACGACAAACCTCCCAGAGCCACAGCTCGGCAAACTGCCCGACCTGCCAGTTCCCTCATTCGCCGGAGACTTCCAAGAGTGGATGTCGTTCGCCGACCTGTTCAAGTCGGCAATTCATGCGAACAGCCGACTCTCCAACGTAGCGAAGCTCCAGTACCTCAAGGCCTCACTCAAAGGTAAGGCACTCCAGCTGATTTCGTCCATCCCTGTCACGGATGGCAACTACTCCAGAGCCTGGACGTTACTGGAAGAACGGTACCAAAACCGCCGTAAGTTAGTGGTCTCTCTCGTCTCCTTCATCTTCCCGGAGCTTCCTCCGGCCAGCCAAAGGACCTCCGCAAGCTGGTGGACTCTACAGCAGAGATTCTGCAGCAGCTCCGGGAGCTGCAAAAGCCTGTGGACCAGTGGCATGCAGTCACAACAACACTATTGAGGGAAAAGATTGACGACCAGAGCCGCCGTGCGTGGCATCGAACTCTCAACCAAGCCATCCCGGATTCAACCGTCATGTTCAAGTTTCTGAACGACCGGATCGACGCGGACATGGACGGCGGGCTCACCTCACGAAGAAATGCGCCGGCTATTCAACCAGCAGGAAAGAAGAAGGCTTACTCCAACCACGGTGTGAGCTCTACCTCCTCCTCCTCCACGCCGAAGTGCTTCGCGTGTCAAGACACTCATGGACTCTCACAGTGCCAGGTCTTCCTTGACAAGACAGTGGGGGATAGGAAGCAATTCGCGCAAGAGAAACGACTATGCTTTAACTGCCTAGGACGGAGCCACTTGGTCAGAGAGTGCAACTCCAAACACACTTGCCGAAAATGTACTCGTCGCCATCACACACTCCTCCACCAAGACAATGAAGAAAGCCGAGAAAACCCGCCTCCGCCAGCTCCGGCGGCAGCAGCTCCGGTGGCAGGAGCAGCAAGCCTCCACGCCTCCAACCTCAGTCCTCCGACGTCTAACACCTACAACACACTCCTAGCAACGGCCATGGTACAGATCCGAGATCCCCATGGCACTATTCACCAAGTAAGAGCACTACTAGACGGCGGGAGTCAAGTCAGCTGCATAACGAAGCACTGCACCCAACGACTCCAACTTCCCAGGGAGTCCGTACGGACTAAAGTATACGGGCTCCAGTCAGCTCCCACCGAAGTGTCCTCCGGTGTGGCCCATTTCAGTGTCTCCTCCTCAAACAAGACAAACATAGTGGTGGTCATAGTTGCAGCCGTTATTGTGAAAACCATCACTGGCCGTTTACCAACGTGCCAGATTAATCCTCAGACCTTTTTTCACCTTGTGGGCCTGCAACTAGCCGACAAGAACTTTATTCGACCCGCTCCAGTAGACTTGCTCCTAGAAGCGGACTGCTTCTCCGACATTATGCTAGAAGGGAAGGTAAAGGGTCCACCAGGGACTCCCACTGCTTTCCACACCATCTTTGGATGGACTCTTATAGGGAAGGTCGGAGCCAGCAACAATCAAGTGTATACACACCATGCTACTGTATCCACCCTAGACCAAGACCTCCAGAAGTTCTGGCAGCTGGAACAGCTCAGCACCAAGGTACAGTCCCAAGAAGAGAAGGAGTGTGAGAAACACTTCTTAACTTCACACTCAAGAGAGGCAGATGGAAGATTTATCGTCCGCCTACCCGTCAAGGAAACCCAGCAACCATTGGGACAGTCTCGAAAATCCGCCATCCGCCGATGGTTACAAGAAGAAGCAAGACTCCGCCGAAATCCTCAAAAGCAGGAGCAGTACTACCAAGACCTCGAGAACATGCTCACCTCGGGTCACATGCGGAGGGTCCCCCCTCAGCAGCAACTAATGGACAAACCAGAAACGTACTACATGCCACACCACGCCGTCATCAACGCCGCCAGCACTTCCACAAAGCTCCGGGTGGTGTATGACGCTTCCGCAAAAAGTAGCAGTGGCATCTCTCTCAACGACACACTCCGGGTGGGACCATGGGTACAAGACGACCTCCTGGATCATCTCCTTCGCTTTCGAATGCACAAGGTCGCCTTGGTGGCAGACATTGTCAAGATGTTCCGACAAGTAAAGGTCCACCCTGACGACTGGGACTTCCAGAGGATCATATGGCGCCCCTACAAGGCCTCAATACCCGTCGCTTACTGGCTCACCTCCGTCGTGTTTGGGCAGGCCAGCTCACCGTTCCTGGCCACTCGCACCGTCAACCAGGTAGCAATGGAAAAAGCTAAAAAATTCCCTAAAGCTTCCCGTATAGTGCGGCGCGACTTCTACGTAGACAACTTGCTCGGAGGAGCTCCCACAACAGACAAGGCCATCCACCTAATTCGCTAAATTAGTCAGCTGCTCAAGAGCGGACAGCTCCCACTGAAGAAATGGATGAGCAACAACGAAGATGTTCTCCAATCCATACCACCAGAAAACCGAGAGACCGAGACACTACTTCACTTCACTGATGCCGACACAATGAAGACCCTAGGGACCCAATAGAATCCTAGCTCTGATGACTTCTTGTTTGGTGTTTCTCCTCCGGATGGACGTCCCCAAACCAAAAGGACAGTGCTGTCAGACATCGCCAAGGTTTTTGATCCTCTCGGTTGGGTGGCCCCAGTAACAATTATAGCCAAACTAATAATGCAGTCACTGTGGGCAGAACAAGTTGAGTGGGATGAGGAACCTCCCAGCCCACTCCTTCAACAATGGACCAAGTATCGTGAGGACCTCCAAGAACTAAAAGCAATTCGCATCCCACGGTGGGTGCTGCCTTCCTCCGAATCAACATATACCTCACACGGTTTCTCAGATGCCTCGAAGAAGGCTTACGCAGCAGCAGTTTACGTAGTGACAGCTCACTCCACTCCGCATCTACTCATTTCAAAGACTTAGGTGGCTCCAGTCAAGCGAACCACCCTTCCCCGACTGGATCTATGCGGAGCCCTCCTTCTGGCGAAGCTCATCTCAAGGGTATCCAAAGCACTCACTCAACTTGACGCCGGCACTCCGGAGGCCTACGCCTGGACGGACTCTACCATAGTCCTAGCCTGGATTGCATCCAACGCCAACCGATGGTCAACATTTGTTGGAAATCGAGTGGCTCAGATCTAGAAGCTCCTTCCTCCGTCCAAATGGAACCATGTTCGAAGTGAGGACAACCCCTCCGACGCGGCCTCCCGCGGAATCACTTCAACGGCCCTGAAGCACAGTCACTTGTGGTGGCATGGTCCAAGTTGGCTTTCATCGGTGGACATGTCACAATGCCACAAGCAACCAACGCAAACTACAGAGGAAGAACGAAAGATGGCCCACCACAACGCGGTCATTCCTAAGTGCCCCACTACCAAGCTTCTGGAGTCATTCTCTTTTCTTTCGAAATTAGTGAAGGTCACAGCAAACCTACAAAGAAGACTCTCCAAGTCAAAAGTGACCACCACTCCTACAGTGCAAGAGCTCCGAGCAGCTCTCCTAGTGTGGATCAAGCAAGTCCAGAGTGTTGCGTTCTCTGTTGACATCGCCCAGCTAAACAAAACAGGCAATGTATCATCTACAAGCAAACTCGCTTCTCTCAACCCATTCTAAGATGAGGACGGATTTATTCGGGTAAATGGTCGACTCCAACGATCCTCAGCTCCACATGACCAGCGCCAACCCATCCTCCTCCCCAAGGACAGTCATCTCACAAAGTTGATAATTCAACAAGAGCACCATCGCCTCCTCCATGCGGGACCACAACAAGTCAGGGCGTCCCTTCAGCAGAACTATTGGATACCCGCTAGGCAAGGAGCAGTTCGAAAAGTTACCAGACAGTGTATCGTGTGTGCCAAAGCCAAAGCCATAACTCAACAACAACTGATGGGGGATCTTCCTCCCCAACGTGTTACCGCCTCTCCTCCGTTTACAGTCACGGGGGTAGACTATGTCGGTCTGTTCGAGCTCCGAGTGCAGAAGCTCCAAGGGCAGGCAAGATACAAGGCCTACGCTTGTATCTTTGTGTGCCTCTCCACCAAAGCAGTCCACCTTGAACTTGTGTCAGATTTGACAACCGAAGGATTCATTAGAGCTCTCTTCCGGTTCACCAGTCAACAGGGAAAACCTTCCCAAATTCTCAGCGACAACGGGACCAACTTCCAGGGAGTGGCCAACACACTAAAAGAGTGGTATCAGTGGCTGCAGGAACCTCAGACATCAACAGAAATTTTGAGACAACTTGCAGCCGACGGAATTGAGTGGAAATTTATTCCTCCTAGTGCTCTACACATGGAAGGATTGTGGGAAGCAGCCGTAAGGAAGATGAAGTACCACTTAACCCGAATCATGAAGAACGCCGGCCTCACCTATGAACAATTTTATACAGTATTCAAACGGGTGGAGGCTATTCTCAACTCTAGACCACTGTTGCCCGCCTCGACGGATCCACGGGACTCAGAACCTCTAACGCCAGCTCAATTTCTCATTGGACGTCCGCTAACAGCATGGCCAGAAGTTGACCTGTCCAATTTCAACTCATCGCGTCTCAACCAGTGGCAAAGAGTCCAGCAACTATCCCAACATTTCTGGAACCGATGGAGCAAGGAGTATCTGTCCAGTCTACAGGCCCGTCCAAAGAGATGGACACAGCAAAAGGATAACCTACAAGAAGGGGACCTGGTCATCATCAAACAGGAAAACTTTCCACCCCTCTGATGGGAGATGGCTCGAGTCACTCAAGTTCACAAGGGAGAGGACGGCCTCGTCCGAGTCGTCACGGTGAGAACAGCTAATGGCAAGTTGTTCCAACGACCTATAGTGAAGCTCTGCCGACTACCGGTGGACGCCCAACCATAATAATGTAATAGTAATGTAGATCATGTAATCAATTTCACCTTCATTGTTGCTCCTATGGACCAAGGGGGGGTATATGTTCTGTGTAAAACAGAAGTTTAGAAAAGTTAGCATTAGGAAAAATATTATTTAATATTTATTTATGTATGTATGTGTAATGATGTGAATTTTGAGCTCCGCTAAAATCACCTTCCCTATACTTTAGCATTAGCAACATCTTATTACTTCTGATAAGCATGTCTCCAAACTTCTAATCAGATTCCTACCCAAGCCACATTCTAACATTCCCAAATCTGCCTCACTCCTCTTCTCAAGAAACTAGCTTACTGTGTGGTAGATCAGAAGGAAAAGAGATCCAAACGAAGAACATCAAAGTTGTGTGCGTGTAAATAAAGCCCCAAGTAAATTGTAATTACTAACGTGTAACCCTCAGTTCCTTTATTTCTCGCAGCACCCCTCAAGTCTAGTTCATCATCACTCACATACACCAAGAATCACTATCACAGGGACGCTAAGGCTCGGCATTCATTCTGTCCCGACTCATTTTTAATTAATTAAATGTCACCTTACACTGACTTTTCTGGTCTTTACCGCTTGCGTTCACCAGCTAGTTGAGTAATTTTAGCTTTATTAGGAAGTAAATGAAGGTTACACTGCTACTTGTATTTTATTACATAAAATACTAAAGGAAATAAACGTAAGGCAAACAAAAGATTCACAAATACCAACGGTTACTAACGTAAGGTTCACTAAACTAAACTAAACTAAGATCTTCTACTTTTGACTAAAATGGAAAAAAAGATAAGACTGTAATACTTACGATATTAACTCAAACATATTTTTCGTTACTGTAACTCTATTTATTTACTACTGCTACTTTTTAATTTATTGATCTTATTACAATGTTATTTACTTTATATTTTTATGTGATCACTGTAAAATTAGCAATGATTTGTTGAAGGGGTTGACAGTAAAGCAAATACAATACAATACAAAAATCTAAAATTCCACTAACAATAATTATTTTTCAGAAAGTGAGTTGACCTTATCAGCGATTGACGACACACGAATACAAATAGTTTTTTCTTTCACAAACTATGAACCTATTCTAATTTTTGGGTTTCTCTATGAAATAAGGTATAGGTAACTAACTTGTCTCTAAATATTTTACAGCAGGGAAAAATATAAGTAAGTAAGTAAGTAAGTAATTGCTTTATTTGTCATTATTCTCACAGCAACCGAATGCTGATTTCCGGGAATTGACACATTACAATAATTCAACTAATCTACTACAATTAAATAAATATGCATACAAAGTGCTTATCAGTAAAATACAAATATTTCCTAATCTAAAGAAAAAAATACAGCTGCCTCTTAAGGACTAAGTGACATATAACTAAAGCACTTAAGGTCCACTTATTAAATTACTGTAATTATAACTTACAATAAACTGAAACTGTTGCCATAAATTTAGATTATTTGTGGATTTGAAAAAAAAAACTAGAACCAGGAAGGTGACCTGACAACTACTAAACTATATTTTTTAAAAGAATTTATTTTCATCCCCCTCTTGCTGTTTTGAGTAATCATTTGGTTTTGTCACTCATGCTTCTTAAATTTTCTCTTTTCAAAACAGAAGGCTGGCGCCGTTTCCCTTTGTTGTTTTTTATCCCTTTTTTTGATGGATTTGGGACATGCTTCTTTCCAATTTCAGTTTGAAACTCGATCTACGAGGATAAATGAACAATTTATTGTTTAATAGTATTACTGTTCATGTTTTGTATTTTTGTTGTTGTGCAATGCACGCTACGTTTGAAGGTAAAAATCTAGTTCCAACCAATTGAAGTTTTTTGGCAAAACAGGATAAGTCTACGAAAGGAAATTTTACTGAAACTACAAAAAATAAATAAATAATGACAGGTTCAGTTTTTTTAATCAAATTATGTCTACAGGTACTGCGTCTGACGAAGCGCAATTACAAGGAGTTTCATAAGTTTAGGTGGACTCTGACTCTGAAATTGTTTAGAAAGCTAACATTTTAATTTGTGGCTTATCCCGTTTCTTCAAAAAATTAATAAGTTCACATAAGGAAAAAGTCCGTGACATGAAATTTTAATCGTTTTAAATGAAATTAAACGTTTCCTTTGCTTCTTATCTTTCATTGCATAATGAAGATGCAACAATGCACTGCAATTGTCTTTTACAGACAACAAAAACACTCAAAAACCAAAAAATCAGAAATCTAGGTTTTAGTTGGACCTGTCCCATTTTGCCAAACCTAATGTAATGGACTTATCCTGTTATCCAAAAAACGAAAGGGCGATTTTAAAAAATAACTTTAGTTGAAATTTGACCTTTACCATTTAACACAGTAATGTATCTAGTTAAATGGAGAAAATAACACAAATAACCTCAGTTAAGAAAAAAATGGACTTATCCCGTTTTGCCAGAAAACTATTCAATTGTTGAAGTTAAGTATCACAAATAGGTTAATTGGAAAAAGCACATTTAAATAAATTGATTATTAAAGTAACATTACAAAATAAAATAAAAAATCCAATGGACCAACACAGAATGATTTCAGGAGAGGCAAATTAGAATGCAGCTGTAGTTTGCCTGTACACACGTCGTATACCAGACTGGGTAAACGGGTTTTTCCTACCCGGACTTTTCCTACCCGGACTTTTCCTACCCGGACTTTTCCTACCCATTTGATTAATACGCGGATTTTTATTACCTGGACTTTTCCTAGGACCGGACCTAGGACTTTTCCTACCCATGTACAAAAAAGAAACTACACATTAAGCAAAGATATGCCCACAGCTTTTGCATTTTATTATAACCTGGAGTTAATTTACGGTACGCTCATAAATAGTTGTGTGTCTGTTTTATTTCTACATAGGTAATAGTCTCGGGTAGGAAAAGTCCTAGGTTTGGTCTTGGGTAGGAAAAGTCCGGGTAGGAAAAATCCGCGTAGTAACCAAATGGGTAGGAAAAGTCCGGGTAGGAAAAATCCTACAACCACCAGACTGTACATTTTCAACTTCTAACAATGTTTACGCTTTGGCAGAAGCGGATTGTGATGACGAAAGACGTTTTGCAAAAATAAAGCTAGGGAATTCCTCATATTGCAGTAATGAGAACTGTCAGTACCAAAGTTGGATTTTACGAATTTTATAATATACAAAAGCATACGAGTTTAGAATCCGGCTCTGTGGCCGAGGGGAGATTTTCTCTATCCTCGATAAACTCGGTGGTTTCTTTTTGATCCGCTGAGTGAATTCTTAGCCGGTAGCGTATTTGCGTCTCGTTGCACAGAAGTTAGTGTAGTGGAAATGCTTGGTGGGGGGAGGTGTGTGAGAACTGTTTGTGCGCAACTAAGGGGAAGTAGTGTACGTTTCCGTTCATTCGTGTGTAGAGACGAAGACGGCGTGCTAATTGTGCCTCGCAGGCTAACAGCTATTTCTTCGTGCAGTAGCATAGTTGCAATACCATTCAGCAGACCATACATTGCGCCCTTCATTCCATAGCATCTGCTATTACTTTCACGCTGCGTCGATATACGGAATGCAATACGTGGGGCACTCAGGGTTGGGTGTACTCGTCTGCACTTCGGCTTGGTCTCGAAGTACATCCAAGTGCAAATACCTAGCACTGTAGCCCTCCGAAAGGGAAAGTGTTCATTGCTCCTGAAGAGGAGGATAATCTACCTAGACTGCAATAGAGGTCGGCCGTGTTATAGCCACAATCCAATTATAATACATATTTAGTTCTTAAGATACCAGCTGTGCATTGTGACTGACTTCCTTCGTTAACGCTCCATAGGTGGTGTTCAGACATTCGTGTCGTTCATACCGAGGGGAAATGTTTGTTTACATTCACATGCTGGTACAGTAACTGCACTGGGTTATAGGTATATACCTGGAGAATCCGATAAGTGCTACATACTACTACATACGAGTTTAGACTGCACGCGAAATAATAAACCGTACCGTATATCTTTTAATAGTATGCCCGGCGTTCTATTAAATTATAAGCTTATGATTTCCGCAGAAAACATGTAGCCTGCGCATAATATGGGACCCGCGTACTATTTAAACTTCAAAAAGCCTTTTTGAAAGGGGAAACTCGAGAGAAAACGCCAAAAACACTAATTTAGTGTCGAATTAAGGTTTTTGTTAATACATTCCGACATAAAATACAATAATTGCTCTAGTATGTGACATATGAGTCCCACGCACTAGTAAGGACCCGCGGGGTATAAAAAGATATACAGTTACTGTCACATCCATGCATAAAGGACCTAGGAGGACCGACAGTTTAAGTCCCGTCTAGTCGAGTTCCCGTTTAACTATTTAAGGGATTTCCCTTTACATAAAGCAAAAGTTATTTGTTTCATTTAGAGTAAAAAAACGTCTAGGGCAAGATATTCACAATGTTGTCCAAATATATATATTGACATTTAATAAAAAGTCAGTTAATAATGTCTTTTAATTTCATTCTAGCGCATACAAGAACTAATATTATAAAGATTCAAAAAAATTTCTTTCTCAGTATTTGCCTGCTCTTAAAAAGTTTATGAAGTTTTTGTATCATTATTCATTTCCATGGCTTCAAAAACACTTGGAACTAACAGGAATTTTCCTTCTTAGTCAAACTTGTTGGTTGAGAACTCAATAAGAACTGAAGACTAAATAGGCAGTAAATAATATTAGGTAACCGAAAGGAAAGAAACTGTGGTTCTATAAGTAACTAGACTTAAGCCCGCCGATTTCGGCGGAATTGCGCCTCATCTGGACACTGGCCCCGGTTACCAACTGTCACCGTACTCTAACGTGTCTAGGGTTGGTTAGAGTGAGTGAAAGGCAATCAACATAGCTTGCTGTTTACTGTTATATCCATCCAACACAATCTACTTACTTGTTGCCATAGTCTGGCTGTAGGTTTGTGTGTTGGGTGGAACCTTGTTGTTGATAATAATTTGTAGATTATCAGCTACAAAATATTTTTTTTTATTTCTCAACTTTAATAATAATTATTTTAAAAAGTCAACTTCTGACTTTTGTCCTGAGCAGTCCCTACTTTGTACTTGATACCCAAAATCTGGTCCTTTGAGGTTTTTACTGTATCCCTGATACTTTGAAACTGGTCCTTAGCTATAATTACTGCGTTTTTGGTACCCCAAATCCGGCCTTGGCGCTCGAAATTCAGTACGTGAGCATCTCAGCTATTTTGTGTTAGTTTGTTTGTTAAGTTTTAGGCTCTGAATACAGTGCAAGACAATCTGTCCCTAACGAGCTCTTAAAAAAAATTGACCAAGGGTCCCTTTTTCTTGAAAAAACTACCTCAATTTGAGCCAGCCTGAGCCGGGAGGAGGAAAATCGTTCAACACCGTTCTTTTTATCTATTTTACCTCCTCTGGTCATAGTCTCGGTCTTTGAGGGAAAATTTTTTGCACCTCATTGAGCTTTTACCAAAAACTCCCCCTAATCTGAGCTAACCCCCTAGGTACTGGGAGTAAATTCTACCTACCTACAAAAAATGTTCGAGACTTATACTAATATGACTTATACTAATACTACTTGGCGTAACACCATGAAAATGAAAATAAATCAATAAATGCACAAATAATATATAATACACACAAACACCAAAGGACATTTTATTTTTAATTTTTTAATATTATTATGTTTTTGTGTTTCTAGTTACAATTATTAATTAAAACTGTTGCTTCAAACAATTTTATAATTTTAATGGAAAAAAAGATTAAATTAATAATAAGTTACAATTAAAATTATTAATTACAAATTAAACTTAACTTAATTCTACAGAATCCCACTCAATATTTAACAACGGGATTAAAATAAAATTAAAATATTAAATAAAATGTTAAATTGGACAATAGATTATATAGTAATATTCTTTATTATACATACAACAATATAAATTTAAGTATAACACAGTATTTACTCTGGCTCATCCTCGTCAAGAAGTAGTTTTTTGTGTGACAATAATTTTTGTTTGTTGCCTTTGCCTTTTTTTCGCTTTACACCTTGTTTATACACAACATTTGACATCTCTGTCTCAGATCCTTCAAATTACAGAATTCCAGAAAGTTGGCAAGTCTTACAGCCACACGGTTTTGCTCTAGTTCCAATTTCTAGTTCCAGTTCCAGCACAAACACAAACAAACCACCTCCACGACTCACCCACAACTCACTTAGTCCTGTCAGGGATCCTTATCACGAAAGATCATACCAATTTTTCCACTCTGTTCTGCGCTGCTCTACTTCCTTACACCACACGCTACTTATTAGCTTTTTCTGGTTTCTCAGAATTTGAGAGAAGTAATCACTTGGTCCAATTAAGGGAGTAGAACTCATAATTTGAAAAAATCAGCATTTTAAATAAACAATAAATTATCTACGCACTATGCATGCACTATGCATGCACTATGCATGCGTATGCACTACGCAGGCGGTGTATGCACTACGCAGGCGGTGTATGCACTACGCAGGCGGTGTATGCACTATGCAGGCAGTGTGAGCACTACGCAGGCGGTGTATTGACTACGCAGGCAGTGTAAGCACTACGCAGGTGGTGTATGCACAGGAACTGCAAGACTATTGACGGCCGATAAAACCCAGGCCAATTCACCCAACGGTCGTCGGGTCAAAGTGCAACTCACTTGACAGAAAATTCTGCAATTTACCCGACAGCCGACGATTTTCTGCAACCTACCAGACGCCCGAATTTTTACTTCTTGGCTGACATTTGTAGGCACTGACATTTGCCAGGTGGTGTGTTGCTTAAAAAAATAATTTCGGGCAGTCACCAAATTTTATTATTAAAACATTAACAGTTACCTACTTTTATCAGCGCACTGCACCACACAAATAATCACCCTCTTTAATTATTGAAACACGATATGACACCCACTTTAGTCACTGTAGCACCAACCACCACTGTTGCTGTTGCAACACCATTATTCATATTAAAGAATAACGGTGCAATTACATTTTAATCATGACAAAGTATTACTAAATGCACAGCGACAGCAGAACAGAAAGTAGCAGCCTCTGCCTTTGCACTCCGCTGTGCCGTAGTCTCTATACTGTAGCACAGTAGCCATCAGCCAGAACACTTATACCTAATTCACTGTGACACCACTGACACCGACACCTGACACCGTCCCCGCCACTGCCGCCACAGTCCGCCACACCACAACACAGGGTATAGGTATCAGTATATTAATTAATAATTCAACTAATATTAAACTTATATTACTATTATTACTAGTAATCATCACTCACTCGTACCGCTGACTATTACTTTTATCTTATATCCCGTGTCAGAATAGTGCCAGCTACGGTGTCGGTGTGTGATCAGTGTGATTCATATATTATTATTATCGTATACAATATACTTCATCATACTTTTACATGTTTTGATTTAAGTACCTCTGATATTTTTTTTATGACAGTATAAGTCCAAAACGACATATCAATCACTCTTACACTTTTGGGCTCAAATACCCCACTACGGATATCAAATTTTAGGACTCTATTGGGCGTTTGAGCTTTTTCTGATTTTTGAGCATCGATGAGCTTCGAGAAAAAAAAATGAGCCCGCGCGTGCCTGCTATGTTTTCGATTTTACTGACCGGAGCTTCGGTCAGTGCGATCAGTCCTACCGGTCACCGGCTCCGTGTCTTACACTGTCTAAATAACCCTACTCCTGCCCAGAAGCCTCTTGCATTTTCTTTAGAGCACAGTACCATGGTAGCATTACTGTCAAGAAGGAAGTGGCTTGCGCTTGATTTAAACATATTTGAAGCTATAGTTAGGCAAGCTGTAGTAGCAAGTGACAAAGCTAACCAATTAAGAGGAAACGGATTAGTAACAGATCTTAAAAAGTGGTTTAACAAACTCGTAACCACGTCAGTTCAGTCTAACGTCCTGGCCAGCTTAGTCTCTACCGCGTCAATCGGGTCTACCGTCTTAGCTGGCTCCACTTCAACCATGTCGATAAAGTCTACAGTCTCGTCCGGCTCAGCTCCAAGAGAAGGTTTAGGCAAAACATAGTCTACCTTCTTCTTTGGGTCTTGCGGCTCAAACGCCTTCTGCTTTAACTGGCCACTCCATCCCTATCAGCTTGATGGGCTGTGCTTCATCAAATCGATCGGCTGCGCTCCATCAGGACCACCGTTTCGATTCGCTCCAACCGGAGGTATTCGCTCAACATAGTTTACCTTTTACATTAGGTCTTCCTGGGTGTCAATCCTCACAGAATCGTTTCGCTCTAGCAACATGACCTCGCCGATCGTGTCTACTGTCCCGGCAGGCTCCACTCCAGAAAAAGGATTCAGCTCCACCGAGTTATCCTTTTACATTGAACTATACCTTGTCGATCGCGTTAACTGTCTCGACAGGCTTCACCTTAGCAGAAGTTTTAGGCTATACATAGCCTTCTTTCTCCATTGGGCCTTCTGGCTAAATCGTCTGCCGCTTCAACCAGCCTCACCATCCCTACCGGCTTGAACGGCTGTGCTCCATCGGCTCGATCGGCTGCGCTCTAGAAGGAACACCGCTTTGATTCGCTTACAAGCTACAAAGTCTCTGTCTCAACCGCATCTATCGGCTTGACGGTTTCCACCTCAATTGTTTCTACTTGCCCTACCAGCTTTACTGGTTTTATGGTCTCCGCCTCATCTGGCTGTACTGTTTCTACCGGCCCGAAGGTCTCCGCTTAAACCGGCAGTACCTCGTCCACCGGCTTGACAGTCTCTGCCTCATGTTGCTCTACAGTCTCAACCGGCTCAAAAGTCTTCGCCTAATCTCGCTCAACAGTTTCACCGGCTCAACAGTATTTGCCTTATGCTGCTCTACAGCCCCTACCTGTTCACCGGCCCTTGCTTCATGTGGCTCTAAAGTTCCAACCGGCTTAACGCTCTCCACCTTATCTGCCTCTACTGTCCTGACCGGCTCGATAGTTCCAACCTACCGTTTTGGCTCTACCAGCAATACCGGCCTGACCTAACAAATGGTGTATGGTGGTGTAGTAATCAGCGTACAAAAAGTGAATCTGACCATTGATGCTTCTGGGCTTCTCATAATGAGCGGATGATCTACAAATTCCAATCTCTCACCTGGCAAAAAGCACTCGGTCACATACTTTATTATAAACAATATTAAAGTAATATTACCTGCTACTCATCTATGTATGTTAGTTAAGTTAATATTATCCATATTATATCTAAATTCTTGTCTCATAACAATCTCTTAGCCTGTATCGTGCCTTTAACTCTGATCTTATCGATTTTTATGTAATAGTATTATAGGTTAGGTTAACATGTTCATTGTTCTAAATTCGTTATTTGGTCTTTTATGAGCCCTTGTGCTTATCAGCACTCAGAGCTCATGGTTGGCTGAATGTACAGACAGAATAGCTGTACTGCATATGCAAGAATTTTTTATTCATTTAAGTAGTCGAGCTGTTTATGCGAAGGGTCTCAAACCCAGAGTACTCAACAACTTTTTGTTCCATTTTTTCTTCCATGTCTTAAACCCCTGCTTTGCATGCAGTTTTGAGAGATTGAAGTAGAAGAAGGAGCCGATGATTAGTCATCGTGCTCACCAAAAAATAGAGCGAAGGCAGTCAGTCTATTTCGCTTCGCTCTTTAGTCTGATACCAAAAGTTGTAGCAGTACTATCTCTCTGCTGTGAGCTCTGAAACCGTTCTTAGAAAATTACTTAAAAATTAGAGATTCAAAAGTCTTTGTATTCGTATTATTCGTGTAACAAACCTGACAATATTTGAATTGTTATTCGGTGTAATTAAGTGTATTTGTGTTTAGTAAAAAGACTCAATTGGTACTTAATACTAAAACACAATCAAAGTATCGAAACACCGGCATTTTATTCGTTATTTAGTTGCCACACCTTACTATCACTACACCCGTATACACCACATAGCCTTTAATTGCATCACGCTCCAGAGTCTCAAGTGCACCATGCCATCACCAGCTACGTAACTTGCTAGTGCTGTTTTCACGCTTTAACGTGTAGTCAAGCATTGCATCTGTTATCATCGCTCTTTAGGCTGCTGTCATCATCTTCTTGAGCTCCCTAACCTCTAAGAGGACGACGAAGACAGTCACCAGAGCACCGTACGAATCCCATCGCACCCCAGGAACAGAGCCAAAGCACCGGGACCGAAGGCACCAACATTGTCAGCGTTGCTCATTGCCCCGCTTATCAGACGTCGGTCAAGTTCAGACTCCCATCCAGCTACCTAGGCTCCACAGCATCAAACTCTGCTCCAAGGCACCTTGCCTCGGGTCAGAGCCAACTTGTACCCCTAGAATCAGACTCTTCTGCCAGAACCATATCAGGACTAGTATGCCCAGAATAAGACTCTCCTGCCAGAACCACATCAATTCCATTCCAAGTCCAAGCCGGTTCACCTCAGAACCGGTCGGTCGGTATCAAGCGGATCCCAGCTCGAGTCTGGTGGCAACTTCAACCTGGTCCCAGACCCCAAATCGGGCCCACCTCATTTGAGGTCACAGCTCAAGTTTCATTTGGTCTCAGCCCTTAAATCGGGCCCACCTCAATTGCGGTCCCAGCTCAAGTCTCACCTGGTCCCATACCTCAAATCGGGTCTCCGCTCCAACCTGGTCCCAGCTCAAGTCTGGTCCCAAACCTCAAATCGGGTCTATGTTCCAACCTGGTCCTAGTTTAAGTCTGGTTCCATGCCCCAAATCGGGTCTCTGCTTTAATCTAGTCCCAGCTCAAGTCCGATCCCAAACATCAAATTCAGTTGTCTCTATAATCTGGCCAACTCAAAGTACCCAGAAATCGACTATAACACTACCAATTAACCTTTCAGACACGTCTTCATAGGGAATTAGGGATGAGCCATCCAATCCTCCTATTTACACAGAGGACGTCCAGTTTGGGTAGACGTTAAGGTGCACCGGGCCTTACAACCCCATCAAAGTGTGCATACTCCTTTTTCATTGGTCCTTCGAATCCAGATATTCCTTGCCTTTGAAGACATCAAAATTCATCATTTTTTGTTTGTCGATATCCTAGTTCTACTTGTTAATAATAAAATTTTATTGAAAATTCGTTGAGAATACGGTTAGTTATGGAATAAAAATATTAACCTGGGGTTTTTTAACTCACGCATATTATTAATTATCATTGTCATTTACTACCTATTACTTGAAGAATAAAAGCCCGCCTCGTATTGAATCCCGCCTGTAAAATAAGCCGGCAGTATAGAAGTATTTGAGTAAATTGAAGCCTGGGCTTGTATTTAAAGTTTTATGGTACCCCCTTTTCAGTAAATGTTGAGATATATGCAGTCATGTGGTAAAGAAGATTATTATATCATATATAATATATAGGTATATTATAATAGTACTTGGCAATTTTTATTGTCCAATGTCCATTACGAATGACCTAAAGACTTAAACAAAGTAAAACACTTTCTTAAATTATAATATCTCTTACATCGGTTCAGTTTCCTCAAATCCGAATAACACTAAAGCATAGCTGGCCAACCAAATATTTTAAATTTGTTTCTTTCAGCCGTTTTTCCTTGACTTAGGGTCTCTTTATAGTCAAATTTGACAGTAACTACAAGTCGTACGAATTAAGCAGTTATTATTACCGGAAGTACTTACTTTTACCATTTCAATAAATTTCTTGTAGACAGACTTTCCTGATTTGGTAGTTCCTACCAACTGTTTTACCTTCGGTATGTCCTCTTTCTTTATACAGTAATCTTCGACAATTTTAGAAATTAGATGAGATCGAATTTTAAATCTTTTGTAGTGGGACATTGCTTCACATACCGAGAATTTAGTAAACTTCAAACCTGATGACTTGATTAGGCCACTGAGTTTAGCAGCTTCTCCGCCCTGAGTCAAAATTGAGTAAAAGTTGAGTATACTGCTGACAATTTTACTTATTTTTATTGCAAACTTTTGAAAATGTTTAAATTAACTAATAAAAAAAGTTAATGCTAACTTAATTTAACTGGCTCAACGTATATGGAATTATAATCCACATGGTTTAAAAACTAATGTTTAAAATCAATTTCTTAGCAAATAAAAATAAAAATATGCAGTATTATAAAGACCTAACCCTAGTAAAGGGTCAAGGTCAGACATGTTTCATAATCATAGAGCGCTATAACTGCACACACAATTATTTCACAAAAGAAAGTGTTTATAAAATTATTTTATTACTTCACGTATGAATATTTTGTAGCTAGTGCTACTTATTGTAACGAGTTAAATTAACACAAATGAAAGAATCTAATGAAGTACTGTGGGGCCACACTACAAAGAGCAAAAACCAATTAGGCCGCAGGTGAGTTGGCTGCGCATGCTCTGCACGTTCATATGCTAGTGTACAAATTTTGTATTGTTGAATATTCAACTAAATTTTATAAGTGGCGGGGCTTGGTGAAGCCCTGCCACGTATAAAACACTATACCACATTAAACATACATGCTTCAAGGCGACAAGCATGTGTGTATAATTTGGTAAATGGCATTTGTTGTTTGCTAGCATATGAACTTGACGAGCATGCGCAGCCAACTCACTTGTGGCCTAATTGAATTGATTTCGTTTTGGTGTGCCCCTGCAGTAGGATATTTAAACCCTCCAATTTTGCTTACTTCACAATGAATAGATTTCACCGACGAATGGATGTGAGCGTGCTCTTCCAGTCCAGTTAAAGTTGCAAATGTTTTCGCGCAATCCTTACAACCATGAATTTTTGGACGACTAGTATGGAGCGTTTTGTACAATTACATGCATAAAACACAAAAACAGAGAACAAGTTTCGTTTAAGGGCTTGCAAGAAAGAGTCCACGCATGTGCGACGACTTTTACCTCAAGTTGATGTGCGTAAGGAGCTTCAAGCGCAACAAATAAACTTGTGTCGAATTATTTTTGTCGCAGGTCCAGATTTGTTCACAGTTGCCAGCCAAAGTTAAATTATTTAAATTTTTGATTCTCTGCAACCTTTTAGCTTCTAAAATTTGCATTCGATACTCATCAAAGTTTTTTAGATGCTGAGCTTTAGCTGCATCTATTGAAATGGTCATGTCCGTCTGTCTGTTGGTCGTGCTCTACAGGTCAGTTTTTACATGATTTCTGTCAAACCACTTTTAAATTCTCACAAATGCGAGTAAGAGGTGAATGGCTTTGTCCGTATGTCCGTCCGTTCGTCTGTTAGTCGTGCTCTACAGGTCAATTTTTACATGATCTCCGTCAAACAACTTTAAAATTCTCACAAATGCGAGTAAAAAGTGCCCTATTGTTTTTAAGAGTGATCGGAATTACCAGTTATGCACAATTAACAATTATATGGACCCTTGTGAAAATTAAGGGAATTGAACCTGTTAACAACGCCTGGAATGCGTGTAAACACATACAAAAAATGCAAAAATCTCATATACATACCATTGTTTTTAAATTATGCCGGGCCAATACAAGTATTCTAATCTACGCTACAGTGCATTCAGTGGTTATTTCGTCTCTCATTTTAGCAAAGTACGGAAGGAATGTTGTTGTGAGGGCTTGAGGGTTAGGCACAAATGATGTCCCGTGAATAATAATTTACCTTTAAATATAGCAGTAGCGTGTCATTATTACCCGCCTACACTCACTAGCACTACCTATGACAATATTAACTGACGGCGTTATACATATTTGACATATATCTTTGACAAACGTAGAATTTTACTAGTATACATGCAACAATCGTCAATTAATGACGTCATACAAAATTTATCATTTTAGAAATCCCCACTGTCATATATTTAAAAATAAGGTTGACATATATCGTTAACATAGGATTTTACTAGTATGCATGCAGCGATCGTTCATAATTGACGTCATAAAAATTTTACTATTTTAAGGATACCTATTGTCATTAGTTCAGAAATTAGGTTGGCATATACCCTTAACATGGGATTTTACTAGTATGCATGCAGGGACCGTCCATAAATGACGTCATACAAATTTTATTATTTTGGGTATTGCCAGTCATATGTTCATGAATTATGTTGAAATATAATCTTAACATTGAATTTTACCAGTATGCATGCAGGGATCGTCCATAAATGACGTCATACAAATTTTATTATCTTAAGGATCCCCACTGTCATTAGTTTAGTAATTAGGTTGTGTAATGCTCATAATATTTCCATTACTGCATTTATTATTGAATGTTATTGTTGCCCATGGCAATAATCACCAATACCAATAATAACAATGCAAGTTATAGTTGATTCCCATTTCCGACCAAATCCGCCCCTGGGCGTAGCTAATCATTTTCAGTTACCAATGAGATACTACAAGTTTTAAAAGTTACTTTACTTTTCCAAAAGTTACTAGGCCAAATACTATTTAAGGAATGATATTTTATAGAAACGGGGCTTAATTCTTTTAGAATCAATACAAATTGAAACTCTCTAGTTCTGCTATCATATTGAGCCTCTGGCTCTTCCTTCATTTGGAACTCACTGTTCTATCGTCATATTGAGCCTCTGGCTTTTTCCTTCATAAAAACTTATAGTTTCTTTCGTCATTAGAAACTTATAATTTCTTTCTTCGTTGAACTTATAGTTCTTACGACGACTAAAATTATTATTGCTTACGTCTAGGACTAGTTTTATAACTTAACTTTTATTTATTCTATGTTTCTTTCTATTATGATTCAGAATTCCAAGGTATAGCCAATAAAACTTGTTTTAATCTTCGTATATATAACTGAATAGGATCTATAATAGGATTGTGATTAGTGTATGCATTTAAATAGATTCGTTTGCGTTTTTGTTCATCGAATAAATATTTGTCCTCGTTTGATATTGTTGTTGCAGAGTTTGGATTGAGATTGTGGTTGTGGTATTTCATATTTAATAAGAGTTATTGGTTAATAAATATTATATACATACTGGCAATATAATGTTTTAGCGAGATTCAGAGCCCTTGACAGCGAAGTTAAATTTGTTGCGCTGTAGCAGTTTGAGTTTTGCCACAATATTGTTCATCTTCTTTATTAGAGCAATTATTTGCTGTAACCTCAGCATCTACTTCGGGCCCCCAGTCAACAAATCTGACTTCAAGCGCTGGATTTTTTATCTTTAAAGCATCCCGAAGTAGATGCTGAGCTCACATCGAATATTGGCTTTATTAAAAGAAGACCTCATTGTATCAACGATCAAAATACGGAAACGCTTAGCTCTTGTTTTACATTTCCAACTTTTTCTTTTTTTATTTAAAACTATAACCGCACATACAATTTAATTATTTAAGCGGGACGAAAGGGAGACAGTAGAAGTGTTGCTTTTACAGTAGTCTGCATATGAGTAGTGAGGGTACGATAGGACCCCAAAACCTTGTGCTCGCACAAATTCTTTGAGCACAACAATTTATGTATGTATGTGCATATGTATGTATGTATGTACGTATGTATGTATATATGCACGTGTGATATGTGTGTACATATGTGTGTATAAACGTATGTTTGTATGCTTGTATGTATGCATGTATGGATGTCAGAATGTATTTCCGCATGCATGTACATGTGTGTGTTTGTGTGTACGTGTGTACATATCGCTGGCGAAAAAGCAACATGGCACAAGTCTCACATAATCCCACTGGACTTGTGCCATGTTGCCTCTTTACCAGCGATATGTATGTGTGCATGCGTTTGCATGTATGAAATTGCTTACAGTCAATTTACTAATACTAACATTGTGCATTTGTTTTTTATGTGTTTACACGTATTCAGGCAGTTTTTAGGTGCTGAATTTCCTTAATTTTGACAAGGGTTCAGTAAGCTGTTAATCGTGCATAACTGGTTAGTCTGATCACTCTTAAAAATGATAGGGCACCTTTTACTCTTATTTGTGAGAGTTAAAAAGTAGTTTGATATAAAAAAGTTAAAAACTGATCTGTAGAGCACGGCCAACAGACGGACGGAAGGACAAACAGACAGGCAGACAAAAGCAATTCAATAGATGCTCAGCATCTAAAAAGTATTTTCTGGGATTTTAAAAACTCGAAAATCGTAATTCTTTTCAAAAATTGAAGGTTATAAAAAGTCTTTCATAAAAACGGCATTAGAAATATTTTTTGAAAAAATTAAAAATCTTACAATTTTTAAAAACCCAGAAACAAGGTTGTAGATAATTTTCTAGAGATCGCAACACTTCCAATTTGTTTAAAATAGGATAAAAATTCTAAAAGCTACAGGGTTACAAAAAATCAAAAATTTGAATGTTGTAAACTTTGAAACTTTGCCAGGCAACTGTGTGCAAATCACTGGCGTGCGAAAAAGATGATTAGACACACGTTTACTAGTTGTGCTAGACGCGTCTAACGCGCACCTTGTTTTAAAAGTCGGATCACATGTGTTAACTCTTCCATTTTAGTGACATTATGTGATACATCATTTTAATTAGCTTGAACAGTGTTACTTTGAAAGTTTAAACTTTGAATTATTGTAGCCTAACAGGCAAATACGTGCAAATATGCTCAACATTAACAAAAATTAAAAACGCACACATTATTGCTGCACTGAGCAAAAGTAAGAAATATGCTTCGAAATGTAATTGGAATAGCAAAAATATATGGATTGAAATATTATAAAATAAAAATTTATTTATAAATTCCTTATTTATAAATTATTTGTAATACCTGAGATGTCTTTGCGGTGAAGCTCTTTGAAGGCTTCCTTGCTCCCCACAAATATTTTTTTTTTCACTCCCTAGATTTTTTTTTGAGTACAAAGAGTTACGTGAGAGATGTTGGGAAGGTAAATACGCTCGTGGGGACGTTTTTTTAGAGCCTTCATTACTATTTGAGCTCGTTGGTCCCGGTCCCGTCAATACATCTGAGTCGGATGAGGTCAAGTTCTGGAAAAGTTGATCACTAGGGATAGAATGGTGAAGAACTTCTTTGAGACTGCTATTCAGATTCCCACTACTGCCATTACCACAAACCAAAGAAATTGGAAGACTATTCGTCTGAATACTATCTAAACTTAGATTCCCAGCTTGACTTTCATTCTGATAATTAATGAAATCTTGATTTTCTAAATCCAATCCAACAAATTCTTGCTCCTCCTCCTCCGAATCTTCAAATATGTCTTTATCCTCGTCACAGATCATGTCCGGGTTGTGGAAACTATTCTCCAGATTTTCGGATCCGGATAAAGTGGTCTCCGCTCCACTGTCTTTATCCTTCGTTTTCTCCACTAAATCATCGTCATCTTCACAGTCACGTTTCCGGCTCGAAAACTCATTAGCGTCATGCTCTGGTTCTTCTGAACTAGTGGTTTCATTTTCACTTGTACTGTTCTCCGTCTCCTTTTCCCCATCTGATTCTAATTCTGATTCTGAGTCTGCATCGTTATCATGATCAGCCGTTTCACTGTTGTCCTCGTTTTCCAGTTGACAAATCTCTTGGGAATTGCTGGTGTTCGTATGTGTCGTATGCGGTAATAGGATTTCGTCACATCGGAGTTTTGAGTTGTCTGTAATAATTTTTAAATCAAATATGTATTAATAACTTTTAACAAGTTACTGCTATTGTTACAGTTGTCACAGAGCATAAGGCAAACAATAACCGCAACCCAAGATAGGACGGACGAAACTAATTCAGGGGCGGACTGACCATAGGGATTTCCCATTTGCCCCAGGTTTCATACACACTACGTATACTGGAGCGTGGAGCCCTTAGACCCAGTGTGGGCCCCTGATCGTCCAACCTGGTAAATGCAACTTTCGCGGCTCAAATAGATCCCAGCCCGCCCCTGAACGAACTTAATGAAAAATAGAAACAAAAAAGAGACGATACGCAATAGGAACATTCTAACATAATATCAAAAAAGTAACAGCCACGTGAAATATCCCGGTCATGGTCACCCTCCCTTCTAGCAATATGTCAACTTGATACATGTATAAATTTAAAATCAACAAATAGCCAGTCCGATTTAATTGAAAAAAAAATACAGACCTGCCTGCTCGCATTTGTGATTGTTAAAAAAACGTTTTAAGACAATCGAGTTAATGGCTTGACCTGTAGCGTTGGATCAACATACGGACAGACGGACGGACAGACGGACATCACCATTTCATTAGATGCTTAAGCTCATCATCTAAAAACCAAAACCCAAACGACCAAACCCTAACTGCATCCACATCGGACTATATCGTTGAACCATAAACCAGAAAACAGATAAGCAATATCTTTATGTACGTACGACTGGCTACTGAGAAAATAAATAATTACTGATAATTTAAGCCTTGTCATTAAATATGAGTATGCACTTGCAATAAAAATTGTAGTAGAGAACAGCTTTTATTTGTGTGCATTTTCCTCGCCCCTGCTCGCCCCATGCCGATCGCCGATCCTGATAACAGTATTATACAAACATAATCTTTTGTATATACCTAACTATAACCATGACCCATAGCAAGTGGGTGTTACTTTCTGTTGTTCTTGTGTGCTATTCGACGTAAAATAAAGCAACACTGAAATAGTAATGAGAATAGGCAAAACAAATAAAGAAGAGGCTGGAAAATAATAAGGAATCAGAACAACAACAGCACACAGACTGAAACTAGATGTAGTTATAGATTTTACAAATTGTTACAGTTGGTACCTATGTATCTATTAGCTTGGACGTTATTATTTATTTATATATATCGTTCAAATGACCTTAATCCAGGCTGAAGGGTTTTTGTGAACATGAGGATTAAGTTAGTGTATGTGATATTCAAAAGTCGTGATAAAAAGATTACTTCTAGGCCGGAGCCGGAAATTTCGTTGTTTTCAATGTGAGGGAATCGGCGTACACGGAAGATCCATTTAGATAATTATTTCATGTTTATTATTTCTGAATCGAACCAACATATTCATATACATGGATATTCAGATTCATACCTATCTTTCTATCATCACATATATTTAAATTCTATGCAATACTTTATTTTTATGTATAGTAGTATTAGCTTTTACCCTAGAGCACAGCATTCACATTCAATGCAGGTATAAGATACGTTTAGTGTTTATCTCTGTAGTGGACAATTATTTTAGTATTTCTGGTCTTTTCCTTTTAACCTTTACCTTTCTCACTGAATGCCTATTTCTGAATCACGTACATACGTTCGCTGTATACCTAAATACCTACTACCGTTGTAAATACAAATAACAAAATCTGTTCATCTTAGGTATTGTACAAAATTAGTGAAGTGAATATGTCAGACATAGTAGAGTAATGATCCGTAAGCAATCCATCTAACAAGGGAATGGTTTTACATGGTACGCGCCAATTTTAAAAAGTCATATCTACAAAAATCAGGCTACCCTCAAATAGTAGGGATCCAAAGTAACTCGATTGCATTTTGCTTTGTTTGGTCACAGTAGCCCGCCAAAGTTAAAAAAACTCAAATTTTAATATTTTGCCGCCCTGTAACTTCTACAGTTCTTATCCGATTTTGACGTTTGGTTTTTTCTGATGTTTAGACTCTTTCCTACAAAGCAATTTCAGGATTTTTCAAAATTCGATTTTTTGAAATTTTTCGACAAATTTTTGAAAAAACATTATTTTTAAGCCCTAATTTTATAGACCAATTTTTTCGAAAAACTGAAAATTTTCGAATTTTGAAAAATCCTAAAATTGCTTTGTAGGAAAGAGTCTAAACGTCAGAAAAAACCAAATTTCGTCAAAATCGGATGAGAACTGTAGAAGTTACAGGGCGGCAAAATATTAAAATTTGAATTTTTTTTAACTTTGGCGGGCTACTGTGACCAAACAAAGCAAAATGCAATCGAGTTACTTTGGATCCCTACTATTTAAGGGTAGCCTGATTTTTGTAGATACGACTTTTTAAAATTAGCGCGTAGCATGTAAAAACATTCCCTTGTAAGTTACTTATACACGAAGTATTTATTTTTGGAAGGGTAACCTCAGATTTTCCCCCCACAACACTTCAAACTCAAAAAACCTCGAGTAGGTTCCTACATCCTCAATTTTTTTTCACTAGCAGGCTAGCAACCCGATGGGTTGCGATTAAAAAAATGAAATATATATTTTTCAGTTTATGTTGTTAGACCTTGATTTCAATAGAAAAGTTAACAATTGTTAGTCTTAAGAATCTCGCTTTTTATAATAATAATAATTAATAATTTATTCATTGGGTCGATTTAACGGAAGTTCATACAACCAGATTCAACCAGTCACTCTGGGTGAGGTAATAGGAAGCTACCGCGTTAGATCGTCTCGGTCTTTGTACCCTTTCACCTATCCCCGTTCCCTCCTCCACAGTAAAGGAGTCTCATTTCCTAGGCCCCTACAGTAAGTAGTGGTCACTAAGGAGCACCGAAGGAGATTGGGTTTCAATCAACCATCCAGTGACGTTTACCGTACAACACCGAGCCGTAAACGATTAGCAGTGGCCGAGGATTGAAGCCGGGTCTGAGACTGTAAATTTTGTTACAGTCTGCAGTCCTAACCGCTCACCCAAGCACGCCTGCTTAATCTCGCTTTCAGATTTAACTATTGTTAAAGTTGAAAGCGAGAACCTTAGGACTAACAATTTTTAAATTTTCTAGTGAAATTAAGGTCATACAGTAAATAGGGATGTAGTCAAATCGACTTTAGGGTTGCCTAGTATAAGCTTTAAATAAAGTTTCTTCTGGGTTAATTTATTACCATAGGGTTTGCTTGCGAACGTTTCGACCAGATACTTGCCCGGGGTAAGCTTTAACCCTAACTTTACCAGGGTTAAGTTTTTCCCATAGGAGTGGTAGGAGTAGGTTTTGACCGTAAAGTTTTGGTGGGAGGACCAACTCACTAATTAAGATTGGCCAAATTGAATACGAATCAATATTGGCGCGGTCTATGACTCTTTTTAGATGCTGATCAAGCATCTATTTGTCTGGTTAGTTTACGCCACGTCTCTGAATGGGAAGAAATATTTTCAAAAATCCACTAAAAATTGAGGTCGGATGCTAGGAGTTGAACCCAGTGGCCCGTTAACGCCGAGCCTTATGCCCTTGTCAACCGCCTGGCCTTCTGCTGGGAGAAGGCAATTTTTAGTGGATTTAATCTTGAAGCCGAATGAAAAGACACTCGATTCTATATGGTCGTATTTGAGACTAAATGAGTGAGAGTATAGTTAGTATAATAATACATTGTAAAGTTTTGGTGGGAGGACCAACTCACTAATTAAGATTGGCCAAATTGAATACGAATGAATATTGGCGCGGTCTATGACTCTTTTTATTTTACGCCATGTCTCTGAATGAAAAGAAATATTTTAAAAAATCCACGTGGATCGTGCTTCTCCTTAGATACTCACGAAAAGCTCTCAAACCCCCCCTTCCCAACAAGCCCTTCCTCGAAACTAACTTTTGCGCAACCAGACGTAGAAATGCTACCTGACTGAGGATTCTCTCATACGGATCAAAAAGAAACGTCGAAATATCGAGGACAGAGCACTGCTCCCCTCGGCCACAAAGTCAGGCTAATACTATATTTCGACGCTCATTGCTCTAATAAAGAAGGCAAATCTAAACTAAAACAAGAATACTTTGTTAGTGCCTATGCCTTAAATATATGTTGTCACATTAAAGGTAAGTATAGATATTTATTTGGAATATTAACATCATTAGCTACGGACATTAAACTAGCAGCTAGAACGAACTTATCTTGTTGAAGTTTATGTTTTTTACGTCAGTAGTTCATATTACATAATATAACCCTCTACAGTTCAATAACCCTAGAGCCAACGTTAACTTTACCATATGCAGATGATCTTTTCAATTTTGACAAATAAATAATGCAGTCGACGTGTTACGTTACGTAGCTACATAAATAATACAAAACGAAACACATTTTCATCTCAATATTCCGAGAACCAAAACCTAATGTAGGAGCATCAAAAATAATGTAAACATGCATTTAGTAGTCACCTTGAGACTCCGTTTCATCATCTTGAAGGCATGATGATTCCTTGTCCGTGTAATTCTGTGAAAAAAAATACAAAAGCATAAAGCTATAGGTAATAGGTAATTAAAATTGCTTTGCTATTTGAAGTTACTATTAATTTTATATTACATAATAGTACATGTATTAGGCATTCAGTAACAATTACGGAGTCTTTTTACTGGAGGACCATCAACAGCTTAAACTAGTTTGTAATGGAAGGTGAACAGAGGAAATACATACAAGCTGTTGGCTGCAAGAGGTTTGAAGAAAATAGGTCTACTAGTAGCCTAAGACCAAGCAATGAAAATTATGACTGAAACTGCGATTCGTCTAAGACTAAAGGGCAGGAACATACAAAACGATATAAAATAATGCGATTGTACTACTAAATATGTAGAGTAATAGGAGCATTACAGTGTTTAGTATAATACACAGTTAAGAAATGTAAAATCACGATTATGAATTTATTCAAATGAATACGTGCAGGAATTTGATTATGCTAAAGTAATTAAGCAGTACAATTATTTATAAACGGATAAAAACTGTTAGATGATAATCACTTATGGAAATGAACATGTTAAAATATTAAAATCGACTTTATAAGATGCTAAAATCATGATTGTCCAATAAGTTTAGTGAGTGCATTCCAAAAGGTCATCCGGAAAAGCACACATATCTATTGTAGCCTTTGAATACATAGGCGTACATACTGTTACGAGCAAGCCTCAGAAGCGTGCCGTCTAAATTATGCATTCTGGCAGTATGAAAACCGCATGGGACATTGCGGGCTTGACGGATGTTGCAGACATGCAACAACGGATGTTAAATGTAAAATCAAATGAACTGATGCTGATGACAGTATCAATGAGTTAAAACACCGAGGTTAAATCAGTAGGTAAAAATAAGTTGTAATTTACTTCATGTTAAATGTTCACATCTTAAACACTTATCTTTTGTCTAATAAAAACTATCAGTTTTTTATCTAGTCATCCACATCCACTAACTCTGTCCATCTACCTTGCACTTTATGACGCACTCAACTTTGATACTTAACTCTCTTTCCACTTAAATAGTAAGTTGACCTGCAAACCTAATAGTACTACAAAGAGAAATAATAAAGTACGGAGACATAAAATGTTGTGTTGAGGGACTATATGGGGTCTTTTTATCAGTATCAGTCTAGAGTGTTTAAGTTCAAGATGTGCGTAGAGAATCTGAGCATCTCCTGTGCTTCTGTCTTATTGGGATACTCCATCTAGTCTCTCTTAAGCTCACTTCTTTCAACTTACACGCAAGAGACATTTCTGAAGCGTCATTTAACTGCTTAGAAGATCCACTTGTTTTGTCCTGCGTCCTACTTGACACATCCCAACACCACACAAGTACAGAAGACACACCAGCAGCCAGCAAACTCAGCACAGTCATCTTTTTTCAAAATGTATTATCTGTTCCATATTTCATCTGACTTTTAGTCAGCTTTCATTCCCCATTCCTATGTCAACCGATGCGATTATGGATATGAATCGAGGGATAATCTTACAAGGCAATGGTTTTACACGTTAACGACAATTTTAAAACCTCCACGTTTAAAAACCAGGCTAGTTTCAAATATCACAGGTCCAAAGTTACTTGACCTTATTTTGCATTATTCGGTCACAGTGGCCCGTCAAAATTTAATAAACATAAAATGTTGGTTTTTTGCTAGCCTGTAGCAACTTAGTTTCTTATCCGACTTTGACGAAATTGGATTTTCTATAACCCTTAGACAATTTTGTGAAACGTGATTTGAGCGCTATTTATCAGTGTGATCAGCTTTGTTACAGCTAAATTTTGTAATAAAGCATTAAGATTGTACACTAGTTCAATTCACAGTTTTTATATGTCTGTGTCTTTATAAAACGTATTTAATTCAATTTTTGCCAAACATTACAAGTTTAATACGTGAAATTAAATGTCTAATCAGGATTGCCTAATAATTCTGAACACTACTTAAGATAGTTTGAATATATTTAAAATGTCTACAATAACATAGTTAGAAGATCAACCAATGACTTCCACACTACGCAATCCCTATTTTTTCATAAAATACTTGACACAAGGTTCGTAGATTTCTTTTTTTCAAATCCACTGTAGTAGCTTGCTGCTCACTGTCCCTATATTCAAATAGTATTGTAGGATCTAGAATATATCCAGTTTTAGAAGACTAATGCTAAATATTAACTCTCCTAGTTGACCCATTTTCAGCAACACAATGAACTTCTGAATTTACAAAATGAATCATATTAATTTGGGTAACATACATATTTTTACATTTTTACCCATCTAGTTGGAAATATTCAATTTTTAGGTCTATGTTAGATTGTACATAGTAGAAAAAATTGTTTAGCATAGTTACATTATACCTCTTTAACATGTTATTAAGCTTAAGTTCAGCGGATCTTTAGCTGTCGTTAAACTCGAAAAGATGCTTAATTCTGTTACCGAAAAACCATGGACATTCAAATAGGAAATGTTCAATCGAGTCGAATACATCGCTTATACAGGCTCTACACTTATTAACTCTATTTAGACATACTTTTATATTATTAATTCCTATTCTGACCTTTTGACTATTGGCTAGCCGAATTTGTGCAAATATTCTAAATTCGTTAATGTTGCCTCTATGTTTTATATAATTTGCTATAGGGCTAGATCCTATGTACGAAGCGAACTCTGCGTTAAAGGTAGAATATACAGCTTTTTCTACGTCATTTGCGTATGACTTAAGTGCTACTACTTCCAAAATATTTTCAAGCTGCAGTTAAATATTTTTACTACTTAGATCCTTCCACACAAAACTAAACCCTGCCTCCATAAGTTTCTTTTTTATTACAGTAGCCCAGTTGTAGTTGCATTGTTTCCCTCGAGCTGGTATAGAGTTTTTAGCTTTTTAAAAAGCAATCTTGGGACACTATCGGCCTCCATCTCAAATATTTTTTCAGTATACATTAGTGCTTGCCTAAACATGGTTACTTCAACTCTGCACCTACCCGTTTCTAATCTGACAAGATAGTCAGAAGTATTGCGGGGAAGTGCTAGCACTTTTTTAATGAAACAAGCCTGCACAGGTTCTATCGCCATATCTAAGTCCCTAAACCGAGCAACAATACATCAAAGTAGCCATGGTGACAGATTTAAAAACTTTAATTTTGCCATCCTAAGAGTCGCACTTGCTTTCACATAGCACGTCCTAAAAACATGAGTTGGCTCTAAGAAATTTGTTTACAAAGTATTTTGTTGCTCCGTTGAAGACTCCTAAAGAGCTAAATGGTACCCTTGACTATACGTACTCCTTGACAATTTCTAAAGACTGGCCCTTATAGAAGAAAGTAGACTTAATTCTGGTATTAGTAATCTTGGCAAAAACCATTATTTTGGTTTTGCTGACATTAACCTGTATTTTATTTTGGTTGCAATATTTCTTTAATGCATTTAATTTTTTCTTAAGGTCTTTTTCACTATATGCCAGAATAACAGTATCATCGGCGTACATCACAATAAAAATTGCAACTTTCTCGTTCATACTTAGACCACTTAGCCCCTGAAATTTGAAAAAATCGTCCATAATAGCTATAAACATTGAAAATAAAATAGGGGATAACAGCTCGCCCTAAAGGACTCCTTCCGTTACCTCAATCTTTCTAGTGTCTCCCTGTTCAGTCCTTACTAGTAGGTTTGCTTAAGAGTAAAGTTGCCTGTGAACTCTAATAGTTTTTGCGTTAAAGCCCATATTATATAGCTTATTCCATAACAGACTGTGATTAACTGAATCAAAAACTCTCTTGTAGTCCTCACATAAAGCGTAAACTTTTCTACCCGGTATGCAAATGTGATTACGTATAATGCTTGTAAAATAAATTATTTGGTCTAGATATGATCGTTTCTTTCAAAACCCTGCTTGAGCCTCTGGTAGTACCTTACACTTATTTGTCTACTCTGTCAATCCGTTTAAAAGGATTTGCGTAAATAGATTAGCAATGCAACTTATTGAGGCAATTCCTCTGTTATTTTAAGGCAAGGCGGTATCACCTTTTTTAGACAAAGTTACAAACCTAATACTCAACCAGCTAGCTAGGGATTGTTTGGTCTCCAACATTGTATTAAACAGAGCAATAACATATCACTTCCAGTGCATATTTATACCTTTAAGCCATTCATTTGGAATTCCGTCTAGATCGGGACTTTTAGTTTATTATAGTCTATTCAACGCTTTATCGAGTTTAGCTGCTGTGACCTCACAATCAAGAAAAGAATCTTCAACTTAAAAAAGTTAACTGTTATTGACTCTTTAGGTTGCATTACCTTTTTGTAGTAATTTTTCAAAATTTTTAGAGCTAACGTATCACCGCACATTCCCTTATTCCTTAAAAACATGCTGACAGTACTCCAGAATTGCGAGCTATCCTTGATTATGTGTAGCTTTTTGCGAATGTCTAAAAAATATTTCATTTTTTGGTTTTACAAATATTTTTAAATGCTATTTTTGCGTTATTGAACTCTTGATATACTATGAATTCATAATTAAATCTTTTAAATTTGTTACTGCTTAGTCTTACAAGTCTTTTGGCTAATTTACAATCTTGGTCAAACCAGGGTTTGTTTTTATAATTAGGTATCGTAATTCTATTACAAACTAGTTTTTTATCATTTGCGACTTTAAACATTATTTATAAGCACTTCGTTCATTTCATCTACACTTGAATTCTGAGAATACTCTGGTAAGATTGGATTTAAGTTGTCGTGAAATTTGTCCAAATCGTATTTTCCAATTTTTTGTTGTTTTGTGTTAACTTACTAGTAAGTTTAGAAGTACATACATATGCCGAGATTGTTGTTACTATATGTACGTAATCAGAGGAAAAAATATTTTAAAGATTTACCTTTTTCGATAATATTAAAGTGAACCAGACAGTAATCTAAAACTGATCTAAAACGAGGATTTAAGTGAGTGAAATTACCAGGAATATCAGGACTAACTATAGCCAGGGAATTACTTTCAACAAAATCCAGAAAACAGAAGGCAGCTGAGTTATTACCATCATCCATTGATTGTCCGTTTGTCTTAAGCACGGAGTTAGTAACAATTGCTCGCTCCAAATCACCTTGATTTACTATTCGGGAGTTAAAATTCCCTCCCCCCCAAGGTTTATAGATTAGTGTTAGCATATACATTTGCACAGTCTTTCAGAACTTTTAATTTTTGGTCTTGTCTAAGCATTAAAGTAGATACCTCTCAATATTGCCATTAAATTTTTTGGTACACTTAGCTTTATCAAAAACTATTTCGTCACAAAACTCTTTTACATTCAAAAGGTCCAGTTTTGCCTTAAATTGTAGTAATTCTTGTAAAACTACCAGTAACTAAGTTACATGTCCAGTTTTTAAGACTGGTTAAAGCTGGTTTACTTTTAATTTACTGAAGAGCGTGTCCAATACTATCAAACGCGTGAGAAATGTCACCACAAATTATGGTAGTCTGTTTTCTCATGTTTTGTTTTCTTAAGACATTCGTTTATTAAAGTTGTATTAATAAGTGTTCCTGCCTGATTAGTGAAGCCTCTTTGATTTTTATATAGCGAATTAAATTCACGTAATTCTCGGTTTAGTACTTTCTCTGTGATTCGGCGTAATACGGAACTTACTGTTACTGGACGCCAGTTTTTAAAATTGTTTTTATCTCCGGATTTGTAAATATGCACAGTCCTGGCCTCTCTCGTGAAATCTGGGACCATGTCGTGCTGCAGCATATAAAAAATTATTTAAGATAGTATGACTTTTAATTTCTTAAATGTAGCTTTTACCTATCTCACAAGAATGCCGTCAGGGCTAGAAAAAGAGTAAGATTCATTCTCTTGATTTTTAATTTTACTGCCTCTATAGAACAGGCCCGGTCGTAATCAGCATATATTTTATTCTGCTGCTCTTCTGTGGTACAGTGCAGGACCGGACCAGTAGCATTATTCAGAATACCCCATTTAGCAGGAAAATCTTGCTCAAGGTCATTCAATGGAACATTGCAAGTTTGGGAATAGGAATTCATAACCATTTGCACGGCCTTCTTACGCTGATTGTGAAATAGGATTTGAAACTTTTTCTTCTTATATTGTTGCTTTCTTTCTTTGCGCATACGCTTTGACTTCCGTTAAGGATTGGACGTTGTATCGAAGCCAGCTTCTGTGTTTTTGATACCTCTGCCATTTTTGCGTAATTGATAAAATTTTTTAGCAGGATTTTTGGGTCCTGGTAATTTGTCACAGCATTTATGTATAATATTTCCGAATTCCCCAAATAGCAAATTCAATGAAGTATGGTTAGGACAGTTTTTAAAAGGTACGTTGTCAAGTTTCTTAATCAAATCTTCAAAATCGGCATTCAGAGATAAAACTTCTGCATAATCATACTCATTTTAAAGTGCATTATAAATATCAGAAGAATTAAAGTTGTCTTAAACATTTTGGCGATGAATTTGAGGGTGTCCACCAGTAATATGCTTCTGAAGGCCTTGTTTTTTAAAGGTACGGTCACAATACGGGCATAAAACCTTCATAGTGGCCGAAAACATTATTTCAGGTGAAGCTATGACCACACTAACGTAATGGAACTTTCCTTTGTTTATTTCCTTAATTAAACATTTTTGAGGAACAAAAACTAAGCCTGATTTAAAATTAATAATTTTTATGAACAAAAAAAACTTAAGTTTAAGCAGAGCAATTTTTACTGTGCTGTCACTAAAAAAAATAAATAAGGCAAAACTAGTTGTTGCTCGGGGGCGAAAAAACAGCACGTCGACCCTTCATGAATACCGAAGCTATCTCAAGAAATAACATCTCGTAGAAAATCAGAAAAATTTTCCACTTATGCATCGAATTTCGGTTGGTCAGATCTATTCTCTACTATTTCTTGCAGTTTCCGTTTAAATGGTTCTAGTTTTTAGAAAAATCCGTTTCAGATTCAACCTTGTGGTCGTCTACTTCAATTCCTTCATTGTTTTTATTTGGCATAGGAGTTACATTTTATCTGCAATAATCGTCCTTTGTACATCTCCGTGTTTTCCAGATATATGTATTGAAACGCAAGCCTTACTCTTACATACTTTATTGCAATACTGGCAAATATAATAATTAGGTGGGCTTAAGCTGATATTGGACAGAGGCAAAGTACTTAAAGTCGGTACAATACTATTTTGAATTAATGGAACTTGATTTAATTGAGAATTTAGATTCTAAGTGGATGGATCAGCACATCCAGACGAATTTATCTCTTGAGATTTTTTCTTTTTGGACTTTGGCTTTTTACTGGGCACGAGAGAAAAACTTTATTAAGTCACTGTTGCACAATTGCAATAGCTTCACAGCTTAGTATACAAGAAAATACATTCTTAAATAAAATTTAAACATTTTAAAAGAAATTCAACACGTTATAATGCATAAATAAATTCTAAGTATATAAATGATGATTATAAATCATAATTGATCCTCGAAGAGCGTGCATTAAAATATCATCCACAACTGCAGACGGTATACGGAAAGATTAAGCCCACTTCATAAAAAAGTTTGTAATGGTCCCACGTGCTCCAATATAAAGACCCGTCACTTCTATAGTTTTTAAATTCCATTTCTCTAAGAAATACTTAATACAAGGTTCGTAAATTCCTTTCTTTTCCAAATCAACTGCGACCGCTTGTTCCTCACTATCCCCAAACTCAAACTGAATTGTAGGATCCAAAATGTATCCAATTTTATATGATGAGTCATATGCAATAATGTTCACTCTCCTAGTTGATCCATTTTCTGCAACACAATGAACTTCCTGTTCCACAACAAAACCTTTTTCAGCCAGAGTCTTTGCAATAATTTCCGAATTCCATAATGTCGACTGTTACGTATGAGTTCTTCTCGGATACAAGAACCTAAGATATGACCAAGGCTTTCTTTTTCAGTGCTGCAATGCCTGCACTGGGTTCCGTCTAAGCTCCTTCCTGGAATTACTCTTACACTAGTAACATTAGAATTCATTTTTAAAGTATCTACTAACAACCTTATCTGTGTACAATATTTTTAATGTTACATATTTATCTTTTTAAAATAAACAATCAGACTGCTTAAATAGAAAAGCCGACACGACTTTTTTACACAGCAAGTTCCCTTGTAGCATTCCCACCAATTCCAAACAGTATAAACAAAAACCAAACATTGCATAGTATAGTGATTTACGAGTGCGTCTATTTATAAGTGTTTACATTTCGATATTTTAAACGCCTGAAGAAGGAATAATCCGAAGCGTTGCGTTAATTTTAATTAAGGAAATAATCCTATTCTAAATTGTTGAGTCAATTTTTCCATACTATACCTTTTCAAAATTATTGACCACTGTTGACACGTTTTTGACACAGACAAAGTGACCGAATGTCTGTCCCTGAGTGTGGAAAGAGAGAGCTCGGACGACATTACAATCACTTCTTTAGACTAGCGCAAACGAAGTGGTGGTGGAGTTACTAATTTAGGGAAGTTTTCTACATCGTCAGCCATAGTTGAGTTAAAGTAAATTATTGTGTAATTGTGTAATATATATCAATCAGCTACGGTCTTGTATATTTTTATCCGCGGCGAAATAATTGTAATTCAGCTTTTTAAACTAATTCGCCTCAGAGAGACATATAATTGTATTCTATGTGTATTCTATATGTAGTTCCTTTGTAAGGGATTAATTTTCCCATGTAATTGTGTGTTAGATATTGAACACTCTCTTGTAGTGAAGTTAAAAACTCGACCATAACGGACGTTGATAGCACGTTCATGTGGTACATAGACAGCATGGTGCGTGCATTCGGATAAGCCGGAGCAGATATAACGAACGTAACAGACCTCATATACGATCAAGGCGGGCCAAGTAACAGGGTAATGCGAGCCACAACCGCAGCTCTTGAGGTGGAGCAGACCAGAAACACTGGGGCAGTTTGAAACGCTGTAGTGTTGTGGAATACGTGGCCGGTGACAGCCATGTGTCATAAATTTAGACCGAGTGTGGAGCACCTCTACAAAGAGTACTACGGGGTGAACTCATCGGTATAGGAAATTCCCCTTTATACTTTTGACAGTACATGATCGTCCCTGTTATCACCATCATGACTTCGGATCATATGAGTTGACTGCTTGCACTCTTTACAATGAATTGGAATAGCATCATTGACAGCCGAACGTGAGATTGAGGCCAAATGGCTGCTGCCTGAGTTATTCTTTAACAAAAGAATAAATATTTAAATTAATACATAATTTATAAAGAGAGCTCCAAGGCAAAAAAAAGGCCCCCTTTTGTCTCGCGAAGTCGTGGCTTTGGCATTTCAAACCACGTTGCATGCTTCAGCATAACAACTATTCGGAAATCCTCATTCAAAAAGACTTCCGCTTGGGTCTAGATACTAAGGGACTCTCGGGACATGGTTGATTTGTTCCTTTTGTCAGCAAGAATTTGTAGCTTACGTTAAATTGTACAGCATGCAATGCAATATTTTTTGTTTAGACATGCATACAATTAATAAGTACAATTTTAATTTAATTCGGATTGTATAAAGTCAGTGTGAATGGTTCAATACGGTTAATAAACATGATTAAAAAAGCGTTGCAACTAACATTTACCTTAGAGGCATCTAAGGAGAAGGAAACATTTGATGATGTTGGCTGCTCCAATAGTTTTAAACTCTGCTGCAGATTTGATTCCATTTTCTGCAATATATAATTAGGTGTTGGTGTTGTATATGTGTCACGATCTAATGCATAGTCATATTTTATTATTAGGCTTAGCAAACAACATTTTTATGCGTTGTTTTCAAATTTCTGCAGAAGGAAAAAATTGAGATGCAAATAGCACACGATATAGTTGTTAAATTTAAAATTACGAAGCGTAATAATTATTTACTAAAACAATAATATTAAGGTGAAAGACGTTGCAGATTAGAAACTAAAAATCCGGCGCTTCGCGCCAAATTTGTCGCCCGCGGGCCCGAATTAGATGCTGAGCTCACAGCAAAATTTTTATTTCAGCTTTTCTTATTTTATTACAAAAATAGAACCCTATTGCGGCAACGCTCAAGTGACGAAAGCGTCTAACTCTCCTTTTACGTTATTCACTTGGATTTTATTAAGTCGCACGCACAGTTCTATAATTTTAGAGTGACGAACAGCAGGCGCCAAGAGATTTGCCGGTTGTAAAAATTGTGAAGGTATGAATGGAGGCGTAAAATTATGCATTGAAGACTTGGGCTTGAGAAAAGAGGTGCCAGTGCAAACGTTCGTTGTACCACAATGCTTGTTACACGTGGGCTGCATGCCAGTGGTATAGATACGAGTCGCACGTGTACAAGCAGTACAGTTACGAATATGTAGTAAGAATTCGTATGATACGATTACGAATCATACAAGGATACGTATGTACATGAAATGTAGTTTAAATAGGTTGGAAAAAATTTTTAAAGTTAAAAATGGGGGTATTTAAAAATATAATATTTAGGAGGCAATTTTGTGGACGATTGCCTAATATCTATAACCTATATGGGATGTACGTTCATGACATGTAGCTCAAATATTCTGAAAAAAAATTTTAAGTTGGACATGAGGGTACTTAAGACTAGATATTTAAAGGACGTCATTACAGACACTCCTTGAATCTCTTCCCTGAATATCAATACCCTACATTGGTATGTATGGTAATGACATTTATTTAAAATAGGTTGCATAAAAAATTAAAGTTGCAACTAGGGGTACTTAAATCTATGAAATTTGAAGGACGTCATTCATGGACGATCCCTGAACATCTATCACCTGTATATTCATGTTCATGGCATAGAGTTAAAATATTTTTAAAAAAATTTAAAGTTGAAGATGGGGGTTCCTAAAACAATATTTGAATGACGTCATTATGGACGACCCTTCAATATCTATAACTAAACTATACCCTATTTCTTGCGTGTCTATCTAGTTATAAACGATCCATGTACGAATATTAATAAAGAGTACCCAGAAATGGGGGTATCCAGCAGAGGATTGGGTAGTGTTCGTAGGTCCGTTTTTGAAATGTCCTTTATTCGTAGGTCGGCGTTCACTGGGACGGGTTTTGTAGGGTGTCTACTTTCGTTAGTCGCGTTTCGTAGTCTAAATATTTGCTTCGTATGCAGATTCATTGCTTTGTATAATATGTAGGTATGAATGATTTGCATTTAAGTGTACAAAGAGAATGCGGTAAAATAAACTAAAAGCTAGTTTACAAGCAAAGCAGCGATCAGTTCAGTATCAGCTTCTGTTAAGAATGGATTCGTCGTCAGAAATCAGTGAGTTTGAGTTCGAATAGTGTTGTATTATGTGCACAATTTAACACTGCTTAATTGCTTTGCTCCTGCTCCTGAGCAAAGCAAGAGCAAAGCAACTTAAAACTGATTGCTCGCAAAGCAATGAGCGAGCAATTTTGGCTGAGCAACCTACAAGCAAAGTCAGCCTGAAAATTATTCACCTTCCCTACGACCCTTAACACTCTCATAGCTAACTCTCGGTCAGTCAGATTAGTCATCAGTGCTGAATGTAGGGATGGTCCATAAATGATGTTACCTAAACTGTCGCTCGTTTGGGACCCCCACCGAAGCCACCTATGTGATTACGTAAATTGCGATTTTGAACTTAACCAGACCTTAACTGATACTGCCGATGATGTCATTTACGGATGATTCTACAGTATTATGAAAGATCGTCCATAAATGATGTCATGGGTAGGGTGACTGAATCTAGTCAGGAATTGATGACATACATGACATAAGGATAGCTGGCTTAAGGCAATTTTAAAATGACTAGTTAGTGATGGGTGGGTTCTAAACGAGCAATCATTTTGGAGACATCATTTATGGACCACCCCTAAGTACTAAAATAGTTTGATTCCTATGTTCCCACGTGCAAAGTATTGAAACTGCTTTGGCGGACAGTGTTTAGTAGAAAACTGCATACCATATGCATACTGAAATCTGCAGTACGAATTACATGATTTATTAGTTTTGACAAAATATACGGCAGTCACAGTCCGTTTTGGTTGGTTTTACATTTCATTAACAACACGTTATTGGGAGTAATTGCAAATCCCCTTCGTTACAGTTCACAACTAAAAAGTTTTAGCATCTTAAGACTAACAACTGATACTAACAACTGACCTGACTGACCTTATCATGTAAATTATATTGTAACTTATAAATAGTGATAGTGAAATGGTGAACGTGTGAAGTTGGAATGTAATTGAAAGTTTGAAATATTGAAGCACTCCCTTTGAAATTAGCAACTTATATTACTGTATTGATGGGCTTTCATACATTTATTTTACTCTCCGAAAAACCAAAAACATGCTTCAATATCGATAATACACTGTGTCTTTCTCTTTATTTGTTTTGGTTAGTTATGAAATACTGTCTTATTCCTGTGCAGTAATACTTAAAGTGTGTTTTACGTGGTCCAATAGCGTTTTAAAAGAATTTTTTCTAAATTGTGCGCAATTTACATTGCGAGCAATTTAGGAAAACAGATTGCTCGAACGCTGTGCGCAACCCTAATTTGTGCGCAATTAAAATTTCCTGTGAGCAATTAAGGCCGAGCAATTGCGCACAAAATACAACACTAAGTTCGAAAAGTCAGGATATTTAGAAAATCAGAACGACAGTGACGACAGTAGTGATATTGAAAAAAAAATAGAAATAATCGAAAAAACTAAACGCGGTGGATTGAATCTTTTATCAGCGAGCAAGGAAAAACTTTATACTTCATTTTTGAACTTTTTATGCAATGACCAACGGCACTTTTGAGGGCCACCATTTACTCTAAAGAGCAAATATTTAGACTACGAAACGCGACCAACGAAACTAGACACCCTACAAAACCCGTCCCAGTGAACGCCGACCTACGAATAAAGGACATTTCGAAAACGGACCTACGAACATTGGCGATACCCGTAGCAGACCACAAACCATTGAAAACTGCAGCTGAAATTGGTTGGGTCTGTACTATAGGATACACTTGTGTTCGTCGCACAGAAGTTTAAAATGACGTATGTACATGTACATTCCCCATTTGTTTACACGTATTTATCAGTGTTTAGGACTTCACTACTTGTAACTGACATAGGACAAGTAGTAAATTAATTTGCTATGATCGCTTGTTGTCCAAAAATGAGATCTATTACCGCGGGACATTGTTAAAACCCCCGCGTGGTACACAATCAAAGGCGCTAATCCCCAGCACTCTATAAGTCTATTAGAGACCCGCCCACTAGAAGGGAACTAACAAGAGAATGCCGCCGCATGTACTCTCTTGATTCAAACAACAATAGCTACAGGGTTGCGAAGTTGCAAAAAATCGATTTTTTTAACTTTGGCGCGTAATTGAGAGCAAAAGGCGCAAAATAAAGTCAATATACTTTAGATCTGTAGTAACCAACTATAGCCTTAGTATGAATATTGTTTTTGAAATTGAAACAGTATATGCGGCGGCATTCCGTTGTAAGTAGCTTTAGATTTGTATTCAAAATTTCATGATAAGTATAGATTAGAGAAAGTCTAGCCTCAAGTTCAAGTAGCTCTTCGAAAGAACATGTTTTCTTATCTGAATTTTTTCTGTCATTTTTCGTTTCCTGGACCAGTAATTCTTCTTTGTCCAGCTGCAAAAAATAAAAATAATTGTATTTCAATTCATAGAGGCAATGTGCGTTTTATTTAAATTCAAGCTTTTCTTAGTTAGGCGTTTGTAAGCTGGTTGATGTGAAAAATCAACACGTTTAGAAATTAAAAAGGACCATTATTGCAGCTTATTATAATGCACAATATAATTGTGTAATATTACTTATTTAAAAAAGCAGAAAATTGTGAATTTTTAAAACTATTGATCTTAAATATTAAGTATGTGATTTTCATTTTTTTTGGCGCTGAACTTTCAAGATTCCATAAAAATTATTGTTATAATTATGTACTACACAATGGTAGCACATCAATCAACATTGTAGATTTGTAGACGCTTTCGAATGAAATCCTGCTCATGACTTTGACTTCGAGGCTTTAGCGTTCGTGTTAAAAATGGATTTTAAGAAAACACCCTAGCGTCATAGCTTTAACGCTATAGAAGACACACAAAAAATGTATACAGCTAAAATGTAGCATATTTGTTGCTACAGTAGTCCCTCACTGATATGATATAATTAAAACCAGGCCCCTATTATGTATATAAGAAAAATATCATAACTTTGAGGTAATTTTTATTCATGTACGGTTAATATTTGGAATGTTAGAAAAGGTAAAAACAGGTATTTGATTGTAGTTATAACATGCTAATTGGGGTTAATGTCAATTAGCATACAATAATATCAATAAACCATGAAAAATAAATAAGCTTTCAGCGAACAGTATATTTTAGATTACTTTTTTTATTTTATTAATTACAAAAACTTTCCTATTTTTCTTAAATTATTTAATTCAAGAAATTTAAAAACAAATATATGATAAAATTTTACGAAAGTATCATAACTTTGAGGTATTATAACTCAGATTTTGGTATCATAACTTCGAGTGTATCATAACTTCGAGGATCATATAAGCGAGGGACTACTGTACCTTTCACCAGACCCCATGAATAAACTTGTGCCTAGCCGTTTCACATTGCGGCAGGAATTGCCTGCAGAAGCGACGTCTTCATTTTTGATTAGAACTACTCTTCCTATGATTTTCGCTTTTGCCTCATTGGCGAATAGATCGTATATGGGGGCGTCTATCAATGACGGCTAGATTTAGGGGAGGGAGAGTGTGTTAGCCTCACCGCAGAGCAGACCTGCGTTGCCTGCGTAGATTACCTCCGCAAAAAGCCTAGCTAGGTGCTGTGCGGAGAGCCGTGCATAAGCCTAAGTGGGCGTCATTTTCTCTAACTCCTTACCTTCGTAAAATGCGTTAGGCAAGACCTAAATACCTACCTACGTAGGCCAGACGTGCTGTGCGGGTCTTACCTAACTTAAGGTCCTGCAATTAACACACTTTATTTTTCCCTCCCCCAACCAAGGATATCTTTGACACTCTCGTTCATTGGCTCTAAGCAAACATGAACCCGCGATTTGAATTAACCAATCACGTTCGCTCTTCCTAATTTAAGTAAGGCTGTGCGGGGTGGCTGTGCTGGGTATCTCTTCGTTGAGGTTACCCACAAGAGGTGACTGTGCGGAGAGCTTGACCTAACTATGCTACCTCCGTAGTTTACCTAAATAAATTGCTGTGCGGTGAGGCTATACCGACCTAAGCAAACTTGCCTTTGCTATGACGCTACATTGTAGATGCGCTAAAACTAGGGGAGGAGGAAGTAAAACCCTTAGTCTTATAGCCATTGCGCACTGTGCACCTACGGAGGTGACTTTCGTAAAAAACCTAGCTAGGTTCAGTGCGGAGAGCTTCTCCTAAGCCTAAGTAGGCGTGGTTTACCCTAACTTTTTACCTCCGTAAATTGCGTTAGGCGAGGCCTAAATACTTACGTACGTAGGTAGTTTGTGCAGTGCGGGTGCTACCTACCTAAAGGTCCTGCCGTCACCACGCATTTCATTTTTTCCCTCCCTAAAATCAAGGATGTTTTTATCCTTGGGTTGCGTTGCTCATTGGCTCAGAGCAAAACTGAAACCGCGAATGGGTTTGACCAATCACGGCACAGCTTTTTAAGTTAGGTGAGCTAGTCCGTGTCGTCGCTTCTACGTAAGTTACCTACAAGCGTTATTAGTGCGGAGTGGTTTACCTAGCTATGTAACCTACGAAAGTCACCTCGTTAGGGGCTCAGTGCGCAATGGCTATTAAACGTCAGTTTAGGTTAGGTTAACCTTACCTAACCTAAAACTGACATTTTAATCATAACTCGTAACCGAGGTCATTTTTCCGTAACAAAATCGTTTAAATAAAAGAAACAAGCGTATTGATCCTGATCCACAAAATGTATACATTTATATTTAAACTTAAATGAGTATACGTTTATAAGCTAATGTACGACGTAAGTTTAGTAGCATTTCCTTAACAAATGCATATACAACTAGAATCAAAACTAACAACAATAATAATAAAAAAGTAGTGAAAAGAAATATTCAAGATCTTCAGCTAGTTATTCATCAGTAAACATTTTTAGAAACGACTTTGAATACATTATTTTTCTGAAATGAAACACTCTTTGAAACATGAATACACTTGAATACTTGAATGAAGTGATCTTAATTCTAGGAGAAAAATGTCATTGACAGTAAATGTCAAGGTGAGAGGCAAAGGTTTTGGTGGTTCGTCCAGAAGAAAATTTTTAAGTGGGAAAATTTCGTACAACCGTCATTGCACATACCGTAGCAAAATATAGCGAAATAAGAAACAATATAAACGTTCATTAACCTTTTTTTGAAGTTCTTCCGAAAGACCTTCTAGATATTCGTGTGTGTAACTAATTGAGGGGGGTAGCAAGTAAATACTATCATGTTCGGGCTGATTTATCGTCACCCGGTGCACAGATGTTTTTTTCAAAAGTCGCGGCACTGATCCTGATGGCCCAAAAGTTGGAGGTGAGTAAGGATGCACTTCTTTAAGATGTCTTGTCAAGTGTTGCTTAATTTTGAACGCTCCAGAACAACCGAATACCTTACACTTCCACTTTCTTACATCTGTATGTCTTGTTTTTTTATGCAAACGAAGATTGTGTGTTGTTTTTGCTTCGTAGTTGCATCCTTTAAAGTCACATGAAAACCTTTCATCAGAATTGCGTCTCATGTGGTTATTTTTTACATCCTTTCGCTTGGATTTAGAGTTGCGAATTTTAGGACCTGGCATTTTTAACACGTAAATGTGTTGTCCGAAAAATGGTAGATTTTGATTTGTTTTTACTAAAAACGAAACAAAAACAAATATACAGTTAATTTTGGGTTCGCGGGTCTCTAATAATATACTTGTCTCTATCATTACGCCAAGATCAAGCGTCATAACACAGTGTGTCTCAAAATATTAAAAATCATAGGTTTTTCAGAGTTTTCTTTTCCAATAGCGGTTAGTGAAAATGCTGTAGCAAGATAATTATTTTATGAAAGTTTGTTATTAATATAAAACTTGAAAAAGAGTGTCCTATGATTCGCACTTCATTAATTTCTCAATTCAACGATACATATATGCTGTCTTAGGTATCACATGAAAAAATTTAAAAGTGTCGACTGTGTCGACTGGGGCTGTAACTTCTATGGTTTTAGTCAGATTTCAATAAGACTTGCATTTATGTGATGTTAGGACTTTATCTAAAAATAAATTTTTTGAAAGTTTTAAATTCCGATTTTTTATTTTTTATGAAAAAAACCAGGGTTTCTTCGGTAAGTCACGCCCAGGCCGGTAAGTCCTGCCCATTTCGGTAAGCCATGCCCAACTTCGGTAAGCCATGCCCCATTTCACTTTGGTAAGTCATGCCCCATTTCACTTCAGTAAGTCATGCCCAACTTCGGTAAGTCATGCCCCACTTCGGTAAGTCATGCCCCATTTCGGTAAGTCATGCCCAACTTCGGTAAGTCATGCCCCATTTCACTTCGGTAAGTCATGCCCCATTTTTATTTGTTTACAACACTGAACCAGGCTCCTATAGCTGCCTGAAAACGAATAGGTTAAATTTTTCCTACCCGTCTTTGGCGGGGCACCCCCCCCCCAACCTAACCTAACCCTGATCACAACAAACCTCGAGGTGAAGCCATAACTGAAAAATTAGCATTAACAGTAATCAAGCAATAAATGTTATTTTTACAGAGCTGGGTTTAGGATTTCGTACAAAGAAAGAAATATTTATTAGGCAACAGTTACTACGATGTGAATAACAATATGTTCATCAACAAAAGTAATAATTTCTATATTTCCAATGTATAATATAATTTCTTAACAGCGAAATTAAACAGTTTAAATTTGCCGCCAAATTTTAGTTGTCAATTAACAGGTTGTAAAGTAAAGGGAAGAAGCCGTCAACGGGTTAGCTGTGACGATTTACTCACAGGTATTTTTATATTCGCAATAAATCCAAAAAAATAATATTGAAATTTTTGATTTTGCCGCCAAAACTTTAAATATTGTGTTAAATGAAGATTTCGACCGGTAACTCAGTAAACTTACACCAACATGATACATTATTCGAACGGTAACAATTAGGCAAGTCTAAATAACTCAGTGTGCACGCACGATAGTTATTAGTTTTTAAATGGTTTCGAAATAACATAATTGCAAATTAAAAAATGTTAACGGATTGTGACGAGTGATATATCATTGGGAAGCTCTTCAAAAATAAGCAGACAACTTTTTTTCGTTTTTTGATTGGGACCCATACAACACATTTTTGGCGGCATTTAAAAATTAAAAGACCGTTATTTTGAAAACTTTGTTATAATGGAGGCCCGTTCTGTTATTTGAATTCTACTGGCGATTAGCTTTCCAATGATATATGGATCGATGAAATTGGTCCTGTATTGCAGAATTTTCAAAATTCCGGTAAATTATGTAGATAGGTAGGAACGAAATAATTTCTAATAATTCCAGTATTCCATAGGGTTGTGTGAACGAGTTGTACATTTCAGTGAATATTGTGTCGTGTAAATGAAATAATTTATTTTAAGAATTTAAAAATCTCATTTTGCGATACTGTACACCTGAGCATGACTTACCGAAGTGGGGAGTGACTTACCGAAGTCAAATGGGGCACGACTCACCGAGGTTGGGCATGACTCACCGGCCTGGGCATGACTTATCAAAGAACATAATAGTTTAGGTCAGAATGTTGTCGGAACAGTAATAATTGCAGGGTCTTGAAGAAAATGAAAATAAATTTTCCTCACTAGTTAAACTGACGCAGTAAGTTCTTCTCCTACAAATGTTCGACTGTTGCAGGAAGCATCAGCCAGAAGGTACTCGATGAGTATGAGTAGTTGAACGAAAAGAAACAAATTTCCGACTGCGACTGTCGTTCGTTGCTTTATGGTTGCCCACTACCACAATTAACGGATTACCACAAATACCAGACCCTACCAGACCCTAACATACTGTTGTTTAGTTATTATTTTGTGGTAATAACTAGTGTTTTATTTCTAGAAATTAGTTAATAATTATTTCATGTGTGTTACATTTTATTTATTTTGTAATCATTCAATTCAAAAGTTCCGAAACTAATCTTATTATTACCTGCGCGTAATACTTTCTTCAACAATTCATAAGTAATATTACTTGTAGTTAGTCATTGTTAAATTTATTATGTTGTGTATTTTCGACAATTCAACATTTCCAGAAATTCAACTTTATCATCATCAAATCATCAACGTGTTTATTCCTTCGATAACTTTAAATAAGTTGTCATTATGTGTTAATCCAAATTTTAATCCCTGGTGTCATTTCCTTCTATTGTTTTTGTGTTTTGAGCTTTAATAAGTTCAACTCGGGGAGTATGTTCGGTACTGAACCGAATTAATTAGTTATTTTACTTTAACTCTAAAGTTCGTTCAACTTCACAAATTGTGAGTTGAAATGCTAGCATTAATTATTCATATTTAATGTGATTTTAATGTTAATTTAAGTGTAAAATTACCTCCTCGTTGGCATTGATCAAAATGTCACATATCTGTGAGCTATGCCTAAAGTAATAGTAATTTAGTCATAACTTTCCTCATTCCGTACATTCTATGTTAAACTTATTCCTCGATCTGGCTCGGTTCCTTATCAATAATCTAATTATGTTAATTCTTGCATTCTTCACATTTCCTACTTTCTGACCAGTCGGCCTCATCCTTGAACTCATGTTAGTTCTTATTACTTCTATATTTGTATTACAATTACATATATATTTCTGGAAGCTTCGGATTTTACAATGCAGTCTGACCATGCCGTCTTCCGCAATCTCATCAGACTAACTTAACCTAAAATCTACAGACTCAAACCAACCGTCTTGCGGATCAGACTTACAAACTGATTCGCTTCAGCCGTATCTTTTACCACGTCTATTTGTAAACTATACATTTAATTTACCTTCATCTTTTTATAGTTGAATAAATCTAATTTATTATTTTTATAGAAGTTGTTGGTTTCCACTGGCGGAATTATTATTTTCCATCAGTTTCATCTACTGCATAATCCAGATATTTAGAAGCTACTACAATTCTATTATTAGGGGTTTTGCATGAATCTGCCTTCACGGAATTTGGGACAACAGCTTTACGACCTGGAGTCTCATATTTCTGCTTTAACGCGAATTTGGGTTCGCCACCGAACAGACCGCCATCATGTTTATATGCACAATTGCCTCTGAACCAATGTAAGTGGGTGCGTAAACTTGGGTTGTGTCTAGAATATATTCTAGACACAACCTAAATAATAAAACAAATAATAAAAAAATTTACTTGGCATATATGCCAAGTAAATTATTTTATTATTTTGGACTAATCTACTCACCCAATATCACAATAAAATAATTAAACAAATTAAAGGTTCGACATACTTGATGCCTGTTTTAGTATTCGTTTAATGGCGAACCCAGGTGGTATGAAATATGAAAGAGAGATATTTAAGGTCGTAAACTTATTGACTTAAAATCCCATTGGTGTAGGTAGGTGCAGAAATTTTGAATGAAAATGACTATTGAGCATCTGAATTGATGCTGCAGGAAAAACTGGCAGAAGAAAAATTCCTGTAGTGGACTCAATAGCGTAGATACAAACAATTCTACAAAATACCGAATACTAATTTATTTTTACATAAAGTTAAAGTAAATAAATAGTATAGTTTACAGAGTTATAATAAAAGATACAGAGATTCAAGGATCAGCAGTTAAGTTCTTGATCGTTTGAGAATTTTAGATAAAGTCTAAGATTTAAGTGTTGAGTGAATAGTTTTATAACATAATTTAATACTGTAGGATGAAAGTCCACGTGGACTTCGGTATGTAGTTAAAGTTAAATTTGTTGAGCAAAGAACTTTGGTTTAGGTTTCGTATCGTAGCACAATAGAAAGGTTTGAGTTCAAGGAGACACTGAATGGTCAGAAATGCAAACAATGCACTAATTTGACTTACTAGAATGCTGAAAGAGATTGAAAATAGATTTAAATCATAATTAATGAATAGAAGTAAAAGGAAGTCAATGCAACTTCATTTACATTAGAATTCTAAGGATGAGGAAAGTAAATTTTGATGAGTATTTACGTAAATTAATTACAGACAGCTGCCTCGACCAGGATCGAGGACTTGGACTAATGTTAATATCTAACGAAACATTAAATATGACTAAAATAATGCTAGCAAGGCAATTTTACAGTTGTAAAGTGGAACAAACGGTTAAACTAGCCAAAAAATACAACTTAAAATATATTCTTTGGTTCAATACGGAACATACTCCCCAGGTTAAGCTTTTAAGAAGTATTTGTTCAAAACAAATACAACAACAAATTAATAACCAGTAATAATATATCAATGATGTAACACACAGTACTACTAGTAAGTATTTGAGGAATTACACGATTATAACGAATAAAATACAGAACCAGAACTGCCCTATGTATAAATATAGACATATAATGAAATAATAACATAAAAGTCAAAAATCCAGAAACAAATTTCTAAAAATAATTAATAAACTATTTCTAATTACCTCAAAAACAGTACTGGAGTTCACATATAACTTAAAAATCGCTTTTATTCACTTTTTTCTTCTTTATTGTTGTTTTAGATGTCCTGAAAAATGTTGTAAACGGGAAGTTGTGAGATTTTTGACAAACGACGTCGAAAAGATTTAGTTTCACTGCTGTATAGGGTCACAATGCGCACTTTTTTACCTGCTTCAGGGTGACGTTGTCGTCCTTGACAAGGACAAGAACCAAGTCGTCCACTTTGACGTTGGGTTGAGAAATCGCACGTTTTGGTCGGTGCTGAAGACAAATGAGGTATTCAGATGACCACCGCCGCCAGAAATGTTGCAGCATCTGCTGCTGCCGTTGCAAACGGTTTAGAGTGTTGAGTCGGAGCTCAGTGTAATCAGGCTCCAGGATGGAGGTAAAAGGGGTTTGAATAAGAAAATGCCCATGAGTTAATGCAGTATATTTGTCTGGGTTTGAAGATAATGCAGTGATAAGACGGGAGTTTATGCAAGCTTAAATCTGGCACAACAGAGTGTTAAACTTCTCGTAGGTCACCTTGCATGACTCCGTGGCCCAGTGAAGGTGATTCTTAAAAGATTTCACTTCTGCTTCCGATACATCACCAAATTGCGGAGCGCTGGGTTGATTAAATTTTCAGATGATATTTTCTTCTCTAAGAAATTAAATAGCGGCTTTGGACTGACACGACAATATAAACATGTCGAGCTCCTTATCGGCACCTACAAAATTAGTACTGTTACTACTGGTGATGTAGACAGGTTTTCTACGTCTGGACACGAAGCGTTAAAGAGCATCCATGAAAGTTTCGGAAAAGGCATTAGTGACAGCTTCAAGGTGCACAGCTCTAGTTCACTGCACGTAAAAAAAGCAACTCAACATTTTATAGTTGATTGCCCTCGTCCAGCACGATTTAGAATTTAAAAAGGTCCAGCATAATCCACTTTTGAGTGTAGAAACCCACCGGATGGTGTGACACGAGAAATTGGTAGATTTTAATTAAGGTTATGAGCGGAGCTAGCCCGATGACAATAGCATATAATACATCGTCGCACAAATTTTTAAATGACATCACGACTGCATAGAATCCGGAATTTCTGTTGAATAGCAGCCAGAAAAAATTGAGGTCCGGCGTGTAGATTTTTCTTGTGGTGAAACAAAATGATCCCTGGGATGGCAATAATTGTAGATGAAACGCTGGCAGTAGGCTGTGACTCTTTAGATGCAGGCTCATTTAGACGACTTGAATAAAATTGACTGGTTCTTTACTCCCACGTTACACAGTACAGTTTTTGGTTTGGCTTTACTATCGATTTCTTGCTTCTCACTACTGCTGACAGTTATAAATTTTTAATTTGACACCTTTTCCTAAAATAATTTACTTTCACGGAGTTAGTTTGGTCCGTGCCACCAGAATTGATGCCTACAAAGAGACAAGGGAAGCAGACCACAAGATGCAATGTCAGCCGGATTTTTAGAGCCTCAAACGTGATGCCATTATTTAGGAAAAATAAATTTCTGAATTTTACTCACTTAATTAGCCACGAAAGTTTGCCATTTGAAAGGACAGCCATTCATCCACGCTAGTGTTTTGCCGGAATCATTCCACATGTAACACTCACTAATGTTTGTTTGTGGACGTAATGGTAAGCTGGAGTATTTTTGCCAAAAGATGGGCACCACACAAATCCAGACGTGCCACTGACACAGTTTTCGTTAGAGCCACACGTGATTTAGTGTTTACAATATGTACTAGTACATTTCCTTTGACATTAATGGTACGAAGGTAAATCACTGCAGCGTAAGCGTTTTCGGGAGCGTCTGAAAAACTATGGAGCTAGAGACTGACTGGATAAGCTGGGACAATGCAGCTTGGAATTTTGATGGTCTCCAGAGACTAGAGCTCGGTGTGGACTGAATTTCAATAAACTATCTTCTGAAAGAAAGTATTCCCAGTCAAATTTGATCAGCCACAGTTGATGTAGTATAATTTTGCTAGTAATGATGACCGGAGCCAGCCAGCCGACAGGATCGAACAGACGAGCAATAACAGAAAGAAGCTGCTGTTTAGTCAAAAGAGCTTCACTTTAAAGTTTGACGATGAATCAAAATGTATCCGTAGCTAATTACCACACGATGCCGAGAGCTTTTATTGAGTCATCTATGTCCAGACAAGAAGGCACTTGGGGCTCACGTAAATTTTCTGGTGAAGAATTTAAAAGCTTTGGACAGTTTAAGGACCACTTTCTAAGCTCAAAGCAGCCAGCACTACAAATTCCCAGCAGTGGCTTTTGGCGCTTTAGAGCCCGAGAAACTGTGAACTCGCCGAACAACACGTCGTCTATATAGAAATTATGTAAGAGCACCGGTGCTGCTAGTGGAAAATTTTCAGCCTCTTCAGTTCCACAGTGTTGTAGACATTTGACGGCTTGCTTAGAGGCTGAGGTGGTTCCGTACGTAATATTGCGTAGTCAGTAGACTCGCAGAGACAGATCGCACCATACGATGCGTTAATAATCACAGTCAGATTCCATGACACTAATTTAACGGTACAATTTTGCAATGCCCGCTGTCAGTAGGTTAGTTATTAAAGCCGAAACCGCATGATAAAAACAACGTGGTTATCTTGGAGCTTAGGTCCCACCATTAAATTGTCATTTAATAACACACTAGTAGGAGTTTCAGCCGAGTAGTAAAAACCAATTCTAGTGCTTGTAGTGGAGCTGGCTTCTTTAAACACAGAGTAATGAGGGATGTAATTAACTTCTCCAGTTGGTGTTTTCTATTTAGATTTTGGAACCAGTTCCATATGCTCACTATTAATCATTTCGTTCATGACGGAACAATATTTTGCCTTCTGGTCCGGATCTTTTTACATTCGCTTCTCTTAAAGGTGGAAACGTCTAATTGCCATTCCTAGAGGGTATTCTAATGGTTTATTATTTGGTTTAAATAAGAACTTGACTTTTAAGCGACAGGTCGCATTACGGATGAATATTGATAGAAAATGTGCTTTAGCTTTTTTTCTTTGTTAGCAAGAACTGAGGTAGTTAAAACTGATTTGAGGTCCCAAAACTTCTGTAGAGTAGCATTGACGTCCACAGTTGCCGTCTTGTAATGTACTTCTGTGGTGCTGCTGCTAGAAACGGGACCAAAAAGCACCCATCTGAGATGACAGTTTCAAACGATAGGAAAACCGGTAGGTCCAGACGTCCTTCAATCCTTCATAATTGACGCGAGAATATTGGCTTCAATTATTAGATTGATGGCACCAGGCTTGTATAATTGAGGATCAGCCAAAACCATATTTTCTTTGTCTGGCCATGTTAATGCACAACGACGTAGAGGCAGGTCTTTCGTTATACTAGGTAGAACATAAGCCTGGGCTTCACACACAAACTTGGATTTGACGATTAATGTGACTTTTAGCTCCACTTAATGCCGAGTAGACACACACATGGATGCTCCAATGCCCGTAATATTGACTGCTACATTGTTGCGAAGGAGTCGGAGCCGTTGTACTAGTCTTGTAGTATTAGAGCACGACAGACTTGAGGTTGACCAGTCCGGTCATAAACATTAATGAGAGCCGTGGGGAGTAAAATCTGTTGACTTTCATTTACTGTGCCTTGATTTCCAAAAAAATTGTTACCTGTGTTTGCTGGTGGCAAAACGGGAGGCTTCTGCTTTTTAAAATGAAGTAACGTGTTATGCGGCTATCCATAATGCAGGCACTTATATCAGTTTTAGCAATTTTCATAACTATGCCATTTTTGGAAACAATGAAGACACAATTTTAATTTCTTTACCAATTCCAGACGCTGCTGAACTGTCAGTTTGAGAGATTTCTAACACTTATTTAAATAATGTCCCTAGCACATGACGCACATTTTACAGTTTCAGTTTCAGCTACCCCAGTGTGCCTGGACACATTCCTATGTTTATTATTATTATTGGACTTGCTAGTAATATTTGTAGCATTAGACTTACTGGGTCCAGACCCCAAAGCAAGGGATTTAGTCTATAGATATGCGACGGTTTTTTTAAATAAAAGGAGCACTGTAGTATTCACCTGTAGTTCCAAATCTTGTCTTCTGTCTAAAGTCAGCTGTTCCAGAATGATAAAGTAAATATAACGGATATAGTACAATTCACAGATTAACACGGCTTCCAGTAGCAGAAAATATAGTTTCCTTAGCATAACTTAAAACTTTTCACTTTTACAAATTATAAAATGTACAATTTTCAAACTGCTGGTCTCAAAATTGTCTACGCTATTTTACTGGGTATTAGAACATCTGGTTCGAAATACCATGTATAGTGGCGAACCCAGGTTGTATGAAATATAAAAGAGAGATATTAAAGGTCATTGGGACTTATACGAATGGGATTTTGAGTCGATAAATATTGACTCAAAATCCCATTCGTATAGGTGGGTCCAGAAATCACTAAATAAAAATAACTTTTCAGAATCTGGATTGATGCTGCAGGACAAACTGGCAAAAGAAATATTCCTCTAGTGGACTCAATAGCGTAGATACAACCAATTCTACAAAATAACAAATACTAATTTATTTATACAGAAAGTTGGTTGTAAATACAAAAAGTATGGTTTACAGAGTAATTGTAAAAGATACAGAGATTTGAGGATCAGCAGTTTGGCTCTTGATCGTTTGAGAATTTTAGATCGATTTTTAGTCGAAGATTGGAGTGTTTAGTAAATGGTTTTATAACATAATTTAATACACTGTAGGATGAAAATCGACGTGAACTACAGTATTTAGTTAGTGCTAAATATGTTAGGCAAAGAACTTTGGTTCAGGTTTTGAATCGTAGCACAATAGTAAGCTTTGAGTTTAAGGAGACACTTACTGGTCAGAGATGCAAACAATGCACTATATTGACTTACTAGAAGGCTGGGAGATTGGAAATAGAAGTGGATCTTAATTTATGAATAGAAGTGGCAGGAAGTCAGATTCAAAAAAAGTCGCATTGACTTCATTTGCATCTGAATACTAAGAATGAGGAAAGTAAATATTTATGGGTATTTTACGTAAATTAATTACAGATAGCTGCCGTGACCGGGATCGAGGCCTTGGACTAATGTTATATCTAACAGAACATTGAATAGGGCTAATTAAATGCTATTATTTTAATTTTACAGTTGTGAAAATGAACAAACGATTAAAGTGGACAAAAAATACGACTTATATTTTATTTTTCAAGTCAATACCGAACAATATTAATTAAAATTCACAAGCACACCAAGAATGAGAAAAAGTTATTGGAGTTTCTTTAATATAAAATAATTGTACTGTATATAATTTGAATTCGAATAGCATAACTTGCAAAATTTGTATCTAAATCTTTTTTTCTTATCCTAATTTTATTCTGTTGCTACAATAAAGACAAGCCTATTGTAATCTATGTACTAGATCAGAGTAAAATAATATTATATTTCAGAAGTGTAAGCGCTAGCATCAAGACAGTGTTCTCTATACAACTTTAGTTTCTCGACTGACTTTATTCTCATAATTTCATTACTGAAGATTACTAAAATCATAGATTAAAATATTACTTGAACAAGATATTGTCATAAAAGTAAGTACAGTTTTAGGGGCTGAATATACACTTTACACTGACGTGTGCAGTGACTTGCCAAAAAATTTATAAAAGCATTTTAAATATATTATATAGATTTTATTCTGACATAATAAACTGTAATTGAATTCAAACAGAAAATTTTTATTCCACAACATCAATATAATTTTTTCTACTTTCTATATTTTAAAATGTAGTTCATTCACTTAGTGTGCTCATCTTAATTAAGCATACGCTGCAGCTCTAGGGACACGGGAATGAAACAGAACATCATAATATGTACCTACATGCATAATTTTCCCTAAATGCTTATACACTACATGTTGCTATATACTATACCATAAGCATCATTATAATATATTATGTATATATTACCACCTTCCATAGTAATTTTTTTAATGGAATAAAGATGAACATAGGAAAGAATAATAAAAACAAAAATACTAATAAACTCAACTATATACAAGCTTAATGTTACGTATTCATTCGTCCGGGGGGCAAGAGCAAGTTAATTCTTTAAATTTATCTAGCGGAGGGTATGTTTAATTTTGTTTCAGTGATGGCCTGTATCCTACCACAGTTAAACCAGCTAAATCTGTTGACAGCTATATCGTTTTGTTTGCGTCAGGTTCCTGACCTGTATCCTCAAGCATAGGAGCAGTTGAAGCATCAAAAGGAGAAGTGGATGAGACGGCGGCTGTTGCATCTTTCTTAAGTAGCGCAGCAGAGATTGTTTCTTCTGTCACCGTGGGGCGAGTACACCATGCACACAAATCATATGTAAATAAACGAGATGGTCGGATCTTTTTTGTGTCTATAAAATGTAGACTCCAAGAATTAGAACCAGAATTGCAATAATCCAAAGTAGTATATTAGTTTACAAAAATAATCATCTGCATCAGCTTTTAAACTAACAGCTTTCATATGTTCCTCTTTATACGTCTAATAAATATATATATCTATTTTATGTATATCTAATTTGTCTATATCCATATCTAGATAGATGCCAATGAATAAAGCTCAAAAATAATGGATTCTTTTGTTTAATGAAAATCATGTCCAGTAAGGTTTTTTATAGGTATTGTTCAAAACTAAAATTAGTACTTAAAGGTAGAGGAGAAACACTGTTAGTACAATTAAGTACTTCATTAGTTAAATGTGTAGACCGAGACGGTAAATATTAAATTGTCCGTCAGAAGCTTTAATTTAGGGTGCATCTTCCAAATCATGAGAAGTATTGTTGTGGCAGTGAGCAATTTCGTAAAATTGTTTTACTCTGCTAAAATTGCTCTGTGGCTTACACTTTTGATGCGTCGTTGCAATTACTCTATTTTTGAATTGCAGATCCATCCTAGTGTCGTGCACAAAGTCCTTTATCATAAAGATTAGCGCATTTCTGGGCTTTATATAATTAAACCAGCAAGTTCTACTCTCTTATTTAATTATCATTGTAAAAATCTTTTACTACTGTGAAATATTGATTTACCAGTGGCACTATGAAATGTATATATAGCATTATTCTATGTAAATCACTCTAGCAGAAGCAAAATTTAGCCATTTCCAGGGAACACTCCGCACCACATGGTAAAATAAAGTTCAAATAGTCAATTAAAAGATCGTACATTCTTTCCTGTCGCCAAAGTTTCTGGGTAGGTTTCATGACATTACCTCATCAGTACTGAAACTATGAAGTTCGAACTTGAACTGACCTAATTCGAACGAATTACAGACCCCAGTCTTGTAATTCATAATGACGCCATCCTTTTTGAAAAGTCCCATCCTAATACTATTGTTGGTACAAGATTCTCCATTACCAAAGCCTGCATATCAATCTGGTGGCTATCTTTATATATTCTTAAATCTGCCCTACCCTTCGGGATGCTTCTCAAGCCATTAATCCCGGCAACTTGTATCCCCGATACTGGTTTTATCTTAACTGGTAGAATAGCCATATTTACTAAAGTTCTCGAGCTCTCTGTGTCCAATAATGCGTAATACTCCTTCGCATAATACCTTACTAGTATACATGGCAGCTGGTCACCTATGATGCCCATCATTCCTATTTCAGTCTGCTCAATGGACGTTCCCCATTTTTCTAAAATGCCTAACATTTTATTGCTAGTCAGATCGCTTGGTATAATCTTTCTTTGCGTCGTGGGTCTCCTAATGATTCTTACTTCAGTCTATAGTCGTTCAACTTCCCTTTTAATTGACTCTATTTCCCGTGCCCAAAATTTCTTAATTCCTGCTACGCGCCTGACATTCCTTTTGCTTTCTCTTTTTACTAAATTCGGACCTAAATATGGCAATGTCTTAAATAAATCCTTACAATTCAATTTTAATGTATCCCCTGGCCGCGTTAAATTTAATGGGCTAGTTAATTGCATACATAATACTGAGTCTAACTCAGTTAAGTTTTTACTCTTACCCTTAGTCGCGTTTTCCCTTACTGATTCTTCACAGCGTTCCTGTAGTAAATCCCCGTTTACAAACCCGACTGCTACGTTCCCTCAAATTTCAGTAGTATCTTGACGCGCACTTGTGATCTGCTTCTCTGCTCTCATATCAACGTCTATTTCAAAATTTTCATTTTCTTGTAAGCTCCTGTTTTTCCCATCCTGAATATCTGTCACCTGGTCCTCTTCAATTGAGATCCTGTTTTTCTCCATTTGTTTAGCTTCAAGTGTTCCGTTGTTACTTGAGCTGGTGACCTCTAGGGTCTCGCTCTTCCTAGTATCCAAATTTTCTTGTGGGCTCCCGTTTATCCCTTTTACTATTTTTATTAATCCTTCATTGATAAGATTTTGGATATTTGCCATGATCCGATCGTTCCCTCCAGAGCCATACGTTGCTTGAATGTATTCTTCCCCAGTTAACTCTCTTCGGTCCATATCCTCTTCTGATCCAACGTATGGGCACTCACCAACTATTTCCTTATCTTGAGAATCCCGGTCCTGATTTGTGGTAATGGGGCCATCTCCTCCCATGTCCTCTTCGGTTTCCATTTTAATTTCGCTCACTGGGCTATCAGGTACAATTCCACTGCTGGTGTCCCTCTGCTTGTCTTGACTGGATCCCTGGACTTCTTTTTGGCTGCAACTTCCTCCTGTACTTGATATCATAGTTGACATTCCTCTGCTATTGGACTTAAAAATTATTCTTGTAGTGCTCTCTTTTCTTAATAAATTGCGTCTAGACTAGTCTTGTATGCTTGCGACTCTCTATCTATATACTATTTCTAAAATAGTTTTCTAGGCTTGAATCTCTCGTCGCTGTGTGTACCGAATATCTCCAGGCCTACTGCTACTGGTCCGTATCTATGTAGTCTTTAATTTCCTCCAAAATTTATCTAGCTCAACCTCGTTGGCGATATTAATATTCCCTTAAATATAGTAGTTTCTGTACCTAGTATTCGTTTTGGACTTTCCTGAAAGTCTCTAATAATATTTATACTCCAAGCTGTAACTCCTTCACAGTGAGCTAATACACACAACTAGGGCTTCTTTATTAGGCTGAATCTCTGATTCCCAAAATAATAGCCTCCAATTAAGTTCTCTGCCTACCCAAAGTAGACGATTTTAACTAATTATGTATAATAAATCTCCGTCGAAATCCTATTTTGATATACTATAATTCTCCTGTTAGAATCTATTTCAGTTAATTATGTACTTTATAACCTTGGAATTCCTATTTCAAGATACAATATTTCCCTACTGGAATGTTGTAGATGCGAGTTTAATTTAACCTTTCAGCAATTTACTTTTGCAATGTCGCGCAAAGCCTATAGTCAGTCTTTGAGTGCCCCTATACCACTATACTGCTCATGCCCGGCCGTAAAATCGAAGATAAGCGCTTTTGCACCGAGCTACCAGTGCGGTTAATACCCTTTTAAAAAAAAAGCTTCAATGTAAACAAATAATTAAAAGAATATCGACAATTGTCTGTACTATACCTTATAAGTACAGTACCCCGGATCCGTGACGACTATACACACTTGTAACCACCAAACAAGGTATGTAACTTTACTCCCTCAATATATGTAAATCGATACTATCTCACTCTCCGCGCCCTCTCCCCACTCAATAAATTCCGTCTACGATTCTATTTGTTAGTTCAGCAATATTCACTATGCACAAGCGACAAAGGATAGAATAAGGAATTTACGCGTAAGGGTAATTTTAAGGTTTACAATGCGACTACTACTGTATACACACTACAGAAAATTTGCACACACGTCAATATCGCTCCCCGCACTTGACTTTCAAAACGTATAATATTCCCAATATTATGTAACTCTCTAAAGGAGTCTCTCTACTTCTATATAGTTTTAATTTCCAGAATTAATTTCTCTGCTTTTATATATTTTACACTCTGAAGTAGTCTCTCTACTTCTGTATATATTTTAATTCCCTGAATTAATTTCACTGGAGGACCCCTGTCTACTTCTATATACTATACTTTCTGAAGGACCTTTGTCTACTTCTATCGTTTTGAAATCTCTAAAGGACCCCTGTCTACTTCTGTATACCTATCTTTCCACCTAAAGAGCAATCTCTGGCTGGTGCACGTTATTCCACTAGAAAATGAATTCTCAAAGTCCAACGCAATTTCACTTTTCTATGACTGTTTATAGAGAATTAAAATTTTACTTGGGCGGACTTCAATCAAAAATTACCTGCTGGGTGCCTCGTACAGCGGATAAAAACGTCTGAAATAATTCTACCTTTCCTAGAAACTCAGGCACTAGACGTCAAAGGACTTTTCGAAAATCTATCTTCTGGTTCTATATATTTTACCCTGGAAATTAAAATCTATTTCACTGGCTTTCCCGAAGCTCTTTTTACTACTTGACGTTTAAATTTTTTCCCCAAAACTCTTTTTAGTCCCTACTCAGCCCTCAAATAATTTTTCCTGCTCTGTAATTCTGTCTCGTTTCTTTTTCACTCAAAAAAAAATTTCTGTCTCAAAACAAAATTTTTAACGTGCTAATTTATTCGATACTCTAATGCTCTCCCCAATTGGGTGGGATTTTTACAACTTAAACTGCCGGCACACAGTCCTAAAGGTCACCAAGCCACCACGTTATAATCGGTGGATGCTCTTGGTATACAAGTCAAAAGTGCTACGATTTGATGTGTGATAATGAGTGAGAGACCAACGCCGAAGTTAGATAACAAGTAACGAATTCACAATTTATTGGTTCACTGATAGAGTTTACAAAGTACAACTTGTAAGTTTGGAAGTGTGTAGAGAAGTAACTATCGGTTAGTCGCTTTCGCTCAAATTACAACTTTTGTTTTACTTAAAATTACGTTTCGAATTGTAAAACTAGGACCTCGTCCTTCGACACATCCGCTGATGGAAGGTCACAGAATTCATGCCAGCTGAGTCATTCCCAAATATTCGCTGTGCCATGACATTCATCCCAAACTGCACTTTAATCTCATTCATACATTTTGAAGTATCAAAACTAACTACATGCCCGTGCCTCCGCACTATACAACAATAAGTCGCCGGGCTTCTTGATTTTTCCACTAAAAATTTACCTGTTTGTTACATGTTATAGTTTTTAAGTAGTTTCAATCTAAATTTCATGTTCATTGGTACCCTATTAAAATTAATTACGCTTTTTTCGGTGAGTCAATCATGTATTTGTGACTTTACTGTGTATGTGTAATTCAAATCGAACTTTAAATGATTTAATAAAAAAAACCCTAATAAAAAAACTGTATTTTAATAAGTTTAGACCCGGCCACAGTTAAGCATCTGCAGTGGCCACAATTACAGTACTTCGATAAAAAATAAAGAATTTCAGTTTTTCAACTTTTGCTGCTATCTTAAAAAATAAAATTTCAATCTAATGACGTAGATTACTCACTCATATTAGTTGATCATTACTTATGAAAAGTTGCAACTTAAAAGCTACTGTCGTAGATTCAAATTAAATTTGAACCAGGCTACTCTAAATACGCAAAATCGGGAAGTCAGGTGGACCAATTTTGCCAATTTTGTTTGGTGTCACTGATTTCATTTTGGCGCCTTAAATTTGAGTGAAGCTAGTACACACCAATATCTCCCTATGGCTTAACATAAGTTGTCTGTGTTGTGACATGCGCGTTAAATAAAGCGGGTGGCCACAATTAGGGTATGGCCACAATTAGGCACCCTCACCTTACATTTTTTAATCCTAATATCTCATTTATTATTAATAGTATTAAAAAGGTTAGTATAACTTAGCCTGTTTCTTATGATAACCATTTTGAGTAAGTTTTATCATTCCGCAATCAATAAATAAAACGAACAATTTTATGTGGTAGCTTTTGATATTGAGCCCTTATCATCATATTAAAATAATCGTATTAGACGTAACTGTTTCGGACTGATTGTCATCCTGCGATTTGTTGCACATCGAAATGTCTAAGGACGTATTGACGTGGTCGTTAACTTTTTAGGACGTACTGTCATTTACCACTTGTCGTTAGACCAAGTATCGTTTGGTTAAATGTCGTACTACGTACTGTGTGGGACTGTATGTCGCGACCCTCAAATGTCGTACAATCGGAATATTGCAGACCCTCCTCCCTCTCAATACAATGTAAAAGTTAGATCAGCTTATGAGCCTACCCGTGGCATACGAGAACCCCACGAGCTGACCCCCACCAAAGTGACTAAAGCTTGACTCAACAATTCCAACGAGATAACACAATCACCGAGGTAGAGGTTTCTATATAATAAAAACACCGGACATGACGGCAGAAAGTGAATCAGGGTATCATCCTCCTTCCCACAGTGTTGGCACCGTGTCGAGTACAATACTTCCATCCTCCATCCATGACTACCCGTGCTCAGTAGTTAGCCAAACTAACCACCTCAGCTGATCCCTAGGGTGTCGTACCAGTGGCGCATTACCACTGAGCGGTGCCGATATCTAGAGCTTTGCATGTCGACACTTACGCAAACCAGTCTACTTGGACATCCATGAGTCTCTCCAATTCACAGTGAAACTCATTTTATGTTTTATTAAACTTTTAACTGGAACTGGATGCCCACCACTTTCTCAATAATGCGATGGTGTACAAAATATACAGCAGTATTTAAATTTAAATGCTGTACATTATTTAACACTTTAACACTAGCCATCATCTTGAACTCAACATCCACGAAAGCCAAAGTAGCTTATATGTAGCGACTCTGTTTCCATGCCTATTGGTACTATCACCTACTGTTCCCGCACACCACATAGAGCTTTTGCCAATTAGTGCACCTGTGAGTTGCCGCACATGCTCTTTACTAACGGCTTGCCCACCGTATAACAGTATACAAATTTCACATTGTTGAATATTCAACCAAGCTTCGATTCTTCCTTGAATAAACCGGCAATTCAAATAATTTGAATTCAAGGAAGAATCGAAGCTTGGTTGAATATTCAACAATGTGAAATTTGTATACTGTTATACGGTGGGCAGGCCGTTAGTAAAGAGCATGCGCGGCAACTCACAGGTGCACTAATTGGCAAAAGCTCTATGTGGTGTGCGGGCACAGTATGCTTACTTTACAGTTTACAGTGGGAAAAACGGAAGCAAGAAACATTTTCTTAGGATTAGATCTTGAATCTTGATGCTACCAGTAGCAGTAGTAAGTATGAAGCATGGGGTCGTAGTGTAGTTGTATCAGCATTAGCTGCCTAAATTAAAGTACCAAAATCGTGTAGTATATAGTTACATTTTAGAAGAATTGTTCATCATCTTAAATGCTGTCATAGATTTATATTTTATACTAAGCCCTAAATATCGTCAATAAAGAATCAAAATGACCCATTTCCAATTGATGCTAGAATTAAAATGAGTTATGTCAAAAAAATACAGTAAATAGGATACCTACATGCCTACAATACTAATCAAAAGTTTCTAAAATGAGCAAATTTTTCTATTTACATGTTTTTTAAAAGGTTACAATATCCCATTTACTTATTTTTAATAATGTCAAAACGTTCTAATTCAGTGCTTTTTAAAAGTGTAATCTGTAATATTTACATGCTTTTTGAAAATTGCAAAATATTCTATTCACTTTTTTTTTTGAAAAGTGCACAAGGTTCTATTTACACGCGGCCATGAGAACATGATATTTTAATTTTTTCTGTAGACAGTACATTTTATTTAAAATTAAAAATAGATATGGGTCATTTTGGCTTTTGACAGACTACAAACGATATAAAAAATCTGCTGAATTACTTCAACCAGTAATTATAGTATATGGGAATCAGGAGCTAATTTTAGGTATAGTTTTTGAGAGGAACTGTACTCATTAAAATACTTACAACTTATTTATCCTCATGGTGATAAAGATTGCAACATTTTTAAGTATATATCACATGGATTTGCGCCTTTAAAACTTACGTAAACACTTACATGTTTTACTTGGACTTCTATATCCTTGGGATGTAATTAGTTGAATAAGTAATTAATATGGGTAATGAAGCAAGGTGATTTTCGATCCTTTCTGGTCTTTATGGCTCACAGTTTTGAGTCCTGTAACGTAATTCCATATCTCATTATTAAATTTTAACTTCTGACAAGATCACTATGAATATTATTATATCGCCAATTCTAAAACAAGATGATTTTGCGCATTTAGATGATTTCTATGAACCATACCTAGGGGTACATTTTGATCAGGCTAACGATACGATAAAAATTATTATAGTGTAAAGTTAGGGCTATTCTATTTTTTTTTCGATTTTCTAATGATTAAAAAATATATAAACTCAGTACAGCCCGCTATGGAGAAAAATTAAATATATCAGCAGCATAGTTCCAGCTGTATATTTAAATGACAATAAAAGCCATTAATCTGATAATATTTCTTTACTCTCATGAATACAAAAAAGGAAATGGAAATTCGGGTCTTTTTTTGTATTCTTAGATAAATATTTGTGATAATAATTTAAGATGGAGCAAGATTTGCATTTTCTATGTGATAATGATTATTGCCTATTATCGTCAACAAGTTGAAAAAAATGAACTTACCTACGCCTAAGTAAACAGAGCGTATGAAAAAACTATTTAGTGTTTATTGTTGCTGAATAATTGATGATAAATAAAATTATTATTTTACTATTCACTATTATATTTTACAAATAGAGCAGAGGACCGAATTTAATGCTTCCAAAAAGCGATAATGGTTTAGCCATGAAATGGTCTTGGACGTGATGCCGTAAAAAAACAGCTGGAATAAGGGATCGTAACTCAATGACTTCGGCCATTAAATGTGCGTCAGAACTACCTTTATGCTTGAGCCTACAATAGCACAGCTGTGATTCAATTGTTAAGGCAAGTCGGTTCGCATCAAAGACATTAGTTATGTACTATCCTATTTTTGGCTTCAGTAGCACATGTGGATGGAATCAGAAGGAGAAGGATGGTTCCAGTGCATGATTAGATCGTGTAGATGGAGCAAATAATGTAGCATCAAAGCGAAACTCAAACATTTTTTATTCTCTTTATTAACGAGGTTTTTTCAGATAATAAAATATTCAGGATTGCTACAAAAATTACTTATTTTCTGCGAAATACATAGTGCTAATGTATTGAAAAATATCAAACTATGCCATATGTATAATATATGTATTCAAATAAGCAGGCTAATAAAGTATTTGACGCGCATTAAAATTGTAATTTTTTTTACTTCGCAATTCAAATTTTGAGCAGCCAATTGGATAATCATTGTAAAATTATATCTACTTTTAGCTCTTAAAAATAACAACTTTAAAAATGCAAATTCAATGTAAGATAAATGATTGAAACTATGCGCAAAATCATGTGTAGCTAGGAACCGGTGGCCACTGCCGTAAGGGAACTACCCTGTGGTTGTCGCTTGCGGATAAACTGCTCTGGGTCAAAGGCCTTGGGAAAAAGGGCTTAATGTATGAAGGAAACTGCCTCACAGACATTGCCTTGTGCAAAGTGCCTTGTAGCTGTAACAACCGCCTTGCAGCAACAGTGTCAGATTTAAAGTAAAAACTGCCTTTTGGAGTTAACGGCATGGCCTATGGGGAAGCTGTCCAACATCAAATGCCTTATGCCTAGTTCTCAAAGATGCGAATTCGCGTCCGATTCGCACGATGCACCAAACGGTCATGCGAAGTTTCATGCGCTGCTGAGAACGGCTCTGCGTCAAGACCGCGCTAACTGTTGTTGCGATCATGCGCGTCTGCGATAATCGCACCAACGCAAAAGTTGAATTATTTCAATTTTTCAGTGTTGCGTCAATGCGTCGTAGAGTTCTGTAATTAAAATATCTTTCATTTTCCAGCGTTTGTACTTCATTAGATTGTCATTTAAACAGATTAGAACCTAATTATTAATACAGTCCTATTTCACGAATAATTGTTAAGTCAAAAGCAATATATTATACAATTTTTCTGTAAAACTATATACATATGCTTAATTATTTCAAACATTTATGTCTACAGCATGAATTTTATATCAGTGGAATTAAGATTTTAATGCGTAATTTTATTGAATTATGCAATAAGCGCTTTAAATAATTCAGATCCCATTCAAATTAAGTAGGTAAGTAGGTACATAGGTAATTGAAAATAGTAGGATGGGTACTGTGAGAAAGATCAACTTAACGTACTAGCTACATACATTACAACTGCAGTTCCATAATAAAGTGGTTAAAAGTCTAAAGACAAAGTCATGTTGGCGCATGACTAAAATATAAATATTTGGCTACTATAATAATATTTGAATTAAATATATTAATAATAATGTTATGTAGGTAGCTACTTACCGTCACGAAAAAATCACCGCTTGGTTTCTGTTCTATAAATTAATAAATAGCTTATATTGTTTTCCGAAGTCTTTTTAATTTTTACTAGAGTTTCAAAAATAATAGTAAGTAAGTTTTTGACTTCGAAAAACTAAAACGGATCTTTTATACTAGTTTTAGTTTTGTGGTAGGCCGTTTATTAAATTCAGAAACAAGCTCTCCAGCTATATTATATTTGTTTCTCTTAGGATGGTGTCTTACTATTTAGAACGTATTACTTAGAAATATAACAAGTTTGATGGAAAGTTGTTTAACTTTAATCGTAATAAATAAATTATAAATTAGTAAAAGTGTCTCACGTTGCCCAGATTCGAAATAAAGAATGTGCTAACTACCTACAAATGCCTTAGATATGACAGCTGAATCTGCAGTCACTAGCAGCAGATAATTTTATATGAATCCATAAGCTCAAATCATTTTATTGAAATAATTAAAGCAGTACTTATTACTAAATTACAATTAATACCAAAATTCGTAATTACGTGTCTTACGACAAACCTGAGAACCACAATGCGAATTCGCATCTGCCACGATCGCGCCAATTTTGAATTCGCACGTCGGCATCGCACGACGCATGACGCATGCGATCCAAGTTCGCATCTTTGAGAAACTCGCATTATGCCAACCGCCTAGAGCTAACTGCCTTGTATTACCTGCCTGCTAGGCCACTGCCGTACGTGAAGTACCCTGGGGCAACGACCTGGTATCAAATGTCGTGGGAAAACTCCACCGGGGTAACGGCGTTATTGCAAACAACATGTATCATCTTCCTATATGTACCTGTCTCGTGGCAGTTGCCTAAGGGCTACTGCGTTGTGGCAACCATCTGGCAGACACTGCTTGGTGTTACACCGACTGCATTTTGGCCACTGCCTTGTAGACAGCTGTCTTGTGGTAACAGCCTTGGGAAACTTTCTTGCTATGACTGCGTTGTTGGCAGATGCTTTGCGGTAGCTGCATTCGATACACTGCATTGTGGCAACGGTCCAGTGGGAATATTCCAGTAGAAACAGCATTTTGGGCCTTCCGTTAAATGCGTTGCGGTAGCTTTATCGTAGCAACTGGCTTGACAATCCTGCCCTTGGGCAATTGCTGATTCACAACTAGCGTACAATGTAAATTTCAATAGCATTGTGGCCGGCATACAGTTTTTACTTTGAAGTTCCTACTAAGAGGTCGCCACTAGGCAGTTTACCCTGAGCAGTTTCTATTAGGCAGTTGCCAGCATGCAGTTGTCGCAAGCAGTTGCAACGAGGCAGTTTCCACCTGATTGCCTTCATCACTGAGATGCACAGTGGTGTTCAGGTATAGGAAATTTTTGCGTTGGGTTTGAATGTGCTGCTGCACTTGCTTCAGACGAGAATTTATATACATACGTAAATTTCTCACCAGGGAACCGTCACAAATACTAGTATTGTTATGTTACTCAAAAGACACAAAATCAAAATACAATATGCAGTTTTTGATGCTGATCATTTCTATGTATGTGTAAAGGATATGTGACCTTCACTTTGGGATTTCTTGTAGATCAAAGGTCATGATATTTATTTTGCCACACATTCACAAAAATTATGTACAACATACAGTTTTTGATGATGATCATTTCTTTTTTTAACGTAATTTGGCCTTTGCTTTAGGATTTTTTGAAGGTCAAAGGTCAAGATATTTATTTTAGCACACAATTACAAAATTACGCACAGTTCAGTTTTAAATGCAGATTATTTTTGTTAATACATTACCGTAATGTGAAATTTACTTTAGAAGTGTTTAAAGGTCAAAGGTCACAATAATATATATATGTATCGACACACAATTACAAAAATTTGGCACAGTGTGCAGTTTTAGATGCTGATTGATTATTACCGTTTATACACTAATGTAATGTGACCTTCATTTAAGAATTTTTTAAAAGTCAAAGGTCACTATGATGAGTCATGTACACAATTTAAATTCCAAGAACCAAATGTTTTTGAAACCCATCCGATTTTGATCTAGCTTAATTTGTTTGATGCGCAACGCATGCCTCTACAACATCATTCGTGGGAATCGTCAAATTACAAAAATTAATCATCTTAAACTATAAAAAAGGTATACCGTGTACAAAACCATTTTTAAAATTTTGAAGTTAAATTTTGTAATTTAACAATTCCCGCAAATGTTGTTGTAGTGGCATGCGTTACGCATCGAAGAAAAAAGGTAGATCAAAATCGGCTGAGTTTAAAAAAAAATTAGGTCTTTTTTTTTAATTTTAAAAATATGTTTTTAAACTTTAAAGTTAAAATTTTTAAATGTGTTGTTGTAGATACGTGTGCTGCGCATCAGCTACAACAAACTAGATCCAAATCAGTTGAGTTTTGTGAAAGTAAGCAATTTTTCAAAATCTTGAAAATAGTTTTCTTTAAAATTCCCGAAAATTATAATGTAAAGACAAGTGTTTTGCATCCATTAAAATAATTTAAATAAAAATCAGTTTATAATCCTTTGATTAAGGGACAAATCCCCGAAAATACTAACGATTAGTAGTGGCCGAGGATCGAAGCCGGGTCTGAGACTGTAAATTTCGTTACAGTCTGCAGTCCTAACCGCTCACCCAAGCACGCCTGCTTTTATTTATTTATTATTATTAATCAGTTTCAATCAGGTATAAATCTTTGTAAAATCGTGGTTGTTTCAGATCGATCGGTCCTGGCACTTGACGTGTTAAAAGAGGGTGATTATGTCACTTGATGTACTAAAAGAGGGTGGTTCTGGACCTTGACGTGTTAAAACAGGGTGGTTCTGGACCTTGACGTGTTAAAACAGGGTGGTTCTGGACCTTGATGTGTTAAAACAGGGTGGTTCTGGACCTTGACGTGTTAAAACAGGGTGGTTCTGGACCTTGACGTGGTAAAAGACGGTGGTTTAGTCACCAAGAATTTTTTAGGTACTAAGCTCTGACGTGGTCATAAAACCATCCAACAACCATGGTGGTTGAGGGTGGTTGTGCTTCCCATGGATATAAAAACGACACAATTACCATGGTGGTTCCGGGTGGTTGAGGGTGGTTTATACAGGAAGCCCCCTCGTTTGCCTGTTAACTAGTATACTCGGGAGTTTTTCCTCAAAACAAAAACCGGCATATGTTACTTTAAGTATTACCTTCAAAATATATACATTTTATGCAATTTCGTCATCCAACTGTTTTTGCCTCTGTCCCTTCCTGAATCTACTCTGAAAGTCTGAAGACAACTTAGGGGTTATCCCTTGTGAGTTATGACAACTAAGTTCAAAAATTAGGTTAGGTATATTTTCTGCACCGCTCCGCAAGTATTGTTTTTAAACTGTAGCTTAGACTCAGGGCTATATTTTAGCGCAAACTGCATATGCCATCTTCAGCAAATCTTGTAAGTAATAAATGCAAAATTCATAATGAGCCACTTACATACTGGCATTATGTTCAGCAAATCTACTTTTTTTATAAGCTCTCCTCACAACAAAATACGTGGAGACAATTCGGCGTGATCACCTCTGACTCCTTTCTCGTGAGTAACATCTAGTTTTATATAATTAAATGAATAGTAAATGCATTTATTGATTACTGTGAATTTTACTACTAAATGCTAAATATATACTTCTGCTCCAAGTGATAACTGGATTGAAACAAAATTAAATAAAAGCAAAGTGTTGCAATTCGGAAATAATTTTTAAAATTCAGCTCAATTTTATTTATATCAAGATGAGAGACATATTAATCTAGCTTACAATCAACAATGGCTTGCAGCCGATTTATCTCTTTCTGCATGTTAATAATGCAGATTTTATATTTTTGCTCCATTGATTTTGCTGACTTCAAGTAGCAGGTTAGACTTTCACTAAGCCTCACAATATCGTCCGAAACTCCAACTAGAGACGGCGATATCAAAGATTCTTTAATTAAGTCCATGTCCACAACACCTGTGTCCTCTTGCAGCGAATTTACAGCTTGAGGGTCACAATCAAGCTGCATCTCTCTGCAGTCAAAAAACTCTTCTTTCTCGCACAAAGTACTTGTTTGGTTATACTCAAACGGTGAATTCCAGAGAGAAGTTACCCAGTCAAGAATTTTCTTTACTGCAACTTATCAAAATTAAATGTATTTTTAGTAAGCAACACATAAATAAATCAACAAAAGCTGGTCTAAGAACTAACTACCTTAAAGTTGGCAAATAATTAGAAACGTTGTTAAAACTTGTCTAACTAAAGTTAATAAAGTGAATCACTTATATAAATGCCTATTTAGATCTTAAATTGTGTCTGCAAGCTACATGTTTCTTCTTAATTTAACAGAATTTATGTTCATTGGTACTATGATTTTAAAAATTTGAAAGTCGGAAAGTTTTTAGCGAATACGTTAAATTAAAAGAGCTTTTACATTTTAAAACTAATTTTAATTTTTTTTTGTAACCCCATACTGCCTTGAATTGTAACATTGTAAGCTAATTTTTGAAAAATTAAAGTTTTTTGATTGTCGTACTGTCATCAAAAAAGTAACTTGTGTTATTTAAAATTCGATAGTTTCATAGTTCAATTCAAAAGTTTAATAGTTGTGATGTACAATAACCCTTTTGATTTTCAAATTTAGAGCCTGTTTCTGTAAGACCTTGATTTCACTAGAAAAGTTAACCATTGTTAGCCTTGAGAAACACGCTTTCAGAGTTAACCATTGTTAAATCTGAAAGCGAGTTTCTTAAGACTAACAATGGTTAACTTTTCTAGTAAAATCAAGGTGTAAGTCCTCTACGACTTTCTTACCTGTTGGTTTTCCTATTTTCTGGTATTTAAGAAGACAGTTTAAAGCCACTGCCTCGTTTTTCGGTCTCCTCCGAATTGGTGCCATCAGTCAACTATAATCAATATCAAAATATTCACATAAAAATGCAAGCAAGTCAAAATTCTGCTTTTTATTTGGTGCGCCAGCTAACGCTAATAAATCTGAAGATGTTAATGTAGATATATAGTTATTTTTCTACTCTTAATACATGCCAACAAATACTGGATTGGCAGCTAACATTTAAGCATTCACATATCAGATGCCAGATAAATATTATTACAAAAGGTATTTTAAAATCTGCTTGCAAGGTATTGATGAAAACAAAATTCACTTTTGATTTACTTTTCATTTCCACTAATATATTAGAATTATTAAACTATTGGTATTAATAGCAACCCTAACATTAACTTTATTAATCTAATTTTCAGGGTTCAACGATTTTTTTAACTTACGTTACAAGTCACCCTGTTAATCCGGAATTTACTAGGTACCTATTTAACACACTCTTTAGCTGTTTTCAGTTCATTCAGTCGCTAGTTTTAATTGTAAAAGTTTAGTCTGGTCTGTTTCTAAATTTTCTTTGATGTGCACAATTTTCACAATGACTGAATGCCGTTCTATCTTTTCTCACATGTGAACATGTACTACAGTATAAAATATTGTAAAATAGGTTTTTCAACTCAGAATGCTGGGCCAAAGTGAAAATGTATTTCCCTCCATTTCTATTCAGAAGCGACAGCATTCTAAGAAAAAGCCACATGGAATTCAAAGGAAGAGCTTACAAATTATATCATCACATTTGGCAAACGTTCAGGCCTATCCACCCCTCATCACCAATTTAAGGAAAACGTAAATCATCACTCTTCAGACCCACTTACCTACCCGAGCGATGATGTCATTTGTGAACGCTCCGAAAGTATAAAAATGAAACATTAAATAGTTACGTCGTGCGCTTAACAGATGGGGAATGTCCCATCGATTTGTAAGTCGCTATATTATACAGATTTGAATGCCTAAAGAGCAGGTATTTTAAATATCCGGTACTTTTTGTACATTAATTTTTGCATACACTCAAAATATAAAAACTAGCACACTTTCTATCTCAAACCTGCTGGAATTTTCTAAATTGAAAATGCTAAGAAGCCGTCCATAAAGTATGTCCTGGAGAAATTCCCATCATTAGAACTGTATGTAATTAGCGTAATCGTTGCGTTCATGGTTATTCTTAACCTAAAATACCATCAATATCAGTGTAGACATATTTTACTTTTCACGATGTCATGTTGTGACGACCTATCATCAAGAGCAGCGCCGCATTTCCTTTACTAGAGTAGTTCTAGCTTAAGGGAAAGTTAGTTTAACAAATAATGCTAAACACTTTTGTGTTTTTCGTAAAAGCATGAGCATACCCATTATTAAATTCTAACAACTGAATTGAGGGGCTTCGCCCATTGTTTGTAGATGCTGAGCTTTAGCTGCATCTATTGTAATATGTAGTCATGTCCGTCTGTGTGTCTGTCTGTCTGTCCGTCCGTCTGTTCTTTAGGCTCTACAGGTCACAGTTTTTAAGTGATGCTTCTCAAACCAATTTTAAATGGTCACAAAAGCGAGGGAAAAGTGTCTTATTGTTTTTGGAGTAGATCGGACTCACCAGTTGTTCACAATTAATGGTTGAATAGACCCATGTCAAAACGCATTTAAAATCATACAAAGAAAAACCAGTTTTTAGCATTAGCGTTTATAGGTATTTACAGGGGACCGAGACAGCTGGGGAAGCTTCGTTTCTTCAAATCAGCCCGCCACTAAAGTATAAAAACAAGTGAATCTTGCTGCATTGTTACCGCAGCTTTAACAATCCAGTTTAAGTAAGGGGGGGGGGGGTGAACAGGTGATAGGGATTTTATTGCGGTCTTCTAAATCCGAAACAGGAAACGGGGGACTGAAATACTTTACCTGGGGATTGTCTCGTATCTCAGGACCGGCCCGGCGTGATAGTTCATATGCACGGCTATGAGGAGGGATTTATGAAGCATATATGGCGAGCACTACACTTTGCGAATATGGACCTATGGGTGGGAGGGGGGCTAATGCGTTTTCCTAAAGTCTAAATGTGAACCGTACCGCTCAATACAATGATGAACGCGTTTTTCTTCAAAAAATAGAGAAATATACTTTAAAATATAGATCGAAGCGATATCTATCCATTTGTTGCGGTATTAAGTAGATTTGATGCATAAAAAGAAACAAAAAATAAAAAAACAAACTTGAAACAAGCCGCCATCGGTAGGATTTGAGCCCCCGTCACCTCTTATCCCAGAGTCACGTGTTTTTCAAGGATAATTAACTAAATGCTTAACTATGTAACCCTAATTAAAGTTTGAGCCCTTATAACTTTTAACGCCAACAAAAGTAAGGGTAAATTCTGTAAACGGGTTAATCCGGGCTGGTTGTCAGGTTAAGCGGTCCCTGTTTATAATTTTTCCATGAGTTGTAGTTGAAAACCTCTGTGAGGAATTTCAATACAGTTTACGGTTTATAAACTCATGAGTGGTGTGTGTGTGTGTGAGTGGGTATGCAGTAGATGCTCTATACAACTTTAAAAACCTCTAGGAGGAATTTTACTGTGTATTTTGGTGTGTAATACTACTGTAAAAACCTCTGGGAGGAATTTTACAGAGTATTTTAATTTCTTATGAGAGAAAGAAATAATAGGTCTGGACAGCTCAAGTGGTAATTTGATTGTGTGCTCTCTTTATTTTAGAAATATAAATTAGACGGATTGTTTAAGATTGAGAGAGGAAATGATGTTCTACTTTAACAAGCAGAGTAGTCTCATTTTCATTCTCGTTGACAATAATAAAGAGTGTGGTGTTGGTAGTTGGAGTAATTATAAATATCGGTATACTTATGTATTTGTTAATAAGTGCATGAATAATTACTCAGTATTGGTTTCTGGTGTGTTTTATGAGTAGCTAAGGGTCTGCTATTTTAGCAATAACAAGCTCATAAAAATAGAAAGGCGGGGTGTTCAGGTCAAATGTTCTAAACGTATGTGCTTAAGCACGTACGTTCGGTGAGAACGGCTGATGCATGGATAATTCTCAGAAGGAGAATTATCACTGCATTATTGTATTTCTGTCTATAGTGGAGCGTCGATGCAGAGAATGTCCGCATTAGAGTCAATGTCTGTTGGGTCCAGACGGGCGGTCCACTTAGGGTCACGTTCATAAGACGGGTCTGGTCTGATGGATATCGGAGAGAACGAGGGGGATGGTTCTTCAGCATCATGGGTAATAGTGATCGTGAGGTCGGCTAGGGATGGTTCCTCAACGAGTCTAGGTTGGTGAACGGATTCGACTGCTTCATGTACGGCCGCACGGAAACAGCGTTGCATGGTTTGAGTGTCGAGTTGAACGGTGACTGTAGTCATTGCTTGATGACATGTAGTAGGTAGCACTTTGGGAACCTTTTGGAAAATCCATCTTCGGTGAAGCATTTCTCTAGGTAGTGCTACTAGTATGCGAGATATAAAGTGATCCCTGAAGGGTTCGTAGGAGTACTTGCCATTAGAGGAGTCAAAAAAATAAGAACGATGTTTCCTGGCATCTTCATATCCCATAAGATAACCTTGTTTGCTATCGCCAGTCATTTTTCCATTCTGCATTATTTTCACAAAGGCAGGTGAGCCCCATATCTGTAAGTGGCATATACGGGGTGCGGTTTTTAGGACGCATTTATAGAAGGTGATGATGTCTGTTAGGTTAACTATACGGTTATGGATATAGATTGCTGTTTGAAAGGCATCTTCCCAGAATTGATTGGTAATGTTGGAGTGAATCAGCATGGCCATGGTAGAGTCCTTAAGTTGATAAGTGACACGGTCCATGAGTTTTGTGTATATTGGGGGTTGAATGGTCAGATGATTATCAGTACACCATTGAGTCAGGGAGTCATCATCGAGGGGTAATTAAAAATGACATTCTATGGCTGTAGGGTTGTGACCTTTGGAGATGAGCCATTGACAAGCTTTGGTGACTCCATTATTAATCTGATTCATATTTCCCAGGGAAATAAATTCGACTTGCACATATTCGGAGGAAGCATCCATTATTAGTATTGCAGCTTGATTGCCATGTGTAGAGGTGTTTAAGGCTTGAACCATATGAAGAATGAGAACAGCTACGACAGTTAACAGTTGATCCGGGCCATTATATGGTGTGTTCATGTCTAATGGTGGTTCTGGACGTCCTGTGCGGCGACAGATGTCACAGATAGATTCTTTCTCAAGAGTGATGCGTGTCTCGTTCACATCGACAGCTTGAGAGAGAAACGTCAGTTTAAGTCTTCGTTGGGAGACGTGTCCCAGACGTTCATGCCAGCGATGTAGGACTGGAAACTGAAGTCCGATGCTAGTCATGTCATCTTTGAGTTTGAGAAGGGGGCGAAAAAGCATTACTAGTTGGCCAGGGTCATCAGGGGTTTGTTTCATTGTTTGGCCGACGAGTGCCTTCTCTATAACTTTAGTCAAGGTGGGTCTTTCTTTAGTGTGTTTGTCTTTAGGGGAGACTTGAATTGTTTTACGAGTAAAATAAATGTTCTCGTTACCACCTACGTATGTACGGGGTTCTTGAAAAGTCATACAGGAAACTGAAAACAGATTAGAGGCCATGGGTATGTACGAAACACCATGGATGGCTAGTGGTTTCCATTCATTGCCATTGTATGCAGAGACTAATACTGTGCCGTATCCTGGAGACCGAACCTATGTACCATTTGCCATTTTGACGCCGGTTTCTTCTTTAAAGTTATAAAAACTAAAAAACCAGTTTGGATTTCCGCATATATGAACTCCTGCACTAGTGTCGCAAGGCCAAATTAAATGGTCCTGAAGGGATAAGTAGCCTTCGGCGGGTATTACGTAGGGTGTGGGTGTGGTTTGTATTGGTTCCCAATGGTCGTTTTTTACATTTTTCATCGTGGAGATAATTTTCTGGATATTACCCTTCTGGTCGGGTATGATTCTGAAAGCTTCCTTATTTAACTTAGCGCGGCGGTAAAAATTATCCATCGCAGAACGAAATGCTTCATCAGGTACATTATGACAATTAATTATTGGTGGGGGTTTTCTAACCCTATTTTGTGTGACTTCTTGACCATTGGAGAGGTCATTATTAATTTTCATTTTAGTGGAGTATCCTTTTCGGTCTGGGCGGACCATGTAAGCGTGTCTCAGGATCCACTTGGGGTTCCGCTTTGCATTGCCGGGAGAGGGGAGTGGTTTCTTAGAGGGTTGTGTACTCTTCATTATAGTTTCATTGATTAGATTGGCAGGAAAACAGGGGAATTTTTAGTGCATATGTGATCAAGGTCAAACTTGTACGGGGCAATCCGTGAGCTGTCTTGTGTTGAGGACGAAGACGGGACCTGATAGCATAGCGTTTGTGGGTTGAAAGTCAGTCCAAATATAGCGGTTGAGTGGTCGCCATTGGCTTAAGTAGTGTCCTGATTTTAATACAGGGTTGGTATGTGATTTATTAGTTTATCTTATGAGTCCTACTTCTCCACGTACATGAGTCCATTGTGGAGTGATCGTCATGATTGTGAGGACAGGGGCACCATGTCGCTCCGTGCTATGCGTCGGGTATCTCGGACAGCCATGACAGCAAGTGAGTCTGATTGTGGAATGTATTGTTTAATGTAAGCGTGGGGATGATGGCTCTAAAGAACTTTGGTCGACACCGGTAGTTGAGGGGGCATCAAATGCCGATTGAAATGACCATTTTGGGTGAGGTCATAATAGGTCTTGATCGCTCTGTTTTGATTGGGGTCAAAGTGAAGGGGTGAATGCCTTCCCCGTTGAGGTCGATCAGACTGTGTTCTTGGAGGTAAGGGAGGTGGCGATCTTTTGTTGGATCTAGGGTTTGCCTTCCCTGTTTGTAGGTAGCGCTCCTGAACGGGTATGCTGGGACTTTAGTATGGTGTGTCCCTGAAATGTATTTTGGGTTTCCGTGCTTAGGTTTCCAGTTGCGAAGATTGTAAGTGTTTTCTTCGTTTAGTGTTGTCCGTCCATTTCTTAATAGATCCCACTAAAGATATGTCCAGTGGGTCTAATGACTGACAAGCTTGTATGTCTTTGATTAGGGCATTGAGGGTCTGCAAGACATTCTGTACGTCAGGAACCGAGTAGTTGTCGGTGGTTGTCCTGCCGATTATTGAAGGTAGCGGAGTCCCAGGAGGGGTGTGTCCCTCCTCTTCTTGTCCTTTTGGAGAGTCTGAAAGGTTGTCGTTTACTGAAGAAATATGGTCTGTGAAATCTAGGTCATCATCGGACTCTTAAATTGTGTTGGGTGAGTTATGGAGTTCTTTCCGTTTTGTGCCTCTGGACTGAGTAGTAGACTCGTCATTCTCGCTTAGAGAGTCCAGAGAAGCGCCAGGTAACACTTTAAAACCTTGAGCAATAGCATCTCGGTCATCAGGATTTCCGTGAGGAGTCGTGTCCAGAGCTTTAAAAGGTAGGACAAGGTGGTCAGGTATACATAGTCCTAATTCACATTTGTGCATGTTAGGTAGCAGAATAGGATCCTGTTTTATATGTCTAAGTAGGTAGCAGCAAGTTGCTTTATTATATATGAGGTGAGGTGCCTCTGTGTGTGTGTGTGGTCTTTGGGGGGTGCCACTGGGTTTCGGGCTTGGTCGTACCATGAATGCATGGGAACGGTACTGCCATGCATTACGAGCAATGAGTTCCGAGTCGTGGGGTAGTGGATTTCTACCTTGGTCCACTGGAACATGTTCCTTGTCTGTTGGGTAGTAGTGTACATGTTCTATCTCATTTTCTTCAGGATCCAAGAAGGCGGCAAATAAGGCTGCTAGGGCCTGTCCTGTCTCTCGTTGAGCTGGGTTGTTTGATCCGGGTTGAGTGGTGCCGGATGAAGTGTTATATTGGCGGCGAGATTGTGCACGTCCTCGGCCGCGATTTCTTGCTCTTGTCCTAGAACCGTGTCCTCTTATGAAAGATGGCTGGGCGAAGGGTCTGGGTATGGGGATTTGAGTGGCTTTGGCGAAGCCACGTGTCTTATTGTTGCAGTTGGCTTCACTGTGTCCTAGGTTAAGACACCAGCCGCATCTATCCGTGTTTATTGGGGGGTCTGTGTCATTTTGAGTTGAGCCTCTGCCCATTGTTTTGGCTTTTTCTCGGTGTGCCTTTTGAGCTTGTTTTCTGAGGTCATCATCATGGCGACTGCGTCTTTGAGATTGAGCGGATAGTGCTGTTACTGTGGGTTTGAGATAACTACCCTCTTCTGGTTCCATCGTAGCATCTGTGGAGCTTAATAGCGATTGGAACTTGTCCTCCGTTTGAGCAGTGTCGTCCAGGGCATACCATGTAACGAGAAAGTGTTTGTACTTGTAGGAGTCCGTTAGGGTTTTGAGAGCTAGTGCTGTAGTGAGTCCTAAGAGTACCTCTGCGCCGGCTTGTAGACACTCTTTACGTATGCGAAGTAATTCGGTCAAATAGCTGGAGCCGTTGGTTTGCATTTTTTGATTCACCAATTTTAGAATGAGCTCTGTCTGTTTGGTGGAAGGGGTCTTGGAATATTGTGTGTGTAAGAATTTCATCATCTCTGCTGCCGTAGGATAGCATTGTAGTTTTTGAGCTATTGTTTGGCTCACTGCGAGAAGAATAACTTCAATGGCCATAATATTGTTATAATACCGTTTCGTTTGAGCTTTAAGCTGAGCTGCATAATCCGTATGTCCTTCGACTTTGGTAATGGAAGGGCGTTTGAGTGTGTCATCAAAGTATGGCTGCAGTTCATTGAGTTTAGCTTGTTGGTCAAATCGACATTTCCAGTAGTCATAGTTCTGGAATCCATTGAGACGGGAGAAGGTCAGGTGTGGAAGTCGGGCGATCGGATTTCAGATTAATGAGAGGGCTGCTGCATGGTCCTGTTGAGAACCCATAGTGGGTGGGTCGGGTGTGGACGCTCTAGTACGTTTTAATTTTGCCTTTTCTTGGTGGGAAATATAGAGATTGAGGGATTTGAGTTTGGAATTCCAAGCTTTGGTGTTTCGGTCTTGTTCAATGTAAATATTCAAAATAAATGTATCGTAATATTTACAGGTCTTGGAATATTCTTTTGCGTAGTAGAGTCGGGCAGCTTCAATTACGTCCTTTGGGCTTGTGGAATGCCAGTCACGATCGTATGAACCCTGAGAATTTTGTTCTTTACTGCGGGTGTAATATGGTAGTATTCATTTTCATATCGTTAGAAGTTATGACTCAGTTCTTTAGACAAGTCTTTATCTGTATTAGGATAACTGTTTCTATTTAGAACGTGATTGATTTGTTTTGCTTGTGAATTCACTATCTTAATAACAATAATTTATGTGCAATTGAAATGTAATCTAAAATTACCTTGTGTATGTATTTTCTAGTACTCCTGCTACTGTATTGTTTTTAGGCTGTATTTGACGTTGACCAATTTATCTTCCACAAAGCTAATAAACTAATAGTCTGAAACTTGTAGTAACTAATAAGGACCCTGAAATTGTTTAAGGCACAGTGTTAATTTTTACTATTATATTAGTAAATACGACAACATAAAATTAGTATATTTATTAAAATAACAAAAAGCCTTGCTAAAACACTGAAACCTAGCCAGAATAACTACACTCGACTTGAGTTAATTACCTTTAAAATTATTATCGCTAATAAAAATGTGAATTTAATTTTATTTAAAAGCTTATCATTATTATTGTTAGGTAAAACAACTAACAGGAGTTCTTAGGTTGCAGGAAATATTGTTAACGTATTAAACTGTAAATTGAAATTTGATAGATTAAATTAACGCATAGAAGTCTTAATGAGAGATGACAAAGGCTAGTTCATGTTTATTTTGTGAATTTTTAATAAAAGTTAATACAAGTGTGGCCAATTCTGTATTAAATATTTGTTGATGCGATCAATACTACCTATTGTAAACTTAAATTGTGTTATGAGTCAAAATTTTGATGAATGTTGTGAATGATGTCAAAATGATTTTTAATGTAACTTTGCTCTTAAAATCAAAAATAATCTGAAAACAATAAAATAAATGTAACAATCGAGATTTTGCTGTGAGGCGTTTTATTGCGAGAGCTATGAAAATGTATAGGTGAAAAGCTCTACAAGAAGTGGAATGCACAGGCGACGGCTCTAGGCGCGTTGATATAATTACTTACAACTAACAGATACAAAAAGGTTTGATTCTGGATCCCACCGTGGGAATAGAGCAGAATGACAGGGAACAAGCTGAGGCAGTAAACAGAGAAAAAACAAGATATTTATGATCTTTTTGCGTTCCGTACTTTCAACAGAAACTTAGACTGGATGAGTTAAGGTGATAGGACTTTACGTCAGCGCTCGTGGTACAATTACTGAATTTTTTCTGGACTTCATAAAATCCTAAGCTTTAACGTCCTTTCTTATTAAAGATATTGCAACAAAAGTGCTGAAAAAATCAATACAAATTTGCTAACATTATTCATTTTCTACAGTTTCCAATACATAATTAACCTTGCGTGGATGCCTTAATGCAAGTTCGTTATCAGTAGAGTGGAGGTGACTATTGTCCAATGTAAGCGTATGATTAAAAGAAAATCAATAAAGGTATTAAGGTAGGCCTATTCGTTCCTTATTGGACGATCGAGCACGCAAACCGCGAACATCTAAATTCTGAGTAGTCCCGAAGTATTTCATAAATTTTATTTTACTTTTTAAATTTTTAACAGTTAAATAACAGTTTTTGTCTACTTTTAACTCGCAATCAAATACTAAAGTACGTTTACCAATGTAATTCAATCGAAAATTTGTGAATTTTATTTAACTAGTTACTTTTTGAACGGTCTGAAAATCCTGCCACGCCGCAAGCCGAAACAACTAAAGAAACCCATAGGAGTACATACATAGAAATTAAGGACGAAAAGTTATAAACTCAAAAAAGCAAGAATCAACTTTAAAACATAAAGCGTACTTCCTTCTTATTTATACGCAGGCCGAAGCCTCCGAAGGCTCACAAATTCCAGGTTAAAACACAAAAAGGTGTTAAGATACTAGCAACACGTATATTTTGGTGGGACTGAGAAAAACATCAAGAATACAAGATCATTAGAATAAAACAAATTATGCCGAACAAACAAAATCCGAGTACCGACCGGAAAGGAGCAGCTAGCCGCCTACTTCTCTCAGCAATTCTCTTAGCAATCTTAGCTACTATCGCAACTTAGCCAACAAATAACATCACAAATCACAGCTAACATAATAGGTCTGATTGAAGACTTTAGGAAAGAAATTACCTTAAGACTAGTTTTTTTGGAAACCAAAATGGAATACAAATTGAAATCACTAGATGCTAGGATAAAAAAAGCTTTCTCAAGACACAAAATTGAAGTCAATATTATTAAAGCAAAATTAAGTGACTTAGAAAAACGACTTTAAAGTTTTGAGTCGAAAGTGAATGAACCTAAAAAAACCGAACAGAAGTAAAGAAATTTTATAGACAGGTCTACCTGTTAGTAACTTTCTAGTCGAGGATGCTAAATCAGTAATTATAGACACTCTTAAACTTAATTGTACACATATTGTGAAAGCAAAACGAATCTGAAACAAAACTGAAGGCAAACCTTTGCTTCTTTTTGTCCAGCTAGCTTACAAGGATAAAGTGGGTTTGGTGCTACAAAAGAAGCCTCGATTAAAAAAGTCTTTACCGCAAGTCTACATCTAACAGTGCCGAAGTAAAAAAGAACAAGAAGTCGACATGCACCTAACAAAACAATACTGGATAAAGAAACAGGACCCTTAAATAAGAATTGTTTAATATGTTTAAAGTTGCTTTTTTGAAGCTGATGGCATCAGATACACTACTGACGAAATAACCTTGACCGAGATGCATCTTTGAAATGATCTCATAACCTAAACCATTAGACTACTAAACCACTCGTACCTCAACAGACTCGCTAAGAGAGGATGTGAGGTTGAGCTGGTCTGGGTCTCTTCTCACTTGGGGTGATATAGAGGCTGATAGGCTGGCAAAGGCTTTGCATGATAGTAGCTGTGCCTGGCAGTTTGGTCTAAGGCCGATTCTACCAGTTTTAATCTTCATTGTCCTCTGCGCTATTGCGGGGTGGACAAAAAGTGAGCACTCAAGACATTGTACTAGTTTAAGTAAGTGTAGACAGGCAGAGCTCTGGATATCGGCACCGTTTTACAGCAATGCGTGAATAGTACGGTTCCCAAGGGATCAGCTAAGATGGTTAGTTGGGTTAGTTGCTGGGCATGGGGAAGTTATGGATGGAGAATAGAAGTTTTAGAATCGCCACGGTGACTGCACTGCGGGAAGGAGGATGATACTTCGATTCACTTCCTGACGTCATTTCCAGCCTTCGTTTTAGTGAAAAAACTAAACCTGGGTGGCTATGTTTTCTCTTTGAATTCTTGAGTCAAGCTTCTGTGGGTCAGCTAGTGGCGTTTTCGTATGCCACAGGTAGGTTTATACGCTGATCTGGTTTTAGCGTTTATAGGAGAGTCTGCAATAGGCCATTTTAAAATAGGCCTCGGCAGCGTCAGTCTCGTAAGAGACTAGACCCCTGATAATTAATAATATTAATAATTCTCACTCGTCATCATGCCTTGAGCACCACCGACTAGTACTTCGCCATCAAGCTGACTTAATTAACTTGCCTACGTCCGCTCCTTTGTGCTCACCATGGACATATTTTTCGTTTGCACTTTATATCTCTTGTAACCCTATGTTAACTCCTAGTTACCTGGCTTAGTACAATGGTCCCTTTAATTTTAATTTACCGTGTACATGAGTGTAGGGACCAGATGTTAGCGTAAAAGGGAAAGACGCGAGCGCGTCACTTGGATAGCAGCGTCCTGGAGACAATACATAAGTACTTACCTTATGCTGCTGGCCTACCAGTTTAATGCTGCAGCTAGATCGAATCCGCGACGGATACTGCTAGGCGTCCTATAAATCTTTAGTGGCACACAGTACTGGATTCTAATTGAGTTTTTCCTCTAGCGGATGGTCTTTTACCTTAATTCTCATGAATTGCGATGCAAGTAATAACTTTAGGTCTTCACAAAGTTTAATACGTTTTAAACTTAGTTTTCGTAACTGGCTGTATTTATTTGAAGTCAAGGTAATACAAAATTTTACTAACGTAAATATTACGTAAAGTTTTCGTTAAGAGAACCGAACGTAGGGGCAAATTATACTATAACCCACTAACGGGCTTCAACAGTCAAGTTTAGACTAAGGGACGGGCAACCCTATAACTTCTAGGACGAGGGTATGTCTACTTGGTAGTATTAGTTAAGTCTTCTTGATTATACTTGCCAGTGAATTCTCTAACTTACTTAAGTGAATTCAGGATTTTTCTCACTAGTCCCTTCTGGCCAAAGGCTAGAGACTCTTCTCAGAGAGAAAAAGACCGCCAAACTTATAAGTCTCTTGGCTAGACAACCAGACCCACTGCGTAATTAGATAGCTGTCTATTTAAAGACTATGCGTCTGACTAACTTACCGATTTATCGACCATGGATGAACCAGACTAGAGCTTGTGGTGAAAACTGTTGGCACTGCACATACAAAAGTACCTTTCAGCTTGACTGTCAGGAAGATACTGACTAAACATGGTGGGTTTCCTCCTTTTATACCTGTCTGGAGACGTATGTACTTGTAATGGCTAAGATTAGAAACGTTCAGGGAACAATTCCACCCAGCCACCTGTTTTGGCTCAGGTTACATAAGTCAGCGACTGCATTTTATTTTTAACTTAATTTTATGTATTCCTGTCAAGCGGGATAAATTATGGCTTTTCTATGCTATGTCCTGACATTAGGTACATGCATGCAGGTGTTTTCACCTAAAAACAGATAATGCAGCTGCAAAACGTTTTTTAGGGACATCTGCTCGCCATATGGCATTTTCCAGAAAGCATGTGGCCCTTCAAAGGGTGCTGCTTACAGATGTTTAGAGCATCTGGCCACCATCTGCCACTTCAAAAGAGGCCGCCATGACTCATACATTGATGACTTATGCATCCATGAATCATGCATGCATGACACACTTCCTTGGAATGTTTGCATAATACGGGTATAAGGGTGAGTAAGAACTATGCTACACTACTTGGCTGCTCCTGGTCCTTTGACTCCCATCATCTCTAGTGTGCTCTGTGATCGTGTGAGTGTGTGCTGTTGTACAGTTTGAATGTGTGGTTTTGGACGGTCTCCTTTCCATATATTCACCGTTTCACATCTGTGAGCTATTTAAGCCCTACATGCTCTGTCAATTTCGTCTCCTGGTTAAGGAGCTGGGCTTGCGTTCACATACAATCCTTACAGATACCTGTAGTTAAATCTATCAAAAGATTCGAAGTTTAACACCTACACCTATCCCTTTGTATGTATAAAAGGCCGTATTGCCATAGTCAGTCTCAAAAAATTAACAATACATATGTTTAACAACTCTAAAGTACGCCGCTAGGGTTGAAATATAGAGAACAGTTTTTTATTTATTTTATAACGTGTTAATATATTTGAATAAAAGAAAATACGCAATACATTGATAAAATAACGCACTATAAAATAGTTTAAAAATCCTTTAGTCAACCTTGATATTGATTACAGTTATAACTTATGCATCTTTCCTTATATTCAATTAATGCTACATAAAACAAATATTGAACGCCAACTACAAAAAATATGAAACACCTTTTTATCTGCTTAGTATATTCCACTACTACATTACATAAATGTTCATTCATTCATATGTAGCACTTATCAGATTCTCCAGGTATATACCTATAACCCAGTGCATTTACTGTACCTGCATGTGAATGTACATTACATAAATGTTACTGTATATCAAGCTTTCTAATTTATTTTCTTTGCCTTAACTGTCTTGCAACAGCACATGCTCTTAAAAACGTTTGCAAGCAACAAAATTATTATGTATAGGGCTTTTTTGTCGTTTTTTTTTAACAAACAAATGTTGGTCTTACAGAGGAAAAGTAAAAAATGTAATTGTTACTTAAATTCGAAAACTCAATTCTATTTTGAAACATAATCAAATGTAGCGTTTAAATAAATACCTTTCTTCTTCCCCATAACTTTTACATTTTAGCGCTAGAATATGGCGTATAACTTAAGTTCAGCAGCAAAGTAAACTGACCTGATTCCAGTTTTCTTACTTTTCTAATAGAAATACTTATATTAACTAGACTAAGTAAGTATTTATGAAAACCATAAACTTTTAATTTTCATTCCCGTCCCTGCCTCTAAATTTATTGTTATTCATATTCTATAGACAACCACCTTTTTCTTTTCACTCTAAAATCTGAACGTCATTTATTATTGAACATCTAGCTTGAGGAATCGTCCGAGTCCAACCCACATGAATATTTATAAATTGATGGAATAATTAATTCTGGTGATGGTGATGGTGATGGTGACGGTGATGACAGAAATATCGTGTGCAATTGAAGCGGCTCAATATCACAGTCCGAGTTTTCACAATCCTGTGAAATGATTTTTTCTGAACTTTGTTCAGTAAATTGGGTTGCCTTCCTAACCTTGAATGCTTTTACTGGCCGAGACTTACTTTTTGTTTCAGTTTTCTTATTTATTTTCCCATTTTGTGAGGTTTTTCGTTTTTGAACTGAAGGTTTTAGATTGAGTGTCAACTTAATTTTTGCAGAAGGTGGGTGCTGAAGATCCTCTGCTAGCTGATTTAGTATCAAGTTTGCTTGCTGAGGTTGACAAATATTTTCAGAGCCTTGATGATGAGACGTCAACAATATTTTTGCAGGTTCAATTGAGGATGGATTACATTTTTCCAACTTAAAAGGCTCGATTACTTGGCTTGATTTCTTGGGCAATATTTGTTTTAAATAAGGAATGATGTATTGTATTTTCTTTTGTGATTCTTGGCGTTTTTTTTTCGGAAACCTTTGAATTTTACAAGTTAATATTTTAAAAATTAATTTCATACTCGAAACACGTACATACAATATATGGGTACACGATAGAGGCTGTCGGGAATTTTCCTCCCTGACACTTTCATCCTGGACCCTGTGTGTCCGGGGAAATTTTCCCTCTGGACATTTTCCCCAGCGGACATTTTCCTCCGCGGACATTTTCCCCTAAGCAGTAAGATGCTGAGATGCATATTGTTATACTATAAAGTGATGATTCATTACTTACTTTCAACTACAGTAATTGGCGATCACTTTAAAATCAGTTTACTCACAAATCAAATCCAATCCAAAAATTTATAAGCGATATCGATAAGTGAAAAATAAATATAAATTCAAAAATATGTAGTTGCTCGCAAACTCTACAATGTGGGAAATAAGTACTACACTGATTCTTCCATTTGCCTAAAAATTATGTAAATGTGTATGCTGACATGGTACAAAATGCCGTGCTACAAGATAGGGGTTGATATGACAGTGAAAAATTATTTAAGTCATTGGTAAGCTACCAGTAGCTTTAACATAAAAAACTTCCACGAGTATTATAAAATAATTCAATAGGTAACAATTAATGAGTGAATCTCACACTGAAGTGAAAATTCTAAAAACTAAACCTCAAGTGGTCTTGTCTATACTATTAGTTATATTTAGGGACTGGGGGGAAAATGTCTGGGGTTACTGCATGGAAGAAAATGTCTGGGTGGATAATTTCCGGGAATATGATGTCGGGGGGGGGGTAACTTTGGGGCGAAAAATGTCCGCGGGGAAGTGCCTAGGGGGAATATGTCCGTATCAATATGATAGTATCAAATTTAGCGTCTAAAACTGTAATCGAAATATTTAAATTTCCACAATTAAAACATGTTTTTGCCTATTTTATAAAATGTGTTTACCATTTGTACATGAATAAATGGTAAACATATTTTCACTTAAATTTTTTCCACCCGTTATTTTTCTACCTATAGCCATGACTTATGTAGAAATAAAAATCAAATATAATTATACGGTACTTATGTATTAATTGTGGTAAGGTATTAACAAATTACTAGATGTACAAAGTTAGTGCGATTAACTGTAATGCTGATAGCAGCTAAATTTTGTGAAGTGAAATATATTGAAGAAAGGCAGACAATAGTGCAGTCAAAAATATGAATTTCTATTCTTACAAGCATATTCTGAATACCCCATGCCACATGCTGCTGTAATAAAGTAAGAAAGACTATACATACATATTACATGCAAGTCTGTATTGAAAATTTAAAATAATTCCAGATTTTAACGCAATACAAATCTTGTGTGCATATCTTTGCACTATGTGTAGTTTCTTTCTTGTAGATGGGTAGTGTTGGGTAGGATAAGTCCTAGGTTTGGTCTTGGGTAGGATAAGTCAGGGTAGTAAAAGCACGGGCATTAAAATTCCGAGTGAGAATCACCCGGGTTATAAAATCCCAGGTAAAAATAATCCTACAACGTCTACAAGTTTACAAATATTTGGCATAAATGAATTTAAAAATATCTACCTCGGTTTACAGGTTGCAGCTACTGTTATAATTTGAGGCGTTTTCTCAATAGATTTACAGGATATTTCAACTTCCGGAGCAAGCGGGGCATTTTCACGGACACCTTGAACAAAATTTTCAGTTGACATATTGGTGTTGTTCTAAAATACTCTCGATCCCCAATCAAGTGTAATACGTGCAGCAACTTGGCTAAAAATACAAAATAGGCATGATTAGGTATTAAAACAAAATAAATTATAATACAGTATAAAAATGTTTGCGATAAGTGCAAAACTCTAGAAAGGTAACACTAACCGTTCGGTAACAGTAGCAAGATCACGAAATGCACCAAGGCCGTGAAAAAATGTTTGAAAATTAACTATATGTTGAAAGTAAAATCAAGAAAATCATTCAGTCCAAAGTCTAACAAGCCCAACGGATGATGGTTAAAGTTGGAATGTTGTAAAATGCCAGCCCTGTGGACATAAAAGGCAGGCATAGCTGGGCATACCTCATTAATGACAAATACGGCATTCGTAATCACTCTCATTCTCGTTGCGGCGACTGTGTGTGCAGTATCGAATTGTTCGCACTGCCATGCCATTATGTAAACACGTGTAATAGAATCAGCAGCCCCGCTGTTAAGCTTTTATATGTAAAAAAAAATAATTTTTCATCTCTTAACTTTCTAATGTCACTCCTTATAACAGGGAAAATCAAAATATATTAAAAATATTTACTAATAATAATTATTTAACATAAAAGTTTAAAAAATTGTCTAATTTATTTGTCCGTATAAACTATGTTTCTAAAAATGAAAAAAAGGAATATTTCTGAATTTTTTAAACCAAAAACATTTTAGGTAACTTTTTGGAGATCACAAATTGTTATTAAAAATCAGATAAAAATTGTAGGAGATGCAACTTTACAAAATATCACAAACTCGATTTTTCAATATTTGGCGGGAAAATGTGGGCAAATCTCTCACCTGCGAGAAAAATGATAAGGTACACTTTAACAAGTTGCACTAAACGTGCCTTAAGGGCATTAACTTGAGATAATAGTCGATGCACATGTTTTGACATTTCCTTGTAAGGTATGAAAAGCATAAATTTCAAAATTAAATAAAAACTTAGTATGCTCCACCGCGGAAAGTTTTCAAAACTTTACTAGCTTACAAGGGAATGGCGGGATATGATACACCCAGATGCTAAATAAAACTATTTTAAAAAGTCAGTATACTTTTTAATAGTGCCAATTCAAAGCAACTCGGGTTAACTTTGCGTAGTTTGGGGACAGCGACCCGCCAAAGAGAGAAAGACAACTTTATTAAAATAAACTTGACACTGTACTTCAATAAGGATAGCCAATGAGACTCAGTATACGTAACAATTTTTTGTGGAATATAAATTATGCTTTTTATCGTTATTTTAGTATGTAATAATTTAATGTGAATCAGAAAACGCACTCAAATACAAATGATGTACACATATTTGCGTAGATTTCTTAAGAACAAAAACCACAATATTTTTAATTAATGTTGACCGCAGACATTGGCTTTTCATAAAATTCAGAAAAAATTTGGAGATTGTTGCACGCTCTCCGATGTAAAGACCTATCACTTTGATTTCATTAAGACCCAATTTCTGTTCGAAGTAGGGAATGCAAGAATCATAAATTACTTTAAAAAATTCAAATTTTGAAACTCTGAAAATTTTAAACTTTGGCGCCTCAAAACTTCTACAATTATTATCTAATTTTGATACAATTTGAGTTTTCTTAATTCTTCGAATGTTTTTAAAATATTGTTTCACGATTTTGTTAAGTTCAAAAAATTTTGTTTTTTTAATCTGAAAAATGTATACTTTTAAGGCCTAATTTTTATACTCGATTTTAAAAAAAAATAAATTTTCTAATATTAAAATTACTCTTTAGAGAACAGCCTAAGAATTAGAAAAACTCAAATTATATCAAAACTGGATAAAAAGAAGTTATTGGCCGCAAAAATTCAAAAAGTTTTTTAAACTTTTGCGGGCCACAGTAACCAAACAACGCCAAATACACTCAAGTTTCTTTAGATAGGTGCTATTTAAATGTAGTCTTATTTTTTGAAATGAAATCCGTCGTTAGTTTTACCAAAAAACGCTTACTGCTTTGTTGTTATTTTAGTAAATTTACAAGTAGGCTGCCAAATTTTTCCACAATCAGTAAGTCTATTATATTCATAAATTACATTCAAAATCGTTTTCCAAGCTTGGTTATGTGAATGACACAGGAACATACAAACATACTCTACTTGAACAAACCAAATCAATTAAAACCATGTGCAATTTGTAACATTTATGTGTGACATTTGCTGTATAGTAGATCCATTGCAAACTTTGTTGTTGGGTCACAGTCTCACAGTCGTGCTTAAAAATTCAAAAATAGCGATTTTATCAAATTTTATCGCGTTCTGGATCCTACAGCTTTCATTCGATTTTTATATACGAAAACAACAAATGATTATCTTAGACGTTACGTTAGTTTCGAAAAATTTAAACAAAAATAAACCTATAAAAAATGCTATACTTTTTAGGCACAATTTAGGTCACTCGGAAAAATTGTACCTTTATAAAGTGCCTTAACTATAATTTTGCGTTAATAACTAGAGTGACTACAATCAAAATTAAGCGGCTATACAAGCAGAGATGATACATACACATTTCATACTAGTTTCTATTGATTTGGTGTGTTTAAGGAGTGTTCTTCAAGAATTCACGCACAGTATGTACGCTGCATTTTGGTTACGTCAGGAAAAAAGCTGGGCGTGAGTTACCGCCCTGGGCGTGAGCTTCCGAAGTAATCACTGTTTAAGTAGGGTCTCATGTAATTAAAAAACACATTTTAGCTAAATGCTAAATATGTTATATCATCCCTGGCCATGGAAAACAATTTGCCAAGCAATAAATAATTCCAAAATTTTTGATATTTTTAAAATTGCGCGAGTTATTGTTACCGAAAACCAAAGTTTTGCGCTCCAAAAAATAATACGATTGAGATTAATTATGTAAGTAGCATTTGTTTAATGTAAATTCGCTTTATTCAGTTGTTTTAAGTAGAATAGGTTTTCTTGTAAGCTAATTTAGGTACAATTCCTAAAAATAGCCGTAAGCCAAGTCAAGTTAAGTCAAGTCGGTCATCTAGTTGGGTCTAACTTGAAGTGAATATAATCTGCATATATATTCGTGTTTGGGGATCCATAGCTAGGCATCTACATACACACTCCGCTTGTATAAGTAGAGGCCAATTATTGCGCACTTCAACTCCACTTAACCTTAAACTTTGGTATATGTGCAATATTGTCTGCACTCCACTCTGCGAGTGGATATCATTTTCTAAAATTACATACAGAAATTCATCATTGGTGTGGCAAGTTTAAAAATCAATGTACTCTGAGTACAGTAAAGGTGCACACGGCTCCGCTTCTTTGAGTGCAATCTAAATTTCTTGCACCCACACTCTGCTGTATGAGTGCGCCCAGCTATGTTTGGATCTAGCTTAAAATTTAAACCATGTGATTAAGATTCGCGGTACATATTCTTGGCGGTAAGACTTAAGATTTTAAATCAGGAACCACATCACCGTCCATTTTCACCTTCACCACTCGCACTCGTCCAGCGTTTGTTTTTTAGATGCTGAGCATCTATTAGGAATGGCTCTGTCCGTCTGTCTGTCTGTCGATATTGTTTTTTGTCGTGCTCCACAGGTCACAGTTTTCAACCTAAATTGTTTAAATAAATTTTGAATGATAGTTAATAAGATGGAATAGAACCCTATTGTTTTTGGAATCAAACGGATTCACCAATTTTTCACAATTAACGATTTAATGGACCAAATTTTGAGAAATAAAAAGAAAGCCTGGAAAAACCAATGTCTAGCGACTTTACATGCATTTCAATACTTGCCGCTGAAGTTAAGTAGGTAGGTACATGCTCCACACGTTCCATATACCTGACATTCAGTGGATATTCGTACGATAGAAAACTTCCGATTAACATAGGATTTTACTAGTAGGCATGCAGGGATCGCCCATAAATTACGTCAAACAAACTTTACAATTTTAGGGACCCCCACAGTTATAAGTTCAAAAATTAGCTTAAAATATATCCTTAGCATAGAATTTATCTAGAATGCATGCAGGGATCGCCCATCAATTACGTCATACAAATTTTACCATATTAGGGATCCCCACTGTCAAAAGTTCAAAAATTAGGTTTCCTTAACATAGGATTTTACTAGTGTGCATGCAGGAATCGTCAATAAATGCGTCATACAAATTTTATGATTTTAGGGACCCCTACTGTCATTAGTTCAAAAATTAGGGTGACAGAAATCCTCAGAATAGGATATTACTAGTATGCCTGACTGTATTTTTCAAGCGTACTTACAGTGATCGTCCATAAATTATTTCATGCAAATTTTACTATTTTCAGGACCCCCACTGTCATTAGTTCAGAAATTAGGTTGACATATATTTTCAACATAGTATTTTACTAGTATGCCTGCAGGGATCGTCCATCGATCACGTCATTCAATTTTTACCATTTTAGAGATTCCTATGCCATTAGTTCCAAAATTAGGTAAACACATATCCTTAACATAGTATTTTTAAGCGTACGTTCGAGGATTGTCTATGAATTTCGTCATGCAAATTTTAGTATTTTAGGCTCATCATAGGATTTTAATTATGGCAATCTATTATCGCCCAACTAATTATATCAATTGATCCTAACGATGGCATCATTTGTGAGCGATCCAATAAAGTTGTATGTGCTGCTTTCAGCTCTTGCAGTGCAGATTGCTTATTATTAAATTAACGAATAGGAATTTAAAATGTTAAATTATTTCATTAGTCGTCAATTCAAACTGACAAACGTTACTGCTTATGATGCCATTAAGCAAGGGCTTTAGCCTTTTTTTTACTTTTTATATATTTGCTTTATTTTATTCGAGCTAATTTTAATGTCATGAGGTCTTGTAAAATTCATATGCGAATTGTATTTGTACTGACACTTTTCGTATCAGCACCACTCGTACTCAACCACGTTGTACCTGTGATACTTTGACCAGGCCCACAAGAATCAGTAAAACTTGTACCAGCACCATCGTGACGGCGCTAATTTTAAACACCTAGATCTTACCATAATGGCTTTTACTGTTCCCAATCGATACAGAGCAACTTCTACCTAGGTAACATTACCTTTTACATGCACCTTTACTAATAGCGATCCAACCTGTAGCGGCACCATTCGTAGCTTGCCGACTCTTGTCATCATCAATCGTACCTAGCCCAATCTAGCTAGTCGAACCAAAAATACTCAAAATGGCTGCACATGCACATGTACCTGACCAACTGTCACCAGCAAAGGTCGTATTTTCGTACCTAACTCGTTGGCACCGGCGCCTAATGCTAGGTTTAGGTTTGCCTTTCGACAAAAAACATGCTTTCTAGTAGTAAAGTCCTAGGCATTTCATATTCTCCTCTATCGCTTCCCACATATTCTGTAGTAGTCAGTACAATACTATTATTAAATTAAAGAAAATAATTTTAAAATTATTATTTTAAAATATAAAGTTTGCTACAATCTTTCAGTGACTCATCATTGATATCCATCAGTAACACCCCCCCCCTCCTTGGTCCATTGAAGCAACAATAGAGATGAGATTGATTACATATACTTTACATTATTATGGTTGGGTGTTCACCAGTAGTCGGCATAGTTTCACTATAGGTCGTTGGAACAACTTGCTATTAGCTGTCATCACCGTGACGACTCGAACGAAGGCCGTCTTCTCCCTTGTAAACTTGAGTGACTCGAGCCATATCTCATCAAAGGAGACGCAAGTAATCCTGTTTGGTAATGACCAGAACCTCTTCTCGTAAGCTATCCTTTTGCTGTGGCCATGCTTTTGGACGGGCCTGTAGACTGGACAGATATTCCTTGCTCCATCGGTTCCATAAGTGTTGGGATAGCTGCTCGACTCGTTGCCACTAGTTAAGACGCAATGGGTTGAGATTGGACAGGTTGACTTCTGGCCAGGCTGCTAACGGACGTCCAATGAGAAAGTGAGCTGGCGTCAGAGGTTCAGGGTTTTGTGGATCCGTCGAGGCAGGCACTAGTGGTCTGGAGTTAAGGATGGCCTCCACCCGTTTGAGTACCGTATAGAATTGTTCGTAGGTGAGGCTGGCGTCCTTCATGATTCGGTTCAGGTAGTACTTCATCTTTTTGACGGCTGCTTCCTACAGACCTTTCATGTGTGGTGCACTCAAAGGAATGAATTTCCACTCAATTCCGTCGCTTGCAAGTTTTCTTGAAATTTCTGTTGATGTATAAGTTACCTGCAGCCACTGATACCACTTTTATAGTGTGTTAGCCGCTCCTTCGAAGTTGGTCCCGTTGTCGCTGAAAATTTAGGAAGGATTTTTCCGTTGACTGGTGAACCGAAAAAAGCTTTTATGAATCCTTCAGTGGTCAAATCTGATATTATTTCGAGATAGACTGCTTTAGTGGAGAGACACACAATGATACAAGCGTAGGACTTGTATCTTGCCTGCCCTCGGAGCTTTTGCACACGGAGCTTAAACGGACCAGCATAGTCTAGTTCCGTGACCGTGATCGGAGTAGAGGCGGTAACACGTTGGGGAGAAAGATCCCTCATCAGTTGCTGTTGAGTAATAGCTTTGGCTTTGGCACACACGATGCTTTGTCTGGTAACTTTTCGTACTGCTCCTTGCCTAGCAGAAATTCAAAAGTTCTGCTGGAGATACGCCCTGACTTTTTGTGTTCCCGCGTGGAGGAGGCAATGCTGCTTTTGTTGAATTAAGAACTTTGTGAGGTGACTGTCCTTAGGAAGGAGGATGGGTTGGCGCTAGTTAAGTGAAGCTGAGGATTTTCGAATTCGACTATTGACCCGAATAAATTTGTCCTCGTCTAAGAATGGGTAGAGAGAAGCCAGTTTGCTAGTTGATGATACGTTGCCCGTTTTGTTCAGCTAGGCCATGTCGACAGAGGAAGCTACACTCTAGACTTGCTTGATCCACACTAGGAGAGCTCCTCGGAGCTCTTGCACTGTAGGAGTGGTGGTCACTTTTGACTTAGAGAGTCTTCTTTGTAGGTTTGCTGTGACCTTCACCAATTTCGAAAGAAAAGAGAATGACTCCAGAAGCTTGGTAGTGGGGCACTTAGAAATAACCGCATGTGGTAAGTCATCTTGCGTCCCTTTTCTGGTGTTTAAGTTGGTTGCTTGTTTTGTTTTGTCGGAACATCCTGACTATGTCTGCCACCAAGGCGACCTTGTGCATTGTGCATACGAAAGCGGAGAAGATGATCCAGGAGGTCGTCTTGTACCCAAGGTCCAATCCGGGGCGTTTTGTTGAGAGAGATGCCTGTACTCATTTTCGCGGAAGCTTCAAACACCACTCGGAGCTTCGTAAAAGTGCTAGTGGCGTTGATAACGGCGTGATGTGGCATGTAGTAAGTTCCTGGTCCGTCCTTTAGTTGCTGCTGAGAGAGGACCATTTGCATGTGTCCCGAGGTGAGCATGTTGCTGAGGTCGAGGTAGTACTGCTCCTGCTTGTGAGGATTTCTACGGAGTCTTGCCGCTGCTTGTAACCATCTGCGGGTGGCGAAGTTTCGTGACTGTCCCAATGGTTCCTTGGTTTTCTTGATGGGGAGGCGGACGACAAATCTTCTATCTGCCTTTCTTGAGTGTGTAGTTAGAAAGTGCTTCTCACTCTCCTTTTCTTCGTGGGACTGTACCTTGTTGCTAAGTTCCTCCAGCTGCCGGAACTTCTGGAGGTCTTGGACGAGGTTGGATACATTGGCATGGTGTGGATAGACTTGAGCGTTGCTGGCTCGGACCTTTTCCATGAGCGTCCATCCAGATATGGTGTGAAAAGCAGTGGGGGTCCCTAGTGGACCCTTAACCTTCTTTTCTAGCATAATGTCTGAGTAGCAGTCCGCTTTCAGGAGCTAGTTGACTGAAGCAAGTCGGGTAAAGTCCTTATCGGCTAGTTGCAGGCCCACAAGGTGAAAGAATGTCTAAGGATTATTCTGACACGTTGGTAAACGGCCAGTAATAGTTTTTACAATAACATCTGCAACTGGGACTACCACTGGGTTCGTCTTGCTTCAGGAGGAGACATTGAAATGGGCAACACTGGAGGACACTCTGGTAGGAGCTGACTGGAGCCCGTATACTTCAGTCCTTACGGACCCCCTCGGAAGCTGGAGTCTTTAGGTGCAGTGCTCCGTTATGCAGCTGATTTGACTCCCACCGTCTAGTAGTGCTCGTAATTGGTGAATAGTGCCATGGGAATTTCGAATCTGTACCATGGCCGTTGCTAGGAGTATAGTAAAGGTACTAGACGTCGGAGGCGTGAGGTTTGAAGCGTTAAGACTCGCTGCTTTTGTTGCCGGAGCTGCTGCCGCCGAAGCTGGCGAGGTCGGTTTGTTCCTGCTTTTTTTTATAAAAAAGTTTGTGATGGCGACAAGAACATTTTTGCCAAGTGTGGTTTGAGTTGCACTCTTTGACCGAGTGGCTCCGTCCCAGGCAATTAAAGCATAGTCTTTTCTCTTAGACAAATTGCTTCCCAACCCCCACTGTCGTCTTGAGAAAGACCTAACACTGTCCAAGACCCTAAGTGTCTTGACACGCTTTGCACTTTGACGCTGAGAAGCAGGAGGCAGAGTTCACACTGTGGTTGGAGTAAGCCTTCTTGTTTCCTGCTGGTTGACTAGAAGACGCATTCTTTTGTTGAGTGGGTCCGCCGTCTATGTCTGCGTCTATCCGGTCGTTCAGAAACTTAAACATGTCGGTAATAACCAGGATTGCTTGGGGGTTAGGTCGATTCTACGCGCGGCGGCTCTTGTCGTCAATCTTTTTCCCCAACAGAGTTGTCGTGACTGCATTCCACTGGTCGACTGGCTGTTGCAGCTCTTGAAGCTGCTGCAAAATCTCTGCTGTAGAGTCCAGCAGCTTGCGGAGGTCTCTCTGCTGGCTGGAGGAAGCGCTGGGAAGATTAAAGAGACGAGACATTAGATAGACTACTATCTTACGGCGGTTTTGATACCGGTCTTCTAGTAACGTCCAGGCAAGAGTATAGTTTGCATCCGTGACAGGAATGGACAAAATTAGCTGAAGTTCTTTACCTTTGAGTGAGTCCTTGAAGTATTAGAGTCTTGCTACGTTGGAGAGTAGGGTGTTTGCATGGATAGCCGACTTAAAGAGGTCGGCGAACGACATCCACTCTTGTAGGTCGCCGGCGAATGAAGGAACTGAGAGGTCAGGCAGTTTGCTGAACTGGGGCCCTGGGAGGGTTGTAGTCCCTCCGGGCGGTGGAGGTGAAGTACGCTGATTGTGACTCTGGATGATGTCCAGTAGCTTTTCCATTAGGTTAGTCCACGACACTTGAATAGTTTCCATGTCAAAGGCGACTCCATCGTTGTCACGAGTATCGTAGGCCGCATCAAACATGCGGTTGCAGAGGTCCTTGAATCGTTTGTACCATGCGTCTAACTCAGTCTTTAGGATGCTTGCTGTTCCTGAAGAAACTGGAGTGGACAAGAGACCTTGAATGACTAGTTGGTCATTATGAAACTTGTTTTCCAAAAGGGCAAGTTCCTTTTGAAGTGTGGCAACAGCTATTGTCATGTTGAGTATACTGAACTTGCTGCACGGGTAACGACGAACTTTAAGTACACTGACTGTAGAAATTTGAGTTTCTCCACTATCTTGCTGGTGTTACTACGCTGTTGAGAAAAAAATGTAGCTTTCGGACTGATTATGGGTCACTGTCTAGAGTTTTACTGTCGGATTCTTCTCAGGAGTCCCTGCAAGGGCGCCAAAATGTAAGGTGACAGCTAATGAATTAAGGATGAGTTGGGACAGAGTGAATGCCCAGCCTTAGCGTCTTTGTGATTGCGATGCTTGGTGTATGTGAGTGATGATGAACTAGACTTGAGGGGTGATGCAAGAAATAAAGGAGCTGAGGGTTACACGTTAATGATTACAATTTATTCGGAGCTCTATTTACACGCACACAACTTTGATGTTTTTCGTTTGGATCGAGGAGTGAGGCAGATTTGGGAATGAAAGAATGTGGCTTGGGTAGCAAGGAATCTGATTAAAAGTTTAGAGACATGCTTATCAGAATTGTGATAAGATGTTGCTAATGCTAAGGGATAGGGAAGGTGATTTTAGCGGAGCTCAAAATTCACATCATTACATATACATACATGAATGAATATTGAATAATATTTTACTTAATGCTAACTTCTCTGAAACTTCTGTTTCACACAGAACAATGCTTTTTTTTCGCTTATCATTTTTTAAAAGAAATAATTTGGCATTAATTAAACGGGAGAACATGTCATTTGCATTTAATAAGCATTACGCTAGTTGCTAATGAAAACTCCAAAAGTTATATCTACAATGTAGTAAAACCAATGTTTTTTCGCGTAGTCCTACGATAATTTTGAAAAAACTAAATGTTTGCTTTGAATGAGTTACCACATATTGTACATATATACGTAAAGCGGGTACGAGTGATCAAGGTACCTACGTATAACACGATTACGAGTTGTACGGAAACGACTTGCGTCAGTTTTAAAGGTAAAGGCTATTTGTGCAAGCACTAACGGTCCCGGTAGGTACGAGCATATTTGGCAAGACTGGTGCCGCTGCTAGAGGTGCCGGCCGGAGTAGTTTCGGTAGGAGTAGTAACGGTACGATTAGCATGGTACATGTGCAGGAAGAACTGGCATTAAAACAAGAGACTGGTTGCATCCAATTACTACTCATGAAAGTTCCCAGCCAATTTGTATTTTCCAGGCAGGCATAGGTACATCAATGTCGTGTAGGGGCAACGGGTCAAACACAAATGGCACTTTCCAAATTGAGAGTAGGTCAGTTGGAGTAAACAAAAAATTCTACAAACAACCTTGCCATTTGCCAATCGCTTAGGAGGGGATGAAGAGCGAAGGGTGGCTTAAAAATTTTGATTTAGGACGATGCCATTCAAGTCCGGCCTCTAACCTTCTCCTGTCCTTTATTTTGGTTGTTTTACTATTATTTCACAAATAGAATTTACACAAAAATTTACATTACTAGCATAGGTAGCTACCTATCTATGAACGTTCTCCAGGATGGTCCGTAGATGACGTCCCTTAAATTACCACACTTTTTATTAAAAAATACATATATGAGTGAACATACACACTGTATTGCTCATATTAGGTTTCAACTGGTACCACTATTAGTTTAGTATCATTGTAATTTTAGTTTAAATTATAGAACAGATAATCATAAGCAACATAAATGCAATATGAGCATGAGGATTGATGATGCATGTATATTGTGTAATGATATGTATTTGAAATTTGAATAGCATACTTGCGTATTATTTATTTTATTTAGTTCACATTCGTTTGTATACAACAAACTGCATGATGAGCAGACTAGTCTCACAATCCAATTTAACTAGTTATTCTTAAATCATACATATTCTTCTATTTTTTAATTCAAGAGTAAATAATTATTCTACCAATCTTGTGATATATATTGTGTAATTCTAATCAGGGAACATTTCAATTCAATTTTAAAGTAGATCAGCTATTTAAAATGACCAGGGCCAGCTATGTGACCATTGTGTAATTCCATAACAAATCATTTATTACTTAAATTATTAATTGTTACGAGAAGCTGAAATCGTAAGAGAATTGACCGATTAAAGAGTGGTTGATATAAATTGCTGCTTATAAAAGGACGTGTTTGTACCTTTACTCTGAAGCCTAATTTACCGCCAGGGACGCCCAGTGATATTTTTAGAGCTTTCAATCATACAGCCATATTAGTCTTTATTTAAATGTCTTACATTGCCCGTATTGCCTTTTAAATTCATTACCATTTTTGTTTACTCATATTCACAATATATTCTTTCCAATCCAATCATAATCTCTTCGTTTACCTTTTAAAGCCACAGAGTGAATTTTGCCTAGCAACCCGTATCAGCACATACACAGGTTTCACAAGGTGTACCTGTTTAATGTTACTACCTTTATAATTTTACTACTGTAGTAGCTCAAAATAAAATTATTAACATTAAAAGCGTCTTTATCATGTCAAGTTTTTAATACCAAATAGTCCAATCAATGAATTCTATCTATGGCATTATTTATTGTAGGAACAATAGCCTGCATTATACACGCAACACGCAACTAGGATATTACTATTACATTATTTTTCTTATATTATTTTTTGCCATTACAGCGACACGCAGTTTATTAAAGCACGAATTTCTAGCTTCGCAATGGGCAATGGGTAAGTGACACGTAATGTTTAGGCAAAAACAACCACGTTCTCCTAAACTAGCCTATTATTAGGAAGTAAAATCAATGTATTTAATTCTAAAAGGGTACAACTATATTTCAAGTCAGATCAAAGGACCTTTGTTACTCGGTTATCAATAAATCGTAATTTACATGGCGCGAGAACATTTCTTTTATGGATCTTTGTCCAGAGCCAGGGATATGTTTTCTTAACCCATTTTGACAAGTAGTCAGCATCGCTTGATTTTCGTATTTTACAGATCCCCGGGATTCTGCAGCAACTTTGTTTATCTTTTCCATTGAATTTGTGCTATTTGCTGAAGTTGAAGGTACAGGATTTCCAGAATTGTGCTCAGAAGTGGGGCATCCAAGCAAAGTTTTTCCTTGCAATTGTAATTCAGTTTTATTTTTTTGGAGTTTACGTTGTTGATTTGAATATTTGCTATGGATTGGGTCGACTTTAGCAAATCTATCATCATTAAAGTTGTCTTTTAATTTAAAGGAGCCCGAACCCTCGATAATATCCTTTTTGATAAAAGCGAGGGTAGACTGAGGACTGGAGGAAAGTTTAGTAGGAATATCACGCAAACTCTAAGAAAAAAATAAAGTCACAAGTTTAAAATTGAAACATCCAAAATCCAAACTGTACAAAGATACTAACAAGCAAACCACTTACTATGATGTCTCGGGATCTGGAAAAGCATAGCCAGAAACGTTTCCTTGGGCCTCAGTAAGAACTAATTGTGTGGTAACTCAAGTGCATTTTGCGCGGTGCTTCAGCAGCAGCCCGCCAAAGTTCAAAAAAATTTTTCAAAGTTGGCCACGCTGCAACTCCTACAGTTTTAGTCTGATTTCAATAAAACTTGCAGTTTCGTAATGCTCAGACGTTTTTCTATAAAGTAATTCCTCGATATTTTGAATTTCAAATTTTTAGATTTTGTTCGAAAAATTAATAAAATGTCTTACTTTTCAGACCTAATTTTTAATTAGGATTTGAAAAAAAAAATAAAGAGTCAAATTTCAAAATTTTATGAAATCAGTTTTTAGATCATGAGAACCACAAAACTGCAAGTTTCATATAACTCGGACACAAACTGTAGTAGATACAGGGCGGCAAAGTTTAATAAAGTCCGTTTTTTTGAATTTTGGCGGGCTGCTGCTGAAGCACCGCGCAAAATGCACTCGAGGTACTACACTATTCGTTCTTACTGAGGCCCAAGGAAACGTTTCTGGCTATGCTTTTTCAGATCCCGAGACATCATAGTAAGCGGTTTGCTTGTAAGTACTAGTAAATTGGAGTAATATACGTGTATAAATGTTTAAACGAACTACAAACTAAGGAAAGTAATAGCTAACATCCTACGCAAGAAATAGTTCAATGAATATGGGCGGTTGGGTATTTTCGGACACAATACTAAAAATCTAAAATTCGTCATACTTTGTGTGGCAAGATCCAATACATAAATAAGGTAAAGTGAACATTTTAGGAATAATCAAAAACAATGTTTGAGCCGAAAATGTTTTACATTCAAATATTAAACATATCTCAAAACGATAAACTTGCTAAACATTTATTTTCCATCGTGAAAAGAGGACGGCAGTTTTTGGATGCTCAGCTTTACCTTACTGAGCATCTAATAGCATAGTTTTGTCCGTCTTTCACCCTTTTCTGTCGGTCTGTCCTGCTTTTGTTTGTTGTACGCAACCGGTCACGTTTTCAACAAATTTGATTTCAGTCTGTAAATTTTACAAATGCGATGTAGATGCGCTGTAGATTTTTTGGTTATGATTTATTTGAAGCATTTTGGAATTAGCAGTTACATCTACCAAATCTCATAAAAATTTCAACTTTAATTCAGTCGCCCACAAAAACTAAATCTCACAAAAAATGCCAACACGTGTGAGTCGAATTTTAACTTTCGCATTAGACTTGTCTATACAAACTTGTAAACGCGTGCTTACACCTTTACAATTAAGTTTAACAGTTTTGTCGAAGGTCACAAATTAAAAGTCTTAAACAATTGAATTTTTGATTTTTGCAACACTACTCCAACAATTTCTATGCGATTTTCAAAAAGATCTACATAATAATAAAATCCAAATCACAGTCTCCGGTGTCCGGTGTCCGGGGTCCGGTGTCCGGTGTCCGGTATCGTGTTGCGTTACCTTATCTGTTTTTAAACCCTAACTATAGGGGTGCATATAACCGTAGAATCAAGCAAAAATGAGCTAACTATGCAAATTAATTGTGCTACTTGAGGAAAAAATTAAGTCCCAAAAAACTTATAAAACTTAAAAACCTTGCCACAGTTTGTTTTTGTTACCTCCTGTTATGCAGAATACTGCACAATCGCGCCCGCCAGTATACCGTTCCATAGAAAATTAAATTGTCTACATTCTGGCACCACATACAAGGGCGCATCAAAGGGATGGGGACTAAGGTTCTTTAGCCCCCCCCCCCTCCCCAGAAAAGAATTTTTTAACATTGCGAACATAGAAGCCGCCATTTTCCAAGATGGCTGCTCCTATCTTCTTAACATTGTGAGCCCCCCCCCCCCAGATTCTACAAGTTCTGTCAGTAGGACAGGCCGGATTACTTGTTGAAGTTATTTCTGGATTTTTTGAAATTAATTTTTTTAATTTTTTTCCAAAAACGATTTTAAAAACCGTTTTTCAGTGATCCTTTTATTAACCTCATTTTTTTAAACGATAAACAATTAATGATTTTCAAAAACCTAGAAATTGCTTTTCAAACAATAGGGGTATTCATAATCTCGCTATAACTATTTTTCGCGCTAAATAGTTTCGCACTATAACGCCAAAGTCGTCTAGAATATTGAACGCCCCATCCTGTAATATGCTATAACGTTCGTGTTGTTATTGTTGCCATAGGTAACGAATTATTCATCTAACATTTTAAAAAAACATCTATTCTTATTAATTTTGTAGCAAAACACACAACATTGAATGTAGTCAAGATGCCGTCTCCATGGCGACAATTGAAAGTCGCTATATCGCGCTTTATCCTGCTTGTTTTGTGACGCTATAGTGCGAAAGTCTTATAGTGCCAAAAATAGTTATAGCGAGATTATGAATACCCCTAATGTATTAGAGATTACAAAATTCTTTTCAAAAACTCGGACAAAAAAGTAGGAGCTACAAGATTGCATGCACAAAAAATTTTGTATCGTGTTGTGCAGAACACGACATAACTAGTAGTGCACAATGGTTTATGCACAAAATATTGTGTCTCGTTCTGCATACAGGTATATTAGCATAGCATGTTATGCACAACATTGTATGCACAAAATTGTATGCATAATTTGTTATTTTTATTTCTGCACAAAGCTTTCACGGAACGTTCTTCTGCATAATAGTGTATGCTTGATAAATTATGCATACTTATTTATCTAAATATTTTTCATTCACAATCGGATAATCGGAAGTTGTTATTCTTCTCTACAATAGCTTTGCCTCATTCTCGAGCCCAACTTCCTCATTGACCTACAGGCCCAACAGGCCCTTGTTGCTGTTGTTTTTCCACTCCTGTACTTTTCCTTATCAGTCCTTGTGTCCTTACTGACCTACTTCCCCTTTGCACTCTATTCCTTGGATCCTATGCACCACTGCTATACCCGCTCTTGGTCGTATTGCTATTCTTGGTCTCACAAAATTCTTCGCATATTCAAACCGGAATAAGTCGTTCCCACACGATCCGTATTTGTACCTGTACGTACGTGTACTGATTGTACCAGCATCACCTGTATCAATATCACCGTTTTTCAGCCTATTCGTAACAATAATTGTTGTAAGCAAAGCAATCGCACCAGTACCAATTTTCTTCAAACGGGTTTGAAGCTTAATTGTACCCTCAGAATTCATACCCAGATCACTTGTACTAGCAAAACTGTTACAAACTCCCATCCGTCAGGCATTCAGTCAAAACAATATAGCTGCGTGCGACCACACATATAATAAAATGAAAAATTCAAGTAGGAGTAGTAGTAGGAAGTTAGGCGTTGTCGCAATTTGGGTGTTGCGCCAATGGGGTTTTACTGGTTTATTAAAGCCAATATTCGCTGTGAGCTAAGCGTCTACTTTAGATTCCTGGAAAAGCCGGCCCAAAGCGCTGGAGTTTTTACACACTAGCGTCACGTAAATTTGAGTATGCCCAGAGACAACTGGGGTTTCACCCCTGGTCTCGCGTCTTTAGTTCGAATACACTTTGTACGAATCGACTTGTACGAATGCATTTTGTACAAATGGTCTTTTGTACGAAGAGTCTTTTGTACGAATAGTCTTTTGTACGAAGAGCCTTTTGTACGAAGAGTCTTTTGTATGAATGGTCTTTTGTACGAATGAATTTTGTGCGAAAATACCATAAAGTTTGTTGAATGTTTTATTAGAACTTTATCGTATATTGCATCAATTAAATTAATAAAAAAAATCCGGCGCTTCGCGCCGGATTTGTCGACCGGGGGCGGGCCCGAAGTAGATGCTGAGCTTTAAAAAATGCGCAACACAATTTATGTTACGCTAAAAGACGATATTAGATTTATGGAAGCTCCCCTACCATCAATAAGCCATATACGAATGTGCGTAGCATGTAGTTAAATATAGCTGAATAATGCTGACAAATTGCCCCATTCACAAATGAAGTCATTTATAGAGGCTCTTCTTCCATCAATAAGCCATATATGGAAGTACGTGTCATGTAGTTAAATATAGCTGGAAAATTTGTAAGAATTGCCGAATTCACAAATAACGTCATTTATAGAGCCTCCTCTACCACCAATAAGCCATTTAAGAATGTACGTTGCAAGCAGTTAAAAAAAAAATAATACTTAGATAAAGGTATTTATAAACGATCTGTGTATGTCGTATGTATTCTTGTAACACCCCTGCGTTCAAAGTATCTGTTTGCCTAATTTTTAAACAAATGCAGAGCGGAACCCTAAAATAGTGATATTTAGATGACGTCATTTATGGAAGATCCCAGTATAAATACTGGAGGCATTCCATAATATGGGTACCCGTTTACCTCATTTTAAAACTAAAGACAGGCGAGATACTTGAAATAATAATATTTAAACAACGCCATCTATGAACGATTTCCGTATGAATACTAAAAAAATCATATGTTGAGGTCATACGTCCACCTAATTTCTGAAATAATTACAGTGGGGATCTCTAAAATAGTAAAATTTGAATGACGTCATTTACGGACGATCCCCGTATGTAAGTTTGAAAATTCAATGTTAAGTATATAAGTTAACTTAATTTTAGAACTAAAGGCATGTGAATTTCTAAAACGGCAAAATTTGTATGACGCCCTTTATAGACAAACCCTGCATGCATACTAGTAAAATCTTATGCTAAGGATATATGTCAACCTAATTTCTAAACCTATGACAGTGGGGATCCCTAAAAAAATAAAATTTGTATCACGTCATTTCTGGACGGTCCCTAGATGCATACTAGTAAAATCCTATGTTAAGGATATGTGTCAACCGAATTTCTGAACTTATGACAGTGGGGATCCCAAAAATAGTAACATTTGTATAACGTCATTTATGGACAATCCCTGCATGCATACTAGTAAAATCCTATGTTAAGGATATATGTCAACCGAATTTCTAAACTTATGACAGTGGGGATCCCTAAAATAGTATAAATTTTTATGACGTCATTCATGGACGATCCCTGCATGCATACTAGTAAAATCCTATGTTAAGGATATATTATGTCAACCGAATTTCTAAACTTGTGACAGTGGGTATCCCTAAAATAGTAAAAATTTATATGACGTCATTTATGGAAGACCCCTGCATGCATACTTGTAAAATGCTATGTTAAGGATATATGTCAACCGAGTTTTATACTCATGACAGTGGGGATCCCTAAAATAGTAAAATTAGTATGACGTCATTTATGGACAATCTCTAGGCTGCATTGTTAACGTCTGTTAAATGATGAGGAAGGAGAATTCCGAATGCCTGAGCTGGTATTCGAAGAGTGGGCTGCGGCTGAAGTGGACTTTGGCCAGTCCACTACCGGTTGGCGGCAGTGACCCACATTTTCTATTGTAATTAAACAAAAATCCATTACAAACTGCTTGGGAATTCTTTCTCGGCCCCAATATAAGTTTGGCTACGATAAACGACATTTTCACAATTCAAAATTAACAACAATAAACATTAATGACAACACCCTTGTGACAGACTTGCAATTCCCTACAGACAAGCAAACCACTTACTATGATGTCTCGGGATCTGGAAAAGCATAGCCAGAAACGTTTCCTTGGACCTCAGTGAGAACAAATGGTGTGGTAACTCGAGTGCATTTTGCGCGGTGCTTTAGTAGCAGCCCGCCGAAATTCAAAAAGGTAGGAGTTACAGCGTGGCAAACTTTGAAAAATTCAGTTTTTTTGAATTATAGCGGGCTGCTGCTGAAGCACCGCGCAAAATGCACTCGAGTTACCACACAATTTGTTCTAACTGAGGCCCAAGGAAACGTTTCTGGCTATGCTTTTCCAGATCAAGACTTTTCAAAGTCTGTCTCGCGCTTAATTTCACGAAACTGTATTTTCAATTAAATAAGTTTTTAGTTTTGTTTCAGTGATGTACATACCTTTTACAAATTCTTGTGCGATTTGCAAAACATGAAAAAAATTTTGTGGACACGAACAATGTCCAGAAAGTAATTATTAGGTTTTTTTAAATTATTCAAAAAACGTTGGAGTATTTTTGAAAAAGTTTCTATTTTCTGATATCTAAGAATACTATAATATTAGTTGACATACACTTAACTTTAATTTGAAAACTAAAAGGGAATAATTGTAGGAGCTGCAGCAGGTAGGCTAAAACAAAAATAACATTTTTTTTTAAAATGCAGTATAAATCACGCGCGCGACAGATTTAGAAAAAGGTGATTTTTGTGTGAATATGAGGGTAAAAGTCAAGTAAATTCTCACCATAGTTAAATTCACTTTATGCTAGAGCAGAGTTGAAAGCTACTTGTACATTACTGTTTTCATAATCAAAATTATATTTTTTGCAAGTATCGCGTTTCAAACCATGTTGCGAAATACAACTTTTTGGAGCACAAACTGAGTGTTTCATTTTTCTAAAGTTATCACTGCAGCGCAGTTATGCATACGTACTTTCCACTTTCCATATAAAGTTTGAAGAATTTAAGTACATATTTTGTATTGTGTTCTGTCATACGGCACTGTAAAATTAAGGTGTTGTAGACATAATGGCAAAAAATAGGGACAACAGGATTTGTCAGAAATTGAAGATGGAAACTTAATAATATTACATTATTAATTGTGGCAACGCGTTTCGGATTTTGATTTTAATTATTTATAAATTCCTAAATTATTTCGCTTTAAAAAGATCAACATCCGAAATTCGTCGCTATTTTGCAATTACCCTACATAATCCAAACTATCGTAAAAAAATTTTACCATTTGGTTTCTAATAGTTGCGGTTCTTGTGCTACTAGAATAGTGTGAGAATTTTGTGACGTTTTTATGTAAATCTAGAATTCTTATACCCCTGGGTTTTGCGTTTGCCTCTAATCCGGTATCAGGAAGTTTTCGAAATGGATTATCTTTTTTCGTTAAAATTTTGATTGGCGAATTCTGTGTTGAGGATTTTGGTGTCCTGTTGTTTTCTTTTTTAGGTGTGTCTGGCTGGTGGTCTTTTTCTGAAGTGCACTCACTGTCGCTGATGGCGTAAGCACCCATGCTAATCACTTTTCCCAGATTTTCGCATTTTTTTTCTGAATACAAGGTTGAAATTCGACTTGACTCTTCATCACAATGGTTCTGATTGTCAGCTTTGTCACTACACACAAGTAGGGGTCGCGTTCTGTATTTTAGACGCTTGAGTGTTATTTCTTTCCTTGGTTCTTTTAAAAGGATATGCCCAGTTTTTTCCTTCGGACAGCCTATTGGAACTGATTTGCTTTGGATGACGAATGTTCTTGACCAAATACTTTTTGAATTACAAGCATACATCTAGGGAAAATGTACCATAGTTTCCTTATAGCCGCATTATCTAATATATCTTAAGTTATCTCAAAATTGTACCGTTACGTTTTATTAGATTAGGAGGGTATATATACATACATATAAATACTGGAAATTTTCCCCTCGGACCCTTTCACTTTGAGTTATTTTCCCCAAAACACGCCTTTGAAAATTTAATCCCCAATCGGTAAACCCGGGCATTTTTCCCTAACTATAATATTAAACTACTAATATATATTATGAAGCAGTCGTGTCAAACCGCGTATTCTGAGAAAGTATAGCAAACGAGAACTAAATGCTATACAAGAATTAAGTATTTTTTAATTCAATGGTTTGCAATCTGGAATACATTTGAAATGTCATAATTTCTTTACTATATCTGTGGGTCGAAACACCAAGCAAAAAAATTTAAATTATGATTTTCGATTTTAACTTAAGTAAAAACCCACCTCACTTGAAACTACAGAATGAAGCGAAACTACCAGGAACATATATCACCTATATCGGTGACCTCTATTCCACTTGTAGTTTGACTGCAAACTTTGAGCTCGGCCGCAATCGCGCGCGCAATTTCAAAGATATTGATTTTTCTAAATTTCACCATTCACCGCGGTCTAGCTCCCAAAATCTTTGCCAAATTTTTATGTTTGAAATACAACATCCTAATTCTTAATTTGCTTATTTAAAAAGTAATTTTAGAATTTGTGAAAATTTAGAAGTTTTAATTTTTTCGAACAAATTTGTTAAAACTCTAGGTGTCAGAAATAAACGTTTTAACATTTTTCTATACAATTTTAAAATTTATAAAAACCCTGTAATACGTTTTTGGATAAGCGTATAAACATGTTGTATTTTAAATACTATAAAAATTGGAAACAAATTGTATAAGCCAGAGCGCGCTGAAACTCGAGAAAATGGGTATTTTTGAACTTGCGCGTGCGATTGACTACATAAAATGAATTTGCACTTAATAAAGAACTTTACCAAAGGAGGTGACTTACTTAAGTGGTATGCGTTTTTTAGCCTAGCTTCATTTTGTAGTTTCAAGTAAGGTTGGTTACCGAGTTAGTTAAGCTGTTATTGAGCATAGCGATATTTTGTGTCGTGTACGAAATTTCAAAGGCATATACATACTTGCCTCTACACTTATGCAGTAAACTGCGTTCGCCGTACGTTTACTGTGTGTTTTGCACTCTGAGTATCCCGCGTATTTCAATATTTACGTAATATAAGGGAGAAAATGTTTATAGCAAAAATGTTCTGGGGGATCATGTACGGAAGAGGGTATTTCAAAAGGGATTAATATGCCCTGCGAACCTTATACTGATACTTATACCTTATACTGTTATTAGGAAAGATATAATATTTGCATAGGTATTTATCTTTTGATGGCTCTAGACATTCATTAGGCTATTTATCAAGAGTTACAAATGGTTCATTTGAATTAGATAATTTGATTCTAGTAAAATATTTGTTACCTTTTCTTCGTCAATATTAAAGTTGTCGACTGGCGTTAATGTTTTTGTATTGACATTCCCTATTGCCATTTCAAACACGGTCTTATTGTCTATGTCGCGTGTTCCTGCATATGGCATTGTTTTTGGATCCATATTGAGCACGTAGGGGTTAAGTGGTACAAGTTTTCTCGTTATCGGATTAAAAACTAACTGATACAGAAATGTATTCTCAGCTTTGTGAAATCCAATTATATATTCATCGGATACTTGAATGTCCATGTCGAGAATTTTTGGAATCGATTTTAAGGCCTTTGTATCAAATAGATAAAAATACAAGTGTTACAGCAAATTAAGGTATAGTTTAAAATGTATGTTATTGCAAAGTATGATATTAGTAAAATAAAATTTATATCTTGATAAAGATTAGGCATTTGCGGTACGTACACATACTACAGTGAAAGACTCTAACATGGGAACCTTCCCAACTTGAAACTACAGAATGAAGCGAAACTACCCGGAACGTATACTACCCATGTGAGTGACCTCTGTGTGTATAGTCGTTGGACTGCAAAATCCGTTGTTCGGCCGCAATCGCGCGCGCAAATTCAAAAGTATCGATTTTTTCGAATTTTACCGCGCTCTAGCTCCCACTGTGTTTGTCCAATTTTCATAAAATGTGAAATACAACATCTTTGTATGTTTATCTAAAAAGTATTTCAGGATTTTCGAAAATTCGCAAATTTTATTTGTTTTCGAAAATGTTTAAAAAATGTGTATTTTTGAGGCCCAGAGCTCCAACTATTTTTTTTAGAAAAAATTAAAATTTTCGAATTTTCGAAAATCCTGAAATACTTTCTAGATAAACATACAAAGATGTTGTATTTCACATTTTATAAAAATTGGACAAAAACTGTGGGAGCTAGAGCGCGGTGAAATTCGAAAAAATCGATATTTTTGAATTTGCGCGCGCGATTGCGGCCGAACAACGGATTTTGCAGTCCAACGACTATACACGCAGAGGTCACTCACATAGGTAGTATACGTTCCGGGTAGTTTCGCTTCATTCTGTAGTTTCAAGTTGGGAAGGTTCCCATGTAAGTGTAAAGAGCTGTTAAATTTATGTAGTAGCTATAGTCTAAAACAGCTTATTGATACCCCAACTATGTCAACAGTAGACACGCACTCCATTCTTGATCATATTTATGTATCTGACCCGAGTTTGTATAGCAGTCACGGTACAATTAATGTTGAAATTTCTGACCATTATGCTGTTTTTAAAGTGCGGAAAGCTACAAAAATTAAGTATGAGCCTAGAGTTGTAAGTTTACGTAGATTTAAAATGTTAATTGGAAAACAATGTGTATTGACTTGAGTCAAGTTCTATGGTCTACAATGTGCATGTTTGACGACTGCGATGACATTCTTAATTTTTTCGAGTTATCTATAAATAGTGTTATTGACTTGCTTGCACCTATTGTAAAAATGCGAGTGTGCACTAAGTCTTCGCGATAGTTGACAGCAGACTTAGGAAGGAAAATGCATACTCGGGACAGCCTTAAGTTAAAGAGTATTAGAAATTCAGACACTACTTTATGGATTGACTACAAGTCAATACGCAATGAGATAAATAATGAAATTAGGTATACTAAATATAATTATTATAAGAATAAATTTGCTGAAAATCCAACATCGACAAATGTGTGGAGTGTGTACAATAAGCTTGTAGGGAAATCAAAGTCAGCAGTTGATATAACTGAATTAAATTATAATAGGTATTTAACTAATGATACTGATATTATGTGTAATAAGATAGCTAAAGCTTTTACAGTCCAGCCGACATATTGTAATGACCTTGATGAATTTATTCAAAGTGTTGATTGTAATGGACCTCCTGTGTCCTTTACTGAGGATGAAGTTAGGTATGCTTTTTCTCTTGTAAAAAGGAAACATCTAAGTTTTCATGAAGTTCCTTATACTGTTTTGAATAACTGCATTATTACTCTAGCTATACCTCTTGCATTGATGTTTACTCAATTTTTATCTTTATGTAAGTATCCATCTAATTTTAAGACTGCTGTTGTTACTCCACTATATAAAGATAAAGGTTACAGAAAGGATCCTTCTTCGTATCGCCCTATATCGTGCCTACTAATTTTGGATAAATTGTTTGAGCAATTGCTACATGCTCGCATTTTGTCTAGCATTTAACTATGTGACCAACAACATGGTTTTATGAAAGAGCGGGCATGCCAATCAGCGACTTTGGAATTCATTCAAGACTCTTTTAGGTACCTAGACGTAAAATGTGGTAGATGACTTGCAGTTTTCATTGATGTGCAGAAAGCGTTTGATTCGGTAAATCATAGAAAGCTTTTAGTTAAAATGAGAGATGATTTTGGTATAAACTCACACTTACTTAAACTTATAGCTGATTTTTTGAATAATTGTCAATTTAAAATGAAAATTGGTGATTTTATTTCGGATGGTTATGATCTAAATATGGGAGTTCATCAACGGTCAGTATTGGGACCATTGCTATTTGTTATGTATATTGATAAAATACGTGATGCCATACCTAGTGGCGTTAAGTTTATTTTGTATGCTGACGACTTGGTTATGTACTTGTTAAATTCTAAGTTTGAGGTTATGTTAAACACAGTCCAGACATGTTTGGATTTCCCTAATTTATGGTTTAATATGAATGATTTGTACATTAATATAAATAAGACTAAATTTATGTTACTTCATAAGTCAGGTGACTCAAATATTCCTGAACCTAAAAGGGTCGTCTTGTCTTGTAATGGTCAGGATATGGAACGAGTGTATACGTTTAAGTACCTTGGTGTAATTGTTGACTGCAATTTGAATTTTGATGAGCACTTTTAGTATGTAAAACAACGAGTTAATGCTGCAATAGGGGTAATTTTAAATATTAAACGGTAGTTAGATTTTGGTACTTTTGTTGTAATGCTTAATGCTTATTTTCTATCAGTTGTAGATTATTGTGTGATTATTTGGGGATCTAGATCTAATGCAGAGCTTCAATCGTTACAGAATAAACTAAGTCGAGCTATTATTTTATTTTGTAGTATAAGACAGGTAAATGTGAATCAGAGTGATTTATTAGAAATGTGCAATGTATTGTCAGTGGGTGAAAGAATTAAGTAATTAAGTATGGTTCAAGTATTATTTACTTTAACAAAATTTTTAGTCTAAAAACGTCAGTAAGGTGAACAAGATCAACTAATAAATGCTTGCTTGATTGTTTAAGGTTCAATACGGAAAGTTATAGAAACTCGCCACTATATCGATGTACTAATGAATGGAATAATATTCCTGAGGAAATTAAGGGGCGTGTGTCGCTTGAAAGTAAGGAATTTGAATTGTATAAGATTAGCCCCTTCCGGAATAAGTTGATAGAGTATATAGTAGCAAGTAGGGAAGATTATATTTATAGCCCCTATATTCCGCCGTAGTATTTGTGTTGTTCCCTCTTGCTTTTACGGCTACTAACTAATATTTTCTTGGCATTAATGTATCTGATGTATGCTATCTGTATCACTTTTAATTGTGTGTATTAATTTGTATTTGTGTGCTAGTATTAATTTAGTGTCCGTGATTTAATAACAGTATGTATATACTGAATTGCCTGACACTTTAATAAAAATAAACTCAAACTTAAACTCAAACAGTAAGATACTACTATATATTTTCTAATACTACGTAGGTATATAATACAACGCGTGATTTTTGGGTCAGTGTTTTTATAAAACTGAAACTTTGTATAGGTCTGAGGGCTAAAAATACACATTGTACAGTGTTTTAAGAGATTTAAATGATTAATCCTTTTTTTAAATCAGTCAATTCGAAAAAATAAATATTTTAACACAATTTAACAACTAACGTATTTTCTGCAGTAGTACACGGGGTGTACTATTTAAATTCGAAACTCCCATACCCTTGTATACTATTACAGGCCCGTGTACTAATACAGACCCGTGTACTGCAATTTAATTATGTGCTAAATAGGCCCGTGTACTGTTCAAACTCATTGCTCTCAGACCGGTGTATAATTGCAGGCCCTTGTATTATTACAGAAAATACGGTAATTACAATCGGAGCTGTCTCTAAAATTTAATTAGATTCGCCTAGTCCTCCCGATTTGAATGGTGTATCGTATTTTGCCTACACTCATTTAGTAAGCGGCCGAAATTGTAATTGTAAGGCTTGGCGGGAGATTTAAAAAAGGTAAGTTTTATCAGGATGTACTATATAACAGAAAGGACACAATACAATTTTCGCCGATTATCTCTTGGCGGCTAACTAGTGATACTTTGTGTAGTTATTTATATTATTTATTTATTTATATTATTATATTTCCGAAAAGTTTAAAATGCCTGCTCTGCTCCGTTCTGAATAAAGCTCTTGATAGTATCGTACAGTGTTATAAATCAATAGCCTGATTATTTGATTATTGTAGGATAAATCTTTGACACGAAAGTAGATGCCTAACTATAAATGTTTGGCTTTGTGACCATGAATGAAGCCCGAATGAAGATAAAAATTATGAAACCTAACTTTACTGTAAAATACAATTAGGTGCATTTGAATTAAATTAATTCTCAAAAAAGTCTAATTTAGGCTGTTTGTATATCATTTTGAAAGGATTTTTTTATTTCAAGATTTTTCTGAAAAATGGAAAAATCCTATAGGGGGAAGGGGGGAACCATAAGTTCACTTTTTTTTAACATAGGAAATCCTATAAGGAATTTTCCAGTTTTTGTATTCGGCGTTTTTCAAAAATTTCAAAAATTTATTCTTGGAAGCAAACCCAAAATGCACTCGAATGACCTTCATATAAGGGCTTAACAAAGGCTAAGAAAACTATTTTGACGAACTTTGTCCCATTCCCGGGGAAACATGCTGAGTGGTTTGCTTGTAAGTAATAAAATGTAATAACTAGTAATAAGTAATAAAAGGCTGAAGCCCTATGTAAAGGATTGAGAAACGAGAAAATTCACATGTTGGAAATATGGAAAAACTAGGTAGGCAAATTAAGAGCCTATAACTGTTGCTGCTGCCTATATAAATTATGTAATTTACTTAATAGATATTAAGATAATTACATGTAAATATTTCAAGTGCTTATTGACAGAACATAACGCATAAACGAATTATAGGATTTTTACCTTTCCGACTCCAGCGGAAGTCATCATGTCAACAACTTGACCCGCTCTGGCGAACCCGATGCCTGGCAAAGATTCTAAGTACTCGCATCCCGAAATAATGCACATCCTTCTAAATTTCTTGAAGTCAAATTCAATGTTCACTCCTATGGATGAATGTAATTCAGATCTGTTGTATACGAGACAACTACCATCGATTTTCAAGTCAAAGATAATCTACAAATTTTAAAGCAAATAATTAATTCAAATAACGCGTAATATGAGCCACAATAATAATTATTACATAATATGTACACTTTTAAAAAATTTTAATTCATTTATCTCACGTTCACCTTTTGACATCCAAAGACAGCTAAATCAAAATTATCAGTGATGATAAGGTCAACAATTTTAGTTCGTGAAAAAAAAGCCAGCTGTGCATTTGCCTCAAAAGGAGCTACCAAGTAGTCGATATAGTGGTGGCGTAGAACCTTGATCCATGCATGAATAACTTTATAAGGAATTTCAAAACATTCACGAAAATATTCCCATGCACCTATCTTATCTCCTTTTTCGCAAAGATTTAGTGCCTTCTTTCGATTGGACTCCCTATTACTGAGGTTAGCAACAAAACCATTACATGTTATGTTATTAGTGAGGTCATATAAAACCTATCGTTGCATATGAGCATTATTACAACATATTAGAATTATAAAAATAATACAACGGATCTTACTATTGTCTCTTCTTGTTGATGGATTCCTTTGAAATCAAAGTTCTACCGTCAAAGACAATAACGGGCCGAATGTTACATTTCAAAAGCAGACTCACATATTTCATACAAAAATCGACATATGCATCAATTCCTTCTCCTAAGTCAGATTCTACAGTGCAGGCATACACACTTCTGTGAAGCCAACCCATTCCATCTACCCCTACAGAATAGCCACAATAATTTTGAATACTTTTGGAGTGCATAGCTGCTTCTAACAGCAAACTAAGACCCTCAATTCCCATTGTATAACAAATATTTCTTTAATTTTTTTTAGGTTCCACTAATGTGTCAGTTTGCTGATAAGTAGGAAAGGCAAGGTGAGTATTTTGTAGTGTAATTTGCACTCCAGCAACGTTTTCCTAGAAATAAAAACCATGAATCTGATACACAAAATAAATCAGACAGAAATCAAACAAAATATAATCCCCGTACAAACAGCAACCCAAAAATGCATATTATTTGATAATTAACTAGACTTTAGGCCACTTGCCAGCAAGTGAATTTGTGTTGTAAGGGCCGTCTTGGTCTGTGAAACAAAACTCTAAAAAATTCTACACTGTTTCACAGACCGAGACGGCCATAACAATACAAATTCACTTGCTGGCAAGTAGCCTAAAGTCTAGTTTATAATTATATTATAAATTTTTTGTCAACTTCTGAATATAAAAAATCCGTCAAAGTTTGCTCTGAATGTCGGCTAAGGCTATGACAATAATGCAATGTTTACAATATCTTTAGTATCTACTTTGCTTTCTGCTTTACTGTAGCGTATTCGTAACTACTTACTGTGACTGGTTACTCTACTTGGTGTTGCTATAGTGTGACTGGATGGCTCATTGTTGTTGATAATAATAATTTTTAGATTATCAGCAGCAATTGTTTTTTATTTCTGAACTTAGATAATAATAATAATAATAATTTTTTTTGTCAACTTCTGACTTTTGAATTTTATTATTATTTTGTCCACGGTCAGTGCAATACTTTGCTATAGTCAATACTGACAGTGGAAAAAGTATGTTTTATTTACTACATAGGTACTTTACTACTACTGCTTTCATTGCTATGAACCACTATTGTCATAGACATTGCCTACATTAAAAATCAACAAAAAACAAATTACATTACTCGCTTTAGGGTCTTATTAGGTTGATAATTAGGATATGATGCAGGCTAATCTGGTTAGGTTAGTCAAAATGACGAATTACTATTGAAACAATCTACATATTTATTTTTGGCCTTTACAGGGGCCGACGCTGCAACCCTCCTAATCTTCCTCCAAAAACCACTTATACGTCTTGAAACGTTTAAATTTTTTACTAAAAACCAATTTCAGGATTTTGCAAAGCTTACAAAGTTTCATTTTTACCAAAAAGTTGGTTCACAAAATTAGGCCTTAAAAACAATGTTTTTTCAAAGTTGTTTAAAAAATAAAAATTTTTAAATTTTGGAAAATCCTGAAATTCTTTTTAGAAAAGAGTCTAAACGTTAGAAAAAATCTTTCGTCAAAATCGGAGGAAAACTAAAAAAGTGACAGAGTGGCAAAGTAATAAAACTTAAATTTTTTTTAAACTTTGGCGGGCCACGGTGGCCAAACAATCCAAAAATGGAGTGGCTTGCACATTTGCAATGACTTTAGCGCCAGTTGTAATTTTTGTGAATAAATACTTACTTTCTCTCTCCAAAAAAAATCTTATTAACATTGATTGAGAAAAGTAGGCTCCAGACAGAGTTAAATGCCTGCTCACTTATGAACGCATAGCGATGATAATAATTATTATAGAATTTCCACACTTTTTCATATGAAGCAAATTTGTGCTTACAAATTCTTGTAAAAAATCAGAAAACCCATTAAATATGATTTACGCTAAACACTTATTTATTAAAAGTAATAACGAGTTTTTCCTTTACCTGTTAAATAAATCTAATCAATTTAACTAGGAATATTAGTTATATATATAAAGAATGAATTGCCAACTGCCCACTCCACTCCACTTTTCGATTAAACTGTACGGAAAATGCAATTAAAAATGTACTTAACTTGTGAAATAGCAAAAATATACAAGAGACAAGAACGATGATCTTTTCTTCAGCTTCGAATCCCAAATTTCATGTCATAAATTACGTTGGAAATAGCGAATGGTGGGGCTACATTGCAAATGCACATACGAATCTTATTAGTTTATTTTCTAGTACCACGTACAACGTAAGTTATTATTGCAGCTACGTTCACCACCAGCATATCAAAAAACAACACAGCTAAAAGACTATGCATCATTAGCGTGAAATATCAAAGCAGGCTCGGTTTTCATGGTCTGCAGAGGTGAATGAGCCTTGTATTGCAGCTATCACCGAGAGTTTAGGCAGTAGACAGTCCAGACCAGGCTGGTGCTTGGTAAATGAATTGGACGGCTGCTGTAGTAAGTTGCGTGTAACTTTTTGAATGGCGTGGTGTTACTCTAAAAATCTGTAAATATAGATGTATAGTGTTAGAGAGCTGACACAAATAATGGCGCTATCAATACTCTTGATTTTTCAACTTCAAACTTTAAGTATATTTATTTCAAAACTGACTGATTTTAACAAATGATACACATACCTGTCCGCACTTAGAAAGTGGAGTGCAGAACTCAAGCTCAAAATTGCACTCAACTCCACTCCACTCGTTAAGTTGCGTGCGAGTGCACCAAATGTTTTTGGTTTTCTGAGTTCCAAATTTGTTTAAGTTACATTTACGAGTGCAGTGGAGTGCACATTTCTTAAGCTCATGAACTCAGGCAACTACAGACGCGACAATATTAATGTGTACACAAAGGCAAAACATGTATTTTTCATTGTAAAAAGAGGATGTCAGTTTTCTACATACTAGCACAATGTGTTAAGTATACTCAATGGGCTCTCACCCATGTGCGCAACAAAAAGTCAATTTTTTTAAAATCTGTCGCGCGCAAATTTTCAAAAACTACATTTAAAAAAAATATTTTTTTAAATCTTTGCTAGCCTACAGCTCCTACAATTCCTGTCCGATTTTTAAAACGTTTAAAGTTTTCATAATCTCTAGAGCGATATATACAAAGTAATTACTACGGTTTAGAAAATTTGAAAAATTTTAAATTTCAAAAATGTTTTTTTAAACTTATATAATTTGAAGTTTTCTAAAAATTGATTTACATTTAAACATAAAATTTTCATTATTGTATGACTTGCCTTGGAAAGCGTGCATACATTCAAAGATTCCTTTCAAAAATTAGCTGACAAGCAAACCACTTACCATGATTTCTTGGGATCTGAAAAAACATAGCCTGAAGCGTTTCCGTAGACCTCAGTAAGAACGAAAAAAGTAGTAACTCGAGTGCATTTTGCGCTGTAATTCAGCAACAGCCCGCCAAAGTTCCAAAAAACTGAATTTTCTGAAGTTTGCCACGCTGTAACTCCTACAGTGTTTGTCTGATTTCAATGAAACTTGCAGTTTTGGGATTTTCAGACTTTTATCTATAAAGTCATTTCTCAAAATTTTAAATTTCGAGTTTTTTAACTTTAAAAAAAATTAATAAAATGTCTTACTCCTTAGACCTAATTTTAATTTGGATTTTTTTCAAGAAAAAATAAAAAGTCTAATTTAAAAATTTCAAGAAATATATTGTAGATAAGAATATGAAAATCATGGAACTGCAAGTTCTATCAAAATCGGACATAAACTTTAAAAGCTACAGGGCGGCAAAGTTTTAAAAATAATCAGTTTTTAGAGGCTGAGCTTGAGCATCTATAGGACTGGCCGTCTGTCTGTCTGTTGATGTGCCTTTTTTTGTCGTGCGTTACAGGTCACAGTTTTTAACTTCATTTTTTAAATAAATTTTAAAATAATCCTGGATACGATGGAATAGAACCCTATTGTTTTTTGGATTTAAACAGATTTACCAGTTTCTCACAATTAACGATATAATGGACCAACTTTTAAGCAATAAAATGAATGCAAGAAAAACGTGTGTCTTACTTTACATGCATTTTATTACTTGCCACTAAAGCTTAGTAGGTAGGTACATGCGTATATACCTGACATTCAGTAGATATTCGTACCATAGAACATTTTAGATATATGTACATACCATAGAAAATTCAATGTCAGGAAGCGTTCAAGCTTGTGTCATTTGGTAACTTTTGTAATCTACGCAGTATTAATAATGGTAACAGTAAAAATCCGGCGCTCCACGCCGGATTTGTCCACCGTGGGCCCGAAGTAGATGCTGGGCTTACAGCAAGTTGATTTAATCACTGAAAAAAATGTTTGTGTAGTACGGTTAACAAATTCCTTACTTAACCATAAGCAGTTACTGCTAGTGAAAACGGGCTGAGTGCGAGCTCTGTTGGCACCAGTGGGCTAAGTAAAAGTTCTGCTGCTCCGAGCGAGCTTGAATTAAATAGCACACAACTATAGTTTACGTGCCTACCTACCTACGTTCAGATTCAAGCGTGTATAGCAATGAAATGACAGTCTGGACCCCCACTATTAACAGCATTCAATTTTAGCAATGCGCAAGTAGCTGTCTGTTATGTTAAGCATATTCGTTTAGATAATTGATAACCTAATGACATAGGGGATCTTTATAATGGTAGTATGTAAATAACCTCGGTAATGGACGATCCCCGTATGGTTATTTGTAATATCCCATATGAAATATGTCAGAGTACCTAATTCTTGAACTAATGACAAAAAGGGTCTCTAAAGTGAAAGTTTAAATAACGTCATTTATGGACGATCCCCGTATGCATATTAGTAAGATCCCATGTTAAATATATTTGATTGCTCAATTCCTAAACTAATCACAAAATGGATCTCTAAAGTGGTAGTTTTTGAATGACGTCATGTAGGGACGATCCCTGTATGCATACTAGTACGATCCCATGTTCAATATATCCGATTACTTAATTCCAAAACTAGTGACAAAGGGGATCTCTAAAATGGTATTTTTTAAATAAAGTCATTTATGGACGATCCCCGTTCGCATATTCGTAATATCCCATGTTAAAAATATTTGATTGCTCAATTCGTAAACTAATGACAAAGGGGATCACTAAAATTTGTGATGTTTATATAACATCATGTCCGGACGTTCCCTGTATGCATACTAGTAAGATTCCATGTTAAATATATCTGATTACTTAATTCCAAAACAAATGACAAAGGGGATCTCTAAAATGGTAATGTTTGAATAACGTAATTTCTGGACGATCCCTGTATGCATTCTAATAAGATCTTATGTTAGATATATCCGATTACTTAATTCCTAAACTAATGACAAAGGGGATCACTAAAATGGTAATGTTTAAATAACGTCATGTATGGACGATCCTGTGTATGGCGCTGGCTTGCAGAAATAGTCTCAATTTTCCATACTTAGTGAACACGCATTAAAGTGCTTCACTTCCTGCAAATATTATAAAAAAACAGAAAGGAAAACAGGAAAAGGGAAGTTTATTGCATGCAAAAATAAAAAAAAACGGGAAGAATCGGTTTTAATTAAATAATTCCGAAGTTTACTGTCATAACATGACAGAACTGGTCGTGGTATCAGCAGGTAGTGTCATCTATTAAAAAATCCGGCGCTTCGCGCCGGATTTGCCTACCGTGGGCCCGAAGTAGATGCTGAGCTTACAGCGAATATTGACTTTAGTCAATCGATGCATCTTTTCACATTATTTACATAAAATACACTCTATACCCTCTAAAGTGCAATATTTTAGTGACGAAATTGTTGGACGAACCTAATATGTACAATAATAATATTCCATTACTGACCCATTGCTGTTTACAGGACTCTAGGTGTCGCGTGCTCCATTCCAACCTTGGCTTTGAGGCTTCGAATTTTTAGAACATATTTTACGATTAATCCTGAATTTCCCCCCCCCTCCCTGAACCTAATAAGGATGATTTGTTGAGTAGGGGAGCATTAGTTTGCGGTTGGTAAAGCATTAGGCATAAGAAATATTTATATTTTTTAGATTCTGACTTGTTTCAATTCTTAAAACCTAGCCCCCCCTTCAAGAGATAATTCGTGGGGTTGGGGGTGCAAGTATTTAAAGTTTTTTATTCGTTTTAGCAAAGAAATTAAGATTTTTACGACGTCATTTGTGGGTGACCCTATGTACACCCCTTCTCCTTAAGGGGATACTTGGTGGGTGGGGGGTGCAAGTATTTAAAGTTTTTTATTGGTTTGCGCAAAAATAGTTGAGATTTTAGAGACGTCATTTCTGGGTGACCCCAAGTTTACCCCTTCTTCTTAGGCGATACTTTTTGGGTAGGGAGTGCAAGTATTTAAAGTTTTATATTGGTTTTAGCAAGAAAATTCAGATTTTTGGGACGTCATTTGTGAGTGACCCCAAGTACACTCCTCCCCTGAGGGGATACTCTAAGGGTGGGGGTGCAAGTATTTAAAGTTTTATATTTGTTTTAGCAAGAAAATTAGGATTTTGGGGACGTCATTTGTCAGTGACCCCAAGTACACTCCTCCCCTGAGGGGATACATAGTGGGTGGGGGGTGCAAGTATTTAAAGTTTTTAATTGTTTTAGCAAGAAAATTAAGATTTTTGGGACGTCATTTGTGGGTGACCCCAAGTACACCCCCTCCCCTTAGGGGATACTTTGTGGGTAGGAGGTGCAAGTATTTAAAGTTTTTAATGGTTTTAGGAAGAAAATTAAGATTTTCAGGACATCATTTGTGAGTGACACCAAGTACACCCCCTCCCCTTAGGGGATACTCTAAGGGTGGGGGTGCAAGTATTTAAAGTTTTTTAATGGTTTTAGCAAAAAAAAATAAGATTTTAGGGACGTAATTTGTGGGTGAACCCAAGTACACCCCCTGCCCTAAGGGGATACTTTATGGGTGGGGGGTGCAAGTATTTAAAGTTTTTTTATGGTTTTAGCAAAAATAGTTAGGATAGTTGGGACGTCTTTGTGGGTGACCCCAAGTGCACCTCCCCCCTTAGGGTTACTTTGTGGGTGCGGGTAACTTCTGCTTGTAGCTGGTGCCGATGACTGGTGCATATTGCTGGTGCATTGACTAGCGCATGTAACAAAACCATTTAGCTGTTGCATTTGGCTGGTGCAAATGGGCAAATTGAAATTTCGACTGGTGCGTATCTGGTCCATTTAGCTGGTGCATTTGGCTGATGCAAAGCGGCAAATCACATGTTTTTCTCCAATGCTTTTAGATGGCTAAAAAAGTTGGTCCAGTCAACTGTTAATTGTGAAAAACTGGTTAGTTTGATCTCTTTTAAAAACAATAGGGCACTTCTTATTCGCATTTGTGGCCATTTAAAAAATATTTGTCGAATATCGCTTAAAAACTGTGACCTGTAGCGCATAAAGAACAGACAGACAGACAGACAGACAAACGGACAGACGGACATAGCCATTCCTATAGATGCTTAAGCTCAGCATCTAAAAAGTGATGTCTTGTAATCAGTGGCGACACCAACCGGCTGTGCACATGCACAGAAGTGAAAATCTGTCAATCGTAGAATACCGACCACAACGTCACCTAGCGCACCGTAAGAAGCTACCAAAGGTCCCCTCTAAATGACGGTGGCAGCCGTAAAACAATTTTTTTGCGTAGAATTGTAGCGTAGGAAGTGAACGTTAAAACGTTTTTTGTAGAATCGTAGCATCGAAATTATTGACGTCATCATAGTTTGGAGATGCAGAAGAGGTCAGCAGAGTTCAGTTGCCCACATAAATGTTCTCACCTAATTACTTCTCGTCCTCAACACCCAGGTCTCATTACATGCTAGCATATTACGCGAGGCTATCGAAGAATAATACTGATTTTTTTTAAGTTTTTAGGAATTAATTTTTAAGAAAAATAAATAGTTTGAATTAAAAATAAAAACTTAGTTTAGAGTAGAGTGTGACTCCACTTGGTTGTAAGAGGGAGGGTAGCGAATTTTTTTGAAAAAAAAATAAAATTTTTGAAATTTCAAAATCCTAAAAGTAACACTTCAAAAAATAATATTACCGTCAAAAAAATACAAATTTTATCAAAATCGGTTGAGAAATGTAGCCTGAAGACCCAATTGAAAAATTTAAAATACATTTAAATATGGCGTCTATTTAATTACCATTAACAAATTTATGTCTTCAAAAATTCAGGTATCAACTTCAAAGGCCCATTCTGAAATATGATTGACGCCACCCTACTTTTTTTTGCATGCTCTTTTAAAAAAAAATAGTCTGGGTGGTTTCGCGACGTCCGGTTGTGATCACCTTCTCGTTAGTTAATTCTTTTAGCACATGGTCTATCAAGACATTTACAAGACGAGGTGACAGTCGCGACCCTTGAAAGACGCTACGTTGAACTAAAATTAGCTTTGACAGTCCGATTTGTGTTTGTATCTAGGAAGTGTTCTCTTTTATTAAAGATACTGTTATGTCACGCAGAGCTGAAAAAATATCAGTATGTTGAAGTTTATTTTTAATGTGGTTATAGGACGATTCTTTAAACGCTTTTCTCACATCAAGGAATACTATACAGCAGTCAAGGTTTTGTTGCTTGGCTTAGTTTCAATTCCTATGCCATATGTTGTATGCAAGTGCATTATATTGTACTAGAAGTCAGGCCCCCCTGCCTACGGCAGGGCCACGCCAGAGGTGGGGGGGAAAAGAAGTAAGGCGCATATAAAAGTGTTGTCGCTTTATTTACAGTTCAGGCAGTACGCATGGGAGACAGCAATATGACACAAAAATTTATAGTTAGAAGTTGCGTGGCACAAATAATAAAGGAGTACAAAAATGCGTGGTGGCGAAGTTTTGGCAGGTGGTGCATGTATGCAGTAGCCGGGAAGTTACAACCCTTTGTTTTTGAGGTAGGCTTAGAGAGCTCGCGGCGGCTGGGGTCCTAGGCCTCTTTGGTTGTGGCCAAGGCTTTGTGGGTGATGGTTTCTTGAGAACTAAGAGTTCCACTGCTAGAAAAGACCAAAAGAAGGCGATAGTGATGCGCCGACTAGAGATGGCTCGCAGGGCCGTTTGGTAGACTTTTTGTGGCTCAATCGCCCGGGTACTGCTGGAGGGGGTAAGGTGGCCGGAGGCAAATGGTTCTTGGTTTCCGCTGCTGCGCACAACAATTTGTCCATCCTGTCCTCCATCCTACCTATCAGTTTGGTTTCTTTAGCGGGATTAGGAGCGCTCGAATAGGAATAGAGGGACACGACCTGCTGCTTGTCCAGGATGTGGCCGCTGTACGTCTGGGGCGGCGGCCTTCGTAGGCAGGAAGCGACGCAGTGCAACGTGGTAGTACAACAAAAGCTGAGGATGATAAGGGTTGTAGAGCTGGAGACGCTTGTTTATATTTCTTCTCTGCCGCTAACAACTCCAGGTGCCCAATGGAAGCTTGAAGCCTCTTTGGGAAAACAAGTAGGCTGATGCCCTTGTAGCTCATCTATGCCACGTTAGCCGCCTCGTGTTCTTGGGTGTATCTAAATTCTTGTCGGGTACCTTCACAGTGTTGCAGATGCGGTCCCCAACCGCTTTGCCCTAAACCAAAGTCAGTGTTTAAGCTAACGTGATCTGTATGCTGTAAATCTGACCTGCTAAAGTTCAATTACCTGTTAGGTGAATCAATGAGTACAAAAGCAAATCAATATTTGCGTCCAGTATCGACTCGCGCTGCGTTCTGATAATTGCTCTACTGTAAATGCGAAAGTATGTGTTGCCCCGTGGGGCGACGCTGCAGCTTGCAAACACTGCTGGTATATTAGCTGCTGTGCTGATATTATACTTTTGCTGGTCCTTCTCAGGTTCTTTGGCAAATTAAATGCACATGTTTTTTAGAAGGCGTTCTGTAGAATTGCCTGGTATTACGTCGTCGACTTCCTTTATCGTCTTTAGTGCCGTAGCATAGACATTGACAGCACGTATTTTTGCGTCTATTTCTGCCATTACGTGAGGCAAGCATGCTGCAGTTTCAACTATACCCAGGCCGTTGCTAGTTTCGATACAATAATATACAGTTGGGCATAGCGCTGCTTTATTCCTTCCCTGGAAGCAGCTCTGCGATCACTATCTGGTATACCTGACCATGCAGAATGGGAAACGGCTCCTTTAATCAGTTAATGCTATTTGGTGCGATCGGGTACAGCGTTTTCATCGATGCTAATGATACGGCCCTGTAATATTGCCGTGTATACTTTTTAAAGTTCCACTGCATCGCTGTTTTCACAGTCCATGTACTTTTTGAGCTCACGTGGGTAATCGCCTGGGGTGTCTAATTTGAGTGTTTATTTTTGACAGGATTTTGTAACTTTACTATCTCTGATTATTTTAACAGCCTTATTTAAGCTCTTACAGAATTTGCATTTCGCTTTTATTTTTTCAACGTCGTTTACGGAGGAGCTTTTCATGTTTTTATTTGGTGTGTGGTCAACTTCCTCGTTATGAATTGTCCTTGCCACAATTTAATTCCGCACTTTCTGCTTCTGCATTCGATCCAGCTTTATTGTTTTGTTTTCCGCTTTGACAGCAAAGTTTTGTTCCAGCATTTGAATGTCCTTTTAAAACACAAAGACGTTTATTTCATGGCTGCTGTCTTCTGCCTTTGTATTTCTGCTGTCGTTTTCGTCTCATTGTGCCAGTTTAGCACTGTTCTTGCGATTGTTTCGTACGCGTTGACCGTTAACTACATGATTTCTTTTCCAACGTTGCATTCTTTTTGTTAAAACCTAGCTATTGTTACGTTGTAGGCATTTTTTTATGTCAACTGTTAAGTGGACATTAAGCTTGCATAAGACAGTTGTGGCGGATCAGTCTCTTGCTTTTTATTAGGACGTCAACCGCTAAGTATTCATTTGCAAGATGGATTAGGATAAGCGATGGTTTATTGTCTTCTACCTCAAAGTATTCACGTTTCCCTAATTTCCATCGTATGTTCAATAACTTTAATTGCTGTAACTTAAGTATTGTCATTGTGCTCTGCGCCAAACACGAGTATCTGGGAATTTTTCTGATCCTAAATCTATGTCTGTGATATTAAATTGACTTCACATGTTAATACAATTATCAAATTCCGTGAACATCAATGTAACTTGTGCCATTTTAATCGTCCAATGTTTTAATCATTGTTGAACATTTTGAAGTTAACTTAGCCAAAATAGTTCACTTCCTATTGAAAGATCATTCCGGGCCTCACAGGCCAGGCTCCATATTAAAAAGAAAAGCTCTGCTTTCCTAAACCATAGCTCGGGGAAGCGCTCCACCAGAGCTCGTTTGCGCTTAGTTTTGCGTTGAAAAGTGAACTATGGAAAATTCGAGCTTTCACTTACAAAGATATCTAATTTTCTGCAGTGTTTTGAATATAGAGCGCCGATGTTTTCTCCAACCGTTTGTATTTTGGACTTTATTTCCTTCTGAATTGTTTTTGTATCGCTCCCTGCTTTCGTGTAATTCTTGTTTATAGTTTTAATGATAATTGTTTATAATTTGGTTTATCTTGGCTTAGTCGGTTCTCGTGGTTTCTTGAAGTACAATTACAGTGATAGGCTAGCTGCAATAGCCCCTAACAAAATATAAATCGCTCCTGGCCATATTGTAGTGTGAAAGATGTAACTCATAGTGAACTACTAAACAAGTGAAGTTTGATTTTTTTACAAAATTACTAAACGTCTCAGTAGTGGTAGTAATACTTTATGATTTGTTGGTTTTGCATATTCAGCTCAAGAAGGAAATAAGAAATACTATATTTGATTTATTTAACTTAAATTAAATTGAATATTATAAAATTTAAGGCGTACATTTTTGAGTGAATTAGCGATTAAGATTTTAGCTTTTCTACGTTTTGCAAAATATCATTGTTTAAAATATACTTGCTGACATTTTAAACGCTTGACTAGCCCTAGGTCCTCAACTGCTTTGTAGTAACTGCTCTGTAAACATCTGCCTCGTAGCAACTGCCTCGCAGCATTTACCTTGAGCAACTCGCTAGTGACAACCAACTCGCGGGAATTGTCTTAATGGCATCTGCATTGTTAAAAATGCCCTTCAGCAGATACTTAAAGGCAACTTGCTTGTGCAGTCTGCCATTAGGCAACTGCTTTGGGGATGTAGCTTGTGGCAGCCTTGTTGCACTAAATTTCGTTATGGGACTGTAACGTTGCAGCAAAGTACTTAAGCCAACTGTTGTGCAGTATCTGTCAACCTGAAACGTAATTGTGCCCGGCCTTTATGTAGTGACAATCGCCATGTGGTAATTGCCTTGTTGGAATCGCTTTAATGCAATTCAATTGTGGCACCTGCTTGTAAACACTGTCTCTGGCCAGATAAATTATATGCAACAGCCTAATGGTAAAGGATTTTGGCGCATACTATAGTGCCAAGTTGATTTTGGCGACTGGATTGAGGCAATTTTTCAGCGGAACCGTCTTTATTGCAACTGTGTAGTTGCAAACGCGTTGTAGCAATTGCATTTATGCAACTGCCTGGCAGGATTTGACTTGTGGCGGCTGTCTTAAAGCACATGACCAAAGGCATGGAGGTAAAAGCCTCGTGACATTTGCCTCAGAGCTACTGCCTTGTATAAAACTGCTTAGTGGGCAACTACTTTGAGGTGACTGACTTATGGAAAATGCCTTGAGGCAGATGGCCAGTGGCACTTACTACGTAGTACTGGCAATTTTCTTGGGGTAACGACATTAAGGCCATTATGTAGTGGTAACTGCCTAGCGGCGATCGCCCAGTAAGCCCCATTCTAGACGTATTATAGGAACCTCGGGGGGAGGTGGGGGGGGGGTGTTGTGCAGGTTTGTTAGGAATCAACTGCTATATGTCAATTCTCTGGAGGTGACTGCGTGTTTGCAACTTCCTCGCCGCAATCTCTTTGCGGCATCAGCCTTGCGGCAAGTGGCCCGTGGCATCTTTCTTGTGGTAACTACCTCGCGGGCAGTTGGCTTGTGGCAACTGTTGTGTGTGAACTGTCTAAAAGCAAACGCGTTATGGCAACAGCGTTTTGGGCAACTTCTGCGTGGGAAATGCCTTGTGGCAACAGCACTGTAGTACACGGATTGCGGTCATTGCCTCGTGTCAACGTTTTAGTAGATATAAAGGTAGTGATCATAAGACAGTTGTAGTGGATCAGTTGCCAAGCAGCAGTTGCAACACAGACGTTGCTCTTAGACAGAGGTGCCATCTGAAAGTTGCTATCTAGCACATGTGATCTGGCGGGGGTCATTAGACATTAGCCACCAAAAAGATGCTTTCAGGCAGTTCCTTTCAAGGGGTTACCACAAAGCAGTTGCCATAATACACTTGCTATCAGTTTGTTGCCATCAGGTAGTTGCTGTAAGGCAGTTCCCAACAGGTAGTTGCAGCAAGGCATTTGCCACTAAGATGTTACTATCAGGCAGTTTCTCTTAGATTGTTGCTACCTAGCTGTTGTAACTAGACGGTTTCCACTCCAGTATGTAGTTGCTATCAGGGTGTTGTCTTCAGGCAGTATCATTATCGTAGTTCTTACAGTCTAGTCTACTGGTCTTTGATGGGTCGCGCCCAAACCTGAGGTTTGCAACACTCAGAGGGGCTGAATATTACACGGGTCTGTAGTTAAATACGAATCTTTAAGTATTGTTGTTATAGCACATGACTTAAAGGAATACCTAAAGGCCCGTGTACAATGACAGACCCGCATACTCCCCAAATTTTGAAATCCAAGACACGTATACTAATACAAGCTCGTGAAAAGCTACAGGCACGTGGTCTAATATAGGAAATACGGTAATTTGTGCGTTACGACGTTTAAAAGTTGTATGGCCAAGATGAGCCCCGTTTATCCTTATTTTGTTTCGTTTGTTTGTCTTAAGTTCAACGTTTCACATCCTCCACGGAAATCTGTCAACTTTTCCTACATTGAAGTGTAAGGTATTTAAATGTGCGTAATCGTTTTCTCTATCTTTAAGCACTTCAGGTTTGTCTGTTTTCACCCCGCGAGTCTGTGTTTTTGCCCCCGCCGTTCTCCCTTCTTTTTTCACGTTTTTCCTAACAAGCGCTTTGCGCTGGGATGGTCTTTGGGCAACATTTTTTAAATTTTTCGCCTTATATCAACTCCCTGGTTCTTTCTGCATCTTTCGGTACCTCTCACTTTTTCGTGCGTTTAGCTGTTAAAATGAAGATGCCCGCCCTGCAAACCCCCTTTTCCCTCATATTTCCCTAATTTCAATTTCTACCATCTTCGTTCCTGTACTAGGCTTTCAGATATCTCCGAATGTATACATTTTTCTGCTCCTCGCGTCTTTCTCCGTCTTTTGATACCTTTTGCGACTTTGTACGTATAATGGTTCTGGAGCTACGGCTCAATTTGGGCTCCACGTACGTGACTTATTATGAAGATACCGGATGCACTAACTTTTGAACCTTGCGTAATGCCTGTATGATATCATAAACGGCCTAAAAATAAATTCAAGGGTAATTATGTCATACATAAAGGGCCTATTTTAGTAATTTTAGGCTCGGTACTGTCGGTACACAAGCTTATCTTACCACAACCTATTTTATACAAAAATCAATGAGCCCACCTAGCCTAGTGCCAAATTAAGTGTATATGTCCAGGCAAGACTGTTATGTTTGCACTATTCTGTTTCTGTATAGTCATTTTTATTACCAAGCATTAATTAGTAAAACTATACGAATATTAAATAATTTTTAAAAATATTTTTATTTAATTTTAAAAAATTATAATCATTATTAATTTATACAATTCTTAATTAAACTAGATGTCCCCACAAACTCCTATTAAATATTGAATATTAGTCGTATATATAAATAATATAGCCAGATTTACAAACAATCCTAACTGTTTATCTAATCACATTAGTTGTAATTACCTAACATAATTAATTACAAAAACAACACCGGAGATTGCTAACAAAACAATCGAGCTAGGCGCAGAGAATTTAGAGAATCGTTAAAGATGTAATTTTTCTATTCTGAGCTAACTTAATTTTCCTGAACTATATGAACGAAAGGCCTAATTGGTCCGAAATAAAGCTCTGAATCATCAGCATCCTCATCTGAAATCAAATCAAAAACGCATAATTAATCATTTAAGCGAATTTATGCTCGTGCATTTGCTTCACTGTTTGTTTTTGAAGAACCAAATTTAGGCATGTTTAAAAATTGCTATCGTAATAACGTCATTAGGCATTAAATTCAGCTACGTACAATGTTTGGCGTTGTAAGAAATTGTAAACTTAGTACTAGGCATATGAACAAAAGCATATGCTCCGGTAACGTGCGACAAGAACGTGAACCATAATTTAGATGAAAACTTGAGCTTGAACTCCTTTAAGTCTGCAATAAAAAAAACAATTATTAGCGTCACAAATGAAAGTCTTTAACACTAACAAGGGAACCACGCTAGGTAGTACGACTAGATTTTAAAACTACCTAACTCAAAAAATTTGGCTACTACCTAAACAGCACAGACCTAAAGTTATTCGACCGTATTTTGCATTGTTTGGCCACAGTGGCCTGCCAAAATTTGAAAAATTCAAATTTTAATATTTTTCCACTCTAGTGTTTCTACAGTTGTCATGAGATATTACCCTTAAAAAAAAGGAATTTCAGGATATTGAATTTTTTTTTCGTTTTTAGGGAAAAGTCCAAGAATGTTTTTAGTGCCCAATTTTCAGACGTCGGTTTTTTAAAATAATAAAATTTGCGGATTTTTCAAAACCCTGAAATTCATTGTTAGAAAATAGGCTGAGGATTAGAAGAAACCAAATTTCGTTAAACTTGGATGAAAACTGTAGAACAGCAAGGGTGGCAAAGCATTAAAATTTGAATTTTTTAAACTTTGGCCGGCCACCGTGACCAAACGACGCAAAATGCAGTCGAGTTACTTTAGTTCTGCACTATTTGAAAGCAGCCTGATTTTTTAAAATAGGTGGTTTTGAAATCTGGGTGTATCACTTGGCGTGTTTTCTTTGTAAAACTAAATTGGTAATATTTGTGTTGAAAATTAAAATAGGCTTTTTTTACGATCCTTACATCGTAAGTCACATATAGAAGGAAGTACTCGTAGAAATTTTAGACCCTCTGGGTTGTTCATGAACTGCGGAAGCTCAGTTATGAGCAATTTATGGCACAGCTCTAAAGGGAAGCCAGTGAAGAACTTGTCAACCAATGAGACAGTGTTATTGTCATCTAATGCATAAATTGGATGATCAGACATTTCAATAATTTCAACAAAAGGAAATGAGACCCAGAATGAGTTTTTTAAGTTCCGAATATCATGATAGCTCATCCTTAGTACACGAATATTTGGGAAAAAGCTTGAAATCAGATTGGAGTCAGGATTTACAGGAAAATTTGAGTCAACAAGGTCTAAAAATATAACTTTGGGCAAGCCACTGCCTCTAACGCTTCCATCTTCGTCGAGTGTGAATTGAAAGAAACTCTTGCAATTTTGTTCAACATTTAGTTTAACTAGTTGAAGCTTGATTAAACCCGGAAAAATAGTCTCTGCAGATATTCCATCTTCAAAGATAGAACAGGATCTTTCATCACAAATATCTCCGCTAGTTGGCAATGCCCGATATGTCCCACCTAAGCTAATAGACTTTAATTTCTTCATTGGACAGATTTTTAATTTAGTGTTATAGTCTGAGGGGCATAAAGTTAATTCTAGCTGCTCCAGCGTGTCCATTGAAAGCTCTAGTAACTGATTAATTATAGTTAGAGTTCCAATGCACACAGATGTAGCTGTTGATTCAAACGTCAGTTTGAATAGTCTTGGATTCGAATCAGCTAATTGCTTGAGCAATGGAATGTCCAGCTGAGACGAAAAGGTAGTTAGAACTAATTCGAATCCCCTAATTAGGTGTCCTTTTCCAGCTTTTAAGATGTGGGGTACCGCATTTAAATTGACATTTTTGATGCAGTTGAGTTTGGAAGGGGAAGAGAGAAGAAGGTGCATAATTTTAGAATATGATGCTTTAACTTCATCTGGACCGTCGTCATCGTCCTCATCTTCATCCCCATTGTTGTTGGGAATAATAAGAGACTTGAATGGCAGAACTTGTGAGGTCCATGCAAATGTATTGCCTTGTTTTTCGAATGTTTGGGAGGAGGATATTAGCACAGAGTTCGTTAGATCAAGACATTTCAGTTTTGGTGTGTAGGTGCACAAAATCATACGTAAATTTTCCTGAGATACATACCCTTGAGGAGCTAGTGTTCTGATTTTGTCCCCATGAAGTTTAAAAAACAGCAATAGATCCGAATAATTGGCATAGTTTGAAGCAAAATACCTTCTGCCAGAGGTGCATATTTGAAAGTTGGACGACGGAAATTTTATTGAATTAGAAACTAACTTTGTCAGATCGCCTAATTCGTCAAAATTAGACTCGGTATCTCCAAGTTTAGTAAAAAACCACTTCACGGGATTGTGGACACCATAATTAGTGTATTCTGATTCTTTATATGCGATCTTGGATTGCAATTTGACGTGACACGCATCTCGGTGAAGCAAAACGCTTGTAGCTGCGTCACGCCAACTTCTATTTACTCCTCTGAAATTTAGCAAGTCTTTTGTAGAGATGATGTTTTCGAAAAAAATAAGTGATAGTTCCTGCAAATATTCAAATAATACTTCATTCATAATGACAACTTGCGAATTGATCTAATTCTAAAGCTGTTTGTACTGTCGAAAATCACTACGTTGGTTCTTCACCCACGTGGTGATTTTCCTTTTTTATTCCTTCTTGGTAGCACCCCACAACTTAAAAAACACTTGCCTTCAGGCGACAACGGGCAATGACGGGCATGTGGGTTTAGTGTGGTAGTGTTTTATAAGTTGTGGGGTACTACGAAGGAGGAATTGATTTAATATGCTGCAACGTAAAACTGCGTTTGCTCCTGCGATGAGTATTATACTTATTTGCGACCAACTTACTGTGACTAATTGGTTAAGGACCAACGCATTGATTTTCTACAGTATGCATGTAATATACTTTTAAACGTTTGTGGCCTTTGACGCCATCCACAGTACTTTTTCTATTTGGTTTATATTTCACCACGCAAAGATATGGACTAAAAATGTTCTTGAGGAATCAAACCATAAAAATATATTATTGTCATTATGCCTGACTCGCCAAAGATATGGAATATAACTTTATAGTGCTATATTTAAGCTGTAGCCTTGCAGATATGTATACTGTTAAAGGTCGGCGAAACTTGACAAAAATCTAAGAGAATTTCCAGTAATGACAGACCAAGCTTCCAGAGCTGTATACCCCGTTCACCGTACTAACCATATACAGAGACTTAACCTGTGTGACGTGATTTAGGCAAAAGTTATTTAAGGTTTTTTCAAAATTAAAATTTTTTTATTTATGTGAAAATGCTATTCGTGTGAATTTTGAAGAATCGTAAAATAACTTTTTAGAAAACTGTCTAAGAATTTTCGTCAAAATCGGATAAGAGATGTAAAAGCTAGAGGGTACCAAAATACTTAAATTTGAATTTTTTTTAACTTTAGCGAGCCACTGTGACAAAACGTCACAAAAAAATCAGGCGCTTCGCGCCGGATTTTTCCACTGTGGGCCCGAAGTAGATGCTGAGCTTACAGCGAATTGTTTTAATCATTGGAATACTTTGTTTATATAGGAAGGCTAACATAACGTCCATGCAGTTAGTGTGCGTAAATGCGGCCTAAATTACAAGTTGTGCTGGTAAAAATGGACGGAATTTGAGTGGTGCGGGCCCAAATGGGTTTTTTAGCAGCACAGGTTTGAGTTGGTAAGCCGGTACGATTGTGCTGGGTACAAACTTTAGTGGTACCATCTGGAAGGGTACAAGCGACTTGAAAGATCTTGTTGAATATTGCGCTAGTACGAGAAATAATGGTGAAGACTTTAGTTAGATGGGTACGCCTAGTAGTGCCAATGTGAGTGAGCATGAAAAGAAAGCCACCTGTACCTGTGGGTAGGAAACAAGATTTGATGCATCTGATGGACAGGGACGAGTGGTACGGCTAGGTTTGTAAAAATTCTATCATGTCTGGTTAATTGGTTTTGTTGGGTATTGATGGCTTAAAGATATATGTTTATATCATACATAATTAAAGTAACGTCATTTATAGATCACCCCAATTAGCAGGTGATATTTTGTTGACGTTATTTACGGACAATCCCACAGAAAAACGTAAATTATTTGACGTCATTTACAGACGATCCAAATAAACGAGTGATATTTCTAATCCCAATAAAAGTGATATTTTTATGAACCCAATTACGGATGATCTTAATAAACGAGTGATATTTTGTGTGACTCCATTTACGGACGATCCTAATAAATGGGTGATATTTTCTTTGACGCCATTGACAGACGATCTCTATCAACGAGTAATATTTTTTAACGTAATTTACAGACAATTTCAATAAACGAATGATACTTTTTGAGACTTCATTTTTGGTCGATCCAAATAAGCGAGTCATATTTTTGTAACGTCACTTACGGACGATCGAAATAAACAAGTAATATTTTTTGTGACGTCATTAACAGTCGATACTAATAAACGGAAATTATTTTGCCACATCATTAACAGTAAATCGCAACTAACCGGTCATATTTTGTGACATCATTTACGGACGATACGAAAAAACAAGTAATATTTTTTGTAACGTCATTCATGAACGATCCCAATAAACGAGTGATATTTTCTTCGACGTCATTCACGCACGATCCCTATACACGAGCAATATCACTCGGGGGTCTACCGTGAGGTAGATTATCCTTAAACACCCGCCTCTCCTCGTGTGTGGTGACTACGACCTTCAAAGCTTACTTGGCTCTGTGTTAGTACGGGGTAAGCTTGCCACACCTGTCTGTTCCTGGAAATCAGCGATTACGCTGAGGAGCTTGACAATAAAGCCATTACATTTACATTTACATTTACATTTACATTTAATATGCAGTCGCTGGTACATTTGGTTGGGGCATTTGACTGGTGCATTTGGTTGGTACATTTGGTTGGTGCATTTGGCTAGTGCATTTGGTTGGTACATTTGGTTGGTGCATTTGGCTGGTGCATTTGGTTGGTACATTTAGTTAGTGCATTTGGCTGGTGCATTTGGTTGGTACATTTGGCTGGTGCATTTGGCTGGTGCATTTGGCTGGTGCATTTTGCTGGTGCATTTGGCTTGTGTATTTAGTTAGTGCATTTGGCTGGTGCATTCACTTGTGCGTGTAACTGGTACTGTTTACTGGTGCGTTTGCCTGGTGCAATTCTAATGTAAGTTGTACGCATTGGGGTCGGACACTAATGCGCTGCTTATGTTCAGGGTGGGTCACTTCAAAAAATATGACACACCATGCTAAAGATAATTATATCCATTTACACAGCGCTAAAGAAGTTAAAAAGGTAAGTGGGTGAGTCAAAAAATGTGATAAATTTTTGTGGCGTCATTTATGCTCGGTCCATTTACCCGTTTTTACATAAAATTACTTCCCATTTACTTTCAAGAGTTTTGACATGGGTCCATTCAACCATTATTTGTGAAAAACTGGTTTGCCCGATCCACTCCAAAAACAACAGGGCACTTTTCCCTCGCATTTGTGGCCATTTAAAAAATATTTGACGAACATCGCTTATAAACTGTGACCTGTAGCGCATAAAGAACAGACGGACAGACAGACAGACGGACATAGCCATTCCTATAGATGCTTAAGCTCAGCATCTAAAAACGCAAAATGCAGTCGCGTTACTTTGGATCTGTGCTATTGAAAAAAAATCCGGCGCTTTACGCCGGATTTGTCGACCTAGGGCGGTCCCAAAGTAGATGCTGAGCTTCAACAAATGCGCAACACAATGTATGTTACGCTAAAAGATGATATAAGATTTATGGAAACTCTTCTACTATCAATAATTTATATACGAATGTGCGTAGCATGCAGTTAAATATAGTTGAATAATTTCGACAAACTGCACTATTCACAAATGACGTCATTTGTAGAGGCTCTTCCACCATCAATAAGCCATATATGGAAGTATGTGGCATGCAGTTAAATATAGCTGGAAAGTTTTTGAGAGTTGCCTAATTCACAAATAACGTCATTTATAGAGCCTCTTCTACCATCAATAAGCCAAATACGAATGTACGTTGCAAGCAGTGAAAGCAAGTGTTGGAAAAAACAATAATGTTATAAATGGAAGTACTTTAAACTGATATTTGAATGACGGCATTCTGGACGATCCCTGAATATTTATACCCTATGCAAGTATGTCCATGACACGCTGTTGAAATATGTTGGAATCAATTTTAAAGTTGGGAATAAGGGTACTTAGAACTATAAAATGTGAAGGACGTCATTATAAACGATCCCTGAATATTTATATACTATAAAGGTATATATTACATGTAGTTAAAATAGGTTTAAAGAAATTGAAGTTAGGAATGAGGGTACCTAAAACTATAAAATGTGAAGGACGTCATTATGTGCGATTCCTGAATATATATAAACTATATGGGTATATTTGTGAGATGTAGTTAGAATAGGTTGGAAAAAAATTAAAGTTGGCAATGAGGGTACTTAAAACCATAAAATGTGAAGGACGTCATTATGGACGATCCCCCATTGTCTATATACTATATAGGTGTATTTATAACATGCAGTTATAATAGGTTGGAAAAAATTTAAAAGCTGGAAATGGGGGTACTTAAAACTATAAAATCTGAAGGACGTCATTCTTGACGATCCCTGAATATCTATATACTATATAGGTATATATAGTATTTAGTTAAAATAGGTTTGTAAACAATGTAAAGTTAAAAACAGAGGTACTTAAAACTATAAAATCTGAAGGACGTCATTCTTGACGATCCCTGAATATCTATATACTATATAGGTATATATAGTATTTGGTTAAAATAGGTTGGTAAACAATGTAAAGTTGAAAACGGGGGTACTTAAAACTATAAAATCTGAAGAACGTCGTTATTGCGATCCCTGAATATAATATATATATTATATAGGTATATAGTTACGACATAGATTGTTCCCAAAAACTATACAGCACATCTAAATCGCATTTGTGATTTTTTAGAAGTTTTTAGAATATTGTTAGTTAAAAATTGCGACCTGTGGCGTGAACCAAAGAAAAGGGGGACAGACAGACAGACACACAGACGGACGGACATAACCATTTCATAAGATGCAGCTAAAGCTTAGCATCTAAAAATTGGGTGGCAGGTTTTGAAATCGACTGATTCTATGTGAAATGATTCCTTTGTAAAGTGCAATTTGGAGGTTTTCAAATAACCTTACCAACCCAAATGATAGCATCATTTTAAAACGCTTCCTTATTTAAACGTAATATAGTCTTATCATAAATAATGTCACCTAAAATATATTTTAAAACTCACCTATTCACCTGTCACTTCAATAACATTGTGTAAACGGTTAAAAGGTAGGGCAAAGATGACTACGTTAATTATATTTAGAACTTACTAAACCTCCTTCAATCATTTTACCAAGTTTAACTTTATATTATGAGCATGGATATCATTATTAAATAACGTAATCCTTAGTCACCCTAGCAAATAAACACATAAATAAAAAAATCATATCAAAATTTGTTTAAACACAGGCTGTATTAACACATAAAATGATCGGAATGTAGGCTTACATCTTGACACAGCTTGTCTCCAGGCGTTCTGGATGAGAATTCACCGTCTTCAGATAGCGAGATGTCGCCCATAACTTTCATTTGCTTGCACTTTTCTTGTTTTAAATCCATGACAGTATTTCATTGAATCCTAAAATAGATACACCATGCTAAAAATATAGCCTGCAAACTGAAGTAATAGTACAATTAAAAAAACAAGTTACAACACTTACGAGAAAATAGTCACAACTGGGCAACGCAAAACCACCCAATCTATTGTTATCTAAGAAGAGCATGTAAAAAAAGTGAAGTAGCGTCAACGATACTCCAGTAAAGGCTTTTTAATTTGCTACAGAAATTTTTAAAGACATAAAGCTAATGTTAATTAAATAGACGCTATATTTAAATATATTTGTATGTCTTTATTTGTGTCTGCATGCTACATTTTTCAACAGAATTTGATAAAATTTGAAGTTTTCTGACTGTTACAACGTTTTCTGAAAAGCAATTTCTGGAAGTTTAAAAATTATCAAAATTTATTTTTTTTTAAAAACCTTTTTTCTAAAAGGGCCTAAAAATTGCGTAACGTTTTTTAGGGAAAATCGCGTTTGGAATTTTAAAAAATATGGAACTTAATTTTTAGGTAATGTTATACAAGTAAGAAAACTTTAACGTTTTCAAAAATCGAATGAAAATGACAGGTGATAAAGGGTTTTGAAAAAAACAATTTTAAAAAGCATTATTCAAAACTTGTGATAGCATCATAAAGCTATTGTTTTAATCAAAATCTCAAAAATTACTTTTTAAAAATGTTGTAAAAGTAAGAAAGCTTAAAAATTTAATCCAAATCAGTTGAGAAATGTAACATACAGGCACAATTGAAGACATGTAAATATATTTAAATATAACGTTTATTTAAATGACATAAGCTAATTTGTATTTAAAAATTCCTGTAGTTAATCAAAAAGCTCATTCTGAATTACGATTAACGCCACTCCACTTGATTACATGCTCTTCAGAAAAAAGGAGATTGCGTTGTTCAGCGTGGCCTGGTTGTGACCATGGCCTCGTAAGATGTAAAACACAATTTTCATCCGATTTTTTTAAAATTTGCATTTTTTTGATTTGCAGGACATTAATCTAAAAAAAAATTTTTCCTTATATTTATCAAAAAGTAGGTATTTTAAAGGGCCTCATAAAAGCAGTTAGTTTTAGTATTTTTTTTTAATGAAAATTTTCAAATTTACAAAAATACATACATAAAAATAAGTTCTGAAGATTACAAAAATGCAAATATTTCAGAAATCAAACTAAACTCGTAGGAGCTATGGGATGGCAAAAATTAAAAAAATCATTCTTTGTAAACTTTGGCGCACAACTGTGAGCAAACGGCGCCAAATGCGACCAAGATATTTTAGGGTTGTAGTAAACTAAGGTTGATAAATCAATTACATTAACAAGGGAACCACGCTAAGTGGTATGCTACGATTTTAAAACAAGTATCCGCAGTTAATTGATCCACTCGAATGTACTACAACTGTAAAACAGTAAAGTCGCAAATTGCGCCAGTGGTCTACAGAAGCCCGCCAAAGTTCAAAAAATGCTACTTTTGTAAACTTTGCCGCCATGCAGGTCCTACATTTATTATCCGATTTTCGAAAATTTAAAAGTCGTGTCAGCGTTAAACTATTTTCTAAGTAATTTCTGCGTTTTTAAAAATTCAAAAATTTTAATTTTTTTCTAAAAATGAGGTATTTTGAGAGGCCTAAAAATATGGATTTCATTACAATTTTTTGGAAAAAATAAAACCTTTCAGATTTTCAAAAACGCAGAAAATGCTTTTTAGAAAACGGTTTAAAGGTCCAAAAACTTCAAAATTTTCAAAAATCAGATAGTAAATGTACGAGCTGTAAAGCGGCAAAGTTTAAAAAGTAGCATTTTTTGAATTTTGGCGGGCTACTGTGGACAAACGGCGCAGTTTTAGACTGTACTGTTTAAGAGTTGTAGTACACTCAAGTTGATCAATCATCTGTAAATACTTGTTTTACAATCAGAGCGTACCACTTGGCGTGGTTCCCTTGTGAGTGGTTTCAAAATCTAGGTGTACTATACGGTGTACTTTCCCTGTAAGTCCTACTCGCGTCCACTTGTCGATTTCAACAAGTTGAAGAATTTTTCTGGCTATTGTCGCTAGGCAGACAAGATGCGAATGTCGTTAGGCAGGGCTCATGTCAATAAACTTCTAGACGAAAAGTTATTGAAATAACATTGACTGCAGACCCACCCTTATGGTAGTCACAGGGACTAACTGAAATATGTATGTATGTATGTATGATTATTTAGAGAATTTGAACCTGAGCGGTTGACTAACTGAAATAGCCAACTGGGAAGCAGCAAACTTATGCGTATTATATAAAGATAAATATTATCTCTCTAGACTCTAGAAGCAAGATTAGAAAACAAACTAGTAGTGATACCAGGAGCTTAACGCATACAACAATATGAAGATTATGTCATTTGGGTTCCTAAATTACTCAAATGAAATAATAAAATAGCATTTCTAACTGATTTGATCCGTATTAACACTTGTGCTTTTGAAGAAACTAGTTTAAGTCAAAAAAATGGCCACAATTACGACACTTCATTGAATTTTCAAAAATCCTGACTTTTTTAACATACCCTATTGTATTGCCAAAGCACTATGATTTGCATTTGATATTATTTTAACAGCTACATAGCAAGATTCAGCTAACAATTCTAATCATGAGGTTTTGCACTGCGATTTGCAAGTTATGATTTTTGAATGTTTAACTTTTAGGAACCTGGCTACAATAATAATAAGGCACTCTCACCCTACAAGAAATATATGTCTACAGGTACGTGCAATAATGTACAGTGGACTCTTAATAAAGTGGATTTCAACAGAACCTTAAAATTTTTGCCACCATTTTAGTGCACTAATTATATAAATGGCAGAAGCCACAACTCGTGTAATGGTTGGCGGCCACTACTTATAAATTTTTAAAGACCATAAACCTAATTCTATCGCATATATATATGTACATACACATGAGAATAATTTTGCAGAAATAATTTAAAAGAATGTCAATGCTGCAAGGTATAGCTTGCAGATTTAATTGAATCAACCTAACATAGATATTTATTACCCAAACACATTAGTAATATTTTTTAAGAATCCAATTTACTTAATTCAGTTTTCACATAATCAGCATGTACTAGACTACTGGACTATGTATGCATAAAAATGGAACCAGGGGCATGAATGAGCGGGTCACACTGATAAATATAGGAGTGTTCCACATATGCACATTCACGAACAAGTGCTCAAGTTATATATTTCTAATTTTTCTCTATTTGTTGCGCGTACTATTTTGTATGGAGTGTATTATGTGAAAGGCTATGAAATTCTAAAAATAAAATCCTTAAATTAATTTATGCAAACCTAAACGTAGAATATAAAATGATGCAATGGTGCAGATCGTCAAGATTTATAGTGTGTGGGTGCTTTCACCACATCCTATGAAGGGTATGAGCCTGAGAATGAGAATACAAAAATAGACTTCTCATTTGAAAGCGGGTTGGAAACTGGAGTCTTCATCATAAGCATTTAAAGGCGGTTTGAGTTCTAAATCGAATATACATATCATTAGGATTTAAGTACTTGATATAATTGGAATGGTGGTCCAGTGGCATTGGATTGAGGTACGTAGACCTCAACTTCATGAAGGGGGATGCTGTGGAATGTAGTTGGTCACATCTCATTGAAAACTGAGCTCAAAGTGCCAATGAGAACCAACATCAGCCTTCCACAAGCAAGTCGAGCTTTCATGTTTTGCTTACTCGCGAGCAACATTAAATAAATTGAGAAAATGCAAATTGAATTCAAGAATAAACTGATTGTACGAATAATACAATAAATATTAAAATAGTATTCAGTAAACTATTAAAAATCTACACTACATGTCATATGATTGATATTGAGAATGGTGGCTCAAGGATTTACCTGAAGAAATTGAGTAGTCGTAAATAGGAGGAGGTCATCTAGCGCTTGTTGCAGGAACATATTGGTCTAGTTGATTCAAGACTAAATTGAAATTTTTTTATTTAACTTGTCGATTTTTAACGTTAAAATCATATTTTCAGTTATTCTAACTGAAAACTAACTAATGCTGTATTAAACTAAACTAGTAACATCACAATCAGATCAAAGGAGTTACATTTTTACATAGTCTAGACTATATTTGGAGTGTAGTTATATCCACCACGCCAAACGCCATACTACCTACACTGTTTACATAATAAGAAAAAGAAATCAGAGACAAAATTGAAGAAATGCTTCCCCTAAATACGAATCGTACCCGGATTAAGATAAAAACTAAAGATCTCAGTTCTATTTAATTAAAAACGTAGGCCGAAGAAACAATTCTCATATTTTTTTAACTTATCGGCTGTAAGATACAAGCTAAAAATATATTCTGACAGGGTTTAAAGATGTCAAAAGGCAAAAACAAGACAACAGCCGCACTTACAAATCAGATTTCGAATTTAGTGAAGGAGCAGGTTGCCGTGCAACTTGAGTTGTTGTCGCAACCAACTACCTCAATCGTGTCAAATCAAGTCATGCACATGGTCTACACTATGCTTCAAAAATTAGAAAAAAACCGATTAAATGGAAATTTCAGAGAACAGTGTCAACAGCAAAGTACCCACTTTTATCAAGTTGGCTGCTAAAGTGAAATCACGGTGTGACGACGCGGCGACAGAAATTTTCTATTTTAAAGACCAGTTTACAGGTTTAATAGAAAACAACACTGTTTCACAATACAAATGAGAAACTCAAACAAATTTCTGAAAATGCAATCAGCTGTAAGGTCGCTCAATTAGATCATAAAATCTCTGCATTAGAATCTTGGGTGAAAGTGAAAAGATTTTTTAATGTGGGTGCCAAAAACCAGCTAGCAAGTCTGCAGTTTAGACTATTAGAGATGGAAAAAAGAAACAGAAGTAAAGAATTTGTGATATCGGGCCTCAAAGTGAACAAGTCAGCTAAACAAGATATCCTAGACCTGTTAGTCTTTAAACTTGGAATCGTTCTTGCTTGGTATGAGGTGAAGAATGCTCGGAGAGCAAATCTCAGCAGTCCCGTGTGATTTTTGTGAAGCTGGCGGACAGCAGTATTGTGTCGTGAATTATGAAGAAAAAACCTTAGTTAAAACTCCATCAGAAGGTAGTTCGCATTTACCCTTACCTTGATAAATTAAAGCAAGCAATGTACAGACATACAATAGAAACGTTCTGGCAGTTTAAACTCAAACAGCAGTATTACAATACATTAGACGATTTGGCATTGCTGTAGATAGAAAGCAATACACAAGTAACAGAACTCAATCACTCGAGTTGGAAAGTAATCTTAGGTAAATCTGCTCGAAATAGATTTTCTATAACCATTTCTATGCGTATAATTTATCAGTGTAAACGGTCATTCTTTGATTTCAAAGTTAATAATTTTTGGAGGGTGTGAACAAAATTTTGTTTCACTCTCGCTTTACGGTTTGCGGTGCCAGTCAATTAAAAGATGGAAAAATAATCAGTAATTTTAGAATTGAAGGGCAATATTAAAGATATTAGGGTGTTGTGACAAATTTATCTACTACTAAAGAGAGTCACTTTAAAGATAGTTAAGGCCCCATTGAAAATGTAAAATTCAATTATGTACCAGTAGTATGTTTTAAATATATTCTATATGTTACATTGAGTAAACAAAATCCTTGTTAGTCTAATTGAAAATGTAACAAGTATGTTTGAGATGTTTTATCGGTAAGTTACCTAAACAAAGTACAACACTTAACTCATATTTAGGTGATGGCTGATCTGGTTTCTTTGACTAATAATGATTACATTTGATTGGATTTTGTATATTATGATTTGTGTATGGGCATTGCCCAAAACGCAATGAATCAATACTACTACTACTTGTCGTAAATAAGAAGATTGATAGCTCAGGGGAGCGAATAGGAGAAAATTAAAATACCCAGCTCCTTCCTGATAAAGAATTGTTCAAGTCACGACGAAACAGAACGGTCACATTCAGCAAGGACACGCAACTAGTGACTGGCCATCCGCAGATGAAACTGACAATTCTGCTTCCATCTTCCAATTTTTAATAACTTATTTTGCAAACTGAGAAAAAATATGAAAATGAAAAAAAACCTATTAGAGATGGCTGAGGATTGAAGCTGTGATATTGAGTTCAAAAATTAAATACATTATGCAGGTATTCAAGAAAGACAACCAACCTAGGTCATGGAGGTCCTATTCAATAGGGGTCCTCGACCAGATGAGGCAGAGCGAGAGGGGGAGGTATTAAGTGGGACGGCTGACATAGGACGACGAGCCATGTATTCAGCCGACCCTTTTGTCCACATCTCTTCTTACCATCTTTAGTTTTAGACAAAGAAAAATGGAAAATTAAAAATCTTATTGCAAAGGTACATGTATAAAAAATTTTAGTAGAAAGAAGGAACACGTTCGAGAGAACGGCGGAGAAGACAAAGTGTTGCGTGTCGTCAGCCGTCTCTTACAACATTCCTCCCTCCACTGTCGGCTAATATTTTGTAGCGATAAAACTTCAAACAAGGGGGGGGGGGGGAAATTCACAAATAAAAACAGATGAATATGGCAGTGAAGACGGCGTAGGCAGCCGTCTCTGTCTGCTTCCATAGGAAGGCGAGTTGGAAATGAAGCTTCAGTTTGACCGATAGTGCAAAGCACTGCAGGTATTTGGTTGAACAGCAACATTTTCTCATCGCCAACACAGTTAGAGAGGTTTTTCATATTTTACCTAATGTGATGATAGGAAAAATTTAATTTTGGATAATATGAAAATAGGAAAACTGTGTTTGAGAAATATAGGAGTTATGTTTGAGATAAATTGAAAGCTCAATCAGGAGGTAAATTTAAAACCTTCATGCAGCTAATTAACGTGGTATGATCAAAACAACAAAAATGCCTTTTATCAGTAAACATAAGCCATGGTTTAATCAGCAGTGCCAAACAAGTAAGCGAAAGCTGCGTAAGCTACTCAAGATGTGGAAACGCACGAACTTAGACACTTATCTCAACAATTATCTGGACTTTAAAGACTCACACAAACACCTGCTATCGCAGACAAAACAAAAATACTGGGGGGAGGTTCAAACTCGTTTATCAAATGTGAAATCAGTGTCGGAATTCTGGAGTACAGTCAAACACTTTTGTTCACGTCCTGTTAACATCACTGAAATAACTCAAGACGAATGGGAGATATTTTATCGCGATCAAATGCCGACACCTGAGGTAATCCTTAGTTCCTCTGATTTTAAAAATGAAGTTTTAAAACTGTAAGAAGAAATATCTGAATCAGATTTACTTTTTGCAATATCTAAATTCAAAAACAACAAAGCACCTGGAACTGATAAAATACCAAATGAATTTTGGAAGTACTCTTCTGGCCCTCTCCAAGATCACATATTAAACCTTTTTAACAAAATTATGGCTACTGAGACTACACCAGAACGATGGGCGAAAGTCGAATTATCAATGCTTCACAAAAAGAGTGACCGTTGAGACCCAAGTTAATTAAGAGGCATCGCTCTTATTAACACGATTTTAAAACTTTTTACTCAAATTTTATATAACTGATTAAACAAATGGTGTAAGAATAAGCAAATAATCCCGGAAAGCCAAGCAGGTTTTAGGAAGGGTCGTGGCTGTTTAGACCAGATATTTTCTCTCTGAGCAATAATACAATCAAAATTACAAAGAAAAAAGGAAAACTCTTTGCGCTTTTCGTAGATTTCAAAAGAGCTTTCGATTCGGTTAGGCAGGACATTTTATGGGAAAGCTTAACAGTAAAGGGATTAGCGGGAAAATTATAAGGATGATCAAAGGTATCTACGATCACGCGAACCTTAAAATCCGCGTTGGTGGGAGCCACACTAAGTCCATCAAGGTCACTATGGGTGTTTTACAAGGGAAAATTCTAAGCCCGCTACTCTTTTTATTTTACGTGAGTGACCTGGACGAATATATGTCGAATTTCAAAGCTGAGCCAGTTGCAATAGGGGGATCAACAAAAATAAATCATCTTCTGCTGGCGGATGACACATGCATAATAGCAGAATCATAACAAGCCTTACAGACCAAAATAATTATTCTAGAGTCCTATTGTGCTAAAACCTTCTCAACAATTAACCTCATTGAGACCAATATCATTGTATTTCGAAAATCTGGTAACCTGTGTAAAAACTACATTTGGTTCCTAGGAGGACAAGCAATTAACATCGTCAAGTGCTACACGTACCTGAGGATTACATTTACTTCTTCCAGACTATTTCGTGTCGCAGCATCTGAGATAAAAAGAAAGGCAACGCAAGCATCTGGAGCAGTATTCAATATTATTACTAGCTCAAAAACAACTTCCTGGATGTGCAGACTAAAACTTTTAAGAGCTATCATTCCGTCTACTCTACTCTACGCCTCCCGTATTTGGGCATTAAGATACATTGACTTACTAGAATCTGTTCAAATCCAATATCTTAAGCAGTTACTTAGGCTACCTAGAAATACTCTTTCACATTTTGTGCGAGCTGAAACTGGAATTAGGCACATTCAGTGCCAAGTCGTGCGGCTGACTCTACTCTTCTGGGCCCAAATCCTGAGTCTTAACCAAGAGAGAGTTCCAAGGCAGTGCTACAACCGTCTTGTTGTACTTATTAATACAAAGAGGCCTTAACTAGCATACACCTGGGCGTCCGCAGTTCAAAAAGTTTTAAACGACTCTGGTTTTAGTTTTGTATGGAATGCGCAGTCGTCAGAGGTAATATTGGAAAACTTAGATGCAATTAAAGAAAGAATCAATAAACAATCTATGCAAACAGATCTACAACGCATTCAAAACTCAACTTTTAATGAAAATTACAAGTTCACGAAATCGGATGATGTCATTTCTGAATATTTGTTATCAAATCTCTCAATTGCGTTTCTCAGAATTTTCGCACAATTAAGGCTTAAAGTGGGTATAATTGCAGTGAAAAACAAAGATATAAAGTTTGACACACATAAAAGGTGTAAACTTTGTGGTGCCGATGATTTTAATGCGTTTCACTATGTTATTAAGTGCCAAACGTTAAGTTTTTACAGAAAAATGATTTTGAGTGAACATACTTATTCTATCAGAGATCGGCCACAATTTGCAAGTTACTTGTGTAATCAGACCCCCCAGTTTATACGGAACCTATATATCTTTTCTTTCAAAACAATAAATCTATTCCACGCTAATCCAGCCTCACCTTCATAGTACATTCTCGACAGAGGTTACTTCGCAGTGATTTTAGTGAAATAACTGCTAGCAAAATAGGAAATAGGAAACAGTAAAGTAACTACCGGATCTTCAACCTCCAGTGACTAAACCACAAACGATAAAGCGAGCGAAATTCCGAAGCGTTTTTGAGGAAACTCGAAAGCGTTATTGAGAAAACTCGAAAGCGTTTTTGAGGAAACTCGAGAGCGTTTTTGAGAAAATTGAGGAACATAATAAATAAATTTGATGTATAGATCACTTATAATAACTATTAAGGAATCTAAAAATGTATACTTATATCACAACTCTTGTCACCTTGTAGCACAACAACGAAAGTACTATTACTACTAAAATGTGAATTAAACTTCATTCAGATGTATATAATTCAATTTATTGTTATGTGAATGCCCCTATAAACATGAATAAAATTCAATTAAATTCAATTTAATTCAATTTAAAAGCTCCATGTGAGGCTCCTGCACATTTGATTTAGCCTTTAGGTTGGTTAGCTGAAAGATTTAGGGAGCGCGAACCATAGACAAAACGACGGCACTCAAAACTTTTCATTGTCTGACAGACCGCAACTGCCAATCTTCAAGTTTGGAGAAAAGTGAACTATTTTAAAATATAATTTATAGTCCTAATTAAAAGTGATTCGGAGAACCTCCTTTCCTTATTTTCCCCGCGTGCGTATCTATCCTAAAGTAAAAATGGGTTCAGGGAACAACATCTCTAAGAAAATCACACCAAGATGAAAAAAAAAACTACCAAGTATGATGAGGAAGACTGCTAAATATATAGATGATGAAATAAGAAATCACAATGAAAAAACATATATAGGCTAGAGAACAAAAATAATATTACATACTACTTATTAAGAATAAATCATGATGCTAGAAAATTGAGACATTTATAGGTATTTGAGAAATTTTAGGATGAAGAACGGACCATTTATAAAAAAGAAAATGATCAACGAGGGAATTTTTAATGAAACAAATCAAAGCAAAATGAATGGAAAATGAATGACTTCTGACTTTTTTGTGTGGTAAAAGACTACACGGCTTAAATATTTATGATTGAAATTTTAGTTTTGAAAATTTGTTTTGTCCACTTAAAACTAAGTAAATTTGAATTTACGAAATAATGACCAGATTGGGAAAAATATGACACAAAAATCTTAAGTAGAGAAAACTGGTTTTGGAACAAGAAAACCAATAAAATTACATTTTAATTTGATCTCTTACATTTTATATTAGATTACAATTTTGATCTCTTATTTATCGATAATTTTATCACCTAATATTTATGATGATAATATATTTTAGGGGTTTTACAAAACGAGATAAATGATTAGATTAAAAATTGCCAAATAATTTTATTTCGAATTCTAAAAAAAGGAGGAAAACGGGAAAGGGACTTTAGTTAGATTGACAAAGGGCAATCCTCCTGTAATGCCTTTTCTGTTTTACATTGGGTGTTTATTAAAAAACTAAAATTTTATAATCCCATAATTTACAAAACAGTTAGAAACAGATAATAATAACGAACAATTATGTTATGTAGTTGTTAATTGAATTAAAACCTATTAGGAAATATGAACTTAGAGGCGAAGGCTAATGACAATGTAAAAGCTGAGAATGGAAAATCACTGAGGATAAGACAGGGTAGTGAAGCTACCACTTGTCTGCTTGAGACAATCTACTATTTGTCAGGTATGTAAATAGAAAAAAATGGGAACGAAGAAATAAAATTGTTGCTTTGTCTTAGAAAAATGACTTTATGTGATTTCTGAAGTGTCGAGCAAATAAAAGTTCAATTGTTTACTAGGAAAATAGAAATTGTTAGGTGACGAACCCAAATTCGTGTTAAACCGGAAATATAAGACTCCAGGTCGTAAACCTGTGTCCCAAATCCCGTGAATGAAGGTAGATGCAAAACCCTAAATAGTAGAATTGTAGTAGCTTCTAAAATCTGGATTAGTCAGTAGATCACTGATGGAAATAATAACAATTCCGCCAGTGGACTCAACACAGAAACCAATAACTTTTATAAAAATAATAAATTAGATTTATTTAACTATAAAAATATGAAGGTAAAATTTAGTGTATAGTTTACAATAGACGTGGTAAAAGATACGGGTGAAGCTAATCAGTCTGTAAGTCTGATCCGCAAGACGGTTGGATTAAGTCTGGTATTTTTGGGTGAGTTGTGGCGATGAGGGCTTGAAAGCGTGGTCATGCCACATGGCTGATGAAATATAAAAGTCGGCAGTAACCGCGGAAGGTCAATATTTCAGGGGGGGACAAGCCTACGTTAAGCATATGTATACATACTAAAGTATGTACCCATTTGTTAACATTAGGAATTAAAATTTTTAAGGGGGGACAATGGGACCTTGTCCCCCGTGCCTCCGCGGCCACTGAAAGTCGGCATGGTTGGACCGCATGGCAAAGTCGGATTGCATCAGAAATAATATAAGACCTAACAAGTTTAAAGATGAGGCTGACTGGTCGGAAAGTAGGAAATGTAAAGAATGTACAAATTAACATAATAAGATTATTGATAAGTGTTCGGTACTGAACCGAAGTTATTTAAATATTCATAGTATTTTTCCTGAAATATGGGGGTCATTTTGATCCTACCATATTTAATAGGTTGTAGTTCAGAATGCCTTCATTTACCGTGTAATTGTAATATTAAGTGTACCATTACTACCTAATACTAGTGTGCAGTTGACATTAACTAGATGTTTCATATTTGTACTTTAATTTACCTACAAAAGTAATTAATTTATGTTTTTCCCTAATATCTACATTCTATGTAAAGTCGGCCGCATCGGCCAACTCCAATTTTATTTATTAGTTTAGCTCCTAAGTTCCTTTAATACCTCAGCCTTCAACTTATGTTAATAGCCAAATTCTAGAAAGATTTAACGTTATATTTTATCAGGCTGACTTCGGTCAGCCTTGAACTAAACTCCTAATTCGTCCTGTTAAAACTTGTTAACTGTTTAATTAGTCCACGTTGACTCCAGAGCCATAATATATAATATTACATATGAATTCCGTAAGATTCAACTGTGTACCATGGACCATGCCTATTCTATTCTTATAAATTAGCAACCTCCACAATTACTCCCTGACTTTAACTTTAATTTTACCTCTGAACAAGAACTCTGTCCTTTTCAGTCTCCGTATATTTTTACTACTGGCTACTGTAAATTATACATTAAAATTACGTCGTCTTTTACATTAAATAAACTAATTTAATATATTTTGTAGAAGCGAGTTGTTTTGCCGTTTGCTTTATTGAAGTTAAGTCCACCGGTGGAATTATAATTCACGCATTTGAGTCGCAAGAGTACGGATATTTTTGCCCGTCAATATCCTGTATTTTGCATAACCTAATAATCCAGGGATTTGAGAGTAAAGCCTTACAACCTCGACCTCTCCTATCCCTCCTTTTTGCACCTTGGTTCCGCCACTGAACAATAAGGAACCAAGCCAGATCGAAAAATTTAACTTTACATCAAATGCTTGGAATGAGGAAAGTCACAGCTAAATTGCTATTTATTTAGAAATAGCTTACCGTTATGTGACATCTTGGTCGATGTCAAAGAGTAGGTATTTTACATTAATATTAATATTGAATTCACATTAAATATGACTAATTAATGCTGGCATTTCAACCCACAAATTGTAAAGTTGAACGAACTTTTAGATTTATATAAAATTAACTAAAACTTCGGTTCAGTACGGAACAGGTACGAAGTACTAAGAAGTGAAGTTGGAAAACTGAAAAGTTTTAGGAATTGAAAACTTGTACTTCGTGGTTGAATTGTGCGATGTGTTGTGGGTTTTGTGCGGCAGGACGTGAACAGCAGCGGTTTTCAGGGGTTATCATTGGATAGGATGGTGGCTGGAGCTGTGCGGAATTGAAGGCGCTCTGCGTTTTTTCATTTTCGGTGATCTCCAGTCATTTCGTCTCTTTTTTACTTTGAACTAAGGACATAGCCTTTCAATAGTAGTAGTCCGTAGACTGGCAACATGCAGTGTGTGTTCAGTATTGAAATATCCATCAGATGCCACAGCCACTTGCTTAGATCAAACACGCTGAGCCTACCCATTACATTCAAACGAGGCAGATAGAGTTTGAAGATTCATTGATTAATTATGGCACTAACGGTTTCATTGAATGTCACAAATGAGGTTAAACACTTAAGCAGACATATTGTCTTTGATTTAGGATGTTTTTTAGAATAATTAAGAGCTCCTGGAGTCTGTGTGAAGACAAAATAAAAATTAAGATTTCCATACTTTTGCCAAAGCATCGAAAAAACTTATTCGATGACTTTCTGTTAATGGATCAGCATATAACCAATTCAAAGTCCTTTACGGGAGTACTGCCTGCTGTAGTTTGGTTGGGTCGTTTTCCGCCAAGTACTTTGAATTGGTTATATGCTGATCCATTGACAGAAAGTCATAGAATAAGTTTTTTGATGCTTTGGTCAAAGCTAGAAAATCTTAATTTTTGTTTTGTCTTCACACAGACTCCAGGAGCTCCTAATTATACTGAAATAAATCCTAAATTGAAGACAATATATCTGCTCACCTGTTTAACCTCATTTGAGACATTTAATTACACCATTAGTGCCGTAATTAATTGATGAATCTTTAAACTGCATCTGCTTCGTTTGAATGCAATGGTTAGGCTGGGTCTGTTTGATCCAAGCAACACCAGCGCCACCGCAATTTCATTTCAATACTGGACACACTTATGTGTACGGGAAACATACGAAGCTTGATAACTAGAGACTCTAAAAGCTATGCTAAGGATGAATCCCTTTTAATTTTTGGTCTTCTCTGGCTGATAGATGGCAAAACCTTTCTCTATTGGCTGAAAGCTTATTCTTATGTTGGCATTTTTCATATACTTCTCAAGCACTTACTCTATTATACATAAGCAACAAGCATGGGCCATTACTATTGTGGTAGTAACTCTTTTTTTACTTTTATTATTAGGCTAATTATTTTCTCTACCACCAAGGATCGCAATACCAGCAATGTATAATTAAGCTAAATACAGCTCTGCTTGTGATTGTTGTAACGCTTCCTTTCATACTAAATGGGAACAAAATGCATTAAATAATAAAACTCCTAAAGCCTACAAAAATTTTTCATTTTTGGATTTTTAATCAAATTTTTCATTTCTTAAAAACACATCCTAAGCACAATTATTAAACATTTTTGTACGAAAACCCATTTTTAATATTAAGAATCTAAAAACAACTAAAATTTAAAATTTTGAAATTTTTTATTTTTTTCAAAATTTTAACGGACAAGAGTAGGTGTCTTAAAATTTTTTTTAAAAATTAAAAAAATCCAAAATGTGAAATTGCTTTCGAATTCTGAATGTTTTAAAATGGGTTTTTGTACAATTTATTTTTTAAATTGAGCTTATGATGTGTTTTTAAGAAATTAAAAATAGGATTAAAAAACCATTTTAAGGCCTTTTTCGTTTTTTAAAAAAATATTTTATCGATTAAAACTTATTAACATAATAAAATAAAAAATATAATTCAAAAAAATATCTTGTTGAAAATCTCGCTAATAAATGGTTTGGCGAGTTATCGTTTGAACAAAAAACACCCCATTTAATTCAATGCTAAAAACCCCGGGAGTTACTAGGGACCCAGGAGTTATTTGAAGCTTTACGGTACGTATATTTATGTCAAGCTCGTAGTAGTAGCACATAACATATACGTACCTGTATGAAAAAGTTGCATTATTTTTTGAACTTGCATATTTGCACTTCCTTTTGTGCTTCAGTTTTACTGGTTACCACCAGTTAGTAGAGTTGTAGTAGAAAACCCAAGGTTTTTATAGCTAAACTAAGATAGCATGGCAGTCTATTCAGTATTTATTATTAAGTGCCTACATAATATATCCTACAATCACAACTTAATGTTTACATATTAAATCAATAAAATTTATGTTTCTGCAATTCTGCATAGTTCTATTAATTAATTTATTAGCTCTCACGGTTCCTACTAGGCTAGTGAACTTTATTATGTCGTAATAAATGAACTTTAGGTTAGTTTTTTTATTATTATTCTGTAGCAATAATCTAAATTTTTAAAAATGGACTCAACTTGTTTTGCCTGAAACTCCTCTAGACTAAAAAAAACTAATATAACAACGAGCTTACTAATTTATGTGTAAGCAATGAGAACAATTTAACGCCAAAGAATAGAGAGTGGTATGTAAATTATGGAAACAATTAAAGTCGTAACCAATACTCTTTTCCATCTGTTAGTGACACAGTATGCTAATTATGGAAGACATGGTCAGCTGGAACATTTTTGAAATCGAAATTGATTAACTTAATTACCTGACTTCTTTTGCTACTATTGCATTTTGTACATATTTCTCGTTGATTTGTTTGTTTTATAAAATTGATTTTAAACTCCTAATACAAATTTTGATATCTGTTTACGTATAAAGGAGGGGGGGGGGGGAGTGGAAGCTGTTGATTATCTTTGTATACTTAAAGGCAAAACAAAATACCATAACCGTTTTCAGTCAGTTTTCCCTACCTAGTTATGCAATTATCTGTACATGCAGAAAAAAATATTAGAAGACTTGCGGTTCAAAACTTTTAACGTAAGCTATAACTCTAAAACACAATTACCTTTCCATATTATGTAAGAAAATTGTATGCAAATTGTAAGGGAGCGGTGGTGGTGGTGGTAGGTTTTGATTTGAAGTTTAATTCACTTCAACGCAAACTTTAAATTACGACTTTTTTAACTTCAAAGAACACAGATTTTCCTTCTTAATTATAATTTTCAACTGGACGCGTGAAAAGACGGGACTCTCGAATGAAAACGAAAATCCAACGTTGTGCATGCAAGAATAGGGCATAAGTTAAGTGGCGTGGCAAATAATCTCTATCATCATATTTATTTCTGATCTACACTACACCATGAGATGCAGAAAAAAAATCAATTCGATTTTGGTATAATAATGACAGTAGTGGGATCACAGTAGTTTAGTATACCGTGACAGCGATAGGTTATTGACTCCATACTCCATTCATACTTCATAATACTACATTTAGCACTGCATCACATAACATTCTACATCCAGCCCGTCTGCTTTCACCTGCACCTGCATGGCAATTTGGCTGTGGGAGTCTGGGAATGGGTTGGGAGCTGGGCTCTGGGCCTGTGGCCGCTCTCAGCTTTTACTGTTTATTGTGATGGATAGTCTTCGGGAAAGCGCGTACGTTCAAACACTTGATTTTAAAATTAGACCATCTGACATTTGACATTCTCAAAAATTTTATTCTTTTTTTTTACTCTTTTTTAAAATCTAAATATGTTGACATTCACATTGTTTGTTGGTAGTGGTAATTGTAAGTATTGGTAAGGAAGGAATTCAACAGTGTTTGTTTGTCATATGCGGTGGTTACTGTGAGTATTGTTGAGAGTGGGGATGTTCTTTAGTAAGTGATCTCTAGGCCAGTAAGTAATGTCAAACTTTAGTAAGTGATTTTAAAAATCAACTTTAAGCCTAATTTGTTTAAATCGACGAAAAATGAATAAATCTACTCATGAAAAGTAACACAGAACTTGAGCCGAGCGAGTTTTCATATTTTTCTAGTTAAAAGGGGATACGATATGCTGCATTAGCTTTTATATCAGTATCGATTATCGATTCACATTATTATTACTTTTGCCTATTAAGTAAATAAAAAACGTGTGAATACTTGTGGAGAATAGAGCTTGTGCACAGTAGGGAAGATCCTTTTTTTCATTCACGAAAGCGGCTCGAATCGTGTACAGTACACACTGACTACCTTAAGAAAACAGACATTGATTCGCGAGTGTTATGAGTATCAGTTCACACTAACATTTTCGCATTATTATTATCTTTGAAGTAAATAAAAAATAAAATACTACACATTTGTTGTATTTCTTTGATTTAAAACTCATGCCTTTTAGTTATTTTTACTAATAACTACCTATTACTATTTTATTTTACCTTATTACTTTTCAGGCTACATATTCACTTGTGGCTGAAAATACAGTAACAGTCACATCATTCACAATAACTAAACTAATGTCAGATGTTTCTAATAGAATTTCAAGGTGTACGTGATACTTCGCAAGTTGAAGACACTAAAACATTTTTTGGATATGGTAGCGAAGAATGCAGCTATTGCGAAAATCTGTACGGATGCAAATTACTTTGTTGTCCCTTTCTAAGAGGTGATTTGTAAAGCAGATATTTCCGGCCTACTCATTATGCATTCTCATCGTCTGACCACCTTTACAATTCTTCTAATCTACTTCAAAGTTTCAGTCATCTTAAGTTAGGAATGAATGGACCAAATATTTTTACATGGATTGCTTCAAGTAAGCATGTTTCTCATATCGTCTGTGAAGTATTTTCTAGAATTTTCTATTTACATGTTTTTGAAAATTTTCTAAATGTTCTAATTAAATGTTTCTGAAAAGTGTAAGATGTTGTATTTACGTATTTTGGAAAAGTGCAAAATGTTCTATTTAAATGCTTTCAAAGTGTATTGAATATTTTTGTAGATCTTTAATATTTTTTGTAGCTAAAAATAAAAATAAGTTATTTTGGTTCTTTACAGACGATATTTCGGTAATGCTAAGTTTTTCGATCATTATTAATATTTTCAGGCGTGAACCCATCCTCTACCCGTGGATCTGAAACAGGTATTTTTATTGGAGCTGCAGCATCTGAGTCTAATAAAGCCTGGTCTTCAAATCTAGAAGAAGTTAATGGCTACGGCCTCACGAGACGTTTCCGCTATTTTTCCGAATCAAGTTTCTTACACTTTTGACCTCAAAGGACCCAGTTTCGCCATGGACGCGGCTTTTCTTCCAGTTTGCTGGCTTTGAAGCAGCCAGTGTCTGCAATTCGAATGGGACACTGTGATGATGCCATCGTTGGTGGAGTGAACCTATGCTTGAAGCCCAGCAGCTCTCTCCAATTCCATCGGCTGAGTATGTTATCCCCTGAGGGGAAGTGCAAAGCTTTCGATGTGGCAGGAAATGGCTACGTTTGGAGTGTGGCTGCAGCCGTGATCTACATCCGTAACAGCGATCTTACCAAACGTTCCTATGACACCATTTTCCATGCGAAAACAAATACAGACGGCTACAAATAACAAGGTATCACATTCTCATTAGGTTTCGTTCAGAAAACTTTACAACAGGAGATCTATTCCGAGGCTGGAGTGAGTCCAAGTCAAGTAGGATATGTGGAGTCTCACGGGACGGGAACGAAAGTTGGAGATTAATTAAACGCCATTGCTTAAGTTTTTTGCAAAGACCGTGACCCAAGGAAACCCCTTCTCATCGGATCCGTCAAGAATAACATCGGTCATTCTGAACTAGCATCTGGTAAGTAGCAATACAAATCTAATTCTTACTTTTTGAACAAAGCATTGTAATATAAATTAGATTTGGAAGTCAATCAATCTAATAAAGTTGTCAGTGAAGAAACAAAATGGTCCACATCCAGTTTAAGCTAGAATTTAAATTAAGCTAAATTAAGAAAAAACGCTCAATGAAATAAATGCTTAAAATGTTGATTACAGGTTTTTGAAAAGTTCAAAAACTTTTTATTTGCGCTTTTTCATAAAGTACAAAATATTCAATTCATACGTTTTTGAAAAGTACAAAATATTCTACGTTCACGTTTTTGAAAAGTACAAAATATTCTATTTACACATTTTAAAAAAGTGCATTTACTAGTAAAATGTTTTTACAGGTTCAAGGTACTTTAATTTTTTGTAGATAGTACAATTTTGTGACACTAAAACTAACTCATTTTTACTAGCAAACTACATTTTGGCTTTCAAAAAATTTTAAATGTATTGTGCTAATATCGCTATCGCATATATTTTATGTAATGTAATCCATAATCCAGGCCGTGTATGTTACAGTATATAATATGTTTTCCTGTTATAATTTTTTTTTTGTAAAAAGGATTGTGCAGCATTGCCAAATTAATTCTTGCCATGCAAAAAGAAGTAATTCCTGGAGCCTGTAAATCTTCACTTTAACAGTCCAAACCCAGACATTACAGCTCGCAATGACGGTCGTTTCAAATTCGTGAGTCAGAACACCTCATCAGACCCCATGGGAAGGTGGTATCATCAGATTGAATTTCTTTGGTTTTGGCGGTGCAAACGTTCACATCATTCTCAAAACCAACCCTAAGAAAACCTCAGGATTCCTTTCAAATTCGACACCCCTCCTCATCCCCTACTCTGGCCGTACAATGGAAGCAGTTGAATTTACTCTGAAGCAAGTCAGCTTATATAACCCCGTTATGATGAGCTGGTTTCATTACTACAGGAAGTACAACTACGACTTCGCCAGGAGCTATTATTAAGTATGTAACTTACCAACGTATGATTCTGCCTACCTACTATGTGTGGAAAGTTGTTCTGCTCTTCAGGTTCTTCTGTTGTTGTTTGTTTGTTATTTTTAATAGGCGGATTAAGGTCTCAATCGTATTTCATTTGATTGTACTGATTTAGATTGATTATTTTATTGTACTGTATTGTACTGTATTTGCTTCATGTAGAAACTACACAATTTAGCGTTAGTAACATTATTATAATATGTAATCACGGTTCAGTTTTGAGTTGATATTTTGAAAATTTAGATATTATATGCGTACAATAATATTGTATTCCCAGTTTGTATGAAAAATGGTAATCAATTTCAAATGTGGTATAATGATATTCGTGATTAGGATTTGATCATACGTTATTTTTGTAGACAGTAATAATTGTAATAAGTATTACTATAACAGATTTGTTAGAAAAGTCGACTTAGTAAATTATTTGAACGCAAGTTTAGTGGTACGATAGTAGAACAAACTAAAAAACGATAAATATTTTATAAGAAACAAAAAAAATCCTTATTTAAGGCTCAATATTACATTACCATTCGTCATGTTGAGGGGCTGGTTAAGGTTAAAAGGAATTAGAAATAAAGTTATATACTAAAACTTCTACGAGAAACAGACTTAAAGTGCCTTTAGAAAACACACATTTTATTTGAACTACAAGTTTCATCTACGATTTTAAAGTTCCATTTACAAAAGAAAGAAAATTGTTTTCTAACTCGAAATTCGTAAAACTTACGCTCGGTGAACCTGATCCCTGTTTGGTGTATATATTATGTACTTGCTTGGTTCACTCTAATTATTTGTAATAAATTATCAATGTATTATGCTTTGCTATCATCCTTTTGAATCACTGACATTTGAAGGTGGAGGAGGGGAGAGGTAAGTGAATTAGTGAATGGGGTGGTAATTGTTGTTTGATTGATGGATGCGATTATTTAGTTAGTATCAAGGTGGAATTATGTTTTCAAGTGGATAAATTTACAAAGGGAGCAGTGCTATGGGATCTGAATTGGAATATGGACGAATGAATTTCTTTTAGGAGCAATTTGTTTTCAAACAAAAACCACATTTTGATTTTATTGATGGTTTTCTTTGGTAAAGCAAAATGTCCTATTTACATGTTTTAGAAAATTAGTATGTATATTATGCACTTTAATAATATAATATTATGCAAACCTAAATTACCTGCACAAGTAAAGTGCGCATGTATGAATGATTGGGTTCATGTTTTTTCAACTTTGAAAATCTGTATCTTTTTCCACAGCTAACGTACAATGAAAGCAAAGCTATCAGCTATCACTATACTTCTCTTTTAATACTGTATGTACAAAAAAATACTCAGCGTCGAAAATGTAAAGTTGCAAAAGATACAGGTCATTGTACGAAAAAACCGTTTTGGACTACTCATCATATCATCAATCAGACCATACATTATACGAAATCGTTTGCTGGAGATCGTAACTTTTAAAACTATGGAAGTACTATGGTCCATAGTGTAGACCATTGATCATAACAAGGGATCGTCCTTAAATGATGTCATAGATGACATGGAGATAATATGATGCACCCGCCCACCCTAACAATGGAATTACATCTTTTTAACAATTTTTTAAATAGAGAGAGTTTTAGGACCCACCCACCTAAATGATGAACTCATTTATGTACGATACAGTCAAAACCGAAGCTGAGTAGCTGCGGCCTGAAGCTTAGGCAGAAGGAAAGATGCTGAGGCAGATGCTGAGAACGGGCACGCAGACGATGGGCGGGATGCGATGCTAGACTCACTGGAGCATGGATAGAGTCATTAACCTGTCACTGTCATTGCTTTTACCAACATACACCAAGGCGTAGAATGCTACACACTCCTCCGGCTGCCTTAGTGTTTGGTATGAACTATGATCCTACGAAAATTGAATTTCTCTTCTACATTAGGGCAGGACACACATGGTGTCACTGAGAGGGTGTGGATCTGGTATAAAATAATGCTAAAAAAGGCCGTTAAAGCGACAGTGAAAATAAACATGACTGTAGCGTCTTTTTGTTACGTCATTTCTGTCCATTTATGCATACAAAACATTGAATTATTCTTTGATTTGGTTTTACTCTCGAGCTGTGTTTTGAAGCGTGAAGTAGAAAAACAGTACAAGAAAGAAAATCGGTATTACTAGAATTTAAAAAAAAACTTCATTAGCAATACTTATTTAAATAGTGAATGTGATTAACTGACTTAAGACCTGAGATAAGCGAAGCTTCAGCTGAACGACTATACTAGCAGTAGTTACTAGTCATAGCAGAATATGTTGTGATAGTTACATTTTATTTGAATTTGTAGTTTCAAGACAGGTGGGTTCCCATGTAAGCTATTTGTTGTCACAGTAGACCAGTGCTTTAGCTAACTAAGAAGTATAGTTTCAAACTTTTAATTGCGTTGTATTTTAAAAATATAGCCATGGCTCACCATTAGGGATTCACGCACTCTACAGCGGGGTAAGTACAAAAATATTTTTTTACTATAGCTATAATAGTTTATGTGCTAAAATACGGTATTACGATAATGTATTCGTAATATTTTGTGTACGGCGGGGGGGGGGGGGGGGGGCAGGGGGTGTTGAGGTTGAAAGTGCTTTATGAAAAAATGTCCTGATTTCAGAATTTGAAAATTTGGCATCTCTAACGACGCAAGATGTAAAGTCTTTAGTATATTTTTATCGTGTAAATGTAGTTGCATGATTACGTAGTTATAAACGCATTATTTTAACAAATTAGTAGGTATAGTGAATTATGGTTTTAATTATGTACCGTACAATCTCTAAAGCTAACTTTTCGCGGAGATAATAATAGCTATCACCTGAAACTAAATAGATAAGTGAAAACATAATATGCCAGCAGATTTGACATTTAAATTTTAAAAATTTTGCATATGGTCAGGCCAAAAAACATGGTTTTTGAAAATTCAAAAAACAAATTTGTTAAAAAAATAAAGATATTTGTTTCGGCCCTGGGTAATAAGAATTTACAAGAAGATGGAGAAAAATAGCTCATTATCTGAGAAAATGTTTTTTTGGTATTTTCAAAAAGCCAGAAATTACTTTCCAGATAATGTTTTGAGAAATACAAAACTAAGCTTTTTTAATAAATCGGACAAAAATTGTAGGAGCTACATGGTGCTACACAATTAAAAATTCATTTTCTGGTCAACTAACATGTAAGTATGGGTCCCGTTTAGTTACCATTAGTTAATTTATACTTTCTAAAATCCCATTTATCGAGTCAAAATGCCCATTAGCATCATGTAAGTAAGCAATTCACATGTTTTTTTCAGAAAAAATACATAAGACCAATTCAGCGTGATCACCTTGAGCCCTTTCCTCGTAAGATTATAGCAACAGTTCCCAATTCTTACCATCCTTGTTGCTCCCACACCGAAACTTAATTTTCTATGGTTATAGCAAAGCATTGCATTTTCTATCGAAAATTAACTTATAATTATTAATTATTAAATCACCCCCTTAAAATCTGCACACATAACACTATTGGCATGGGGCATGGGAAATGGAACCTGAAAAGGTCTACAGGGTGGCTAAAATGAACTTTTAATATTATAAAGCTCATCATTTGTTTCTAAACGAGCATTTTTCAATACCCAACGGAACCCCGTATTTTCAAAAACCTGCATGCAACTTTTGTAACCTAAGTTAATTAAAATACAAAGTTACCTCGTCTGTTTTGTAGGTACTTATCGTAGCAAAAATCGTTAGTATTAGTAAATAGTTTAACTTGACTTGACTAAGACCTTGATTTCACTAGCTACTTTAACAATTGGTTATTTACTGCAAACATGAACATAAGTACCGTATTTCCTCTGATGGTACGCCCCGCGTACCATTCAAACTTGAGCTTCGACCTACAATTAGAGACCCGCGCATTAATAGAGACCCGCGCTCTGCCATTTAATCGTGTGTTAAATAGACCCGCGTACTACCCTAACTGAGGTGGCTACACCCCGTGTACTATTAGAGACCCGCGCATTATTAGAGACCCGCGTACTATTAGAGGAAATACGGTAGGTATATTATTATAACTAGGAGTTAAGCCCGCGGCCATGCAACGGAGGTTGTTTTAAGGGACGTATCTTTCTGTACAACTGTGCAGAGTTTTATTTAAATTTTGTTTTACAGACCAAGACGACCCTTGCAACAAACCCGTTGCATGATAGCAGGTCTTTTCCCTAGTTATTAAAATTTTGACATCTTTAATTTGGCCTGCAGCATAAAACTCATATATGATTTTCAAACTTTGTGTTCGGACAATTCGAAAATTCGAAATATGTATCTATTACTATAAATGCTTAAGACAAGTCTTGAAGCTTAGGTGGGAATCGTCAATTTTTGGATTTACTATATGATAATATACACTTGCCCAAGTCAGCATACGGATAGTGAGATGGTCAATGTCTCCGCATCCGTTCCCAGAGATCCCAGGATCGATTCCAGGTCCGCGAATATAGTTTTTTGATTTTTTTTGTCCTGTTTGCGTCTGCAAACTCTAGGAAAGATGTTGCTGTAAACATATGCATTGTTGATTTTTAGTGTTGACTACGACTATTACCATGACGACAGTGGTTCCACCCAAGAAATGAACCTGGCTAAGGCAATGACTACACTAACTGCTACTCTTCGGTGTAAGAGTGGAGTGTGAGTGGTTGATTGAAGTACAGTACAGTGCAATATTATCACATATAGTTGCGTACGCTTTATCATTTAACAACGCATGTTCTCCATGGTAACATTGGTAACAGCTGGATGCACAGCAAGTTCCAATAAGCAGACAGCGAAAGTTAAGATTTAGAATGGCAGCGTGCATAAAAGTGGTGCAAAAATTTGAAATTTTAAACCCATACCCTACCATTTTTCGGGGTAAAATCAAGGTAGTAATACAAAAAACTTTTTTCCACTATCAGCATTGACGAAAGTAAAGCATCGGCAAAATAATAATAATGCTCTTAAGTCAGAAGTTGACAAAACAATAATAATATTAAAGTAAGAGGAAAAAATACTTCGTTGCTTATAATCAACAAATTACTTTCTCGGGAATCGACAACCTATTTAAGTTGAGCCATGCTACATCCAAATCTTACAGTAACACTGATCTATATGGCAACAGTTAGATTTCACAAACTCCAGCTCGGCTCGCACAAGTGACAGTGTGTGTTAGTCGACGTCCGGAGTTCGTAACGTTTACTCTCATTGTCTACAATATATTTGTGATTATTAAATTTTGGGTAGTTCGGTAAGTCCTGCCCAGGCCAGGAAGTCCTGCCCCAAACGGGAAGTCCTGCCCCAAATGAGAACTCATGCCCCGAACGGGAAGTCACGCCTGGTTGAAAAAGTTTAGTTTTTTAAATTTTTGGGATAAGGAAGCTCCCTAGACGCCTAAAATCGCAAAATAAAGAATAAAAATGCAAGAGCAAACAAATTATACTTCGTCCTTAATATTTTAATTTAGTCACTCAGATATTATTAAGCTGCAAAACTGTATGTTGTAATAATTTATCGAATTAACACTGACCCAGGCTCCTAAAGCTGCCTGAAAACGGATAGGTTATATTTTTCCCTCCCGCCTGCGGCGGGGCCAGTCATTTTTTCCTAACCCCCCCCCCCTCCGGAAAAAAAACCTAAAGACTTCAAGAGGTGGCCAACAGTGAAGTAGCCTTAACAGTCAACAAAAACGTAGAAATAAAATGTGAAAGCCTACTAAAGCTGAACATCAAATAAAAAACTTCTTACTATTATTTATAATTTCTGACTTTTATTGTATGAATAATTAGCAACACCAACTAAATTATTTTGATTAATGTTGATTACTGTGCTTAATGATATCAAATAGTAATCGAAATAAAATATTGAGGACGAAGTAATTATAATTTCGTTATGTATCTCTGCTTTTGCATTTTTATTCTTTGTTTTGCGATTTTGGGCGTCTAGTGAGCTTCCTCATCCCACAAATTTAAAAAACTAAACTTTTTCAACCAGGCGTGACTTCCCGTTTCGGGCAGGACTTCCTATTTGGGGCAAGACTTATCAAACAACGAAACAACACGCAAAATCACACAATTTTAAAGACTGCGCAGCTCCACGGACGAAGACGGCCCTTACAATTCCGTTGCATGGCAACGGGCCTTATTCTAGTATTATATAAAATCTAGCCTCCTGTTTCCTCACCCACAGTGACTGGTTGAGTCTGGTTGTATGAACTTCGGTTAAATCAACCCAATGAATAAATTAATATTATTAATATTATTATATTATATAAAACTGTTATTTTGTAACATGATATTAAAAAGCTGTTATTTTTTCAGTCACCATGGAAACTTTCAATGAAACAGAGGGCGCATGGAAGGAAGTGCCCTATGTTGATTTCGAAATCCTTCCTGTGTACACTACAGAACAAAGCAACATCCTGTCAAGAGCAAAGACCTGTACAAGGATAGATGGGGTAGTTTTACTTTCTGAAGACTGCAGTATGATTAAGATATGCCCTCCAATAACGTTGTTGAGCAACAACATGAATACAAATGTGCAACTCACAAGTTATACTAAATTTAAAGGTTTAGAATGCTGGGGAAAGCAACGCGATCATATTTTGCAAGTCTATATCACATCAGTCTGGGATTATCCGCTGTTCCTTTTGGTTGCGTACGATGGCAGAAAGGTAATTATTATAAGCAATGTTTTAAATTTTAGAAGCATTCAATTTGATTTTGGTTCATGAAGTATTTATTGTATTATTCTCAATTTAAATCGGCAAGATTGTTATTATTTTCCAAAGTGGTGTGACTGGACTAGCTTGCGCCGCTGTTTAAAAGACTCACTAACATCTATCATAGAAAAGCTTCCCGACGGAAACGAAGCAAGAAACGATATGAAGCGATCTCAGGATAGATCTATAGTCATTCGTAGGCAAGAGGATTGGGAAATTATTGGAAATAATTGGTTAAAACAAATTTCTGCTGAGTTTAACAAGGCTAACATGTTTCAACTGGGGCGACAGCTGATATTCTGCGTCTACAAGTTTGGCCAATCTCTTAAAGAAAAGAAATTTGTGGATAGTATTGGAAACTTAGTATGTCCATTTTTTGTTCCATTGAATTACATAATGGTCTTTACAGCCTTAGGGAAAAGTTTTTAGAAAATTTCATAAGGAATGTCCTACATTTAAAATTCTTTAAAACAAAAATTACAGTAAAAAACGGATGCTAAGCTGAAAACAAAAGATTAAGATTTGGCTTCAGCTTTCGATTTTCTGAATATTCAAATTCGTATTCGGATTTGGCTAACTTAAAAACGTTTTTGCATGTAACTCTAGGATTTAATCGAATGTTACCAAAACGTCTTCTACCCTAGACACTTCCAGAAGTATATAGACTTGAGTGAATTTTGCGCTGTTCGCAAATAAAAGGCGCGTGCTTTTTAAAAATGTGGTTGACTTTTAAAATAGCCAAATCCTTATGGGATTTAGCATGTGAAAATTAAGAAATCCAAGTCCCTTCCCGTGTTTTTTATTTATTTTTGACAACATTTTAAAAATAGTTAAAACGTCTCAAAAAACCTTCAAAAAGTCATGTACCCATACATTTAGGTACACTTGAGCCAATGCAGTAATATTCAAATTATCCTAATATCTTATTTAATCATTATATACTTTAACTCTATGCCTACCTTTGATGTAAAAGGTACAACAGTATTGAATTTAAATGTATAGTCAACATGGGAATTTACGTTTTGTGTGCGTTTTTTTAATGGTATTTTAACATAGGTATTAACTGTGCCTCCTGAATACAATATTTATCAATGATATGGCATTTATTGTACGAGGGTCACTTTGCTGCTTACATTCACTTTATTATTCAAAATATTAGCTTACCTTTGTTTTCTATTTTAACAAATCGTATGTAAAGAATCAAAATTGTTTCCTTTCACTCTTTGCTGGAAGCAATTCCGTGTCGTTCCATCGACTTTGGTAAGGAAGAATGCGGTTTTTCATTTAGAAGAACTTAGTAGACCACAGTGATTTCAGTAATATGGTACACGGATACTTCTATCCTAGAAATTTTCCTCGCGGAAATTTTCCTCCTGGACTTTTTCCTCTGGGGCATTTTCCTCCCAAACGTTTTTCTCCCAACTTCTAATTAAGGACATTTTACTTAAGGATTAAAATTAAACTAAAATAAACTAACCTTTCTTTTTAGATAATTTTTGAACTCGTTTATAGTTTTCAAAATAAACTATTTATAAACTGAAGTACGGCAAACGTTTATTATGTCCTATTCTCAGTAGTTTATGCATAAGCAAAAACTGATTATCATTAAATCATTAAGTTTGTCGTAAGAGGTCGTCCATAAATGATATCATGGGTAGGGTCAATGGGTCCACTTAGATACTTATGTCATCCTATGTTAAAGATAGCCATTTACGCAATGGTTAAGCTGATGACAGGGGAGTCATAGGGTCCTAGAAATGGAGATGTTTCGATGATATCATTTATGGACGACCCCTAAATAATGGTCAGTACGGACGATCATAATTGTAGTTTACGAAAAACTGAAAATATTCCTAAACGGCTATAGCTGGAAATTGAATTCAGCTTGATTGTTCGCCGACGACAAACATAATTACATAACGTACCTCATTTTAGCAGAATAAGGTTCCGTGCTATCAGTTAGCAGACTTTTCACTTTTTGCGCACTCTATGACTTATGGTAGAAATAGGTAGATGCTTTAATTTTGTGCATTACAAAATATACTTTTTTTTCAGGTGGACGCGCAAAAGCTACAATTCCAAATTGTTCACGTAGCTCAAGATTCGTATATTAAACACCAGATTTTGTGGTTTAAACCTCAAAGCATTAAGAAAGCAATTGGTGCGTTAGTTAAATTACAAAAATATAAACAACTTTTTCAGGTTTTACAAAATTTTAAAAATATTATTTTATCAATTTTTTTTCAGAATGCCACCCAAACGGAGGGATTTATAGAATTTGTGCGAAAGGTGGCATTGCTAATGTGCGCCATAAATTTAAAGTACCAGAATTTCTAAGCGGTCTACCAATATTTATCACCTGGTACACGCGAATCTTTGAGGAAATGCATCGCGGCAGCAACAACTTCATTACTAAGAGATGCGTAACTCGCTATTTACTTATAATATACGAACTTTTATTCAAAAAACCCCCTAAGACTGCGTATGTACTTAACAAATCTGATATGTTGTTAAAATCCAACGGCCTAGGTGACATAATTCGAGACTGTTCTAAATTAGCAACATCATATGTTGCTCGTGTTGAGTCAGTTGTCGCTAAAAAAATTGAAAAAGGTTGTAAAGCTTCATTTTCTGAACTGATTGAAAAAACTGTGGTATCTACCATAAATCACATTCATGAAAAAAAGCTTTTAGATTCAGCTATGCTAGTGAAGCAACCTATTTCTGAACTCAAAGCTGAATTAGAGCACTACTTCCCATATTTTGCTGGGACTATTGATAGAATTGCTAGAAAAGTGTACTTTTTACTGGATTCTATTGCAAATTTCAGATTAGGGAACATCAGAGCCAAGGATTTAGTTTACAGAGAAGAATTCTTAGCTCTAAAAGCAGGTAATCGTCGGTAAAGAGTCATTCTGTCGTGAGTCTAGTACACAGCTAAAATCATTCTGTCGAAAGCCCATGCGATTCTTGAAGTTATTCTGTCGCAAGTCCATTCAATTAGTAGATGCCGTCCACGTCGCTTCCACGTTGTCTTATGCAGAAGGTGGGGATGGTATGTTACTGACTGTAATATAATCATGATCTATACTTAGGGGTAGTAAACATATGATGCAATAAAAATTACATTTCCAGAACATTCCAAACTTTTCAAAAACACTTTTTGAAAAGTGCAAAATGTTCTATTTCCATGTTTTTTAAAATTGTTAAATGTTCTATTTACATGTCTTTTAAAAGTGTAAAATGCACCATTTGCATGTTTCTCCCAAGTGTAAAATGTTCCATTTACATGCTTTTCAAAAGTGCTAAATGTCGTATCTACATTTTTCTCAAAAGTGTGAACCGCTCCATTTACATGCTTTTGAAAAGCCCAAAATATTCTGGAAATGGAATTTTTATTACGTCGTTTGTAGACAGCTAGGTGTACGTCATGAGTACAATACAGGCAGTACCATACTACCCTCACGTAATGCATAAGACAACGCGGAAGTCGAAAGCAACCTGGACAGCATTTACCAATAAAATGGACTTGCGACAGAATGATTTTAGCCGTGCACTTGACTTGAGACAGAATGATTCTTCACTGACGTAATGTGTGTTTACTGCAACAATTGAATTACGAAACCTTTGCTTGTACCTCATTCAGTTATAACGGAAAGTTAAATTTTTATTGCCTCAGTTTAATCCGTGGTTTTTTAAATTCGTTTTTGATATGCTGTAGTTAGCATTTTGCTACAAGTTTACTTCAATGGCTGTATCTTTGTAACAAAGGAATGGAGAGATTACTTAGACATCTCAGCAGCAGAGCTTCAATACGAAAGATATTCTGTGGCAAACAGATTTCAAAACATCATTCGAAAAAACGAAGGGACAGAAAAATTTATAGTACTAAAAGACCCACCATCAGGATTAAACATTACAAATTCAAAAGAACTTCATTTCATTAATGAAAACGTTCCAGAGTGTTTTGGAAATTTCATTACTTTAAGGTTAGTATTCAGTAATTTTACGCTCATTACTAAAATTAAAGCATGTTGCTATGCACATACGAGCATGCCAGCAGATTAGGAAAATTTTAATTCAAACTTATAACTTGTCAACGTGAAATTGAGTTTTCTTATGAAATATTTTTTTGTGAAAAGAGCGTCCCAAAATACTTAGAACAGCTCAACAACATGATGTGCCAAAGAAGTTTCGGTCGATACAATAATTTTTCAAAAAAACATAAAGGGCCTCAAAGTTATTTTTTAATGTTTTTTTTACACATCCTGCCCACAATTTTTGAAAATTTTGTATAAAAGACTGTTTTAAAATATTCTGAACTTAAAAACATTTAAAATTTGATTTAAACATTTTTGTTTTGAATAAACAAAGAAAAGTGCCAAAAAATTTAAAAAAATCAAAAGTTTCAATTGTTTTTGAATTTAGAATAATAAAAAATGATTTTTCGTACAAAGTTTTTCAGAACTGTGAGTAGGGTGTTTTTAAAACAATTAATAATACCATTAAAAACCCATTTTGAGGCCATTTTTGTTTTTTTGAAAAAATATTTTATCGACAAAAACTCATTTGGCGCATCATGTTGTTAAGCCGTTTTAAGTTTTTTGAGACGCTCTTTTCGAAACAAAATATCTCCTGAGAAAACTCGATTACAAATTGACAAGTTATGCGCTTTAGAATATAACACATTTTTCATACAGAAAAATTAGGATTATTGTATATCAATATATAAAGTAACCCTATTGCATTTTACAATATTCAATAATAGCAGTGTGCCAAAGTTTCAGGAAGTAGTATTTTTATTCATTTGCTATCTGCAGCTCATGCATTAACCCAAAAATGAACTAACATGTCTAAGTGGGGAAGGTCATGTATTATGGATTGGGCGTTTTAATCCCACCAATTCTTACAATGGAGGAGCACCGCGCACCGTACGCTACACCTAGATTTTAAAACTACTTTATTACGAAGGAATGACGCGACTTGCTGCGCCTAGATTTAACAGAGACCCATTTTAAAAAATTAAATTACTAACTTACTATAGCACAGATCGGGAGTTCCGATCTAACTGCGATACAGCATGGACGTGTCTGTTTATAGCTAACGACTAAAATTGTAATAACTGTGATTAAAAAACGTGCTACCATATAATATTTAACATCATTAGGTGCGCAAAATTTTTACGTGGTTAGTAAAATTACATACGGATACAAAATGTTATACGTTTAACACGAAAACTGCAAAATAACTCAAAATTGTTCTAAAAATGTGAAGTTACATACAAATAGTATTGGCTACAGTCTCTCATGCCTGGGAAAGGAAATAAAAGCAAGCTCAGCTTGTCTGAACGATTAGCAATAATAAAAAGCAATAAAACAGTTCAGTTAAGTCGTCAAAGCTCATCCACAGACAAAATAGCAACATCAGCAGCAGCACTTAATGCAGACCAAAGCAATATGTCATCTACTGCAGAAATTTCACTGGAGTTGATTCTAAAAGTAATTAATGAAAATCACAGCAGTGTAGTATCCCAGTTAAATAAACTGACAGAAAATATGGACGAAATACCAAAACTCAAAGCTTAAGTTGAAACCCTACACCGACATATCGAAACTGTGCATCAAACAATAATCAGAAAAGATGTTATGATTTTTAATCTCAAGGAGAATAATCATGAAACTGCAATACAAACAGAAGCTCTAGTAAAACAACTGTTTTTAAAACTGAAGATAGGCGAAATAGAAATTGACAACGTGCGCAGGATTGGACGGCCTAAGCAAAACCATGCAAGACCCATAGAAGTTCAACTTTTGAGAACCAAAGACAAATATACAATACTGAAAAACAAAAAATTGCTACAAAGCAACACTGAAACTAAACACATCAGCATCGCACATGCTCTAACACCAAACGAACGTCGAATTAAGGAACATTTGCTGCGAATTGCCTCCACATAAAAGGAACGAAACCCAAATATCAGATTTCGTATTCAAAACTCAATTTTACATGTGGATGACAACGGCCAAATTACTGCATTCAGACTAAATGGAAATGACGAAGCAGTGGAACTACCACGACAAGAATTTTGAGTCATCAAATTCTATAATCTACAGTAACGAGTAAGGAAATAAAGTCCTCATCATAGAATTGTATTTATCTACTATGCGTAAGCTATATGTATAATATGTTAGTATGGTAAAGTTTTAAAAATCACTATAATGAAATACTATACCCGTAATGTATAACGTTGAGCATTATACAGGAACTATACATTGTTAAATATAGTCTTATAGATAGCCATCTAGTTACTATTTAGATTATTCTACAACATGAACGTACAATAATTTTGTCTAAAATATTATGGAAAAAAATACATGATTATTACTGCACTCAAAGAAAATTATTGACTACAATAAAACGCAAGCGTACATATACGGAATAGAAGCGTATGTAATAAATACAATAGAAATAACTTTAATATTGTAACACCACTTTTAACAAGGCAAAATGAATTATGTAAACTATGACACAATAGGTCGGAACTCCAACTCCAAATACATTTGCCATATAAAATAATATTGACTTCGAAAAATAAAAGGGCAATGGGACAAGTCCCAAGAGCCTATAGATATTGAAAACTAAAAACTAGCACAGATCCAAAGTAACTCAAATTAGTTTTACGTCGTTTGGTCTACAAAACTTTCAAAAAAGTTAATTTTACGAATGCTGCTCTACAAACCTCTATTTCTAAGGCTATATTTTGAATAGTTAGATCAGGATTTTGGAAAATTCTGATATTTTTACTGTTTTCAAAAACAAATTTAAAAAATGAGCTTTAAAAATTGAGCCTCGGAAATATACATTTCTTTCATTGTTTTAAAAAAATGAAAACTTTCGAATTTTTCAATATCTTGAAGTTTGTTATGGAAAACAGACTAAGGATTATGAAAAATCAAATTTTATTAAAATCGAAACAGAACTGTAAAAGTTATGGGGCGAGAAGTTTCAAAATTCAAATATTTTTGAACTTTGGCGGGTCAAATCTGTGCTCAAACAACGCAAAATGCACTCAAGTTACTTTGAATCTGTGGAAAAGAAGCCTAATTTTTTAAAATGGGTCTCTTTAAAATCTAGGTGTATTATGTAGCTTCATTCCCTTGTTAGTGGAGGAAATCATGCGTGACATGCTATATTTTGGGAATAGCTATGTTTTACATTCCTGATAGAAAATAACAGTAGATAACCCTCTTTAAATTTAAAAAAAAACAATATGAAAGGAACCAAATCGTATGGGTATACAATAGTTTTAAAAATTTTACACATCATGATTTCATTGAAACAATTAAAGGTTTTTCATACATTGTGTCGTGCTATGTGAAAATTTGCACGTTTAATACAATAAAATACAAGGTTTTAAATTTTCCTGAACCTTTTTATATTCGCAAAAGCAAAGAGGTCCATATTCCGGAAAAGTTCAAGGATTACCTTACTAACAAGGAAATGGCTTCACATTGTACTCGTCAATTTTCTAAAAATCAGGCTTTTTTTGAAATAAAAGAGATCTACAGTATCTCGATTGCATGATTCGCGCCAGTCACTTGAAAAGACTTCCGTGTCTCGGCTGGCTTGCCAGTGGCTGTTCGTTGTAGAAACATTAGAAAAGTGGATTGGAGCAGATACTCTGCTTGTTTAAGGGAGAGAGTTTGCATGGTGACTGATGGGCAGCTGCTCTGTGTTGAAGATGTTAACACTGAGGCGGCTGCCATTAGCAATGCCATAATGAACTCTCTTGATGAGGTATGTCCGCTAAGGACATATAGACGAAGGGACAGGGTGGCGTCATGGTGGACAAATGAGCTCACAGCTCTTCGAGTGGGTGTAACCACCCTCTTTAGGAGAGTGGGTCGTCACGGACGTGACCCTGTTATTTGAAGGGAGTATAAGGTAGCTCGCAATGGTCTGCTGTTCGAAGTGCAAAACAAACGTCATGGACCGACTTTTGTGGTAGTGTAAGTAAGTATGGGGATGCTGTAAAGTGTCTTTGGAGTCTGGAGGGCAATGTGACTAGGACACCGGGGTCAATTCATAATGATGTGACGAATCAGTCTACGACGTCAATGGATGAGACTCTAGATGTCCTTCTTCAGCATCACTTTCCTGGACTAGATAGTGGGGAGCGGCATATCATGGAGCATGGTATGTGCTCCCTGGAATTGCATGGCTGCTCAGGGATTGTCACTGAGAGGAAGGTGCAGAATGCTGTTTGGAGTTTCAGTCCATACAAGTCTGCGGGGGCTGATGGTTTTCAACCTGTGCTATTGCAGAGGAGTTTACCGGTGATTTTGGGTCGGTTGGTTGCTCTCTATCAGGCTTGCCTGGCATTGGGCACTGTACCGCTGTGCTGAAGAGTGGCTAGGGTAGTATTTCTACTTAAGCCAGGTAGGGGGGACTACTGTAAGGCCTCTTCGTGGAGACCCATACAGCTAGCTCCTGTTTTGTTGAAGGTCCTGGAAAGACTGGTGGATGGGCACATCAGGACACCTGAGTTGGAGAGCAGGCTCAGGGCTAATCATCAGTTTGCGTACTTGAGGGGTTTTACCACGGATGCGGCTATTCATAGAATAGTAGCGTATGTGGAGAGAGCCCTTGAGTCGGGACTGATGGTTCTAAGTGCCTTTGCCGACATTGAAGGGGCCTTCAACAATGTACTATTCAGTGCTATAACTTTAGCATTGGATAGGTTTGGTATTTGCTCTTTGTTGAAAAGGTGGATCGACTTTAGTCTTAGACATAGACGGGTGGTGTCTGAGATTAGTGGTTGTTCTAGGGAACGAAGGGTGGTTAAAGGGTGTCCGCAAGGTGGGGTAATTTCACCCCTCCTGTGGAACTTGGTTATGGATGGTCTTTTGACTAGGCTTAGGCAGAGGACGTCGTCTACTCTGTCACAAGGGTATGCCGATGACACAGGGGTGCTTCAAAGCGGCAAGGTGCTCTGCACACTCACACATCGGGTCACGGATGGTCTAGATATTATCAGTGACTGGTGTGTGGAGGTGGGACTAAACCTTATTGCTGAGAAGACTGAGTTGATTCTGTTCACTAGGAACACCAGGCTCTCCCCCCATTCTGTGAGGTACAGGGGAGCGAGCCTGGAGATCCGGCGAACAGTTAGGTACTTAGGCGTTGTACTTGACAAGCACTTAACCTGGATGCCACACTGCAAGTCAGTGCAGAGCAAGTCGCAGGTTCCCTTGGCTAGATGCAAACGCATGGTCGGAAGGAAATGGGGTATATCTCCCACCGTGGTGAGATAGGCTTATACTGCCCTTGTCCGTCCAGTGATGGAGTATGGGGTTATGGCTTGGGCTCCTGCACTGAAGAAAAGCTCGTATGTTAGTTTGTTGGGTAGGGTGCAGCATCAAGCGTGCCTTATGATCACAAGTGGGCTTCGATCGACGCCTAGGGCGGCGATGGAGTATCTTATCGGCCTTACGCCTCTGGACATCTGTCTAAAGGCGGTGGCTGTAAGGTCCATGCATAGGCTGAAAACGAGGGATTTGTGGACAAAAAATCCTTGGTTTGGGGGCTCAACCAGCCATACTGTGATTTGTGAGAGGTGGGCTCTTCTGTCCCTATTCTCCAGATGCCAGTGGACTGGACGTATAAGAGCCTGGAGAACAGGAGGTTTACTGTTGAACTGGGGTCGCAAGTGGATTGGGCTTGTGATTTATCCCTTTTGGGGGGTGGGGTGGTGTGCTTTACTGATGGCTCACGTGATAGTGATAATGCTGGCTGTGGAGTTGTGATTGAGGACAAAAACCAGAGAGTAACTCTTATGGCTTCGTCTGTGTATCTTGGTGCTGATGCTTCTGTATTCCAGTGTGAGACCCTTGGTATTTCCTTGGCGGCCCATTGGCTGCTGGAGAATGGCACTAAGGATCTTCCGGTCAGAGTATTCAGTGATAGTCAGAGTTCTTTGCGAGCACTGTCCAGGCCGTACACTGTCTCGAGTGTCGTGTGGGACTGTCACACTAACCTCAACAGACTCGCTGAGAGGGGTTGTGAGGTTGTGTTAGTATGGATCCCTGCGCACTCGGGTTTCAGGGGTAATGAAGAGGCGGATAGGCTGGCAAAGGCTTCGCATGATGTGAGTTGCGTTAGGCAGTTTGGTCCGAGACCAATCGTTCCAGTCCCACTCTCCCCTGTCCACTGCGCAATTGCGCATTGGGCTAGACGTGAGCATGAAAGACAATGGACTGGACTACGCAACTGTAGACAGGCCAAGCTCTGGATATCGGCACCGCTTTACGGCAATGCGTCGTTGGTGCGTTATCCCAGAGATCAATTAAGATGGTTGATTGGGCTAGTGACGGGGCATGGGGCTTGGGGAGCTCACGGTTGGAGGATTGGAGTGTTGGACTCCCCTACGTGCGTGCACTGTGGGGAGAAGGATGATACACCAATTCACTATTTGACTGTGTGCCCTGCCTTTTTACTTGTGAGAAACCTCTATCTTGGGGGGTGTCTTATATCGTTGGATATGTTGGGTCAGGCGTCGGTGGCTCAGTTAGTGGCGTTTTCGCGCTCTACTGGCAGGCTTGCGATTCGATCTTGTTTCTTCTGCTAGTTTTCGAGGGGGAGTCTGCAATAGGCCATAATTATAAAGGCCTCGGCGGCGTTGGTCTCCTTGGGACCGAACCCTTGTCATATAATAATATTAATAATCTCGATTGCATTTTTTGTTGTTTTGTCACAGTGGTTTACTAAAGTTTAAAAAATTTAAATTTTTGCCGCTCGGAAATTTCCACGTTTCTCATTTGACGAATATTGATTTCTTATCCTCTTCTTATCTTATCCTCAGACATTTTTCTTAAAACTGATTTCAGGATTTGTTCAAATTCGACAATTTTAATGTTTGTGATGAAACCGACATAACTAAGTGGGTCCCCAAATTATTATTTGTTTGCATTTTTGAAAAAAAAATGAAAATTTTTGAATTTTGAAAAATAATGGAATTACTTTTTGAATTTTGTTTTAAATAACCTATAAAAAGTCACGGGAACGGGTTTGTCCTTTCTTGTAATTTTAATATGCGGAATTCGCTTTTCTTTGAAACAATTAGTCCAACACGGTCTAGATAATTTTTGAAGTGTTTTCAGCTTGTTTGCGTTAAAATCTCTAAAGCATTGTATTAAAAAATAAAATGTTGTATTTTGAAAATTCTTCTTTAATTTACTTGTTTTAAATCATTGGGTATTTACTATTGCATTACATAGCTTCTAGTAATGTTATCAGGAGAAAATTAAAATATTCCAATTAACAAAATCCTAGGAATTGCATACTAAATATTGTTCTGAAAATCAAAGAACTGTGAATATCTTGAAAAAAATTCAAAATCCGGAGGGGGTAAACTATCGATAGAACAAGTTGTGTACGCTGTAGCTAGTGTGTTGAAACGGCACAAAAATCTACAAGTATGTATTAAATTTACAGTTCCCTAAAGTAATTTTATCACATTAAGTGGTGTTTAACTGTGTGTGCAATATGCGGTGCAAATCAACCATAAAACAGAATTCTAAAACTAAGAAAAAAAATTAAAAACTGTTTAAAATTCGAAAGTTTCAGTCCTCCCTACAAGGAAGGTCGTATGTCTTTAGTTCGAATACACTTTGTACGAATGCACTTTGTCCGAAAATATGTGTTCGAAAAATTGTGCATTTTGTACGACAACATTTTGTACGAAAAACTTTTGTACGAATGGTATTTTGTACGAATGGTCTTTTGTACGAAAAAATCACTGTCCGAATTGGTGTCCGAATTGTGAACAAAGATGCCACATTGTACTCACGAGGGAGGGGTCAGAGGTGATCCCGCCGAATCGGCTGCATATATTTTTTTTGAAAAAAGCATGCAAAAAAAAGTAGATTTGCTTATGAACATGATGCCAATGGGCATTTTGACTCGCTAAGTCTGATTTTTGAAAGCATAAATTTGCTAATGGTAATTAAACGGGCGCCATATTTAATTGACCAAAAAATGAATTTATGAGTGTTTAGCACCCTGTAGCTCCAACAATTTTCGTCCGATTTTATAAAAAAATGTAGTTTTATAATTTGCAGAACATCCAACATCATCTAAAGTCATTTCTGATTTTTTTTCAAAATTTTCAAGATTCCATTTTTTATTAAATATTAACAATTCGTGTTCAAAAAGGAATACAAAAAATATCCGTTTTAAAAAAAAATTACATTTTTGAATTTTGAAGAAAAATCAGAAATGACTTTTTATATGGTATTGGATGTTCTGCAAATTACAAAACTACGTTTATTTCAAAAATCGGACGAAAATTGTTGGAGCTACGGGTGCTAAACACCCATAAATTCATTTTCTGGTTCATTAAATATGGCGCCCGTTTAATTACCATTACCAAATTTATGCTTTCAAAAATCTGACTTAGCGAGTCAAAATGCCCATTCGCATCATGTTCTTAAGCAAATCTACTTTTTTTCACATGGTCTTTTCAAATAAAATATATGCGGCCGATTCGGAGGGATCACCTCTGACCCCTCCCTCGTCAGTAGGGAATTACAAGCCTTTCACAAGGGTAATGTCACTCATTTATAAGTACTCTCTTTACTCCCGCTACTCTACCAACTAAGAGAAAATTCAAAAAATTTCTCTTGAAAGCAAATACAAACCCATGACTGAACTTAAATATTTTCTATTATAAAAACCAAAATCCAAATCTGAATCTGAAAGTCTATTGATGAAATCCAAAATCCAGGGTTCGTGGGTAGTTTTAACCGCAGGCTAAAACTCAGCGGTTTTAACCGGTGTAAACCGGTTAAAATCGGTCCTCCAAAATTTTATTTTTTGTGGCAAAACGGCTTTTAGCGGTTAAAACTAATTTAATCCCTGAAATTGAATTAAAAGTGTCTAACAAGGTGTATTTTTTAGTTCCCTGAAGATAAAAACAATATCTAGAGTGTTTTACTGCTGCTTTGTAGTCTTTTAAAATGTCATTGTCATTAGGCAAAGAATTAGCTAAAATAAAATTTATTTTTTCGACAAATTGATACTCTTAAAACGTATGATCTGTATTTCATTGACCCTGTTTTAAATTTTTATTAACTATTTTCAAGTTAAAACGCGATAACAGAAATATGACCGGTAGCATAATTTTTTTCATTAACATTTCGTTATTTTATTTGTTACGCTAAGTAATTACGTTAAGATTATGTAAAATCACTCTTTTTCACTTTGCAATTGATGTTACTAAAATTATGATATTTTCGCACAAAATACATTCGTACAAAATACCCTTCGTACAAAAGACCATTCGTACAAAACACTCTTCGTACAAAAGACCATTCGTACAAAAAACTTTCGTACAAAAGAACCTTCGTACAAAATGCATTCGTACAAGTCGTTTCGTACAACGCGTATTCGAACTAAGGACGCGAGACCTACAAGAAAATAACGCGACATGCAACACCCAGATTTTACAGAGACCCATTTCAAAAAATCGGGCTATTTTTGAATAGCACAGATCCAAAGTAACTCGATTGCGTTGTTTAGTCACAACGGCCCGCCAAAGATTAAAAATATTTAAATTTTAAAACTTTGTCGCCCTATACCTTCTACAGTTTTCATCTGATTTCGATAAAATTTGATTTTTTGGGATCCTGAGTCCGTATTCGATAAAGAAATTTTAAGATATTAAAAAATTCAAAAATAATATTGTTTACTAAAAAATTACAAAAAATGTACATTTTAGAGGCCCAGTTCTTAAAAGTTTTTTTCAAAAAACGAAATATTGTCGAATTTTGAAATCTATTTATAAAACACAGACTAAGGATAACAGAAAATCAAATTTTATCAAAATTGGACAAGAACTGTCGAAGTTATAGGGCGGTAAAGTTTAAAAATTTAATGTTTTTTTAAACTTTGGCGGGCCGCTGTGACTAAACAACGCAAAATGCACTCGAATCACTCTGGATCTGTGCTATATTAAAGTAGCCTAAGTTTTTGAAATAAGTCTCTGTGAAATCTGGGTGTTGCATGTCGCGTCATTCCCTTGTTAGTATTAAGAAAGATTTCTTAAAAATAAGAATTTTACATGTGAAATATTTTTATTTTGCAGGAACAAAGTCATCTCACTACCGTCTACCCAACTAGAAAAAAAATTTAAGTTTACCAAGGATATGTGTGATTCGTACGTAAAATTGTTTTTGAGCGTTGTCCAAACTTATAAAATGTCAGTACCCGCGAAAGACATAAACATGGATGGTGAGATTTGGTCTCCCCAAGAGCTTGTTAGCCTGCTATTAGGTGAAGAAAACAAGAGACGAAGGTGTCTAGATGATCAGTACTATCTCGTATCATCAGTCCTTAAATCTTCTGATAAATTGCAGTGGCACCAATTGTGGAGAGATACGCTGGTTCATTCTTTTCAAAATCATATATTAGAAAAACAAAATCCTATTATACTGCAAAACTTTTCGAAGCAAAATCTTAAGGCCGTAGCGGTTGTACCTACTATTTTAGAAACTTCCCGATGTGGACGACTACAGATGAATGAGAATGACAATTTTATCACTAAATTTAATACTTGTTGGGAAAACGCTGTATTACAAATTCACTTCAAGCTAACTTACAGTCGTGAGAGTATCGACGAAGTCACCCCTGTATACCATGCAATTCAAGAACTTAGTGTTTCTGAGCAAAAAGAATTAGATTTTAACTTGATTGGACTTGTTGTAAAAGAACGACTTAATTTTTTTAAGTATGATAAGGATTTTATTCGAAAAGCATCCCTACCTGAAAAATTCAAACATATAATACTGTTTGGAAGTTTTAAATCAGCGTTGTACACACCTCCAATAGGCAATCAAAGCCTAGAAGAAGCAATTTACGCACATAATGAAAACCGCTGTAGTTCTGATTCGGGTTGCAAAGTTGACGCTTCCAAGAAAGATACACAGTCAAAGGTAACTCCTTACTCGAATTAAAACTTTTAATCATGTAATATAGTGTTGACCTATCAGATGTACGTGAATTATTTATCACCTATTATAATTTAAATATAAGCTACATTAAGAAGACCAGATTAGTATCACTCGTTACTGCTAACACTCTTTTGAAGCTTATAACTAAACGAATACCCAACGTTTATCGATAAACTGATCGACATCCTGTTATTTGGAATCCATTTCTATCTGCTTTACAAATGCTGCGTTCAAAGTTTGTCAAGAATTTCAAAATTGTAAAAAATTCTAGTAAATCATGTAGATAGGTAGTACCTAATGTACATGCGTTTATTATTTGAGCAATAAATACCATTTTAAGCCCAAAGTATAGTTTAAAGCACTAAAATTATAGTTTCAACGGGGAACTGACTAACAAGGAAGGCACTGGACTTTAAGAAATTTAAAAGCTTTCATTTTTCTCAAAAAGTAGGTATTTTTAAAGGCCTCATAAAAACGGTAACTTTTAATAGTTTTTGGAAAATAAAAATTTTCGAATTTTTAAAACTCCGGAATTTGCTTTTAAGATAATGTTGTGATCACGAAATTGCTAATTTTTTGAAAGCCAGATAAAAACTGTCAAAACTATGGGGTGCCAAAGGTCAAAAATCGATTTGTTTAAACGTTGGCAATCAACTGTCACCAAACTGCGCAAAATGCGACCGAATTGCTATAGGCTTGTAGTACACTAACAACGGAATGACGCAACATGCAACACCCAGATTTTACAGAGACCCATGTCAAAAAATGAGGCTACTTTTGAGTAGTGCAAATCCAATGTTACTCGAGTGCATTTTGCATACCTCACGTTTAGTCATGTACCACCTCGCACGTAGGAAGAACCGCTTTTCTTGTATGCTATAATATGGACAATTAAGGTCTTTCTTTCCTTAATGGTGTAGATTCGTGTGTATGTATACTTCTAACTGTATGCTTTATTTTTTATAATTTTTTTGTTTGTTGGTTTTCAAGGAGGTCCTAAGAAATAAAACTGGAAAATTTAAAAAGATGAAACCAATCCAAAGAAAATCTGTCTCTGGCCAAAAAAACGAAGAAACTCAAGTAAGCTGTTGTATGCTCATGTAACTTTTTTGACAAAAAAATATCGTTAGGCTTGTATGCATGTATGTATTTTTTTGGGTTTTATATCGAGCCCGCTCACAGTTTTGCATTCGATAATCATTGAATCAGGCCAGTATCATCCTATAAAATGTAAAATAAAGGGGTTGTAAGGTCTGCGGCCAATTAACAACTAGATGAATAAATTATATTATTATTTAAACATTATATTATTTAAAATATAAATCTCGATCGTTACCCACTCGTATTGGTGCTATTCTTACAAAGCCAAGGCTACTACTACTAGGCGTACAAAGCTAAGTCAAACCTGCACCAATTTCTCTCGTACTGGTGCAATTCTCAACAAGAACTTTCAAGTCACTTTTGCCCAGCCAAATGGTACCAGCAAAGTGCGTATCTAGCACACTCGTACTGGCGTACCAACTCAAACCTGTGCTGTTTAAAAACTTACTTGTACTAGCACCACTCAAACCGCGTCGATTTTCACTAGCAAAAGTTGTAAATCAGCCTGCTTGTTTGGACACTAACTGCAAGGATTTTATAATAGCCTTACTAAATAAACAAAGTTTTTTAGTGGTTACAACAATGTATCTACAAGCTCAGCATCTACTTTAGGCCCACGGTGGAAAAATCGCGCCGGATTTTTTAGCATAGGTTTGAGCCTGTCAAACTACTCTTTAATTCTCACAAATGCGAGTATACAGTGCCCTATTTTTTTTAAGGATGATCGGACCCACCACTTATCCACAATTAACACTTAAGTAGACCCATGTCAAAAATGGCTCCGCTCTGTTTTAGCTCAGATTTCTCTTCTCTGGCTTCTCTTCTCTTCTCGTTTTTGCACTTATAGCCTTCATTTCATTCCGGTTATATCAAGTCGTTTCTCCGTCACAGGAAAATTATATAACTGTGCGTGCGACCACACATTCAATAAAATCAAAACTTTTAAGAGAATGAGGTGGAAAGTGAGTTATACGCAGTCGTAATTTGATCGTTGACACAACACGTTGCTCAGCATCTACTTCGGCAAATCCGGCGCTTCATGAATTCACTAGTAACCTTAGCATTGCAAGTGTCTTAAAACTCACGAAAATAAAACACGGACATCAGTACAGGTTGGTCTGGCGATTAACAAGTTGGGCTTACCCTTCTGGTTAAGCAACAGTCAAGCTCATTGTGAAATGGAGGGGTGGCCTTACCGATAATCCTGCAGGGCTCGGTGATAAGTACGCTGCAGGTCCTAGAGAGATTGTGTATAAATGTTATTTCTCTGGGCTTTCTAGAGTTCTATACTTCGGAGTTTCTATGGTTCACTGGGTGGCATAGTTGGAGTGGTGCATTAAGTGAATGAGATTTAATCCTATAACTAGCCACTCGAACCTTTGGGATAAATAGAAATTTGTTCTCTAGAAAAAGGGCTCCAGTCCTCAAATTGTGGAGGAACCTCGAGTCTCAGTGAAATAATAGTGAAAACTGGACTTACAAGAAATAAAATCTCAAATCCTTAGGGATTCTACCCAGATACGAAATAATACTACCGTAAAGCTTCTAATAGAAGCCGGGTCTCCAATAGACGCCGGTCTCTAATAGACGCCGGGGGTTTTCCCATAAGCGGCAATGTTAATTTTTGCAGCTCAAACTTGGCATTTTCAATAGACGCCGGGGGCTTCCATTAGGAGCTTTACGGTATATTACTATCAACGGATGTTTGAACCCTTTCAGGAGCGCTCAAAGGAAAACGTTTCCCAAAATTTTCTCCACGCCAAAACTCCTTTACCTCTCATATTTATAATTCCAACCCACTCTAAACCTTTAAAAACAATGGGAGTTTTAAAGTGGTTCGCTAATAATAGAAAGTTGTTTAATAAATGCCAACTATATTCAATACAAACGTTATAAAAAAAATTTGCATACGTGTAATATAACATTGAGATCATTTAAATCCAAGTAAAGCTGGAATAAATGAGGAGCTGCTTTTCTCTTGTGCTATAAAATGGATTAATTAGGACTGTATTTCTTTTTTGTTGGTTTGCAAGGATGTCTCAAAAGATGAAGACGAAAAATTACCAAAGGCGGAACCAATCAAGAGGAAATCTACTGCTGGTAAACAAAACGAAGAAACTAAAGTAAGCATGTGCATGTGCATGTTTTGTTTTTTATTTTGTAGTATCGTAAGGCTTGATTGGGTTTTAAAATGCTGAGCTTAAGCATCTATAGGAATGGTTATGTCCGTTGGTCTGTCTATCTGCCTGTTCTTTATGCGCTACAGGTCACAGTTTTTAAACGATATACGTCAAACATTTTTTAAACGGTTACAAATGCGAGGGTAAAGTGCCCTACTAGTTTTCAAATGGATCGAGCTTGCCAGTTTTACACAATTAATGGTTGAATGGACCCATGTCAAAACGCATTTAAAGGATACAAATAAAAACCAGTGAATTTTAGCATTATCGTATACAGAGAAATCCGACTATAAGGGACGCCGCAGGACCTGCGAAATCCGTCCCTTATAGCCATATTCCCTTTTAGCCGTTTAAGGGATTTCCCTTATAAGTGAGCACAATATATATTTTCAATTTGGAATTTTTTTTTTAGTCATAACGTGGTCAAGGATTAAACACTTTTGTTCAGTAGGTACAAATTATTTATATTGTTTAAAATAGTCAGTCAAAGTAGATTGTTTTGTCTTTGTTTGTGTGGTGATTTGAAATTTTTGAATGTTGAAAACAGTTTTGGATTGTATTCAACTTGTATCTGTGGTAAATAAGTTTCTTTTCCTTTTCGTCGCCAGTGTAATCTGAAGGAAGCAGTAAGGTTTAAGTTGACTGAAGAGTCACTACTAAAAAATCTGTGTAATCTATAAATACGATGATATACTTAGATTTAAGATAATATAAATGTTCAGATAAGATAATTGCAGCGTAGTTGTAAAGTATAGTAGTGCTCCACTTGTTCTGCTTAGTTCAGTGTTACTATTTATTTTTATCATTTTTCTTCTAAACTCGCTTATAAGTAAACAAAAAAAACAAAAAATGGTCTATAATTTGCCCCTTATACCCGGTTTTCCCCTTATATCGGTTCCCGTACATCCGTTTTTTTAACATTGAAACATAGGCTGGCCAACCAAATATTTTAAATCTGTCCCTTTAAGCAGGATTTCCCTTTTATCCGGATCCCTTATAGTCGGATTTCTCTGTATGGGTATTTACAGAAACGGCTGGTGATACTTCGTTTCTTCAAATTAGCCCGCAACTAAAGTGCAAGAACAAGGGAATCTTAATGTATTGTTATAAGCTTCAAAAAACCAGTATGAGTAGGAGAGAGGAGGGGATAAGCGGGATGGTCCACAAATGAAGTCACAAAAAATAATACTAATAATTGGGATCGTCCGTAAATGACGCCACATAAAATATCACTTGTTTATTGGGATCGTTTGTTAACGACGTCAAAAAAAATATTACTCGTTTATTGGGATTGTCCGTAAATGACGTCACAAAAATATGTCTCGTTCACTGAAATTGACCGTAAATGACGTCAAAAAATATAACGCGTTTATTGGGATCGTCCGTTAATGACGTCAAAGAAAATATTCCTCTTTTATTGGGATTAAAAATATCACGCGATTATTGTAGTTGACCTTAAATGACGTCACCAAAAATATTTCTGTTTATTGGAATCTTCCGTCAATGACGCCAAAAAAATGTCACTCGTTTATTGTGATCGTCCGTAAATGATGCCACAAAAATATCACTCGCTAATAAAGATCGTCTGTAAATGACGTCAAAAAGAATTACTCGCTTATTGGGATCATCCGTAAATGACGTCAAAGAAAATTTTACTCGTTTATTGAGATGGTCTGTAAATGACGTCAAAGAAAATATCACTATTTTAATGGGATTAAAAATATCACTTGTTTATTCGAACTATCCATAAATGACGTCAAAAATTATCACTCTTATATTGGAATCGTGGGTAAATGACGTCAAAAAATATCACTTGCTTATTGCGGTGATCCGTAAATGACGTCATTTCAATTATATATCAGGTAAACGTATATCTTTAAGCCAATATAACCAGTATAATCAATACCCAACTCAACATATTGACCATACATGACAGAATTTTTACAAACCTAGCCGCACCACTCGTACCTGGTTCACCAGATGCATCCAAATCTTGTTTCCTACCTACTCGTACAAGTGCTTTTCTTACCAAGCTCACTTAAATTCGCACCAGGTGTACATAGCTAACTAAAACCTGCACCAACCTCTCTCGTACTGGCGCAATTCTCAACAAGATCTTTTAAGTCGCTTGTACCCTGCCAAATGGTACCAGCAAAGTTCGTACCTAGCACATTTGTAACGGCGTACCAACTCAAACCTGTGCTGTTTTAAAACCCCAGTTGTACCAGCACCACTCAAATCCTGTCCATTTTCACCATCACAACTGATAACTTAGCCCCGTTTACGGACAAAATTCAATTTTACAATTCTTGTTACGCGTGGGCTGAATGCCAGTGGTATAAATACGAGTCGCTCGGGTACAAGCAGTACGGTTACGAATAGTAGAATTTCGTATAGTACGATTACGAGTCGTACCAAAATACGTATGAGCAAGACATGAAGGTTGGAAAAAATTTCTAAGTTTGATGGTTCAAACTAGAATATTTAAAGGAAGTCATTATGGACGATCCCTAAATATCTGTAACCTAGCTATATACTGAATATCTATAACATATTCCCTGCGTGTTTGACGTAGCAGAACACATACCATTGAAAACTGTAGATGAGATTGGTTGGGTCTTTCCTATAGAATATACTTGTATTCGCCACGCAGAACTTTCAAATTACGTATGTAAATGTACGTTTTCAATTTTTTACACGTATGTATCGGTTTTTAGGAAGCTTACTTTTCTGAATTTTGACATAGGGGCAGTTAACTGTTAATTGTAAAGAAATGGCCACTCCAACTAAAGTAAGAAAAACAATGCAGATCTGCTCGCATTTCTGGTCGTTTAAAAGTTTTTTAGAAAGTTACAGGGTTCGAAGCTGTGACCTGTAGTGTACGGCCAACAGACGGACGGGCAAACGGAGGGACGGACTTAAATATTTCAGTAGATGCTTAAGCTTAGCATCTAAAAAGCAAATCTGCTTAGATCTCTAGAACTTATAGTGCAGCAAAGTTTTAAAATTCGATTTTTTTTTAATTTGGCGGGTCACTGTAACCAAACAGCGCACAATGCACTCAAGCTACATCGGATCTGTGCGATTAAAATGTAGCATGATTTTTTGTATGTAACAGGTATTTTTAAAATCTGGGTAGGACATGTTGCGTTATTGCCTTGTCAGCTTTGAATGATTAAAGTCTTAACTAATCATAATCATATCACACTATTCGTATACTATGAAAAAGACAAATGACTAAAATTGCTTTTAATGCATAATGAATATAATCATAATTACTTTGTTCTTAAAAAAAGATGATAAATACTTGATTCCTTTCCGACACTGCGCTCCAAAATTATTCATACAACCCTGTGCTCAGATTCTGATGTAAATTAATGTATCAAACTGCATCTTGATTGTTTAAATCCATATACTATTGCATAAAGAATTTAATTTTTTTCTATTTCCAAACATTTTTACCTCAAAATTTTGGATTTACATTTAAAAAAAATAATAAAATACAAAAAATGAGCAAACCCCACGCGCAAAAATTGATCATACAAAAAACGAAATTCCACGACTAAATTCTTTCCCCAGTATTTCAAGGTACAAGGGCGATTAGTAACCTCGCTAAAGTTATTTAGTTACAGTGTCTTCCATGTGTCTTGTATTAGAGGTCATTTATAGGTCAAAGTGTGCACCGTTTAATGACACGGATTTTTTAAATTTTTTGAACAAATGCTTCCGTGTGAACAATGTTTTGTGACCTTTGTTACCAAATTCACACTAATAATATCCAACAAGTCAATTAGACATATGTTTTTGCAATTGCGTATCGCTTACCCCCTAAATCACCTCCTCAGATCCCGCAACCAAAAATAATCGTGATAACGTGATTATTGCGAAAAGATTACTCTGCATATTTATACATACTAACACTATCCGATCACTTATAGGGGGCCTGGGAAATTTACTAAGGGGGCAAGCGAAACGCGTTTGGACAGAAATATGTCTAATTGACTTGCACCTGCATTTTGTATTTGCATTGACTTAGGCGTACGTGTGGAAATATATTAATTTGGGCCATTTTGTTTTTAGAACGTTTTGTTTTGAATATGGGTCAGTTTGCGTTTAGTGGGAAATGAATTTGTATATTTTGGTTCTTCACTGACGATAATTTTTTTTATATATTTATTTAATTGAACAATGATTCACATGTGTGTCATAAAATCAGTTAAAAAATTTACTATATGTTGTCATTCGCTTACTTATAAAACATCTTATAAGAGTGATTTTTGGAACGTTTTGCACTTATTGATAACTAATAATTGTCACAAATAGATCTTTTCATCATACTTGAGCTCCTGGGAAATTATGCGATTCTTAAACACTTGAATAGTCATATGTATTTCTGTTAACTAGAAAAAAGTTACAGTTTCTTAACAGTGAAAAAATAATAATGTTGAAATTTTATATTTATTTTTCCTAGAAATCAAAAATGTTAGATGCAAAACTTCAATCTGATTCTGCAAGGCATAAGGATACAACAGACTGTAGCAAAACCGTAAGAATTCTCAACACAGTGTGGGAAAACATCAAAAACCTGATAAGGGAACCTACAGACTTGACAAAAGAAGAAAGACATTCTGCCTATATCAGGAACCTTTTAGCTGTTGGAAGATTCATAAAACTTCAAGAAAATCAACGACCCTTATGGGAGCATGTCGCATTTCTTATTCACAAACGCCCTGAAGATTTAGTGACTTTGTATACCGGCCTTGCACAGCGCTATAAGTGAAAAAAGGATTGTCACGCGTCGTGCTCTCTTTGAAAATGACCAATGCATTATCAAAAATTTAAAGCTGCTTAACTACTTTTTTTTCTTTTACATAGTTTTAAAATTTATATTACCGTATTTCCTCTAACAGTACGCCCCGTGTACTATCTAAACTCGAGCTTTGACCCCCCGCGTATAATTAGAGACCCGCGCAGTGCCATTTAATAGTGTGTGAAATAGACACGCGTACTATCCAAACTGAGGTGGCTACACCCTGCGTACTATTAGAGACCCGCGCGTTATAAGGGACCCACGTACTATTAGAGGAAATACGGTACATTGCTTTAAGAATAACCCACATCATCTAAGGCCTAATTCTCAAAAGCTGCATTTATATTAAACCTTTAGCTAGTTCTACTGTTATTGCTTTTACTGCAGGTGTTACCATTTTATTAAGTTATTATTATTATAATAAAATTGGTACAATTATTACTATTACAGTTTACAAACTATTTATATTATAAATTAGAGAGAAGTGTTTAACTAGAAGTAAGCAGTTTCAAATTTCTTAAGTAATTCCAAAATTTTAATATACATTGCTTCAGGTATAAACGTTTTCAAAAAATTTTAGATAAAAGTGTAATTAGTATTATTGTTGTTGCTACTTCTATAATCGTATTTTATTAGTTAATTGTTTTATTATTTTGGGGATTATAATTTCAGTGATTGTAAAATGTACAAATATTTTGATTACCACTTTTCATATTGTTAATATTTTTTAATAGTTACATGTACTTGTATTATTGCTGTATATATTACTGTTTCTGAGTTTATTGTTATTGTTGTTTTTGTTAGTTTTTATATTCCTGTTACTCTTTAGTATTCTATTTGTTAATTGTTACGATTCTTTAGACAATACTGTTGTTAATGGCATCACATTTATTGTTTTAATTGTCCATCGGCTGTCCCAAAGATAAAAGGCTAGAGGGTTTAGACTCCCCTAACCTCCCGCCAGAAGAGCAATTCTTAATATTCAGGAGATAAAAGCAGCCCTTTTTCACGAGCAAGCATTAATATTAGTCCCCCCTTAAAAAAACTTATTGATCTGTCCGGTATGTTGTCGTTGATAACAAACAATAATGTGGTATACTTCTATATTTTATTTTGTAATCATGTAGTTGTAAATATTGTAAATTTGTTATTTATTAATAATAAAGCTATACTTTTAGTCGTTGTACAAACGATTTACTAAAAATCTATGTAGTGGTTGAAGATGATATTATATATAGATATCAAAGAATGAACAATAGATGTATGGGACCGCTACTGCTGTTATAGAGTTGGTAAAAGTGTAGAAGCGTGTATCTCATTAATAATGACTTTGGTAATGAGAAGATTTGTAACCGTTTGTTGTGCGTTTTTTATGCGACGAAATTATTTTCTGAAACAAAAAACGGTTGACAAAAACAAACTTTAATATAAAACCAAGGGCTTAACCTGTTGTTAAACAGCAGCTCTAACAGCAGAATAAGGCAGCTTAAATTTGCCGCTTTTTAGATGCTGAGCAAGCATCTATTGAAATAATCATGTCCGTCTGTCTGTCTGTCGATGCCGGGTCTGTCTGTTGGTCATGCTCTACAGGTCACAATTCTTATTTAATTTCCTTCGAACAATTTTTGAATAACAAAAAAAGCGAGCGTAAAGTGCCCTATTGGTTTTTAGGTCGATCGGATCAGCCACTATTTTACAATTAACGGTTATAAGGACCAACTTTTTTAGCGATTTTGAGCTTTTAGCGTTTTGAGAAAAACGGAAGTCGGTACTCTTTACATGCAAATACATACTTTACCATGAAAGTAGGTAGGTTGGTACGTAGGCAGTACGTTTACCGCATGTTCTACACTGTTTGGATACCGTGTACCTCAGCGACATACGAAACAGAATGCTAGGAGCGTTCACAAATTTTCCGAGCGACCCACCTTTCGTTTGAGTTTGAGTGATCTTTATTACAGTGTCAGGTTCATTCAATACAATTGTACTGCTTTTCAATGAAGGACACTATTATAATTATACATACATACTTAAATATAAACTGATACCATTACACTATAAACTACAAGCACACATTATCAAATCAAATCAATGACTCAATACCAATTAATCCAAATTCCACATAATTCAATCAATACGAATAAGACAATAATATACGACACCACCCGTTACGGTGGTTGATACACAGAATACTCAACAGGTGTTTTTACACTAATTAAGTGCTGAGTAAGGACAGACCTGAAATTACAATCTTCAAAACACTTTACATTATCCGGCAAAGCATTCCATTCAGTAATACTTCTATACAAAAACGAGTGTCTATACACTTCTGTATTACAATTAGCGGGATACTTCAATAGACACGAATTACTAGACCTTGTCACACGCTCTGGCTGCTTCAATACATACCATGAGCCAAAATTAGCAATATCAGAACCATATTTTATCATTCTGTAAACAAATGACATCGAATACAAACTTATTCTTTCTGTAACTGACAACGTATTTGTCTGCTCCAGTAATACATTCTGCATAAGTACTAAGCGATCAGATTTATTCTTCCGCTTTTTAAACACATTTTGGTCAGTAAATTGCATAATTAAACCATTAATTTTATTCTGCAATGCCTGCAGCTCACTTTTACTTTGGACTGCATACACTATTGAACAATAATCAGCTATCGATAATACGTATGCATTAAGCATAATTACAAAAATATTGAAATTCAAAAAACGTTTAAGGTTGACAATCATCCCAATAGCTGAACTTACTCTATTCTTTACGTAATCAAAATGGTTTTTAAAGCTCAAATTAGAATCCACAATAATACCTAGATATCGAAACGTCCACACACGTTCAATATCATGACCATTACAGCTCAGCTTAACATCAACAGGTACTTTGTAATCTCTTGCTTTATGCAAAACCATGAACTTAGTCTTAGATACATTTACAGAAAGTCCCTGTGACACAAACCAATCATTTACATCATTAAGACATGCCTGCATGCGGGCAATAGTATATGCAAAGACAGGGGAATAATAATATAAAACTAGGTCATCAGCATAAAGCACAAAATCAACTCCACTTAAAATAACCTCCGAGACTTTATCTATGTAAATGATAAAAAGAAGTGGTCCTAAAACAGACCCTTGTGGAACCCCAACACACAGATCAAACGAGTCAGATACTTCACAACCAATTTTTATTCGAAACTTTCTATCTCGCAAGTAGTCTACTAGAAGTTTCAATAGATTACCATCAATTTTGTAAACATCTCGTAGTTTGACTAATAACTGATCGTGAGGGACTGAATCAAAGGCCTTTTGTAAATCTATAAAGACTGCTATGACTCTTCCACATTTTAAATCAATACAGTTAAACACATCCTGTATAAACTTCAGCGTCCCACTTTGGCATGATCGGCCCCTTCTGAAACCATGTTGCTGGTCACTCAATTTCATTCTACTTAAAAGTCTAAAATAAAGCATTTTCTCAAGAATTTTATCTAAAACTAGCAATGTAGAAATAGGGCGATATGATAGTGCATCAAGTCTACAGCCCTTTTCTTTATACAACGGAGTCACAACTGCACTCTTTAGCTTTGTCGGATACGATGCTTAACAAAGAAACTGCGTGAATAGCAGTGCTAGTGGAAGAGCCAAAGACTCCTTACAATTATTGAGAACAAAATACGATAACTCATTTGGGTTACATTCAGATTTGGATTTTAAACAAGATATACTCGTCATGACTTCATCAGGGGTAAACGGCTCAAAATCATTACTAGTAGGAATGCTATCATACAACTCATCCAAATCATTTACTTCTACAGTAGACGACTGAACAACAAAAGCAGATGCAAATGCTTTTGACAATTTATCTACGTCAGTAACTAATTCAGAGCCAACATTTAACTGTGCAACTGCATAGCCACTATTACTCTTGCCAATGAGCCTATTATGTACTGCCCATACGTTTGACGAAGATGGCACTTCCTCAAACTTCTTACGATAATATAAATATTTCGCTTTAGAAATGTCACTATTTATTTTATTCCTTTCCTCTTTATACTGCCTAAAAAGCCCCACATCCTTTGTTTGCACGCTTTTTAATTTTAAGCTATCACGGTAGTGCATTCTTTGTTTTAGTTCTATAGTGAGCCATGGAGATATTTTGCCCTTAACTCTTCTAGATATTACAGGAGCATGCCCATTCAAAACTCCAAAAACTGATAACTCAAAATAATTAAGTACATCATTAACATCATCAAAAATCTCCATTGTTGACCACGGAATAAGACTCATATCCTTATTGACATTATCCCAATTAACATTCATGTAGTTCCTCGTTTTAATGTGCTTAACAGGATAATGCATTTTTACTGCCTTCCTCACAGCATAGACTGCACAATGGTCAGAAACGCCTACGCTCAATACTCTATTATTATTATGCATGGAAATATCACTTACATAAATATGATCAATTAAGCTACTTGTAGTTAATGTCCTACGAGTCGGTTGATCTACTACCTGCTTCAAGCCATTCTGCTTAGCAATATTGCCCAAAAGTTTTGAATACTTATCTTCAACAAATATATCAATATTGAGATCACCCATAATTACTGACTCCAAGTTCAGTAACTTGAGATCAGCAATGTACAGAGTAAAATATTCTAAAAATTCAGACTTACACACATCAGGCGACTTGTACACTACTGTCAGTAACCGCGGCTTACAAAAAGAAACAAGCAATTTAACAGTCGTAATCTCTAGCTTTTTATGCACTAGCACTGTATCAAGAATATTTAAATTAACAAACTCTATTCCGTTTCTTACATAAATTACTATACCACCACCACGGCTAACACTGCCAACTCTATCAAATCTATGCATACTAAAGCCTTCAATAGCTACTAGGCTAGAAAAAACAACATTAATTAGCTTTGACTCAGTAACACATAATGCATCAAGGTTATACGTATTTACAAGCAACTTTAGGCTTTCAATTTTTGCTACATTCAGACCATTGACATTAATATGTAAATATTTAAAGCCTTTAGGCTCAAGTAAAGAACTACTTATAGCACTAGTACAATTAGTATTATCCAAATAATTACTTTCGGGCTCCACAGTACCTTCACTAAGAGGAAACAGACATTCCAGGCAGTAATTGCTACTACTATCAGTACTTCCATTAATTCTGGCCCCACAATCAACACATATACATACATTCTCTGTACCTTGCCTACAACTCATGCACTCCTAATCCAATATAATTTCATTTTGACTGTTATCAAACCCCAACGAAGTACAAATAACATGGTAAGCCTTATCACAACTACTACAGACTACTTTAGATTGATTCCGCCCTATCCTTTTCTTACAACCTAAGCATTTCCCACTCATGACTATTAAAAATAACTATATCATACGTTACATAAATAAAACTAAAATACTGTAATTACACGTCAATACTTAAATGGCTTAAAGCTATACAAATATAGAAATGCCTATTAGTAGGTAAAAAAGACCGAAATCACAACTACAGACTATGATAGATGAGTAAACAGATGATCAAATAAACTTACTACAAGAAGCAATACGCATCAACTACCAAATACTTATATTACTCCGCAACAGCATCCGATGTCTTGATTATTGAAGTTGTGGGAATTAGGACACTAGAGTTGTGGCGGGACAATGGGCGGGACCTCGAACACTGGAATCATGTAATCTCGGTCTCACGGCACACAGTTTAGGTTGTCACCGGGTCTCAGCCACTTGCAATCCTCCAGATAGCGCTTATCACGAAACCAGGATCCAAGAACATAGAAGATAATTATCCCGGCAGCCGGAGGCAATTTCTCATAAATCTTCTAGTCTTTCGTAAATTTCACCATTTTAGGGATCCCTACTATCATTAGTTAAGAAATTAGGTTGACATATATCCTTAACATAAGATTTTACTCGTGTGCATGCAGAGATCGTCCATTAATGACGTCATACAAATTTTACTATTTTAGGGATTCCCACTGCCTATGTTTTAGTAATTAGGTTGACGATTATCTTTAACATAGGATTTTACTGATATGCATGCAGGGATCGTCCTCAAATGACGTCATATAAATTTTACCATTTTAGGGATCCCTACTATCATTAGTTTAGAAATTAGGTTGACATATATCCTTAACATAGGATTTTACTCGTGCAGGGATTGTCCACAAATGACGTCATACAAATTTTGCCATTTAAGAGAAACCCCACTGCCATTGGTTCAGTAATTAGGTTGACGTTTATCTCTAACATAAGATTTTACTAGTATGCATGCAGGGATCGTCCATAAATGATGTCATACAAATTTCACTATTTTAGGGATCCCTACTGTCATGAGTTCAGAAATAGGATTGACCTATATTCTCAACCTAATATTTTTATTGTGCGTATGCAGGGTTCGTCCAGAAATAACGTCATACAACTTTTACTATTTTAGGGATCCCCGATGTCATAAGTTCTTAAATTAGTTTGCCATATACCCTTAACACAGGATTTTGCTGGTATGCATGCAGGGATTGTCTAAACATGACGTCATACACATGTTATAATTTTAGGGATCCGCGCTGTCATTAGTTCTCAAATTAGGTTTAAATATATACGTAACATAAGATTTTACTAGCATGCAGGGTTTTTCTATAAAAGACGTCATACAAATCTTACCATTTTAGAGATTGCCATGCTATTAGTTTAAAATTTTGGTAAATAAATATCCTCATTATTGAATTTTTCATACGTGCATACAGGGATCGTCCATAAATGACGTTATTCAAAGTTTACTAATACACATAAATACATACGTACACACATACACGCGTGCATACAAACATACGTATAAACATCTATTCATGCATACATACACGTACATACATACAAGTAAAGTAAAGTAAAGTAATTGCTTTAACGTCACCTCCACACAGCAAATTAACACTGATTTCCAGGGAAACACAGCTTTTGAGAGAGAGAAAGTAAAAATCTTTATTTACACTGGTACACAATCGTACTTGCCTAAAAGACACAGTAACAAATATACATTGTTTAGAAATAAAAATTTTTAACAATTGATCAATGTAACTAGATACATCTGAAACGGGAATGGAAATGCCACTTCAATTTCTCCTCGCTTCTCCTTTCAGCCGAAGCATAGCCGAAGCCATTTCTAGCTAAAAGAAGAAGACAGGATTCAACAAGATAGTCAGAAGCCGTTGAACCTAGCGCATCTTTTTATCGCCACTGGGAGCTACGTTCGGAACTCGCTACACAACGTACACGCTACTTCTACAGCATTTGCACATTCTACAGCAGAACCAAGCAAAAAGCATCCAGCAGCAGAAAAAGGTGCACTGCGCTCACCAGTCGCAGGAATACAGTCGTCGCACCAACACATACTATTTTTATCATTTAAGTTTTCTTTAGTGAAGAAGAGAAAAGCGAACATGGAGACTCCTTAAAGAATTCGAGCCTTACAGGGGATCAGAGGAGTCAAATAATTCTTTGTAAATCCTGCTGGTGTAAAACGGAACCTGTAAAACATAAAAAGAAAAGTTTAGTTTTTGATTACTTCATTATTATTTGTATCTTAATCCTCCTCGTCTCCATTTTCGTGTTTCCCCTCTTCAATATTTGCCTAAATAAATCCAAGTAAAATAATTTGAGGTCTTCGCAAATCAATTAATACTGAAATCAAAACATTGTAATATGAAATAATCTTTACAATTTGTGAACCAAAAGTACTCACCTGGACTCAACCATTCGGAACCATTGGCTTGTAACCATATCCACGGTATCCGTAAGAAATGGTAAAAACTATACAATTGTATTGTGTGGACGTAAACAAAAACATAAAAAAAAAATCAAAACCAAAGTAATTCGAAGTAAATGTAATGCCTTTCGTCCCTGCCCTTCTGGCAGAGGAAAACTTTTTCTAAATTTTACGTATCGTTGTCCATTTTCCTGTCCGATTTAGTATCATTTTCTCAAAGTAATTTTAATAAATATTTATCCGTAAAACTTTAAATATTCTTACTGATCTTTGATGTCGTGTACCATAATTTCATGAGTAAACCAAAATTCGATTCTCATCCTTTCAATTTATTAAGTAGATTTTATTTGTATGGTGTAAAAAAGTTCGATTTTGGTACCTAAGTTAAGTAATGTAACATGCTGGTTCGTATTTCATAAGCTTTAGTAGTTCATACGATAGTCAAGGAAGTTCTCTCAAACTCACTTTATTTACATCTGCATATATTTAAATTATTCATTTATAAAGAAATTCTCAGCAAAATATCCTTTAAAATTCTAGGGCTTAGGGGGAAGCGAAGCTCTGACTCCGTCGGTGGCGGAGCTTATTATGTTGCTCAATCCATTGACTGCTCCTACCGCCGGCATTGTTTCTTGGTCTTCGTAATTGAGAGTAACGTTTTTTCCCGGCCAATAGCCCCAATTAGGAACTATTGGCAAAATATTTCTGACTTTACTACTTTAAATTAAAATACAAAATGAAATAGTTCACTTCATCCTAGGTCACTTCATAATTAACAATTAAAAATTTAAAATTCCAAAAGAATGGGACGACAGCATCGAAAGAAGGGATGGGAGACGGTCACTGATCACATCATCTTCTCTCTGATGTCAGTTGATCCGTCGACCATCTCCTTAGTCTCAGTTGTCGATTCTGAGCTTTATTTTGAATCAACTGAGACCCCGTCGCTGTCGGCCCTTCTCACCATTCACCACTTAAAATTAGCATTTCACTTCTTAAATTAGGCACTTTAAATTTATTTCATTTACATACTTATCAATTTTATTCAAAAGTAAGGATGGACGGGACACACTATGCCGAAGAAGGAGAGGGAGATTGGTTGTACATTTGGTTGGCATTCGGGATGCAATCAATCACATCTCCTATCTGCCGGTTCCTCCCGAGCCCTTAAGGCTGACTCCAGCCAGTCTTACCTCTGGGCCACTCATCCGCTGAAAACTAAACTTAAAATTAATCCTAAAACTACAAAATATATTAATGTTATTCATGCAAATAATTTTAGATTACACAGATTCGTAAAAATTGCACTTTCAAACTTTATTTCTGTTCAGATTCATTTTCATAAAAACATAGGTAGGCATAAGTGCTTCAAGTACAAATATATTCCTGCCCTTCCCCATGGGAGTAGTTACCCCTAAATGTAACTTGGTGGTCTCCCCAACCAAAATCTCTACCATCTGCTCCATCATGTAAATAATGTGAATAAAGTATAAATGTTTAGGTTAGGCATCATAAAACATAAATAATTAATTCAAAATAAATTAATAGAAACTTTTTTATCTGGACTTTTGGGGTAGGAGAGTGCACACTCAGGGGTTGATCTGGCCAGATAAAGGTCACCGGTTCTGACCTTCGTTTCACAAGGTGCGGGGTAGGGATAAAATCCTGCTCCCTCCTCCCTGAATTTTCAAAAACTTCATAATTTTCATTTTTAAAATTAAAAATTCATAAAATTTCATTTTAAAATAATATTTACACTCTCAAACTCGCATGGATGAACTCATACCAATGTCACACAACTTATAATTTCATAACTTCATAAGTTACTTTTAAGTAATAAAAAAATAGGAATTTTACTCGCAGGGATGCCCCTGAATTCAATAATATATTTCATAAGTAACTCAGTGGTGGTTGAAGGAGCGCAAAATCCTTTAGCCGCCCTGCCCGTCGTTTGCGCGACTCATTTCTCGCACACGTGAGGACGCTCACATGCACCGATGCAAAAGCATCCCTCTTGTTAGGCTCGTAACGATAAGATGCTGCGTTCGAGATGGCCATACCCTTAACGCCGATACCCGCAACTAACTCGCGTGCTTTCTGTCTGAAGACTCAGCATCACTGTACGGCCCGGTATAGAAGTTAAGCTTGAGTGGGTGTTCGATGCCCCACAAATCTCAAATACGTTTAGTTTTCGTTACTAAGACCATACCACGCCATTTTGTGTGTGAGTGTGTTCAGGTAGCAATTAAGCTTTTCAGCTCTCAAAGTTTCTCAAAGTTTCCTTCCAAATTTCTTTAAAATTTTCATTTTGGAAATCTTTAAAGTACTTTCAAGGTCTATTTAACCACCCTCGTTCCGTTTTTGACGGTGTCATCTCCCCAAGTTCTTAAAAATTCATAGCAAATTGAACTTGAATTTTCCTATTTTCCCTTGCCTTGTTGTGGCATAGGGCATCGTCAGCCGAAAGTGGCAACTCAAGTTATACAATGTTTAACTTTACAAAGTGACCTGAAAACTCATCAAAAATACACACGATGTCCTTTCTCCATCGCGCGAAGTGAAAATCTGGTTTCAAAATTTATCTGGGAATCGGGAAAATTCCAATTTTCCGGTTTCTCCCATATACTCACCAAGTAAAGGAAAACTCCTTTGTTCCCGTTCACTCTTATTGCCGTACATTTGTTCCTGTTCGTTCCTTTAAGACTTCGCCATACCGTGACCGTGTACCTATTCAGTTCCATTTAACTCTAAACAGTAACAATACAGTGCAAGTGTACGTACTGTGTAAAACTGAATTTCAGTGCAAAATTTCTCACTCCAATTTCCGATTCGATTGTAACTTCAGCCGTTACTGAGGATTTCCTTGTTACTTCTCCCACCGCTGACATGACCTTGTGTATCTCCAGCTAAACGAATTGTGATATCAATCGTAAGTGGTATACAATTTCATATGTGTGTCAAACAATTTAATTTATTATTTCAAGTTCCCCATTTTGTCAAACCTTTGTGTCCCTGCCAGAAAATCAATGAAAGTAGAAATTTTGATTTTTGGCTTTCACATTCAATAATATTACATAGAGTTACTGGCACGGCTCCTTCATCATAATTTTCCGTAGCATTATTATAAGAAGTTATAGTAGTAGCAATTAAGCAGCCGCAAATAATAATGTTGTTACTAATCGCCTTTACGGCCACCGATATAATCCTTTTATTTTCTGTTTTCCTCATTCTAATATTACTTTATTTTTATAAAGAATTCATAAACGTTTATTTTAATTTTCGTTTGGTCGAATTGAGGGATCAATAAAGCGAAAAACAATCGGAATAAATCGTAGTAAAAAACAAAATCATAATTTATCATGAGCTAACAGCCACAGGAAACAAATAGTTTTTAGGGGTTGAGTAGTGGATAGGTCGATCTCTTTGAAAGGAAGTAAATGTAGAAAGCCTATCAATAATTCAGGATAGTGAACACTGCGGGGAAAATGATTCTACTTTCAACCAACTCACTCCGGTTTGTCAGTTGATCGTGAAACCACTAGTTAAGTAGTTGTAAGTTTATTTACAGTTCTAAATTTTCATTTCAAATCAAACTTAATTTTGTTAAAGCAGAAAAGTTTAAGTCCACGCAAATTCTAAATCAAAATTTATTGTTCTGAAAAATTCAAATTCGATTTAGATTCAAATCCATCATCAGCTTGGAGTCAGGGAAACCAACAGTTTCTCACTCCCGCCTAGGATAGGAAATAAATACTATTGCATATTAAAATCTAATTCATTCTTGTTCTTGTTTAGTTTGTTTGTTTCAAGTGTAAATACGATTGATTATTCCTCGGGAGCAATATTTGTTTTTCGTCAAGGACGCTTTACTCTGGTTTGCATTCGAGGGACATAAAACCATACATCAAGATCAGCTCTTCATGCTCCTTATCATCTACATTACTGTATTCAATCTCATCAATCAATTCTTGCCTGAACGGGAACTACAGATCTTGAATTGTTCGTTGGCTCATCTGGGATTCTGGTATTAGGAGTAAGGCAGCTACGCACCGAACTACTAAGCCCATCAATCCTCCAACGCGATTCAAGGTATTTCCATTTCTTGAAAGAAATTTCATACCAAATTAAAATATCATTTATTTTGCAAACTTTTCATAAAATTTATTAAAAATCAAAATTTCACAAATAGAAAAATAAAAGTTTCCACTAATCCACTTTCCTGACTTGAGAACAGGTGACAGTTGCGGTAATTCAACCCGTCGCCGTACCTCCTCATTAGCCATCGAGTGTTCTAAAGATTCAATTAATCCATCACTCAGTTCTTAAGTAAAAAAAACGGATTTTTCAAGGAAATCTTCACTTTCCTTTCACCACTAAAAAAGTCAACTGCCTGAGGTGAACAGATCCTTACCTCTATCCGACGCCAACAGACAGTAGCTTCTCTTCGTCCCCCTTAATTAGGTTATAGGTCATACCTCCTAATTTAAGTAGGTCATACCCATTCCCTTAAGTTAGAAAATCTTCGTAAGGTCAAACTTTTTCTAAACCAGAAGCAACAAGCTAAGGTTTTAAACTTGGTAGGTCAAGTCAATTCAAAAGCCCGAAGCGTTGCTAAGGCAAACAAAAATATACAGTAGGTCAATCTTAACTGGGTTATGCCGAATAGGCCTAAAAACTAAACTAGTTGTGAAGGTAAACTAATAAAAAATCACTTACTTTGAACATACTTACAACTTTATAATAGTTCTCAATCACGCCGTGTTTTTTGCGTTTACGAATAGAAGACGTTCTAAGCCAACTTAATCTCTCTAGGTTTCATTTTTAAATGCTTATATTCAGTTGCTATCAATCGCCAAGTGATTTAACATATTCTAATAATAAAGACGTGGCACTATTACAATTAATGCAAAAAACATAAACTGTTCTCAATCACGCCAATTTTTCAGAACAAACACAAAGTTCAGATCTATTTCTATTAAGTATTTAATTTTAAATTTGACCAGGTGCGTTAAATAGTATAAATAGCCAACTTATTTTTATGTTACAATATCAGGAACTACGACTGTTCAAATAAACGTATAACTTAAGTACATTGCTTGATTACACATGTTGTTTTACCAGGCAAGTATATACTGTTATTTGCTTTGAAATTTTTTTTCGTTTCATTCACATTTTTGTATATAAAACCCTGTTGAATAATATGTGCTCTGGTTTATCTAAACAGTAATAATGTAGCACTCATAAACACTATATATAAATTCAAAAGTGTGCTGAATCACATCAATTTTTTTTAACATATGCACAGTAAAATCCTTACGTTATTAAAATTTAAATGTATGATTAAACTAAGTTATGCCAAATAAATAGGCCTAAAAACTAAACTAGTTGTAAAGGTAGACTAATTAAAAAATTACTTACTTTAAACATTCTTACAACTCTATAATAGTTCTCAATCACGCCGTGTTTGTTGCGTTCACAAGTAAAAGACGTTCTAAGCTAACTTAAGTTCTCCAGGTTTCATTTTTAAATGCTTATATTTAGTAGCGGTTAATCGCTAAGTGATTTAACATATTCTAATAATAAAGACGTGGCACTATTACAATTATTGCAAAAAACATAAACTGTTCTCAATCACGCCATCTTTTCAAAACAGACACAAAGTTCAGATCTATTTCATTCAGGTATTTAGTTTAATATCTGACCAGGTGCGTTAAATAGTATAAATAGCCAACCTATTTTTATGTTAAAATATCAGAAACTACGACTGTTCAAATATACGTATAACTTCAGTTTATTGCTTGATTACACATGTTGTTTTACCAGGCAAGTGTATCAAATTATTTGCTATGAAAATGGTTTTTCGTTTCATTTACATATTTTTATATATAACTCTGTTGGATAATATGTGCTTTAGTTTATCCAAACAATAATAATGTAGCACTAATAAACCCTATATATAAATTCAAAACTGTGCTGAATCACATCAATTTTTTTAACATATCCACAGTAAAATCGTTACGTTATTACAATTTGAATTTATATCTAAACTGGGTTATGCCGAATAGACCTAGAAACTAAACTAGTTATGAAGTTAAACTAATTAAAAAATTACTTACTTTGAACATACAACTCCATAATAGTTCTCAATTACGCCGTGTTTTTTGCGTTTACAAGTAAAAGACGTTCTAAGCCAACTTAATTTCTCCAGGTTTCATTTTTAAATGGTTATATTTAGTTGCTGGTAATCGCTAAGTAATTTAACATATTTTATTAATAAAGAAGTGGCACTATTACAATTATTGCAAAAAACATAAACTGTTCTTAATCACGCCAATTTTTCAAAACAAACACAAAGTTCAGATCTATTTCTATTAAGTATTTAGTTTTATTTCTGACCAGGTGCGTTAAATAGTATAAATAGTTAACCTTTTTTATGTCACAATATCAGAAACTACGACTTTTCAAATATACGTATAACTTTAGTACATTGCTAGATCACACATGTTGTTTTACCAGGCAAGTATATACGGTTATTTGCTATGAAAATTGTCGCCGAGTACACTATAAATTGGGGGAATTCAGGATAATTTGAATGACTAGCAGGAACCGTAAATTGAGATTAAACTCTAATAGATAAGTTAGTTTAAAATCCTATGGTAGTATGTAGTAGTATAGAATAAAGATATAGTTTAAGTTAAGCCATAGGGTGAAGTAGGTATTTATAATTTATATGTAGTATAGTTAAAAGCTTTAAGCAGTATCACTAATTCATATTTTGTGTACTACCAGGAGTTTCCATAAATGATTTTATTAGTTAAGTATCATAGGATAACTATGCATTGATATCTTAAAATTTTAAATGAATTTGTGTGACGTCGTTCTTGGATTACCCCGAAGTTGTCAAACTGTCATTTAGAGTTTTAATTGGATGTGGAATTTTCTATGTAATGTAGTCGAAAATTCCATATGCTTGTCATAGCACTGTGTCAAATGAAATATGGAATTTGTTCGAATTGTCCAGTGCGGTCCGGAGGCTTCGACTCTAGTCTTGGTAATTCGACTATAGTCCTGAAAACGTCGAATACCTTCGCAGGGATTCGATGACTGTTTCGAAGCTTCGATTTTTGTCCATTTCCGGTTTTTGCTGTCATATAAAACGCCGATCCAAGGACTGCAGTGTCAGTCTCTGGACAGCCACTTGAGAGAGCGGTACAACTCAGAACCAGAATCTTTCACATACATAGTACTAGTAGTGAGAAGTCAGTATCAGTCATTACTATATTCGTAGTACGTATAGTGTATAGTATTGTGAAGTAATTGTCATATATTTTTGAGTGTTAAATTTAAATAGTACGGACATAGTGTCGCTAGTGTCGGAAGTTGTGTCTCCATTTACTATATAGTGTCACTCCATGAATTGTACAGATACTTCAAATTTATTTACTATACACTTTTGTCTTCAGTGTGCAATATACCAGAAGTTGAGTGCCTGACTACGGCAGGACTTTGAGTCATTTATATTTTAGATTATTGTGCTCATAGTTTTATAGTGATTTCACATTTTGCCTTATTGTATGGGCTTTATCTTGAACTAATATTTCTGTGAAATGAATTGAACAGTATAATAAATACAGTACTAAGCTGTTTACACTAAAGTGACTGTGACGTGCGTGCAGTGTATTTATTTTACATTTGAACACCCGAGATCCGGTTTTGTGTCTGTCATTACCCATATTTGAGCTATCAAAGTGTTGCCGCCGCAACAAATGGTCCTTCAAACCGGATCTAAGCTGGTGTATATTTCTTGAGACTGACGAGTGTGATTGTTGCTAGATGTGCAAGGTGACTATTATTTCCTATTTTATCCTACCTTTTTACAGTGCCTTTGTATTTTGTTCACTGGTTAGTAATAAATCTTGTGTTGGGACCGTCGGTTTTGATGTAGTCTGTCTGAAGGTGTAATCTTAGCACACGTCTTGCGGGACCGACTGCGGGTTCTTTCAGTTCAGCTACAAATAGTAAGCGGGTTCCTAATGTAGAGATCTGCTAACCGTTATAGTGAGTAAAATTTAATCTTGCTCTTCCTTCTAACATCCCTTTAACCTTATATGAGTCACTTTAAACTGAAAGTGGCTAGTGACATTAGTCTATTTGAGATGGCGACCTTATCAAAGACGTTTATGAAGGAGCTCTAGCAGCGAGTGAGTGAGAGAGCTCAGAGAGCAAGGTAACGGCCACCGTACCTTGACGACTACACCCAAGGTTCAGCCATTGACAATACTGTGTTTGAACCGGAGTATTAGTCTACCCCTTAGGATGACGATGACAGAGAAGGTGTTGTCTCTACGTCGGAGGCTCAACGACGGTTGATGGAGTTGAAGCTGGTGGAAGACAAGCTAGAACGAGACACGGAGCTGTTAAAGCTGAAGGAGCAGCAAATAGAGGCCACGTATAACAGCGCCATATTGCGCCTTCAGCAAAGCCAGTTGAAAATGAAAAGTGAGCAAGACAGAGACATCGACATAATGGTAAGTGAACGTGTGAGTGCCACTGGAAACCCTTTTGGTGAGATGCCTTCTTATCAAGCGACGGCAAGATTTCCTCCGCTGTTTCCTCCACGTCGACGCTTATTTCAGTCTCTACCGCCACAGCTCCAGCCAGCAGCAAGTCAGCATGCAGTTCCCGTTCCGCCTCCCAGCCGTCCTCCAGTACTTCCTTGTCGGCTCGCAATGCCTCCGATGTCTAGTGTTTGACCTGTGACTGACGCCTTGCATCCAGAAGAATCAACAGCATTGTCCGTGGTGAGTGTGATGGAGAAGTTTCGGGCACGGCAGACTTTCAGCCCTCTTTCACAGTTCTCAGGTAACCCCTCAGAGTGGCCTTTATTTATATCAACACTGCGACATACCTCTGTAGATTGTCAGTATACAGAGAAGAATGTGTTTGACCGACTGCAGCAGGCTCTTAAGGGAGAAGCTCGTGAGGCTGTGAAGTCTTTGCTTTTGATGCCGTTGAACGTGCCACGCATCATCAGTATTCTGGAACGACAATATGGGCGTCCAGAATACATTGTGCAGTCTATGGTAGAGGAAACTCGTGCACTCCCACCGTCACGGGAAGACAGGTACGACACTATTATAAAGTTTGCAGACACTGTCACTAATTTGGTTGCTGTCATGACGTCACAGAGGTGTTATAGCCATCTCAGTAACCCCCAGCTTCTTCAAGAGCTTGTTGATAAGTTACCTACGTCAATGAAGTTTGCTTGAGGAAAGCACTTTTGTGATAATGTGCATATTTGAGCTGACATAAGTGAACTTGCCAAGTGGCTTAATCGACAAGCCGATGTTGCTAGCTTCTTATATGTGCCAGAAGCAAAGAAACGGACGTCATTGGACAAGCCTACTCCTAAACCCAGAAATACCGTGTTGGCGGCTGCCGCTGAGGACGTTTCGAATGCTGGAAAAGGAAATGGGAAAGAATCCAGGGACTTAAAGCAACTTGACACATCGAAGAAAGTGACAGACGGTTGTGTTTACTGTTTAAAGACTGGACATGACATTGTTAAGTGTTGGGCGTTTGATAAATTGACTATTGCTGAGCGTTGGGACTGGGCAACAAAGAGCTAGCTGTGTTTTTCGTGTCTCAAAGAAAAGCACCCATTGAGGTTCTGCAAGTCAAAGGCAACCTGTGGTGTGAATAAGTGTAGAAAACCGCATCATGAGCTTTTGCATGATGAAGAGACTTTGATTCTAGAGAAAGTGTTACTTTCTCACCCTTCGACTACCAGCGATACAGTTCTCCTTTGTGTTCTGCCTGTGACTTTAATTGGCCCAGCGAGGGAACTGAAGACATTCGCTTTGCTGGATGAGGGTTCTACAGTTTCTCTGTTGGACAGTGCTACGGCTACGAAGATTGGTGTGAAGGGTCTGCTCAAGACACTGAATCTTCGTTGGGTTCATAAAGGAGCCACGCCACAGCTGGGGTCGGAGGTAGTGTCAGTGAAACTCCGAGGATCGGGCAACCGGCAGATTTTCACCCTCAACAACGTTCACACCGTGAAAGACTTGGCGCTTCCAGTCCAGACTGTTGATGTCAGAAAGCTTCGTCAAAAGCGGAAGCATCTTTCACAGGTCCCAACTAGTAATATGCACAGTGCTAGGCCAGTTATCCTTATAAGGCTGACCTTATCGTGTCTAGTGAGGTGATAGCTGGTCCTTCGAATACGCAATTTATTTCCAAGACCAAACTGGGAAATGTGATTCATGGCAGTGTCTCTGGTTTTAAGAATTGTGTAAGTGAGTCCATCTAACATATCTCGACGGACACAAGTGACAGCGAACTGGTGCGGCAGGTACGTCAATTTTATGAGAGTGAATCTTTTGGCGTACGACCCAATGACAGCTTAGTTAAGCCGCTAGATGTCGTAAATGCTGAGAAGATCCTCAAGGAGTCTACACGTTTTGTCAATGAGAAATATGAGACAGGGCTGCTATGGACATCTTTAAGTTGTACTTTTCCTCCAAGTCGTGATATGGCCTTGGGAAGACTGGAAAGCCTGGAGAAAAAGTCGAAGAGAGACCCGGTACTAGCCAAGGCTTATGTAAGGCAGATCCAGGAGTATCTTCAGAAAGGGTATGCTCGTCCAGTCAATACGGTCAAGCAAGCTATAGGAGATAGACGTGTTTGGTACCTTCCTCACTTTCCCGTGACAACTCCCTTGAAGCCTGGGAAAGTCAGGCTAGTGTTTGACGCTGCTGCCAAAGCACGGGGAAGAAGCCTAAACGACTTTCTGGTCCCTGGACCCGACCTGTATGTGCCTTTGGTGACTCCTCTATTCGACTTTCGTACTGGCCTTATCGGGTTTGGTGGGGATATAGAAGAGATGTTTCTCCGTGTGGACATGATCGACTCCGATGTAGACTGTCAGCAGTTTCTTTGGCGTCATCTACAGACTTCCTCAGAACCCAAGACCTACGAGATGAAGGCGATGATCTTTGGGTCTAAATGTGCTCCTACTTCAGCTCAGTACGTGAAGAACATCAACGCTGAGCGCTTTGTGGAAGTAAAGCTCAAAGCCGTGCATGCCATTCAACATAGACATTATATGGACAATCTATTGAAAAGTGTGAACACTCGTGAAGAAGCATTGGAGTTGATTCGTGATATCTAGTGGGTACACAGCCAGGGAAATTTTAATATTTGAGACTGGGTGTGTAGTGATATATCCGTGCTCCAAGAAATCCCAGAAACCCATAGAGCCAAGGGTTGGAAAGAGCTGCGTGAGTCTACAGTGTTTCCTACTGAGCGAGTGTTAGGCATGTACTGGGACCCTAATAGTGACTGTTTTGTGTTTGGGTGTAACTTTCACAAAGTGCGTTAAGACACATTGACGGGGCAGCACAGACCTACTAAGCGTGATATGCTGAGTGTTGTGATGTCTAATTACGACATCATAGGACTAATAGCTCCATACATTGTCCAAGGAAAGATTATGTTCCAGAATGTATGGATATTTAACATCCGATAGGACGACGTACTGCCGGACGAACTTGTGGACGACTGGACTCAGTGGCTGCACAACATAAAGACCGTCAAGAATCTTCAAGTAGGACGTTGCTACTCTTCTCTGATTGCCAGTGCCGACAACATTCAACTTCACATTTTTTGTGATGCCAACCTAACCTTCGTGGGGCTGATCGTGAACTGCGCAAATAGATAGAAGCCCTGCATTATTCCGCTATTGCTGACTTTCTATCTACTAAGAAGATTATGTGGCATTTCATTCCACCGGCTGCTCCACATATAGGGGAAAATTGGAAGCGGCTAGTTTGTTTAGTGAAGGTGGCTCTATCCCATACATTTAAGGAGCAGTACCCCAAGGAGAAAGTCCTTCATACAATCTTTGCGGAAGCTGAGTACAGTGTCAACAGCCGACCCCTGGCAGACGTTTCCCTTTGTCACGAAGATGTAGAAGCCGTAACTCCCAATCATTTCTTGCTCAGAACTTCAGGTGGCGTTTCAATCCCTGAAATTTTTGACCCCAAAAAAAATCTACGCAGTCAGTGGCGGAAATCCCAGATCTTGGCCGACAGATTTTGGAAGCGTTTGGTTGCCGAATACCGTCCTACATTGACTCGCCAGACCAAGTGGCACCTACCCGTAAAACCTCCTATCGTTGGAGACCTGGTCATCTTGATCGACGACAACATGCCCCGTAACCATTGGCCCAAAGGACGAATAGTGTCAACTTTCCCTAATCAAGTACGAGTTGTAGAGGTCAAGACCGCCGTAGGGACCTACAAGCGACCTATTTCCAAAGTGTGTGTACTCGATCTCCACAATGTTAAGGGTGAGCTGTCGTCACCGGGGGGAATTATGTCGCCGAGTACACTAGGAATTGAGGGAACTCAGGATAATTTGAATGACTAGCAGGAACCGTAAATTGAGATTAAACTCTAATAGATAAGTTAGTTTAAGATCCTATGGTAGTATGTAGTAGTATAGCATGAAGACATAGTTTAAGTAAAGCCATAGGGAGAAGTAGGTATTTACAATTTATATGTAGTATAGTTAAAAGCTTCAAGCAGTATCACTTATTCATATTTTGTGTACTACCAGGGGTTTCCATAAATGATTTTATTAGTTAAGTATTATAGGATAACTATGCATTGATATCTTAACTTTTTAAATGAATTTGTGTGACGTCGTTGTTGGATTACCCCGAAGTTGTCAAACTGTCATTTAGAGTTTTAATTGGATGTGGAATTTTCTATGTTATGTAGTCAAAAATTCAATATGCTTGTCATATCACTGTGTCAAATGAAATATGGAATTTGTTCGAATTGTCCAGTGCGGTCCGGAGGCTTCGACTCTTGGTAATTCGACCATAGTCCTAAAAACGTCGAATACCTTCGCAGGGATTCGATGACTGTTTCGAAGCTTCGATATTTGTCTATTCCTGGTCTTTGCTGTCATATAAAAGGCCGATCCAAGGACTGCAGTGTCAGTCTCTGGACAGCCACTTAAGAGAGCGGTACAACTCAGAACCAGAATCTTTCACATACATGGTACTAGTAGTGAGAAGTCAGTATCAGTCATTACTATTCTCGTAGTACGTATAGTGTATAGTATTGTGAAGTAATTGTCATATATTTTTGAGTGTTAAATTTAAATAGTACAGACAAAGTGTCAAAAGTGTCGGAAGTTGTGTCTCCATTTACTATATAGTGTCACTCCATGAATTGTACAGATACATTAAATTTATTTACCATACACTTTTGTCTTCAGTGTGCAATATACTAGAAGTTGAGTGCCTGACTACGGCAGGACTTTAAATCATTTAAATTTCAGATTATTGTGCTCATTTCATAGTGATTTCACATTTTGCCTTTTTGTATGGGCTTTATCTTGAACTAATATTTCTGTAAAATGGATTAAACAGTATAATAAATACAGTACTAAGCTATTTACACTAAAGTGACTGTGACTTGCGTGCAGTGTATTTATTTCACATTCAAACACCAGAGATCCGGTTTTGTGTCTGTCATTATCCATATTTGAGCTATCATAGTGTTGCCACCGCAACAAAAATAAATTTTCGTTTCATTTACATATTTGTATATAAAACCCTGTTCAAAAATATGTGCTTTGGTTTATCTAAACAATAATAATGTAGCACTAATAAACCCTTTATATAAAATCAAAAGTGTGCTAAATCACATCAATTTTTTTAACATACCCACAGCAAAATCTTTACGTTATTAAAATTTGAATTCATGATTGAAATGGGTTATGCTGAACAGGCCTAAAAACTAAAGTAGTTGTGAAAGTAAACTAATTGAAGAATTACTTATCTTGAACATACTTAAAACTTTATAATAGTTTTCAATCACGCCGTGTTTTTTGTGTTTACAAGTAAAAGACGTTCTAAGCCAACTTTATCTCTCTACGTTTCATTTTTAAATGCTTATATTCAGTTGCTATCAATCGCCAAGTGATTTAACATATTCTATTAATAAAAACGTCGCACTGTTACAATTAATGCAAAAACCATAAACTGTTCTCAATCACGCCAATTTTTCAAAACAAACACGAAGTTCAGATCTATTTCTATTAGGTATTTAGTTTAATATCTGACCAGGTGCGTTAAATAGTATAAATAGCTAACCTATTTTTATGTCATAATATCAGGAACTACGACTAGGAACTACTAGGACGTATAACTTTAGTACATTGCTTGATTACACATGTTGTTTTACCAGGCAAGTACATACGGTTATTTGCTATGAAAATGTTTTTTCGTTTCATTTACATATTAGTATATAAGACCCTGTTGTATAATATGTGCTCTAGTTTATCTAAACAATGATAATGTAGCACTAATAAACTCTATATATACATTCAAAAGTGTGCTAAATCACACTGATTTTTTTTAACATACCCACAGTAAAATCATTACGTTATTACAATTGAAATTCATAATTAAACTGGGTTATGCCGAATAGGCTTCAAAACTAAACTAGTTGTGGAAGTATACCAATTAAAAAAATACTAACTTTAAACATACTAACATCTCTATACCAGTTCTCAATCACGCCGTGTTTTTTGCGTTTACAAGTGAAAGACGTTCTAAGCTAACTTGATCTCTCTAGGTTTCATTTTTAAATGCTTATATTTAGTTGCTATCAATCGCTTAGTAATTAAACATATTCTATTAATTAAGACGTGGCACTATTACAATTATTGCAAAAAACATAAACTGTTCCCAATCACGCCAATTTTTCAGAACAAACACAAAGTTCAGATGTATTTTTAATAAGTATTTAGCTTTAAATTTGACCAGGTGCGTTAAATAGTATAAATAGCTAACCTATTTTCATTTCACAATATCAGGAACTACGACTGTTCAAATATACGTATAACTTTAGTACATTGCTTGATTACACATTTTATTTTACCAGGCAAGTATATATGGTTATTTGCTATGAAATTGTTTTTTAGTTTCATTAACATATTAGTTTATTAAACCCTGTTGATTATGATGTGCTCTGGTTTATCCAAAAAAATAATAATGCAGAATTAATAAACCCTATATATAAATTCAAAAGTGTGCTGAATCACACCAATTTATTTTAACATACCAACAGTAAAATCCTTACATTATTACAATTAAAATTCATGATTAAACTGGGTTATGCCGAATAGGCCTAAAAACTAAACTAGTTGTGAAGGTAAACTGAATAAAAAATTACTTACTTTGAACATACTTACAACTCCACAATAGTTCTCAATTACGCCGTGTTTTCTGCGTTTACAAGTAGAAGACGTTCTAAGCGAACCTAATCTCTATAGCTGTCGTTTTTAAATGCTTTTATTTATTTGCTATCAATCGCTTAGTGATTTAACATATTCTAATAATAAAGACGTGGCACTATTACAATTATTACAAAAAACATAAACTGTTCTCAATCACGCCAATTTTTTAAAACAAACACAAAGTTCAGATTCATTTCTATTAGGTATTTAGTTCTATATTGGACCAGGTGCGTTAAATAGTATAAATAGTCAACCTATTTTTATGTCACAATATTAGAAATTACGACTGTTCGAATATAGGTATACCTTGAGTACATTGCTTGATTACACATGTTGTTTTACCAGGCAAGTATATACGGTTATTTGCTATAAAAATGTTTTTTGTTTCATTTACATATTTGTATATTAAACCCTGTTGAATAATATGTGCTCTGATTTATGTAAACAATAATAATGTAGCACTAAGTAACTCTATATATAAATTTAAAAGTGTGCTCAATCACACCAATTTTTTTTAACATACCCACAGTAAAATCCTTACATTAGTACAATTTAAATTTATGATTAAACTGGGTTATGCCGCATAGACCTCAAAACTAAACTAGTTGTGAAGGTGAACCAAATAAAAAATTACTTACTTTGAACATACTAACATCTCTAAAACAGTTCTTAATCACGCCGTGTTTTTTGCGTTTACAAGTAAAAGACGTTCTAAGCCAACTAAATCTTACCAGGTTTTATTTTCAAATGCTTATATTCAGTTGCTAGCAATCGCTTAGTAATTTACCATATTCTATTTATAAAGACGTGGCACTATTACATTTATTGCAAAAAACATAAACTGCTCTCAATCACGGCAATTTTTCAAAACAAACACAAAGTTCAGATCTATTTCTATGAGGTATTTAGTTTTATACTCGTCCATGTGCGTTAAATAGTATAAATAGCCAACCTGAATTTATGTCACAATATCAAAACTACGACTGTTCAAATATAGGTATACCTTTAGTACATTGCTTGATTACACATGTTGTTTTACTAGGCAAGTATTTACGGTTATTTGCTATGAGAATGTTTTTTGTTTCATTAACATATTTGTATATAAAACCCTGTTGAATAATATGTGCTCTGATTTATGTGAACAATAATAATGTAGCGCTAATTAACCCTATATATAAATTCAAAAGTGTGCTGAATCACATCAATTTTTTTTAATATACCCACAGTAATATCAATACGTTATTACAATTTGAATTCATGATTTAACTAGGTTATGCCGAATAGGCCTAAAACTAAACTAGTTGTGAGAGTCTAAATTCAAAAATTACTTACTTTGAACATACTAACAACTCTATAATAGTTCTCAATCACGCCGTGTTTTTTGCGTATACAAGTAGAAGACGTTCTAAGCCAACTTAATCTCTCTAAGTGTCATTTTTAAATGCTTTTATTTAGTTGCTATCAATCGCTTAGTGATTTACCATATTCTAATAATAAAGACGTGGCACTATAACAATTTATGCAAAAAACATAAACTGCTCTCAATCACCAATTTTTCAAAACAAACACAAAGTTCATATCTATTCCAATTCAGAATTTAGTTTTATATCTGACCAGGTGCAGTAAATAGTATAAATAGTCAACCTATTTTTGTGTCACAGTATCAGGAACTACGACTGTTCAAATATACATATAACTCTAGTACATTGCTTGATTACACATTTTGTTTTACCAGGCAAGTATATATGGTTATTTGCTATTAAATTGTTTTTTCGTTTCATTTACATATTTGTATATAAAACCCTGTTGAATATGATGTGCTCTGGTTTATCCAAAATAATAATAATGTAGCACTAATAAACTCCATATAAATTCAAAAGTGTGCTGAATCACAGTAATTTTGTTTAACATACCAACAGTAAAATCTTTACATTAGTACAATTTGAATTCATTAATGAACTGGGTTATGCAGAATACGCCTAAAAACTAAATTAGTTGTGAAGGTAAACTGATTAAAAAATTATTTACTTTGAACATACTTACAACCCTACAATAGTTCTGAATTACGCCGTGTTTTTTGCGTTTGGAAGTAAAAAACGTTCTAAGCCAACTTAAACTCTCTTAGTTTCATTTTTAAATGCTTATATATGGTTGCTATCAATCTCTAAGTGATTTAACATATTCTAATAATAAAGACGTGGCACTATTACAATTAATGCAAAAAACATAAACTGTTCTCAATCACGCCAATTTTTCAAAACAAACACAAAGTTCAGATCTATGTCTATGAGGTATTTAGTTTTATACTCGTCCAGGTGCGTTAAATAGTATAAATAGCCAACCTGATTTTATGTTACAATATCAGAAACTACGACTGTTTAAATATAGGTATACCTTTAGTACATTGCTTGATTACACATGCTGTTTTACCAGGCAAGTATATACGGTTATTTAGCATGAAAATGTTTTTTGTTGAATTTACATATTTGTATATAAAACCCTGTTGAATAATATGTGCTCTGATTTATGTGAACAATAATAATGTAGCACTAATTAACGCTATATATAAATTCAAAAGTGTGCTGAATCACATCAATTTTTTTTAACATACCCACAGTAATATCAATACGTTATTACGATTTGAATTCATGATTTAACTAGGCTATGCCGAATAGGCCTAAAACTAAACTAGTTGTAAAAGTCCAAACTCAAAAATTACTTACTTTGAACATACTTACAACTCTATAATAGTTCTCAATCACGCCGTGTTTTTTGCGTTTACAAGTAGAAGACGTTCTAAGCCAACTTAATCTCTCTAGGTGTCATTTTTAATGCTTTTATTTAGTTGCTATCAATCGCTTAGTGATTTACGATATTCTATTAATAAAGACGTAGCACTATTACAATTAATACAAAAAACATAAACTGCTCTCAATCACGCCAATTTTCCAAAACAAACACAAAGTTCAGATTTATTCCATTTCAGAATTTAGTTTTATATCTGACCAGGTGCAGTAAATAGTATAAATAGCCAACCTATTTTTATGTCACAATATCAGGAACTACGACTGTTTAAATATACATATAACTCTAGTACATTGCTTGATTACACATTTTGTTTTACCAGGCAAGTATATATGGTTATTTGCTATTAAATTGTTTTTTCGTTTCATTTACATACTTGTATATAAAACTCTGTTGAATATGATGTGCTCTGGTTTATCCAAAATAATAATAATGTAGCACTAATAAACCCCATATAAATTCAAAAGTGTGCTGAATCACACTAATTTTTTTTAACATACCAACAGTAAAATCCTTACATTAGTACAATTTAAATTCATTAATGAACTGGGTTATGCCGAATCCGCCTAAAAACTAAATTAGTTGTAAAGGTAAACTGATTAAAAAATTACTAACTTTAAACATACTTACAACCCTACAATAGTTCTCAATTACGCCGTGGTTTTTGCGTTTAGAAGTAAAAAACGTTCTAAGCCAACTCAAACTCTCTAGGTTTCATTTTAAAATGCCTATATATAGTTGCTATCAATCGCTAAGTGATTTAACATATTCTAATAATAAAGACGTGGCACTATTACAATTAATGCAAAAAACATAAACTGTTCTCAATCACGCCAATTTTTCAAAACAAACACAAAGTTCAGATCTATTTCTATGAGGTATTTAGTTTTATACTCGTCCAGGTGCGTCAAATAGTATGAATAGCCAACCTGATTTTATGTTACAATATCAGAAACTACGACTGTTTAAATATAGGTATACCTTTAGTACATTGCTTGATTACACATGTTGTTTTACCAGACAAGTATATACGGTTATTTGGTATGAAAATGTTTTTTGTTTAATTTACATATTTGTATATAAAACCCTGTTGAATAATATGTGCTCTGATTTATGTGAACAATAATAATGTAGCACTAATTAACCCTATATATAAATTCAAAAGTGTGCTGAATCACATCAATTTTTTTTAATATACCCACAGTAATATCAATACGTTATTACAATTTGAATTCATGATTTAACTAGGCTATGCCAAATAGGCCTAAAACTAAACTAGTTGTGAAAGTCTAAATTTAAAAATTACTTACTTTGAACATACTAACAACTCTATAATAGTTCTCAATCACGCCGTGTTTTTTGCGTTTACAAGTAGAAGACGTTCTAAGCCAACTTAATCTCTCTAGGTGTCATTTTTAAATGCTTTTATTCAGTTGCTATCAATCGCTTAGTGATTTACGATATTCTATTAATAAAGACGTAGCACTATTACAATTAATGCAAAAAACATATACTGCTCTCAATCACGCCAATTTTTCAAAACAAACACAAAGTTCAGATCTATTCCAATTCAGAATTTAGTTTTATATCTGACCAGGTGCAGTAAATAGTATTAATAGTCAACCTATTTTTGTGTCACAATATCAGAAACTACGACTGTTCAAATATACATATAACTCTAGTACATTGCTTGATTACACATTTTGTTTTACCAGGCAAGTATATATGGTTATTTGCTATTAAATTGTTTTTTCGTTTCATTTACATACTTGTATATAAAACTCTGTTGAATATGATGTGCTCTGGTTTATCCAAAATAATAATAATGTAGCACTAATAAACCCCATATAAATTCAAAAGTGTGCTGAATCACACTAATTTTTTTTAACATACCAACAGTAAAATCCTTACATTAGTACAATTTGAATTCATTATTGAACTGGGTTATGCCGAATACGCCTAAAAACTAAATTAGTTGTGAAGGTAAACTGATTAAAAAATTACTAACTTTGAACATACTTACAACCCTACAATAATTCTCAATTACGCCGTGTTTTTTGCGTTTAAAAGTAAAAAACGTTCTCAGCCAACTTAAACTCTCTAGGTTTCATTTTTAAATGCTTATATATAGTTGCTATCAATCGCTAAGTGATTTAACATATTCTAATAATCAAGACGTGGCACTATTACAATAAATGCAAAAAACATAAACTGCTCTCAATCACGCCAATTTTTCAAAACAAACACAAAGTTCAGATCTATTCCAATTCAGAATTTAGTTTTATATCTGACAAGGTGCAGTAAATAGTATAAATAGTCAACCTATTTTTGTGTCACAGTATCAGGAACTACGACTGTTCAAATATACATATAACTCTAGTACATTGGTTGATTACACATTTTGTTTTACCAGGCAAGTATATAGGGTTATTTGCTATTAAATTATTTTTTCGTTTCATTTACATATTTGTATATAAAACCCTGTTGAATATGATGTGCTCTGGTTTATCCAAAATAATAATAATGTAGCACTAATAAACTCAATATAAATTTAAAAGTGTGCTGAATCACACTAATTTTTTGTAACATACCAACAGTAAAATCCATACATTAGTACAATTTGAATTCATTAATGAGCTGGGTTATGCCGAATACGCATAAAAACTAAATTAGTTGTGAAGGTAAACTGATTAAAAAATTACTCACTTTGAACATACTTACAACCCTACAATAGTTTTCAATTACGCTGTGTTTTTTGCGTTTAGAAGTAAAAATGTTCTTAGCTAACTTAAACTCTCTAGGTTTCATTTTTAAATGCCTATATATAGTTGCTATCAATCGCTAAGTGATTTAACATATTCTAATAATAAAGACGTGGCACTATTACAATTAATGCAAAAAACATAAACTGTTCTCAATCACGCCAATTTTTCAAAACAAACACAAAGTTCAGATCTATTTCTATGAGGTATTTAGTTTTATACTCGTCCGGGTGCGTTAAAAAGTATGAATAGCCAACCTGATTTTATGTTACAATATCAGAAACTACGACTGTTTAAATATAGGTATACCTTTAGTACATTGTTTGTATACACATGTTGTTTTACTAGGCAAGTATATACGGTTATTTGGTATGAAGATGTTTTTTGTTTAATTTACATATTTGTATATAAAACCCTGTTGAATAATATGTGCTCTGATTTATGTGAACAATAATAATGTAGCACTAATTAACCCTATATATAAATTCAAAAGTGTGCTGAATCACATCAATTTTTTTTAATATACCCACAGTAATATCAATACGTTATTACGATTTGAATTCATGATTTAACTAGGCTATGCCGAATAGGCCTAAAACTAAACTAGTTGTGAAAGTCTAAATTCAATAATTACTTACTTTGAACATACTTACAACTCTATAATAGTTCTCAATCAAGCCGTGTTTTTTGCGTTTACAAGTAGAAGACGTTCTAAGCCAACCTAATCTCTCTAGGTGTCAATTTCTAATGCTTTTATTTAGTTGCTATCAATCGCTTAGTGATTCACGATATTCTATTAATAAAGACGTAGCACTATTACAATTAATGCAAAAAACATAAACTGCTCTCAATCACGCCAATTTTTTAAAACAAACACAAAGTTCAGATCTATTCCAATTCAGAATTTAGTTTTATATCTGACCAGGTGCAGTAAATAGTATAAATAGCCAACCTATTTTTGTGTCACAATATCAGGAACTACGACTGTTCAAATATACATATAACTCTAGTACATTGCTTGATTACACATTTTGTTTTACCAGGCAAGTATATATGGTTATTTGCTATGAAATTGTTTTTTCGTTTCATTTACATATTTGTATATAAAACCCTGTTGAATATGATGTGCTCTGGTTTATCCAAAATAATAATAATGTAGCACTAATAAACCGCATATAAATTCAAAAGTGTGCTGAATCACACTAATTTTTTTTAACATACCAACAGTAAAATCCTTACATTAGTACAATTTGAATTCATTATTGAACTAGGTTATGCCGAATACGCCTAAAAACTAAATTAGTTGTGAAGGTAAACTAATTTAAAAATTACTAACTTTGAACATACTTACAACCCTACAATAGTTCCTAATTACGCCGTGGTTTTCGCGTTTAGAAGTTAAAAACGTTCTCAGCCAACTTAAACTCTCAAGGTTTCATTTTTTAATGCCTATATATAGTTGCTATCAATTGCTAAGTGATTTAACATATTCTAATAATAAAGACGTGGCACTATTACAATTAATGCAAAAAACATAAACTGGTCTCAATCACGCCAATTTTTCAAAACAAACACAAAGTTTAGATTTATTTCTATGAGGTATTTAGTTTTATACTCGTCCAGGTGCGTTAAATAGTATAAATAGCCAACCTGATTTTATGTTACAATATCAGAAACTACGACTGTTTAAATATAGGTATACTTTTAGTGCATTGCTTGATAACACATGTTGTTTAACCAGGCAAGTATATACGGTTATTTGGTATGAACATGTTTCTTGTTTAATTTACATATTTGTATTTAAAACCCTGTTGAATAATATGTGCTCTGATTTATGTGAACAATAATAATGTAGCACCAATTAACCCTATATATAAATTCAAAAGTGTGCTGAATCACATCAATTTTTTTTAACATACCCACAGTAATATCAATACGGTATTACAATTTGAATTTATGATTTAACTAGGCTATGCCGAATAGGCCTATTACTAAACTAGTTGTGAAAGTCTCAATTCAAAAATTACTTACTTCGAACATACTCACAACTCTATAATAGTTCTCAATCACGCCGTGTTTTTTGCGTTTACAAGTAGAAGACGTTCTAAGCCAACTTAATCTCTCTAGGTGTCATTTTAAAATGCTTTTATTTAGTTGCTATCAATCGCTCAGGGATTTACGATATTCTATTAATAAAGACGTAGCACTATTACAATTAATGCAAAAAACATAAACTGCTCTCAATCACGCCAATTTTTCAAAACAAACACAAAGTTCAGATCTATTCCAATTCAGAATTTAGTTTTATATCTGACCAGGTGCAGTAAATAGTATAAATAGCCAACCTATTTTTATGTCACAATATCAGGAACTACGACTGTTTAAATATACATATAACTCTAGTACATTGCTTGATTACACATTTTGTTTTACCAGGCAAGTATATATGGTTATTTGCTATTAAATTGTTTTTTCGTTTCATTTACATATTTGTATATAAAACCCTGTTGAATATGATGTGCTCTGGTTTATCCAAAATAATAATAATGTAGCACTAATAAACCGCATATAAATTCAAAAGTGTGCTGAATCACACTAATTTTTTTTAACATACCAACAGTAAAATCCTTACATTAGTACAATTTGAATTCATTATTGAACTAGGTTATGCCGAATACGCCTAAAAACTAAATTAGTTGTGAAGGTAAACTAATTTAAAAATTACTAACTTTGAACATACTTACAACCCTACAATAGTTCCTAATTACGCCGTGGTTTTCGCGTTTAGAAGTTAAAAACGTTCTCAGCCAACTTAAACTCTCAAGGTTTCATTTTTTAATGCCTATATATAGTTGCTATCAATTGCTAAGTGATTTAACATATTCTAATAATAAAGACGTGGCACTATTACAATTAATGCAAAAAACATAAACTGGTCTCAATCACGCCAATTTTTCAAAACAAACACAAAGTTTAGATTTATTTCTATGAGGTATTTAGTTTTATACTCGTCCAGGTGCGTTAAATAGTATAAATAGCCAACCTGATTTTATGTTACAATATCAGAAACTACGACTGTTTAAATATAGGTATACCTTTAGTGCATTGCTTGATAACACATGTTGTTTAACCAGGCAAGTATATACGGTTATTTGGTATGAACATGTTTCTTGTTTAATTTACATATTTGTATTTAAAACCCTGTTGAATAATATGTGCTCTGATTTATGTGAACAATAATAATGTAGCACCAATTAACCCTATATATAAATTCAAAAGTGTGCTGAATCACATCAATTTTTTTTAACATACCCACAGTAATATCAATACGGTATTACAATTTGAATTTATGATTTAACTAGGCTATGCCGAATAGGCCTATTACTAAACTAGTTGTGAAAGTCTCAATTCAAAAATTACTTACTTCGAACATACTCACAACTCTATAATAGTTCTCAATCACGCCGTGTTTTTTGCGTTTACAAGTAGAAGACGTTCTAAGCCAACTTAATCTCTCTAGGTGTCATTTTAAAATGGTTTTATTTAGTTGCTATCAATCGCTCAGGGATTTACGATATTCTATTAATAAAGACGTAGCACTATTACAATTAATGCAAAAAACATAAACTGCTCTCAATCACGCCAATTTTTCAAAACAAACACAAAGTTCAGATCTATTCCAATTCAGAATTTAGTTTTATATCTGACCAGGTGCAGTAAATAGTATAAATAGCCAACCTATTTTTATGTCACAATATCAGGAACTACGACTGTTTAAATATACATATAACTCTAGTACATTGCTTGATTACACATTTTGTTTTACCAGGCAAGTATATATGGTTATTTGCTATTAAATTGTTTTTTCGTTTCATTTACATATTTGTATATAAAACCCTGTTGAATATGATGTGCTCTGGTTTATCCAAAATAATAATAATGTAGCACTAATAAACCCCATATAAATTCAAACGTGTGCTGAATCACACTAATTTTTTTTAACATACCAACAGTAAAATCCTTACATTAGTACAATTTAAATTCATTAATGAAATGGGTTACGCCGAATACGCCTAAAAACTAAATTAGTTGTGAAGGTAAACTGATTAAAAAATTACTAACTTTGAACATACTTGCAACCCTACAATAGTTCTAAATTACGCCGTGTTTTTTGCGTTTACAAGTAGAAGACGTTCTAAGCCAACTTAATCTATCTAGGTGTCATTTTTTAATGCTTTTATTTAGTTGCTATCAATCGCTTAGTGATTTACGATATTCTAATAATAAAGACGTAGCACTAATACAATTAATGCAAAAAACATAAACTGCTCTCAATCACGCCAATTTTTTAAAACAAACACAAAGTTCAGATTTATTCCAATTCAGAATTTAGTTTTATAGCTGACCAGGTGCAGTAAATAGTATAAATAGCGAACCTATTTTTATGTCACAATATTAGGAACTACGACTGTTTAAATATACATATGACTCTAGTACATTGCTTGATTACACATTTTGTTTTACCAGGCAAGTATATATAGTTAGTTGCTATTAAATTGTTTTTTCGTTTCATTTGCATATTTGTATATAAAACCCTGTTGAATATGATGTGCTCTGGTTTATCTAAAATAATAATAATGTAGCACTAATGAACCCCATATAAATTCAAAAGTGTGCTGAATAACACTAATTTTTTTTAACATACCAACAGTAAAATCCTTACATTAGTACAATTTGAATTCAATAATGAACTGGGTTATGCCGAATACGCCTAAGAACTAAATAAGTTGTAAAGGTAAACTGATTAAAAAACTACTAACTTTAAACATACTTACAACCCTACAATAGTTTTCAATTACGCTGTGTTTTTTGCGTTTAGAAGTAAAAAACGTTCTTAGCCAACTTAAACTCTCTAGGTTTCATTTTTAAATGCTTATATATAGTTGCTATCAATCGCTAAGTGATTAAACATATTCTAATAATAAAGACGTGGCACTATTACAATTAATGCAAAAAACATAAACTGTTCTCAATCACGCCAATTTTTCAAAACAAGCACAAAGTTCAGATCTATTTCTATGAGGTATTTAGTTTTAACTCGTCCAGGTGCGTTAAATAGTATAAATAGCCAACCTGATTTTATGTTACAATATCAGAAACTACGACTGTTTAAATATAAGTATACATTTAGTACATTCCTTGATTACACATGTTGTTTTACCAGGCAAGTATATACGGTTATTTGGTATGAAAATGTTTTTTGTTTAATTTACATATTTGTATATAAAACCCTGTTGAATAATATGTGCTTTGATTTATGTGAACAATAATAATGTAGCACAAATTAACTCTATATATAAATTCAAAAGTGTGCTGAATCACATCAATTTTTTTTAATATACCCACAGTAATATCAATACGTTATTACAATTTGAATTCATGATTTAACTAGGCTATGCCGAATAGGCCTAAAACTAAACTAGTTGTGAAAGTCTAAATTCAATAATTACTTACTTTGAACATACTTACAACTCTATAATAGTTCTCAATCACGCTGTGTTTTTTGCGTTTACAAGTAGAAGACGTTCTAAGCCAACTTAATCTATCTAGGTGTCATTTTTTAATGCTTTTATTTAGTTGCTATCAATCGCTTAGTGATTTACGATATTCTAATAATAAAGACGTAGCACTATTACAATTAATGCAAAAAACATAAACTGCTCTCAATCACGCCAATTTTTTAAAACAGACACAAAGTTCAGATCTATTCCAATTCAGAATTTAGTTTTATAGCTGACCAGGTGCAGTAAATAGTATAAATAGCCAACCTATTTTTATGTCACAATATCAGGAACTACGACTGTTCAAATATACATATAACTCTAGTACATTGCTTGATTACACATTTTGTTTTACCAGGCAAGTATATATGGTTATTTGCTGTTGAATTGTTTTTTCGTTTCATTTACATATTTGTATATAAAACCTTGTTGAATATGATGTGCTCTAGTGTATCCAAAATAATAATAATGTAGCACTAATAAACCCCATATAAATTCAAAAGTGTGCTGAATCACACTAATTTTTTTTAACATACTCACAGTAAAATCCTTACATTATTACAATTTGAATTCATTAATGAACTGGGTTATGCCGAATACGCCTAAAAACTGAATTAGTTGTGAAGGTAAACTGATTAAAAAATTACTAACTTTGAACATACTTACCACCCTACAATAGTTTTTATTACGCCGTGGTTTTCGCGTTTAGAAGTAAAAAACGTTCTCAGCCAACTTAAACTCTCAAGGTTTCATTTTTTAATGCCTATATATAGTTGCTATCAATCGCTAAGTGATTAAACATATTCTAATAATAAAGACGTGGCACTATTACAATTAATGCAAAAAACATAAACTGCTTACAATCACGCCAATTTTTCAAAACAAACACAAAGTTCAGATCTATTCCAATTCAGAATTTAGTTTTATATCTGACCAGGTGCAGTAAATAGTATAAATAGCCAACCTATTTTTATGTCACAATATCAGGAACTACGACTGTTTAAATATACATATAACTCTAGTACATTGCTTGATTACACATTTTGTTTTACCAGGCAAGTATATATTGTTATTTGCCATTGAATTGTTTTTTCGTTTCATTTACATATTTGTATATAAAACCCTGTTGAATATGATGTGCTCTGGTTTATCTAAAATAATAATAATGTAGCACTAATAAACCTCATATAAATTCAAAAGTGTGCTGAATCACACTAATTTGTTTTAACATGCAAACAGTAAAATCCTTACATTAGTACAATTTGAATTCATTGATGAACTGGGTTATGCCAAATACGCCTAAAAACTAAATTAGTTGTAAAGGTAAAATGATTAAAAAATCATTAACTTTGAACATACTTTCAACCCTACAATAGTTCTAAATTACGCCGTGTTTTTTGCGTTTAGAAGTAAAAAACGTTCTCAGCCAACTTAAACTCTCTAGGTTTCATTTTTAAATGCTTATATATAGTTGCTATCAATCTCTAAGTGATTTAACACATTCTAATAATAAAGACGTGGCACTATTACAATTAATGCAAAAAACATAAACTGTTCTCAATCACGCCAATTTTTCAAAACAAACACAAAGTTCAGATCTATTTCAATGAGGTATTTAGTTTTATACTCGTCCAGGTGCGTTAAATAGTATAAATAGCCAACCTGATTTTATGTTACAATATCAGAAACTACGACTGTTTAAATATAGGTATACCTTTAGTACATTACTTGATTACACATGCTGTTTTACCAGGCAAGTATATACGGTTATTTAGTATGAAAATGTTATTTGTTGAATTTACATATTTGTATATAAAACCCTGTTGAATAATATGTGCTCTAATTTATGTGAACAATAATAATGTAGCACTAATTAACCCTATATATAAATTTAAAAGTGTGCTGAATCACATCAATTTTTTTTAACATACCCACAGTAATATCAATACGTTATTACGATTTGAATTCATGATTTAACTAGGCTATGCCGAATAGGCCTAAAACTAAACTAGTTGTGAAAGTCTCAATTCAAAAATTACTTACTTTGAACATACTTACAACTCTATAATAGTTCTCAATCACGCCGTGTTCTTTGCGTTTACAAGTAGAAGACGTTCTAAGCCAACTCAATCTCTCTAGGTGTCAATTTTAAATGCTTTGATTTAGTTGCTATCAATCGCTTAGTGATTTACGATATTCTATTAATAAAGACGTAGCACTATTACAATTAATGCAAAAAACATAAACTGCTCTCAATTACGCCAATTTTTTTAAACAAACACAAAGTTCAGATCTATTGCAATTCAGCATTTAGTTTTATATCTGACCAGGTGCAGTAAATAGTATAAATAGCCAACCTCTTTTTGTGTCACAATATCAGGAACTACGACTGTTCAAATATACATATAACTCTAGTACATTGCTTGATTACACATTTTGTTTTACCAGGCAAGTATATATGGTTATTTGCTATTAAATTGTTTTTTCGTTTCATTTACATATTTGTATATAAAACCCTGTTGAATATGATGTGCTCTGGTTTATCCAAAATAATAATAATGTAGCACTAATAAACCTCATATAAATTCAAAAGTGTGCTGAATCACACTAATTTTTTTTAACATACCAACAGTAAAATCCTTACATTAGTACAATTTGAATTTATTAATGAACTGGGTTATGCCGAATACGCCTAAAAACTAAATTAGTTGTGAAGGTAAACTAATTAAAAAATTACTAACTTTGAACATACTTACAACCCTACAATAGTTTATAATTACGCCGGGTTTTTTGCGTTTAGAAGTAAAAAACGTTCTTAGCCAACTTAAACTCTCTAGGTTTCATTTTTAAATGCTTATATATAGTTGCTATTAATCGCTAAGTGATTTAACATATTCTAATAATAAAGACGTGGCACTATCACAATAAATGCAAAAAACATAAACGGTTCTTAATCACTTCAATTTTTCAAAACAAACACAAAGTTCAGATCTATTGCAATTCAGAATTTAGTTTTATATCTGACCAGGTGCAGTAAATAGTATAAATAGCCAACCTATTTTTATGTCATAATTTGAGGATTTACGACTGTTCAAATATACATATAACTCTAGTACATTGCTTGATTACACATTTTGTTTTACCATGCAAGTATATATGGTTATTTGCTATTAAATTGTTTTCGTTTCATTTACATATTTGTATATAAAACCCTGTTGAATATGATGTGCTCTGGTTTATCCAAAATAATAATAACGTAGCACTAATAAACTCCATATAAATTCAAAAGTGTGCTGAATCACACTAATTTTTTTTAACATACCAACAGTAAAATCCTTACATTAGTACAATTTGAATTCATTTATGAACTGGGTTATGCCGAATACGCCTAAAAACTAAATTAGTTGTGAAGGTTAACTGATTAAAAAATTACTAACTTTGAACATACTTACAACCCTACAATAGTTCTTAATTACGCCGTGTTTTTTGCGTTTACAAGTAGAAGACGTTCTAAGCCAACTTAATCTATCTAGGTGTCATTTTTAAATGCTGTAATTTAGTTGCTATCAATTGCTTAGTGATTTACGATATTCTAATAATAAAGACGTAGCACTATTACAATTAATGCAAAAAACATAAACTGCTTACAATCACGCCAATTTTTCAAAACAAACACAAAGTTCAGATCTATTCCAATTCAGAATTTAGTTTTATATCTGACCAGGTGCAGTAAATAGTATAAATAGCCAACCTTTTTTTATGTCACAATATCAGGAACTACGACTGTTTAAATATACATATAACTCTAGTACATTGCTTGATTACACATTTTGTTTTACCAGGCAAGTATATATTGTTATTTGCCATTGAATTGTTTTTTCGTTTCATTTACATATTTGTATATAAAACCCTGTTGAATATGATGTGCTCTGGTTTATCTAAAATAATAATAATGTAGCACTAATAAACCCCATATAAATTTAAAAGTGTGCTGAATCACACTAATTTGTTTTAACATGCAAACAGTAAAATCCTTACATTAGTACAATTTGAATTCATTAATGAACTGGGTTATGCTAAATACGCCTAAAAACTAAATTAGTTGTAAAGGTAAACTGATTAAAAAATCATTAACTTTGAACATACTTACAACCCTACAATAGTTCTAAATTACGCCGTGTTTTTTGCGTTTAGAAGTAAAAAACGTTCTCAGTTAACTTAAACTCTCTAGGTTTCATTTTTAAATGCTTATATATAGTTGCTATCAATCTCTAAGTGATTTCACATATTCTAATAATAAAGAAGTGGCACTATTACAATTAATGCAAAAAACATAAACTGTTCTCAATCACGCTAATTTTTCAAAACAAACACAAAGTTCAGATCTATTTCAATGAGGTATTTAGTTTTATACTCGTCCAGGTGCGTTAAATAGTATAAATAGCCAACCTGATTTTATGTTACAATATCAGAAACTACGACTGTTTAAATATAGGTATACCTTTAGTACATTGCTTGATTACACATGCTGTTTTACCAGGCAAGTATATACGGTTATTTAGTATGAAAATGTTTTTTGTTGAATTTACATATTTGTATATAAAACCCTGTTGAATAATATGTGCTCTGATTTATGTGAACAATAATAATGTAGCACTAATTAAATTTATATATAAATTCAAAAGTGTGCTGAATCACATCAATTTTTTTTAACATACCCACAGTAATATCAATACGTTATTACGATTTGAATTCATGATTTAACTAGGTTATGCCGAATAGGCCTAAAACTAAACTAGTTGTAAAAGTCTCAATTCAAAAATTACTTACTTTGAACATACTTACAACTCTATAATAGTTCTCAATCACGCCGTGTTTTTTGCGTTTACAAGTGAAAGACGTTCTAAGCCAACTTAATCTCTCTAGGTGTCATTTTTAAATGCTTTTATTTAGTTGCTATCAATCGCTAAGTGATTTACGATATTCTATTAATAAAGACGTAGCACTATTACAATTAATGCAAAAAACATAAACTGCTCTCAATCACGCCAATTTTCCAAAACAAACACAAAGTTCAGATCTATTCCAATTCAGAATTTAGTTTTATATCTGACCAGGTGCAGTAAATAGTATAAATAGCCAACCTATTTTTATGTCACAATATCAGGAACTACGACTGTTCAAATATACATATAACTCTAGTACATTGCTTGATTACACATTTTGTTTTACTAGGCAAGTATATATGGTTATTTGCTATTAAATTGTTTTTTCGTTTCATTTACATATTTGTATATAAAACCCTGTTGAATATGATGTGCTCTGGTTTATCCAAAATAATAATAATGTAGCACTAATAAACCCCATATAAATTCAAAAGTGTGCTGAATCACACTAATTTTTTTTAACATACCAACAGCAAAATCCTTACATTAGTACAATTCGAATTCATTAATGAACTGGGTTATGCCGAATACGCATAAAAACTAAATTAGTTGTGAAGGTAAACTGATTAAAAAATTACTAACTTTGAACATACTTACAACCCTACAATAGTTCTCAATTACGCCGTGGTTTTCGCGTTTAGAAGTAAAAAACGTTCTCAGCCAACTTAAACTCTCTAGGTTTCATTTTTTGATGCTTATATATAGTTGCTATCAATCGCTGAGTGATTTAACATATTCTAATAAAAAGACGTGGCACTATTTCAATTAATGCAAAAAACATAAACTGCTCTCAATCACGCCAATTTTTCAAAACAAACACAAAGTTCAGATCTATTTCAATTCAGAATTTAGTTTTATATCTGACCTGGTGCAGTAAATAGTATAAATTGCCAACCTATTTTTATGTCACAATATCAGGAACTACGACTGTTCACATATACATATAACTCTAGTACATTGCTTGATTACACATTTTGTTTTACCAGGCAAGTATATATGGTTATTTGCTATTGAATTGTTTTTTCGTTTCATTTACATATTTGTATATAAAACCATGTTGAATATGATGTGCTCTGGTTTATCTAAAATAATAATAATGTAGCACTAATAAACCCTATATAAATTCAAAAGTGTGCTGAATCACACTAAGTTTTTTTAACACACCAACAGTAAAATCCTTACATTAGTACAATTTGAATTCATTTATGAACTGGGTTATGCCGAATTCGCCTAAAAACTAAATTAGTTGTGAAGGTAAACTGATTGAAAAATTACTAACTTTGAACATACTTACAACCCTACACTAGTTCTCAATTACGCCGTGGTTTTTGCGTTTAGAAGTAAAAAACGTTCTCAGCCAACTTAAACTCTCTAGGTTATATTTTTAAATGCTTATATATAGTTGCTATCAATCGCTAAGTGATTTAACATATTCTAATAATAAAGACGTGGCACTATTACAATTAATGCAAAAAACATAAACTGTTCTCAATCACGCCAATTTTTCAAAACAAACACAAAGTTCAGATCTATTTCTATGAGGTATTTAGTTTTATACTCGTCCAGGTGCGTTAAATAGTATAAATAGCCAACCCGATTTTATGTTACAATATCAGAAACTACGACTGTTTAAATATAGGTATACCTTTAGTACATTGCTTGATTACACATGTTGTTTTACCAGGCAAGTATATATGGTTATTTGCTATTAAATTGTTTTTTCGTTTCATTTACATATTTGTATATAAAACCCTGTTGAGTATGATGTGCTCTGGTTTATCCAAAATAATAATAATGTAGCACTAATAAACCCCATATAAATTCAAAAGAGTGCTGAATCACACTAATTTTTTTTAACATACCAACAGTAAAATCGTTACATTAGTACAATTTGAATTCATTAATGAACTGGGTTATGCCGAATACGCCTAAAAACTAAATTAGTTGTGAAGGTAAACTGATTAAAAAATCACTAACTTTGAACATACTTACAACTCTACAATAGTTCTCAATTACGCCGTGTTTTTTGCGTTTACAAGTAGAAGAGGTTCTTAGCCAACTTAATCTCTCTAGGTGTCATTTTTAAATGCTTTTATTTAGTTGCTATCAATCGCTTAGTGATTTACGATATTCTATTATTAAAGACGTAGCACTATTACAATTAATGCAAAAAACATAAACTGCTCTCAATCACGCCAATTTTTCAAAACAAACACAAAGTTCAGATCTATTCCAATTTAGAATTTAGTTTTATATCGGACCAGGTGCAGTAAATAGTATAAATAGCCAACCTATTTTTATGTCACAATATCAGGAACTACGACTGTTCGAATATACATATAACTCTAGTACATTGCTTGATTACACATTTTGTTTTACCAGGCAAGTATTTATGGTTATTTGCTATTAAATTGTTTTTTCGTTTCATTTACATATTTGTATATAAAACCCTGTTGAATATGATGTGCTCTGGTTCATACAAAATAATAATAATGTAGCACTAATAAACTCCATATAAATTCAAAAGTGTGCTGAATCACACTAATTTTTTTTAACATTCTAACAGTAAAATCCTTACATTATTACAATTTGAATTCATTATTGAACTAGGTTATGCCGAATACGCCTAAAAACTAAATTAGTTGTGAAGGTAAACTGATTAAAAAATTACTAACTTTGAACATACTTACAACCCTACTATAGTTCTCAATTACGCCGTGTTTTTTGCGTTTACAAGTAGAAGACGTTCTTAGCCAACTTAATCTCTCTAGGTGTCATTTTTGAATGCTTTTATTTTGTTGCTATCAATAGCTTAGTGATTTAGGATATTCTATTAATTAAGACGTAGCACTATTACAATTAATGCAAAAAACATAAACTGCTCTCAATCACGCCAATTTTTCAAAACAAACACAAAGTTCAGATCTATTCCAATTCAGAATTTAGTTTTATATCTGACCAGGTGCAATAAATAGTATAAATAGCCAACCTATTTTTATGTCACAATATCAGGAAATACGACTGTTCGAATATAGGTATACCTTGATTACATTGCTTGATTACACATGTTGTTTTACCAGGCAAGTTTATACGGTTATTTGCTATAAAAATGTTTTTTGTTTCATTTACATATTTGTATATTAAACCCTGTTGAATATGATGTGCTCTGGTTTATCCAAAATAATAATAATGTAGCACTAATAAACCCCATATAAATTCAAAAGTGTGCTGAATCACACTAATTTTTTTGAACATACCAACAGTAAACTCCTTACATTAGTACAATTTGAATTCAATAATGAACTAAGTTATGCCGAATACGCCTAAAAACTAAATTAGTTGTGAAGGTAAACTGATTAAAAAATTACTAACTTTGAACATACTTACAACCCTACAATAGTTTATAATTACGCCGGGTTTTTTGCGTTTACAAGTAGAAGACGTTCTAAGCCAACTTAATCTCTCTAGGTGTCATTTTTAAATGCTTTTATTTAGTTGCTATCAATCGCTTAGTGATTTAGGATATTCTATTAATTAGGACGTAGCACTATTACAATTAATGCAAAAAACATAAACTGCTCTCAATCACGCCAATTTTTCAAAACAAACACAAAGTTCAGATCTATTCCAATTCAGAATTTAGTTTTATATCTGACCAGGTGCAGTAAATAGTATAAATAGCCAACCTATTTTTATGTCACAATATCAGGAACTACGACTGTTCGAATATACATATAACTCTAGTACATTGCTTGATTACACATTTTGTTTTACCAGGCAAGTATATATGGTTATTTGCTATTAAATTGTTTTTTCGTTTCATTTACATATTTGTATATAAAACCCTGTTGAATATGATGTGCTCTGGTTCATCCAAAATAATAATAATGTAGCACTAATAAACTCCATATAAATTCAAAAGTGTGCTGAATCACACTAATTTTTTTTAACATACCAGCAGTAAAATCCTTACATTATTACAATTTGAATTCATTATTGAACTGGGTTATGCCGAATACGCCTAAAAACTAAATTAGTTGTGAAGGTAAACTGATTAAAAAATTACTAACTTTGAACATACTTACAACCCTACTATAGTTCTCAATTACGCCGTGTTTTTTGCGTTTACAAGTAGAAGACGTTCTTAGCCAACTTAATCTCTCTAGGTGTCATTTTTCAATGCTTTCATTTTGTTGCTATCAATAGCTTAGTGATTTACGATATTCTAATAATAAAGACGTAGCACTATTACAATTAATGCAAAAAACATAAACTGCTCTCAATCACGCCAATTTTTCAAAACAAACACAAAGTTCAGATCTACTCCAATTTAGAATTTAGTTTTATATCTGACCAGGTGCAGTAAATAGTATAAATAGCCAACCTATTTTTATGTCACAATATCAGGAACTACGACTGTTCAAATATACATATAACTCTAGTACATTGCTTGATTACACATTTTGTTTTACCAGGCAAGTATATATGGTTATTTGCTATTAAATTGTTTTTTGTTTCATTTACATATTTGTATATAAAACCCTGTTGAGTATGATGTGCTCTGGTTTATCCAAAATAATAATAATGTAGCACTAATAAACCCCATATAAATTCAAAAGAGTGCTGAATCACACTAATTTTTTTTAACATACCAACAGTAAAATCGTTACATTAGTACAATTTGAATTCATTAATGAACTGGGTTATGCCGAATACGCCTAAAAACTAAATTAGTTGTGAAGGTAAACTGATTAAAAAATTACTAACTTTGAACATACTTACAACTCTACAATAGTTCTCAATTACGCCGTGTTTTTTGCGTTTACAAGTAGAAGAGGTTCTTAGCCAACTTAATCTCTCTGGGTGTCATTTTTAAATGCTTTTATTTAGTTGCTATCAATCGCTTAGTGATTTACGATATTCTATTATTAAAGACGTAGCACTATTACAATTAATGCAAAAAACATAAACTGCTCTCAATCACGCCAATTTTTCAAAACAAACACAAAGTTCAGATCTATTCCAATTTAGAATTTAGTTTTATATCGGACCAGGTGCAGTAAATAGTATAAATAGCCAACCTATTTTTATGTCACAATATCAGGAACTACGACTGTTCGAATATACATATAACTCTAGTACATTGCTTGATTACACATTTTGTTTTACCAGGCAAGTATTTATGGTTATTTGCTATTAAATTGTTTTTTCGTTTCATTTACATATTTGTATATAAAACCCTGTTGAATATGATGTGCTCTGGTTCATACAAAATAATAATAATGTAGCACTAATAAACTCCATATAAATTCAAAAGTGTGCTGAATCACACTAATTTTTTTTAACATTCCAACAGTAAAATCCTTACATTATTACAATTTGAATTCATTATTGAACTAGGTTATGCCGAATACGCCTAAAAACTAAATTAGTTGTGAAGGTAAACTGATTAAAAAATTACTTACTTTGAACATACTTACAACCCTACTATAGTTCTCAATTACGCCGTGTTTTTTGCGTTTACAAGTAGAAGACGTTCTTAGCCAACTTAATCTCTCTAGGTGTCATTTTTGAATGCTTTTATTTTGTTGCTATCAATAGCTTAGTGATTTAGGATATTCTATTAATTAAGACGTAGCACTATTACAATTAATGCAAAAAACATAAACTGCTCTCAATCACGCCAATTTTTCAAAACAAACACAAAGTTCAGATCTATTCCAATTCAGAATTTAGTTTTATATCTGACCAGGTGCAATAAATAGTATAAATAGCCAACCTATTTTTATGTCACAATATCAGGAACTACGACTGTTCGAATATAGGTATACCTTGATTACATTGCTTGATTACACATGTTGTTTTACCAGGCAAGTTTATACGGTTATTTGCTATAAAAATGTTTTTTGTTTCATTTACATATTTGTATATTAAACCCTGTTGAATATGATGTGCTCTGGTTTATCCAAAATAATAATAATGTAGCACTAATAAACCCCATATAAATTCAAAAGTGTGCTGAATCACACTAATTTTTTTTAACATACCAACAGTAAAATCCTTACATTAGTACAATTTGAATTCATCAATGAACTGGGTAATGCCGAATACGCCTAAAAACTAAATTAGTTGTGAAGGTAAACTGATTAAAAAATTACTAACTTTGAACATACTTACAACCCTACAATAGTTCTCAATTACGCCGTGTTTTTTGCGTTTACAAGTAGAAGAGGTTCTTAGCCAACTTAATCTCTCTAGGTGTCATTTCTAAATGCTTTTATTCAGTTGCTATCAATCGCTTAGTGATTTACGATATTCTATTAATAAAGACGTAGCACTATTACAATTAATGCAAAAAACATAAACTGCTCTCAATCACGCCAATTTTTCAAAACAAACACAAAGTTCAGATCTATTCCAATTCAGAATTTAGTTTTATATCTGACCAGGTGCAATAAATAGTATAAATAGCCAACCTATTTTTATGTCACAATATCAGGAACTACGACTGTTCGAATATAGGTATACCTTGATTACATTGCTTGATTACACATGTTGTTTTACCAGGCAAGTTTATACGGTTATTTGCTATAAAAATGTTTTTTGTTTCATTTACATATTTGTATATTAAACCCTGTTGAATATGATGTGCTCTGGTTTATCCAAAATAATAATAATGTAGCACTAATAAACCCCATATAAATTCAAAAGTGTGCTGAATCACACTAATTTTTTTGAACATACCAACAGTAAACTCCTTACATTAGTACAATTTGAATTCAATAATGAACTAAGTTATGCCGAATACGCCTAAAAACTAAATTAGTTGTGAAGGTAAACTGATTAAAAAATTACTAACTTTGAACATACTTACAACCCTACAATAGTTTATAATTACGCCGGGTTTTTTGCGTTTACAAGTAGAAGACGTTCTAAGCCAACTTAATCTCTCTAGGTGTCATTTTTAAATGCTTTTATTTAGTTGCTATCAATCGCTTAGTGATTTAGGATATTCTATTAATTAGGACGTAGCACTATTACAATTAATGCAAAAAACATAAACTGCTCTCAATCACGCCAATTTTTCAAAACAAACACAAAGTTCAGATCTATTCCAATTCAGAATTTAGTTTTATATCTGACCAGGTGCAGTAAATAGTATAAATAGCCAACCTATTTTTATGTCACAATATCAGGAACTACGACTGTTCGAATATACATATAACTCTAGTACATTGCTTGATTACACATTTTGTTTTACCAGGCAAGTATATATGGTTATTTGCTATTAAATTGTTTTTTCGTTTCATTTACATATTTGTATATAAAACCCTGTTGAATATGATGTGCTCTGGTTCATCCAAAATAATAATAATGTAGCACTAATAAACTCCATATAAATTCAAAAGTGTGCTGAATCACACTAATTTTTTTTAACATACCAGCAGTAAAATCCTTACATTATTACAATTTGAATTCATTATTGAACTGGGTTATGCCGAATACGCCTAAAAACTAAATTAGTTGTGAAGGTAAACTGATTAAAAAATTACTAACTTTGAACATACTTACAACCCTACTATAGTTCTCAATTACGCCGTGTTTTTTGCGTTTACAAGTAGAAGACGTTCTTAGCCAACTTAATCTCTCTGGGTGTCATTTTTAAATGCTTTTATTTAGTTGCTATCAATCGCTTAGTGATTTACGATATTCTATTATTAAAGACGTAGCACTATTACAATTAATGCAAAAAACATAAACTGCTCTCAATCACGCCAATTTTTCAAAACAAACACAAAGTTCAGATCTATTCCAATTCAGAATTTAGTTTTATATCTGACCAGGTGCAGTAAATAGTATAAATAGCCAACCTATTTTTATGTCACAATATCAGGAACTACGACTGTTCGAATATACATATAACTCTAGTACATTGCTTGATTACACATTTTGTTTTACCAGGCAAGTATATATGGTTATTTGCTATTAAATTGTTTTTTCGTTTCATTTACATATTTGTATATAAAACCCTGTTGAATATGATGTGCTCTGGTTCATCCAAAATAATAATAATGTAGCACTAATAAACTCCATATAAATTCAAAAGTGTGCTGAATCACACTAATTTTTTTTAACATACCAGCAGTAAAATCCTTACATTATTACAATTTGAATTCATTATTGAACTGGGTTATGCCGAATACGCCTAAAAACTAAATTAGTTGTGAAGGTAAACTGATTAAAAAATTACTAACTTTGAACATACTTACAACCCTACTATAGTTCTCAATTACGCCGTGTTTTTTGCGTTTACAAGTAGAAGACGTTCTTAGCCAACTTAATCTCTCTGGGTGTCATTTTTAAATGCTTTTATTTAGTTGCTATCAATCGCTTAGTGATTTACGATATTCTATTATTAAAGACGTAGCACTATTACAATTAATGCAAAAAACATAAACTGCTCTCAATCACGCCAATTTTTCAAAACAAACACAAAGTTCAGATCTATTCCAATTTAGAATTTAGTTTTATATCGGACCAGGTGCAGTAAATAGTATAAATAGCCAACCTATTTTTATGTCACAATATCAGGAACTACGACTGTTCGAATATACATATAACTCTAGTACATTGCTTGATTACACATTTTGTTTTACCAGGCAAGTATTTATGGTTATTTGCTATTAAATTGTTTTTTCGTTTCATTTACATATTTGTATATAAAACCCTGTTGAATATGATGTGCTCTGGTTCATACAAAATAATAATAATGTAGCACTAATAAACTCCATATAAATTCAAAAGTGTGCTGAATCACACTAATTTTTTTTAACATTCCAACAGTAAAATCCTTACATTATTACAATTTGAATTCATTATTGAACTAGGTTATGCCGAATACGCCTAAAAACTAAATTAGTTGTGAAGGTAAACTGATTAAAAAATTACTAACTTTGAACATACTTACAACCCTACTATAGTTCTCAATTACGCCGTGTTTTTTGCGTTTACAAGTAGAAGACGTTCTTAGCCAACTTAATCTCTCTAGGTGTCATTTTTCAATGCTTTCATTTTGTTGCTATCAATAGCTTAGTGATTTACGATATTCTAATAATAAAGACGTAGCACTATTACAATTAATGCAAAAAACATAAACTGCTCTCAATCACGCCAATTTTTCAAAACAAACACAAAGTTCAGATCTATTCCAATTCAGAATTTAGTTTTATATCTGACCAGGTGCAATAAATAGTATAAATAGCCAACCTATTTTTATGTCACAATATCAGGAACTACGACTGTTCGAATATAGGTATACCTTGATTACATTGCTTGATTACACATGTTGTTTTACCAGGCAAGTTTATACGGTTATTTGCTATAAAAATGTTTTTTGTTTCATTTACATATTTGTATATTAAACCCTGTTGAATATGATGTGCTCTGGTTTATCCAAAATAATAATAATGTAGCACTAATAAACCCCATATAAATTCAAAAGTGTGCTGAATCACACTAATTTTTTTGAACATACCAACAGTAAACTCCTTACATTAGTACAATTTGAATTCAATAATGAACTAAGTTATGCCGAATACGCCTAAAAACTAAATTAGTTGTGAAGGTAAACTGATTAAAAAATTACTAACTTTGAACATACTTACAACCCTACAATAGTTTATAATTACGCCGGGTTTTTTGCGTTTACAAGTAGAAGACGTTCTAAGCCAACTTAATCTCTCTAGGTGTCATTTTTAAATGCTTTTATTTAGTTGCTATCAATCGCTTAGTGATTTAGGATATTCTATTAATTAGGACGTAGCACTATTACAATTAATGCAAAAAACATAAACTGCTCTCAATCACGCCAATTTTTCAAAACAAACACAAAGTTCAGATCTATTCCAATTCAGAATTTAGTTTTATATCTGACCAGGTGCAGTAAATAGTATAAATAGCCAACCTATTTTTATGTCACAATATCAGGAACTACGACTGTTCGAATATACATATAACTCTAGTACATTGCTTGATTACACATTTTGTTTTACCAGGCAAGTATATATGGTTATTTGCTATTAAATTGTTTTTTCGTTTCATTTACATATTTGTATATAAAACCCTGTTGAATATGATGTGCTCTGGTTCATCCAAAATAATAATAATGTAGCACTAATAAACTCCATATAAATTCAAAAGTGTGCTGAATCACACTAATTTTTTTTAACATACCAGCAGTAAAATCCTTACATTATTACAATTTGAATTCATTATTGAACTGGGTTATGCCGAATACGCCTAAAAACTAAATTAGTTGTGAAGGTAAACTGATTAAAAAATTACTAACTTTGAACATACTTACAACCCTACTATAGTTCTCAATTACGCCGTGTTTTTTGCGTTTACAAGTAGAAGACGTTCTTAGCCAACTAAATCTCTCTGGGTGTCATTTTTAAATGCTTTTATTTAGTTGCTATCAATCGCTTAGTGATTTACGATATTCTATTATTAAAGACGTAGCACTATTACAATTAATGCAAAAAACATAAACTGCTCTCAATCACGCCAATTTTTCAAAACAAACACAAAGTTCAGATCTATTCCAATTTAGAATTTAGTTTTATATCGGACCAGGTGCAGTAAATAGTATAAATAGCCAACCTATTTTTATGTCACAATATCAGGAACTACGACTGTTCGAATATACATATAACTCTAGTACATTGCTTGATTACACATTTTGTTTTACCAGGCAAGTATTTATGGTTATTTGCTATTAAATTGTTTTTTCGTTTCATTTACATATTTGTATATAAAACCCTGTTGAATATGATGTGCTCTGGTTCATACAAAATAATAATAATGTAGCACTAATAAACTCCATATAAATTCAAAAGTGTGCTGAATCACACTAATTTTTTTTACCATTCCAACAGTAAAATCCTTACATTATTACAATTTGAATTCATTATTGAACTAGGTTATGCCGAATACGCCTAAAAACTAAATTAGTTGTGAAGGTAAACTGATTAAAAAATTACTTACTTTGAACATACTTACAACCCTACTATAGTTCTCAATTACGCCGTGTTTTTTGCGTTTACAAGTAGAAGACGTTCTTAGCCAACTTAATCTCTCTAGGTGTCATTTTTGAATGCTTTTATTTTGTTGCTATCAATAGCTTAGTGATTTAGGATATTCTATTAATTAAGACGTAGCACTATTACAATTAATGCAAAAAACATAAACTGCTCTCAATCACGCCAATTTTTCAAAACAAACACAAAGTTCAGATCTATTCCAATTCAGAATTTAGTTTTATATCTGACCAGGTGCAGTAAATAGTATAAATAGCCAACCTATTTTTATGTCACAATATCAGGAACTACGACTGTTCGAATATACATATACCTCTAGTACATTGCTTGATTACACATTTTGTTTTACCAGGCAAGTATATATGGTTATTTGCTATTAAATTGTTTTTTCGTTTCATTTACATATTTGTATATAAAACCCTGTTGAATATGATGTGCTCTGGTTCATCCAAAATAATAATAATGTAGCACTAATAAACTCCATATAAATTCAAAAGTGTGCTGAATCACACTAATTTTTTTTAACATACCAGCAGTAAAATCCTTACATTATTACAATTTGAATTCATTATTGAACTGGGTTATGCCGAATACGCCTAAAAACTAAATTAGTTGTGAAGGTAAACTGATTAAAAAATTACTAACTTTGAACATACTTACAACCCTACTATAGTTCTCAATTACGCCGTGTTTTTTGCGTTTACAAGTAGAAGACGTTCTTAGCCAACTTAATCTCTCTAGGTGTCATTTTTGAATGCTTTCATTTTGTTGCTATCAATAGCTTAGTGATTTACGATATTCTATTAATAAAGACGTAGCACTATTACAATTAATGCAAAAAACATAAACTGCTCTCAATCACGCCAATTTTTCAAAACAAACACAAAGTTCAGATCTACTCCAATTTAGAATTTAGTTTTATATCTGACCAGGTGCAGTAAATAGTATAAATAGCCAACCTATTTTTATGTCACAATATCAGGAACTACGACTGTTCAAATATACATATAACTCTAGTACATTGCTTGATTACACATTTTGTTTTACCAGGCAAGTATATATGGTTATTTGCTATTAAATTGTTTTTTGTTTCATTTACATATTTGTATATAAAACCCTGTTGAGTATGATGTGCTCTGGTTTATCCAAAATAATAATAATGTAGCACTAATAAACCCCATATAAATTCAAAAGAGTGCTGAATCACACTAATTTTTTTTAACATACCAACAGTAAAATCGTTACATTAGTACAATTTGAATTCATTAATGAACTGGGTTATGCCGAATACGCCTAAAAACTAAATTAGTTGTGAAGGTAAACTGATTAAAAAATTACTAACTTTGAACATACTTACAACTCTACAATAGTTCTCAATTACGCCGTGTTTTCTGCGTTCACAAGTAGAAGAGGTTCCTAGCCAACTTAATCTCTCTAGGTGTCATTTTTAAATGCTTTTATTTAGTTGCTATCAATCGCTTAGTGATTTACGATATTCTATTATTAAAGACGTAGCACTATTACAATTAATGCAAAAAACATAAACTGCTCTCAATCACGCCAATTTTTCAAAACAAACACAAAGTTCAGATCTATTCCAATTTAGAATTTAGTTTTATATCGGACCAGGTGCAGTAAATAGTATAAATAGCCAACCTATTTTTATGTCACAATATCAGGAACTACGACTGTTCGAATATACATATAACTCTAGTACATTGCTTGATTACACATTTTGTTTTACCAGGCAAGTATTTATGGTTATTTGCTATTAAATTGTTTTTTCGTTTCATTTACATATTTGTATATAAAACCCTGTTGAATATGATGTGCTCTGGTTCATACAAAATAATAATAATGTAGCACTAATACACTCCATATAAATTCAAAAGTGTGCTGAATCACACTAATTTTTTTTAACATTCCAACAGTAAAATCCTTACATTATTACAATTTGAATTCATTATTGAACTAGGTTATGCCGAATACGCCTAAAAACTAAATTAGTTGTGAAGGTAAACTGATTAAAAAATTACTAACTTTGAACATACTTACAACCCTACTATAGTTCTCAATTACGCCGTGTTTTTTGCGTTTACAAGTAGAAGACGTTCTTAGCCAACTTAATCTCTCTAGGTGTCATTTTTGAATGCTTTTATTTTGTTGCTATCAATAGCTTAGTGATTTAGGATATTCTATTAATTAAGACGTAGCACTATTACAATTAATGCAAAAAACATAAACTGCTCTCAATCACGCCAATTTTTCAAAACAAACACAAAGTTCAGATCTATTCCAATTCAGAATTTAGTTTTATATCTGACCAGGTGCAATAAATAGTATAAATAGCCAACCTATTTTTATGTCACAATATCAGGAACTACGACTGTTCGAATATAGGTATACCTTGATTACATTGCTTGATTACACATGTTGTTTTACCAGGCAAGTTTATACGGTTATTTGCTATAAAAATGTTTTTTGTTTCATTTACATATTTGTATATTAAACCCTGTTGAATATGATGTGCTCTGGTTTATCCAAAATAATAATAATGTAGCACTAATAAACCCCATATAAATTCAAAAGTGTGCTGAATCACACTAATTTTTTTTAACATACCAACAGTAAAATCCTTACATTAGTACAATTTGAATTCATCAATGAACTGGGTAATGCCGAATACGCCTAAAAACTAAATTAGTTGTGAAGGTAAACTGATTAAAAAATTACTAACTTTGAACATACTTACAACCCTACAATAGTTCTCAATTACGCCGTGTTTTTTGCGTTTACAAGTAGAAGAGGTTCTTAGCCAACTTAATCTCTCTAGGTGTCATTTCTAAATGCTTTTATTCAGTTGCTATCAATCGCTTAGTGATTTACGATATTCTATTAATAAAGACGTAGCACTATTACAATTAATGCAAAAAACATAAACTGCTCTCAATCACGCCAATTTTTCAAAACAAACACAAAGTTCAGATCTACTCTAATTAAGAATTTAGTTTTATATCTGACCAGGTGCAGTAAATAGTATAAATAGCCAACCTATTTTTATGTCACAATATCAGGAACTACGACTGTTCAAATATACATATAACTCTAGTACATTGCTTGATTACACATTTTGTTTTACCAGGCAAGTATATATGGTTATTTGCTATTAAATTTTTTTTTCGTTTCATTTACATATTTGTATATAAAACCCTGTTGAATATGATGTGCTCTGGTTCATCCAAAATATTAATAATGTAGCACTAATAAACTCCATATAAATTCGAAAGTGTGCTGAATCACACTAATTTTTTTTAACATTCCAACAGTAAAATCCTTACATTATTACAATTTGAATTCATTATTGAACTAGGTTATGCTGAATACGCCTAAAAACTAAATTAGTTGTGAAGGTAAACTGATTAAAAAATTACTAACTTTGAACATACTTACAACCCTACTATAGTTCTCAATTACGCCGTGTTTTTTGCGTTTACAAGTAGAAGACGTTCTTAGCCAACTTAATCTCTCTAGGTGTCATTTTTGAATGCTTTTATTTTGTTGCTATCAATAGCTTAGTGATTTAGGATATTCTATTAATTAAGACGTAGCACTATTACAATTAATGCAAAAAACATAAACTGCTCTTAATCACGCCAATTTTTCAAAACAAACACAAAGTTCAGATCTATTCCAATTTAGAATTTAGTTTTATATCGGACCAGGTGCAGTAAATAGTATAAATAGCCAACCTATTTTTATGTCACAATATCAGGAACTACGACTGTTCGAATATACATATAACTCTAGTACATTGCTTGATTACACATTTTGTTTTACCAGGCAAGTATATATGGTTATTTGCTATTAAATTGTTTTTTCGTTTCATTTACATATTTGTATATAAAACCCTGTTGAATATGATGTGCTCTGGTTCATACAAAATAATAATAATGTAGCACTAATAAACTCCATATAAATTCAAAAGTGTGCTGAATCACACTAATTTTTTTTAACATTCCAACAGTAAAATCCTTACATTATTACAATTTGAATTCATTATGGAACTAGGTTATGCCGAATACGCCTAAAAACTAAATTAGTTGTGAAGGTAAACTGATTAAAAAATTACTAACTTTGAACATACTTACAACCCTACTATAGTTCTCAATTACGCCGTGTTTTTTGCGTTTACAAGTAGAAGACGTTCTTAGCCAACTTAATCTCTCTAGGTGTCATTTTTGAATGCTTTTATTTTGTTGCTATCAATAGCTTAGTGATTTAGGATATTCTATTAATTAAGACGTAGCACTATTACAATTAATGCAAAAAACATAAACTGCTCTCAATCACGCCAATTTTTCAAAACAAACACAAAGTTCAGATCTATTCCAATTCAGAATTTAGTTTTATATCTGACCAGGTGCAATAAATAGTATAAATAGCCAACCTATTTTTATGTCACAATATCAGGAACTACGACTGTTCGAATATAGGTATAACTTTGGTACATTGCTTAATTACACATTTTGTTTTACCAGGCAAGTATATATGGTTATTTGCCATTGAATTGTTTTTTCGTTTCATTTACATATTTGTATATAAAACCCTGTTGAATATGATGTGCTCTGGTTCATCCAAAATAATAAAAATGTAGCACTAATAAACTCCATATAAATTCAAAAGTGTGCTGAATCACACTAATTTTTCTTAACATACCAACAGTAAAATTCTTACATTAGTACAATTTAAATTCATAAATGAACTGGGTTATGCCGAATACGCGTAAAAACTAAATTAGTTGTAAAGGTAAACTGATTAAAAAATAACTAACTTTGAACATACTTACAACCCCACAATAGTTCTCAATTACGCCGTGGTTTTTGCGTTTAGAAGTAAAAAACGTTCTCAGCCAACTAAAACTCTCTAGGTTATATTTTTAAATGCTTATATATAGTTGCTATCAATCGCTAAGTGATTTAACATATTCTAATGATAAAGACGTGGCACTATTACAATTAATGCAAAAAACATAAACTGTTCTCAATCACGCCAATTTTTCAAAACAAACACAAAGTTCAGATCTATTTCTATGAGATATTTAGTTTTATACTCGTCCAGGTGCGTTAAATAGTATAAATAGCCAACCTGATTTTATGTTACAATATCAGAAACTACGACTGTTTAAATATAGGTATACCTTTAGTACATTGCTTGATTACACATGTTGTTTTACCAGGCAAGTATATACGGTTATTTGGTATGAAAATGTTTTTTGTTTAATTTACATATTTGTATATAAAACCCTGTTGAATAATATGTGCTCTGATTCATCTAAACCATAATATTGTAGCACTAATTAACCCTATATATAAATTCAAAAGTGTGCTGAATCACATCAATTTTTTTTTACACACCCACAGTAATATCAATACGTTATTACAATTTGAATTCATGATTTAACTAGGCTATGCCGAATAGGCCTAAAACTAAACTAGTTGTGAAAGTCTAAATTCAAAAATTACTTACTTTGAACATACTTACAACTCTATAATAGTTCTTAATCACGCCGTGTTTTTTGCGTTTACAAGTAGAAGACGTTCTAAGCCAACTTAATCTTTCTAGGTGTCATTTTTAAATGCTTTTATTTAGTTGCTATCAATCGCTTAGTGATTTACGATATTCTATTAATAAAGACGTAGCACTATTACAATTAATGGAAAAAACATAAACTGTTCTTAATCACGTCAATTTTTCAAAACAAACACAAAGTTCAGATCTATTGCAATTCAGAATTTAGTTTTATATCGGACCAGGTGCAGTTAATAGTATAAATAGCCAACCTATTTTTATGTCATAATATCAGGAACTACGACTGTTCAAATATACATATAACTCTAGTACATTGCTTGATTACACATTTTGTTTTACCAGGCAAGTATATATGGTTATTTGCTATTAAATTGTTTTTTCGTTTCATTTACATATTTGTATATAAAACCCTGTTGAATATGATGTGCTCTGGTTCATCCAAAATAATAATAATGTAGCACTAATAAACTCCATATAAATTCAAAAGTGTGCTGAATCACACTAATTTTTTTTAACATACCAGCAGTAAAATCCTTACATTATTACAATTTGAATTCATTATTGAACTGGGTTATGCCGAATACGCCTAAGAACTAAATTAGTTGTGAAGGTAAACTGATTAAAAAATTACTAACTTTGAACATACTTACAACCCTACTATAGTTCTCAATTACGCCGTGTTTTTTGCGTTTACAAGTAGAAGACGTTCTTAGCCAACTTAATCTCTCTAGGTGTCATTTTTGAATGCTTTCATTTTGTTGCTATCAATAGCTTAGTGATTTAGGATATTCTATTAATTAAGACGTAGCACTATTACAATTAATGCAAAAAACATAAACTGCTCTCAATCACGCCAATTTTTCAAAACAAACACAAAGTTCAGATCTATTCCAATTCAGAATTTAGTTTTATATCTGACCAGGTGCAATAAATAGTATAAATAGTCAACCTATTTTTATGTCACAATATCAGGAACTACGACTGTTCAAATATACATATAACTCTAGTACATTGCTTGATTACACATTTTGTTTTACCAGGCAAGTATATATAGTTATTTGCTATTAAATTGTTTTTTCGTTTCATTTACATATTTGTATATAAAACCCTGTTGAATATGATGTGCTCTGGTTTATCCAAAATAATTATAATGTAGCACTAATAAACCCCATATAAATTCAAAAGTGTGCTGAATCACACTAATTTTTTTGAACATACCAACAGTAAACTCCTTACATTAGTACAATTTGAATTCAATAATGAACTAAGTTATGCCGAATACGCCTAAAAACTAAATTAGTTGTGAAGGTAAACTGATTAAAAAATTACTAACTTTGAACATACTTACAACCCTACTATAGTTCTCAATTACGCCGTGTTTTTTGCGTTTACAAGTAGAAGACGTTCTTAGCCAACTTAATCTCTCTAGGTGTCATTTTTGAATGCTTTTATTTTGTTGCTATCAATAGCTTAGTGATTTAGGATATTCTATTAATTAAGACGTAGCACTATTACAATTAATGCAAAAAACATAAACTGCTCTCAATCACGCCAATTTTTCAAAACAAACACAAAGTTCAGATCTATTCCAATTCAGAATTTAGTTTTATATCTGACCAGGTGCAATAAATAGTATAAATAGCCAACCTATTTTTATGTCACAATATCAGGAACTACGACTGTTCGAATATAGGTATACCTTGATTACATTGCTTGATTACACATGTTGTTTTACCAGGCAAGTTTATACGGTTATTTGCTATAAAAATGTTTTTTGTTTCATTTACATATTTGTATATTAAACCCTGTTGAATATGATGTGCTCTGGTTTATCCAAAATAATTATAATGTAGCACTAATAAACTCCATATAAATTCAAAAGTGTGCTGAATCACACTAATTTTTTTTAACATACCAGCAGTAAAATCCTTACATTATTACAATTTGAATTCATAATTGAACTGGGTTATGCCGAATACGCCTAAAAACTAAATTAGTTGTGAAGGTAAACGGATTAAAAAATTACTAACTTTGAACATACTTACAACCCTACTATAGTTCTCAATTACGCCGTGTTTTTTGCGTTTACAAGTAGAAGACGTTCTTAGCCAACTTAATCTCTCTAGGTGTCATTTTTGAATGCTTTCATTTTGTTGCTATCAATAGCTTAGTGATTTACGATATTCTATTAATAAAGACGTAGCACTATTACAATTATTGCAAAAAACATAAACTGCTCTCAATCACGCCAATTTTTCAAAACAAACACAAAGTTCAGATCTACTCCAATTTAGAATTTAGTTTTATATCTGACCAGGTGCAGTAAATAGTATAAATAGCCAACCTATTTTTATGTCACAATATCAGGAACTACGACTGTTCAAATATACATATAACTCTGGTACATTGCTTGATTACACATTTTGTTTTACCAGGCAAGTATATATGGTTATTTGCTATTAAATTGTTTTTTCGTTTCATTTACATATTTGTATATAAAACCCTGTTGAGTATGATGTGCTCTGGTTTATCCAAAATAATAATAATGTAGCACTAATAAACCCCATATAAATTCAAAAGAGTGCTGAATCACACTAATTGTTTTTAACATACCAACAGTAAAATCGTTACATTAGTACAATTTGAATTCATTAATGAACTGGGTTATGCCGAATACGCCTAAAAACTAAATAAGTTGTGAAGGTAAACTGATTAAAAAATTACTAACTTTGAACATACTTACAACCCTACAATAGTTCTCAATTACGCCGTGTTTTTTGCGTTTACAAGTAGAAGAGGTTCTTAGCCAACTTAATCTCTCTAGGTTTCATTTTTAAATGCTTTTATTTAGTTGCTATCAATCGCTTAGTGATTTACGATATTCTATTAATTAAGACGTAGCACTATTACAATTAATGCAAAAAACATAAACTGCTCTCAATCACGCCAATTTTTCAAAACAAACACAAAGTTCAGATCTATTCCAATTTAGAATTTAGTTTTATATCGGACCAGGTGCAGTAAATAGTATAAATAGCCAACCTATTTTTATGTCACAATATCAGGAACTACGACTGTTCGAATATACATATAACTCTAGTACATTGCTTGATTACACATTTTGTTTTACCAGGCAAGTATATATGGTTATTTGCTATTAAATTGTTTTTTCGTTTCATTTACATATTTGTATATAAAACCCTGTTGAATATGATGTGCTCTGGTTCATACAAAATAATAATAATGTAGCACTAATAAACTCCATATAAATTCAAAAGTGTGCTGAATCACACTAATTTTTTTTAACATTCCAACAGTAAAATCCTTACATTATTACAATTTGAATTCATTATTGAACTAGGTTATGCCGAATACGCCTAAAAACTAAATTAGTTGTGAAGGTAAACTGATTAAAAAATTACTAACTTTGAACATACTTACAACCCTACTATAGTTCTCAATTACGCCGTGTTTTTTGCGTTTACAAGTAGAAGACGTTCTTAGCCAACTTAATCTCTCTAGGTGTCATTTTTGAATGCTTTTATTTTGTTGCTATCAATAGCTTAGTGATTTAGGATATTCTATTAATTAAGACGTAGCACTATTACAATTAATGCAAAAAACATAAACTGCTCTCAATCACGCCAATTTTTCAAAACAAACACAAAGTTTAGATCTATTCCAATTCAGAATTTAGTTTTATATCTGACCAGGTGCAATAAATAGTATAAATAGCCAACCTATTTTTATGTCACAATATCAGGAACTACGACTGTTCGAATATAGGTATACCTTGATTACATTGCTTGATTACACATGTTGTTTTACCAGGCAAGTATATACGGTTATTTGCTATAAAAATGTTTTTTGTTTCATTTACATATTTGTATATTAAACCCTGTTGAATATGATGTGCTCTGGTTTATCCAAAATAATAATAATGTAGCACTAATAAACCCCATATAAATTCAAAAGTGTGCTGAATCACACTAATTTTTTTTAACATACCAACAGTAAAATCCTCACATTAGTACAATTTGAATTCATCAATGAACTGGGTTATGCCGAATACGCCTAAAAACTAAATTAGTTGTGAAGGTAAACGGATTAAAAAATTACTAACTTTGAACATACTTACAACCCTACTATAGTTCTCAATTACGCCGTGTTTTTTGCGTTTACAAGTAGAAGACGTTCTTAGCCAACTTAATCTCTCTAGGTGTCATTTTTGAATGCTTTCATGTTGTTGCTATCAATAGCTTAGTGATTTACGATATTCTATTAATAAAGACGTAGCACTATTACAATTAATGCAAAAAACATAAACTGCTCTCAATCACGCCAATTTTTCAAAACAAACACAAAGTTTAGATCTATTCCAATTCAGAATTTAGTTTTATATCTGACCAGGTGCAATAAATAGTATAAATAGCCAACCTATTTTTATGTCACAATATCAGGAACTACGACTGTTCGAATATAGGTATACCTTGATTACATTGCTTGATTACACATGTTGTTTTACCAGGCAAGTATATACGGTTATTTGCTATAAAAATGTTTTTTGTTTCATTTACATATTTGTATATTAAACCCTGTTGAATATGATGTGCTCTGGTTTATCCAAAATAATAATAATGTAGCACTAATAAACCCCATATAAATTCAAAAGTGTGCTGAATCACAATAATTTTTTTTAACATACCAACAGTAAAATCCTCACATTAGTACAATTTGAATTCATCAATGAACTGGGTTATGCCGAATACGCCTAAAAACTAAATTAGTTGTGAAGGTAAACGGATTAAAAAATTACTAACTTTGAACATACTTACAACCCTACTATAGTTCTCAATTACGCCGTGTTTTTTGCGTTTACAAGTAGAAGACGTTCTTAGCCAACTTAATCTCTCTAGGTGTCATTTTTGAATGCTTTCATTTTGTTGCTATCAATAGCTTAGTGATTTACGATATTCTATTAATAAAGACGTAGCACTATTACAATTAATGCAAAAAACATAAACTGCTCTCAATCACGCCAATTTTTCAAAACAAACACAAAGTTCAGATCTACTCCAATTTAGAATTTAGTTTTATATCTGACCAGGTGCAGTAAATAGTATAAATAGCCAACCTATTTTTATGTCACAATATCAGGAACTACGACTGTTCAAATATACATATAACTCTGGTACATTGCTTGATTACACATTTTGTTTTACCAGGCAAGTATATATGGTTATTTGCTATTAAATTGTTTTTTCGTTTCATTTACATATTTGTATATAAAACCCTGTTGAGTATGATGTGCTCTGGTTTATCCAAAATAATAATAATGTAGCACTAATAAACCCCATATAAATTCAAAAGAGTGCTGAATCACACTAATTTTTTTTAACATACCAACAGTAAAATCGTTACATTAGTACAATTTGAATTCATTAATGAACTGGGTTATGCCGAATACGCCTAAAAACTAAATTAGTTGTGAAGGTAAACTGATTAAAAAATTACTAACTTTGAACATACTTACAACCCTACAATAGTTCTCAATTACGCCGTGTTTTTTGCGTTTACAAGTAGAAGAGGTTCTTAGCCAACTTAATCTCTCTAGGTGTCATTTTTAAATGCTTTTATTTAGTTGCTATCAATCGCTAAGTGATTTACGATATTCTATTAATAAAGACGTAGCACTATTACAATTAATGCAAAAAACATAAACTGCTCTCAATCACGCCAATTTTTCAAAACAAACACAAAGTTCAGATCTATTCCAATTTAGAATTTAGTTTTATATCGGACCAGGTGCAGTAAATAGTTTAAATAGCCAACCTATTTTTATGTCACAATATCAGGAACTACGACTGTTCGAATATACATATAACTCTAGTACATTGCTTGATTACACATTTTGTTTTACCAGGCAAGTATATATGGTTATTTGCTATTAAATTGTTTTTTCGTTTCATTTACATATTTGTATATAAAACCCTGTTGAATATGATGTGCTCTGGTTCATACAAAATAATAATAATGTAGCACTAATAAACTCCATATAAATTCAAAAGTGTGCTGAATCACACTTATTTTTTTTAACATTCCAACAGTAAAATCCTTACGTTATTACAATTTGAATTCATTATTGAACTAGGTTATGCCGAATACGCCTAAAAACTAAATTAGTTGTGAAGGTAAACTGATTAAAAAATTACTAACTTTGAACATACTTACAACCCTACTATAGTTCTCAATTACGCCGTGTTTTTTGCGTTTACAAGTAGAAGACGTTCTTAGCCAACTTAATCTCTCTAGGTGTCATTTTTGAATGCTTTTATTTTGTTGCTATCAATAGCTTAGTGATTTAGGATATTCTATTAATTAAGACGTAGCACTATTACAATTAATGCAAAAAACATAAACTGCTCTCAATCACGCCAATTTTTCAAAACAAACACAAAGTTTAGATCTATTCCAATTCAGAATTTAGTTTTATATCTGACCAGGTGCAATAAATAGTATAAATAGCCAACCTATTTTCATGTCACAATATCAGGAACTACGACTGTTCGAATATAGGTATACCTTGATTACATTGCTTGATTACACATGTTGTTTTACCAGGCAAGTATATACGGTTATTTGCTATAAAAATGTTTTTTGTTTCATTTACATATTTGTATATTAAACCCTGTTGAATATGATGTGCTCTGGTTTATCCAAAATAATAATAATGTAGCACTAATAAACCCCATATAAATTCAAAAGTGTGCTGAATCACACTAATTTTTTTTAACATACCAACAGTAAAATCCTCACATTAGTACAATTTGAATTCATCAATGAACTGGGTTATGCCGAATACGCCTAAAAACTAAATTAGTTGTGAAGGTAAACGGATTAAAAAATTACTAACTTTGAACATACTTACAACCCTACTATAGTTCTCAATTACGCCGTGTTTTTTGCGTTTACAAGTAGAAGACGTTCTTAGCCAACTTAATCTCTCTAGGTGTCATTTTTGAATGCTTTCATGTTGTTGCTATCAATAGCTTAGTGATTTACGATATTCTATTAATAAAGACGTAGCACTATTACAATTAATGCAAAAAACATAAACTGCTCTCAATCACGCCAATTTTTCAAAACAAACACAAAGTTTAGATCTATTCCAATTCAGAATTTAGTTTTATATCTGACCAGGTGCAATAAATAGTATAAATAGCCAACCTATTTTTATGTCACAATATCAGGAACTACGACTGTTCGAATATAGGTATACCTTGATTACATTGCTTGATTACACATGTTGTTTTACCAGGCAAGTATATACGGTTATTTGCTATAAAAATGTTTTTTGTTTCATTTACATATTTGTATATTAAACCCTGTTGAATATGATGTGCTCTGGTTTATCCAAAATAATAATAATGTAGCACTAATAAACCCCATATAAATTCAAAAGTGTGCTGAATCACAATAATTTTTTTTAACATACCAACAGTAAAATCCTCACATTAGTACAATTTGAATTCATCAATGAACTGGGTTATGCCGAATACGCCTAAAAACTAAATTAGTTGTGAAGGTAAACGGATTAAAAAATTACTAACTTTGAACATACTTACAACCCTACTATAGTTCTCAATTACGCCGTGTTTTTTGCGTTTACAAGTAGAAGACGTTCTTAGCCAACTTAATCTCTCTAGGTGTCATTTTTGAATGCTTTCATTTTGTTGCTATCAATAGCTTAGTGATTTACGATATTCTATTAATAAAGACGTAGCACTATTACAATTAATGCAAAAAACATAAACTGCTCTCAATCACGCCAATTTTTCAAAACAAACACAAAGTTCAGATCTACTCCAATTTAGAATTTAGTTTTATATCTGACCAGGTGCAGTAAATAGTATAAATAGCCAACCTATTTTTATGTCACAATATCAGGAACTACGACTGTTCAAATATACATATAACTCTGGTACATTGCTTGATTACACATTTTGTTTTACCAGGCAAGTATATATGGTTATTTGCTATTAAATTGTTTTTTCGTTTCATTTACATATTTGTATATAAAACCCTGTTGAGTATGATGTGCTCTGGTTTATCCAAAATAATAATAATGTAGCACTAATAAACCCCATATAAATTCAAAAGAGTGCTGAATCACACTAATTTTTTTTAACATACCAACAGTAAAATCGTTACATTAGTACAATTTGAATTCATTAATGAACTGGGTTATGCCGAATACGCCTAAAAACTAAATTAGTTGTGAAGGTAAACTGATTAAAAAATTACTAACTTTGAACATACTTACAACCCTACAATAGTTCTCAATTACGCCGTGTTTTTTGCGTTTACAAGTAGAAGAGGTTCTTAGCCAACTTAATCTCTCTAGGTGTCATTTTTAAATGCTTTTATTTAGTTGCTATCAATCGCTAAGTGATTTACGATATTCTATTAATAAAGACGTAGCACTATTACAATTAATGCAAAAAACATAAACTGCTCTCAATCACGCCAATTTTTCAAAACAAACACAAAGTTCAGATCTATTCCAATTTAGAATTTAGTTTTATATCGGACCAGGTGCAGTAAATAGTTTAAATAGCCAACCTATTTTTATGTCACAATATCAGGAACTACGACTGTTCGAATATACATATAACTCTAGTACATTGCTTGATTACACATTTTGTTTTACCAGGCAAGTATATATGGTTATTTGCTATTAAATTGTTTTTTCGTTTCATTTACATATTTGTATATAAAACCCTGTTGAATATGATGTGCTCTGGTTCATACAAAATAATAATAATGTAGCACTAATAAACTCCATATAAATTCAAAAGTGTGCTGAATCACACTTATTTTTTTTAACATTCCAACAGTAAAATCCTTACGTTATTACAATTTGAATTCATTATTGAACTAGGTTATGCCGAATACGCCTAAAAACTAAATTAGTTGTGAAGGTAAACTGATTAAAAAATTACTAACTTTGAACATACTTACAACCCTACTATAGTTCTCAATTACGCCGTGTTTTTTGCGTTTACAAGTAGAAGACGTTCTTAGCCAACTTAATCTCTCTAGGTGTCATTTTTGAATGCTTTTATTTTGTTGCTATCAATAGCTTAGTGATTTAGGATATTCTATTAATTAAGACGTAGCACTATTACAATTAATGCAAAAAACATAAACTGCTCTCAATCACGCCAATTTTTCAAAACAAACACAAAGTTCAGATCTATTTCAATTCAGAATTTAGTTTTATATCTGACCAGGTGCAATAAATAGTATAAATAGCCAACCTATTTTTATGTCACAATATCAGGAACTACGACTGTTCGAATATAGGTATACCTTGATTACATTGCTTGATTACACATGTTGTTTTACCAGGCGAGTATATATGGTTATTTGCTATTAAATTGTTTTTTCGTTTCATTTACATATTTGTATATAAAACCCTGTTGAATATGATGTGCTCTGGTTCATCCAAAATAATAATAATGTAGCACTAATAAACTCCATATAAATTCGAAAGTGTGCTGAATCACACTAATTTTTTTTAACATTCCAACAGTAAAATCCTTACATTATTACAATTTGAATTCATTATTGAACTAGGTTATGCTAAATACGCCTAAAAACTAAATTAGTTGTGAAGGTAAACTGATTAAAAAATTATTAACTTTGAACATACTTACAACCCTACTATAGTTCTCAATTACGCCGTGTTTTTTGCGTTTACAAGTAGAAGACGTTCTTAGCCAACTGAATCTCTCTAGGTGTCATTTTTGAATGCTTTTATTTTGTTGCTATAAATAGCTTAGTGATTTAGGATATTCTATTAATTAAGACGTAGCACTATTACAATTAATGCAAAAAACATAAACTGCTCTTAATCACGCCAATTTTTCAAAACAAACACAAAGTTCAGATCTATTCCAATTTAGAATTTAGTTTTATATCGGACCAGGTGCAGTAAATAGTATAAATAGCCAACCTATTTTTATGTCACAATATCAGGAACTACGACTGTTCGAATATACATATAACTCTAGTACATTGCTTGATTACACATTTTGTTTTACCAGGCAAGTATATATGGTTATTTGCTATTAAATTGTTTTTTCGTTTCATTTACATATTTGTATATAAAACCCTGTTGAATATGATGTGCTCTGGTTCATACAAAATAATAATAATGTAGCACTAATAAACTCCATATAAATTCAAAAGTGTGCTGAATCACACTAATTTTTTTTAACATTCCAACAGTAAAATCCTTACATTATTACAATTTGAATTCATTATTGAACTAGGTTATGCCGAATACGCCTAAAAACTAAATTAGTTGTGAAGGTAAACTGATTAAAAAATTACTAACTTTGAACATACTTACAACCCTACTATAGTTCTCAATTACGCCGTGTTTTTTGCGTTTACAAGTAGAAGACGTTCTTAGCCAACTTAATCTCTCTAGGTGTCATTTTTGAATGCTTTTATTTTGTTATTATCAATAGCTTAGTGATTTAGGATATTCTATTAATTAAGACGTAGCACTATTACAATTAATGCAAAAAACATAAACTGCTCTCAATCACGCCAATTTTTCAAAACAAACACAAAGTTCAGATCTATTCCAATTCAGAATTTAGTTTTATATCTGACCAGGTGCAATAAATAGTATAAATAGCCAACCTATTTTTATGTCACAATATCAGGAACTACGACTGTTCAAATATACATATAACACTAGTACATTGCTTGATTACACATTTTGTTTTACCAGGCAAGTATATATGGTTATTTGCTATTAAATTGTTTTTTCGTTTCATTTACATATTTGTATATAAAACCCTGTTAAATATGATGTGCTCTGGTTTATCCAAAATAATAATAATGTAGCACTAATAAACCCCATATAAATTCAAAAGTGTGCTGAATCACACTAATTTTTTTTAACATACCAACAGTAAAATCCTTAAATTAGTACAATTTGAATTCATTAATGAACTGGGTTATGCCGAATACGCCTAAAAACTAAATTAGTTGTGAAGGTAAACTGATTAAAAAATTACTAACTTTGAACATACTTACAACCCTACAATAGTTCTCAATTACGCCGTGTTTTTTGCGTTTACAAGTAGAAGACGTTCTAAGCCAACTTAATCTCTCTAGGTGTCATTTTTAAATGCTTTTATTTTGTTGCTATCAATCGCTTAGTGATTTACGATATTCTATTAATAAAGACGTAGCACTATTACAATTAATGCAAAAAACATAAACTGCTCTCAATCACGCTAATTTTTCAAAACAAACACAAAGTTCAGATCTATTCCAATTCAGAATTTAGTTTTATATCTGACCAGGTGCAGTAAATAGTATAAATAGCCAACGTATTTTTATGTCACAATATCAGGAACTACGACTGTTCAAATATACATATAACTCTAGTACATTGCTTGATTACACATTTTGTTTTACCAGGCAAGTATATATGGTTATTTGCTATTAAATTGTTTTTTCGTTTCATTTACATATTTGTATGTAAAACCCTGTTGAATATGATGTGCTCTGGTTTATCCAAAATAATAATAATGTAGCACTAATTAACCCCATATAAATTTAAAAGTGTGCTGAATCACACTCATTTTTTTTAACATACTCACAGTAAAATCCTCACATTAGTACAATTTGAATTCATTAAAGAACTCGGTTATGCCTAATACGCCTAAAAACTGAATTTGTTGTGAAGGTAAACTGATTTAAAATTTACTAACTTTGAACATACTTCCAACCCTACAATAGTTCTCAATTACGCCGTGTTTTTTGCGTTTAGAAGTCAAAAACGTTCTCAGCCAACTTAAACTATCTAGGTTTCATTTTTAAATGCTTATATATAATTGCTATCAATCGCTAAGTGATTTAACATATTCTAATAATAAAGACGTAGCACTATTACAATTAATGCAAAAAACATAAACTGTTCTGAATCACGCCAATTTTTCAAAACAAACACAAAGTTCAGATCTATTTTCATGAGGTATTTAGTTTTATACTCGTCCAGGTGCGTTAAATAGTATAAATAGCCAACCTGATTTTATGTTACAATATTAGAAACTACGACTGTTTAAATATAGGTATACCTTTAGTACATTGCTTGATTACACATGTTGTTTTACTAGGCAAGTATATACGGTTATTTGGTATGAAAATGTTTTATGTTGAATTTACATATTTGTATATAAAACCCTGTTGAATAATATGTGCCCTGATTTATGTGAACAATAATAATGTAGCACTTATTAACCCTATATATAAATTCAAAAATGTGCTAAATCACATCAATTTTTTTTAACATACCCACAGTAATATCAATACGTTATTTCAATACAAATTTATGATTTAACTAGGCTATGCCAAATAGGCCTTAAACTAAACTAGTTGTGAAAGTCTAAATTCAAAAATTACTTACTTTGAACATACTTACAACTCTATAATAGTTCTCAATCACGCCGTGTTTTTTGCGTTTACAAGTAGAAGACGTTCTAAGCCAACTTTATCTCTCTAGGTGTCATTTTTAAATGCTTTTATTTAGTTGCTATCAATCGCTTAGTGATTTACCATATTCTAATAATAAAGACGTGGCACTATTACAATTAATGCAAAAAACATAAACTGCTCTTAATCATGCCAATTTTTTTAAATAAACACAAAGTTCCGATCTATTCTTATTAAAAATTTAGTTTTATATCTGACTGGGTGCTGTAAATAGTATTAATAGCCAACCTATTTTTGTTGTACAATATCAGGAACTACGACTGTTCAAATATACGTATAACTCTAGTACATTGCTTGATTACACATTTGTTTTACCAGGCAAGTATATATGGTTATTTGCTATTGAATTGTTTTTTCGTTTCATTTACATATTTGTATATAAAACCCTGTTGAATATGATGTGCTCTGGTTTATCCAAAAAAATAATAATGTAGCACTAATAAACCCTATATATAAATTCAAAAGTGTGCTGAATCACACTAATTTTTTTAACATACCCACAGTAAAATCCTTACATTAGTACAATTTGAATTCATGATTAAACTGGGTTATGCCGAATAGGTCTAAAAAGTAAACTAGTTGTGAAGGTAAACTGATTAAAAAATTACTTACTTTGAACATACTTACAACTCCACAATAGTTCTTAATTACGCCGTGTTTTCTGCGTTTACAAGTAAAAGACGTTTTAAGAAAACCTAAACTCTTTAGGTTTCATTTTTAAATGCTAATATATAGTTGCTTTTAATTGCATAGTGATTTAACATATTGTAATTATTAAGACGTGGCACTATTACAATTAATGCAAAAAACATAAACTGTTCTCAATCACGCCAATGTTTCAAGACAAACACAAAGTTCAGATCTACTTCTATGAGGTATTTAGTTTTATACTTGTCCAGGTGCAGTAAATAGTATAAATAGCCAACGTATTTTTATGTCACAATATCAGGAACTACGACTGTTTAAATATACATATAACTCAAGTACATTGCTTGATTACACATTTTGTTTTACCAGGCAAGTATATATGGTTATTTGCTATTCAATTGTTTCCTCGTTTCATTTACATATTTGTATATAAAACCCTGTTGAATATGATGTGCTCTGGTTGATCCAAAATAATAATAATGTAGCACTAATAAACCCCATATAAATTCAAAAGTGTGCTGAATCACACTAACTTTTTTTAACATACCAACAGTAAAATCCTTACATTAGTACAATTTGAATTCATTAATGAACTGAATTATGCCGAATACGCCTAGAAACTAAATTAGTTGTGAAGGTAAACTGATTAAAAAATTACTAACTTTGAACATACTTACAACCCTACAATAGTTCTCAATTACGCCGTGTTTTTTGCGTTTAGAAGTAAAAAACGTTCTCAGCCAACTTGAACTCTCTAGGTTTCATTTTTAAATGCTTATATATAGTTGCTATCAATCGCTAAGTAATTTACCATATTCTAATAATAAAGACGTGGCACTATTACAATTAATGCAAAAAACATAAACTGTTCTCAATCACGCCAATTTTTCAAAACAAACACAAAGTTAAGATCTACTTCTATGAGGTATTTAGTTTTATACTCGTCCAGGTGCGTTAAATAGTATAAATAGCCAACCTGATTTTATGTTACAATATCAGAAACTACGACTGTTTAAATATAGGTATACCTTTAGTACATTGCTTGATTACACATGTTGTTTTACCAGACAAGTATATACGGTTATTTGGTATGAAAATGTTTTTTGTTTAATTCACATATTTGTATATAAAACCCTGTTGAATAATATGTGCTCTGATTTATGTGAACAATAATAATGTAGCACTAATTAACCCTATATATAAATTCAAAAGTGTGCTAAATCACATCAATTTTTTTTAACATACCCACAGTAATATCAATACGTTATTACAATTCAAATTTATGATTTAACTAGGCTATGCCAAATAGGCCTTAAACTAAACTAGTTGTGAAAGTCTAAATTCAAAAATTACTTACTTTGAACATACTCACAACTCTATAATAGTTCTCAATCACGCCGTGTTTTTTGCGTTTACAAGTAGAAGACGTTCTAAGCCAACTTTATCTCTCTAGGTGTCATTTTTAAATGCTTTTATTTAGTTGCTATCAATCGCTTAGTGATTTACCATATTCTAATAATAAAGACGTGGCACTATTACAATTATAGCAAAAAACATAAACTGTTCTCAATCACGCCAATTTTTCAAAACAAACACAAAGTTCAGATCTACTTCTATGAGGTATTTAGTTTTATACTCGTCCAGGTGCGTTAAATAGTATAAATAGCCAACCTGATTTTATGTTACAATATCAGAAACTACGACTGTTTAAATATAGGTATACCTTTAGTACATTGCTTGATTACACATGTTGTTTTACCAGACAAGTATATACAGTTATTTGGTATGAAAATGTTTTTTGTTTGAATCACATATTTGTATATAAAACCCTGTTGAATACTATGTGCTCTGATTTATGTAAACAATAATAATGTAGTACTAATTAACCCTATATATAAATTCAAAAGTGTGCTCAACCACACTAATTTTTTTTACCATACCCACAGTAAAATCCTTAAATTAGTACAATTTAAATTCATGATTAAACTGGGTTATGCCGAATAGGCCTAAAAACTAAACTAGTTGTAACAGTAAACCAATTAAAAAATTACTTACTTTAAACATACTTACAACTCCGCAATAGTTCTCAATTACGCCGTGTTTTTTGCGTTTACGAGTAGAAGACGTTCTAAGCCAACTTTATTTCTCTAGGTGTCATTTTTAAATGCTTTTATTTAGTTGCTATTAATCGCTTAGTGATTTAACATATTTTAATAATAAAGACGTTACACAATTACAATTATTGCAAAAAACATAAACTGCTCTCAATCACGCCAATTTTTAAAAACAAACACAAAGTTTAGATCTATTTCTATTCAGTATTTAGTTTTATATATGACCAGGTGCGTTAAAAAGTATAAATAGCCACCTTTTTTATGTCAAAATGTAAGAAACTACGACTGTTCAAATATACGTATAACTTTAGTACATTTCTTGATTACACATTTTGTTTTACCAGGCAAGTAAATATGGTTATTTGGTATGAAATTGTTTTTTCGTTTCATTTACATATTTGTATATAAAACCCTGTTGAATATGATGTGCTCTGAGTTATCCAGAATATTAACAATGTAGCACTAATAAACCTTATATATAAATTCGAAAGTGTGCTGAATCACACCAATTTTTTTAACATACCAACAGTGAAATCCTTACATTAGTACGATTTGAATTCATGATTTAACTGGGTTATGCCGAAAAGGCCTAAAAAGTAAACTAGTTGTGAAGGTAAACTGATTAAAAAATCAATAACTTTGAACATACTTACAACTCTACAATAGTTCCTAATTACGCCGTGTTTTTTGCGTTTACAAGTAAAAGACGTTTTAAGACAACTTAAACTCTCTAGGTTTCATTTTTAAATGCTAATATATAGTTGCTTTCAATCGCCTAGTGATTTAACACATTGTAATTATAAAGACGTAGCACTATTACAATTAATGCAAAAAACATAAACTGGTCTCAATCACGCCAATTTTTCAAAACAAACACAAAGTTCAGATCTATTCCTATTAGGAATTTAGTTTTAAATCTGACCAGGTGCAGTAAATAGTATAAATAGCCAACCTATTTTTATTTCACAATATCAGGAACTACGACTGTTCAAATATACGTATAACTCTAGTACATTGCTTGATTACACATTTTGTTTTACCAGGCAAGTATATATAGTTATTTGCCATTAAATTGTTTTTTCGTTTCATTTACATATTTGTATATGAAACCCTGTTGAATATGATGTGCTCTGGTTTATCCAAAAAAATAATAATGTAGCACTAATAAACTCTATATATGAATTCAAAAGTGTGCTAAATCACACCAATTTTTTTTAACATACCAACAGTAAAATCCTTACATAAGTACAATTTGAATTCATGATTAAACTAGGTTATGCCGAATAGGCCTAAAAACTAAACCAGTTGTGAAGGTAAACTGATAAAGAAATTACTAACTTTGAACATACTTACAACTCTATAATAGATCTCAATCACGCCGTGTTTTTTGCGTTTACAAGTAGAAGACGTTCTAAGCCAATCTAATCTCTCTAGGTGTCTATATTAAATGCTTTTATTTAGTTGCTATCAATCGCTTAGTGATTTAACATATTCTAATAATAAAGACGTGGCACTATTACAATTATTGCAAAAAACATAAACTGCTCTCAATCACGCCAATTTTGTGAAACAAACACAAAGTTCAGATCTATTTCTATTCAGTATTTAGTTTTATATATGACAAGGTGTGTTAAAAAGTATAAATAGCCACCTTTTTCATGTCACAATATAAAAAAATACGACTGTTCAAATATACGTATAACTTTAGTACATTGCTTGATTACACATTTTGTTTAACCAGGCAAGTAAATATGGTTATTTGCTATAAAATTGTTTTTTTGTTTCATTTACATATTAGTTTATAAAACCCTGTTGAATATGATGTGCTCTGAGTTATCTAAAATAATAACAATGTAGCACTAATAAACCCTATATATAAATTCAAAAGTGTGCTGAATCACACCAATTTTTTTAACATACCAACAGTAAAATCCTTACATTAGTACAATTTGAATTCATGATTTAACTGGGTTATGCCGAATAGGCCTAAAAAGTAAACTAGTTGAGAAGGTAAACTGATTAAAAAATTAATAACTTTGAACATACTTACAACCTTACAATAGTTCTCAATTACGCCGTGTTTTTTGCGTTTACAAGTAGAAGACGTTCTCAGCCAACTCAAACTCTTTAGGTTTCATTTTTAAATGCTCATATATAGTTGCTATCAATCGCTAAGTGATTTAACATATTCTAAAAATAAAGACGTGGCACTATTACAATTATTACAAAAAACATAAACTGTTCTTAATCACGCGAATTTTTTAAAACAAAGACAAAGTTCAGATCTATTTCTATGAGGTATTTAGTTTTATGCTCGTCCAGGTGCGTTAAATAGTATAAATAGCCAACCTATTTTTATGTCACAATATCAGGAACTACGACTCTTTAAATATACGTATAACCTTAGTACATTGTTTGATTACACATTTTGTTTTACCAGGCAAGTATATACGATTATTTGATTTGAAATTAGTTTTTCGTTTTATCAACATATTTGTATATAAAACACTGTTGAATAATATGTGCTCTGATTTATGTGAACAATAATAATGTAGCACTTATTAACCCTATATATATAAATTCAAAATTGTGCTGAATCACATCAATTTTTTTTAACATACCCACAGTAATATTGTAACGTTATTACAATTTGAATTCATAATTTAGCTAGGCTATGCCGTATAGGCCTAAAACTAAACTAGTTGTAAAGGTAAACTAATTAAAAAATTACTTACTTTGAACATACTTACAACTCTTTAATAGTTCTCAGTCACGCCGTGTTTTTTGCGTTCACAAGTACAAGACGTTCTAAGCCAACTTTATCTCTCTAGGTGTCATTTTTAAATGCTTTTATGTAGTTGCTATCAATCGCTTAGTGATTTACCATATTTAATTAATAAAGACGTGGCACTATTACAATTAATGCAAAAAACATAAACTGTTCTCAATCACGCTAATTCTTCAAAACAACCACAAAGTTAAGATTTATTTCTATTAAGTATTAAGTTTTATATTTGACCAGGCGCGTCAACTAGTATAAATAGCCAACCTATTTTTATTGTACAATATCAGGAACTACGACTGTTCAAATATACGTATAACTTCAGTACATTGCTTAATTACACATGTTGTTTTACCAGGCAAGTATATACGGTTATTTGCTATGAAAATATTTTCTCGTTTTATTTACATATTTGTATATAAAACCCTGTTGGATAATATGTGCTCTGATTCATGTGAACAATAAAAATGTAGCACTAATTAACCCTATATATAAATTTAAAAGTGTGCTGAATCACATCAATTTTGTTTTACATACCCACAGTAATATCGTTACGTTATTACAATTTGAATTTATGATTTAACTAGGCTTTGCCGAATAGGCCTAAACCTAAACTAGTTGTGAAGGTAAACTATTAAAAAAATTACTTACTTTAAACATACTTACAACTCTATGATAGTTCTTAATCACGCCGTGTTTTTTGCGTTTACAACTAGAAGACGTTCTAAGCTAACTTAATCTTTCTAGGTGTCATTTTTAAATGCTTTTATTTAGTTGCTATCAATCGCTAAGTGATTTAACACATTCTATAAATAAAGAAGTGGCACTATTACAATTAATGCAAAAAACATAAACTGTTCTCAATCACGCCAATTTTTCAAAACAAACACAAAGTTCATATCTATTACTATTAGGTATTAAGTTTTATATATGACCAAGTGCGTTAACTAGTATAAATAGCCAACCTATTTTTATGGTACAATATTAGGAACAACGACTGTTTAAATATACGTATAACTTCAGTACATTGCTTTATTACACATGTTGTTTTACCAGGCAAGTATATGCGGTTATTTGCTATAAAAATGTTTTTTTGTTTCATTTACATATTTGTATATAAAACCCTGTTAAATTATATGTGCTCTGATTTATCTAAACAATAATATTGTTGCACTTATAAACTCTATATTCAAAAAATTAATTTATTCATTTTGTCGATTAGACAGCCCATACAACATTTATAATTACAGTTTGATTTTTCGGATTATTTTAATCTTAGTTAATATAGTATAATAAGTTAATATAGTATAGCATATAAGTATAGTCAGTTGATTATAATGTGCGTTGGTTTGGATTTTTATCGTTTTGTTCCTGTTAGAGAGCATGGTATAAAAATAGTAATAAATAATAGTAATAATAAAGAGACAATGGCATTAAGTGTTTCTTTCATTTAACAACGGGCAATGCTTGTAATTTCTTGTAGAAATTAATAGTGTATCTAATATTTCAATATTACATGCGAAATCATATTATGCGGTAGTAGTTGAATCTTTTTGAGTCAATTTGTTAGTGCGTGTGGGTTAGTTTATACTTCTTTAGTACACTTGTAGTAGAAACTCCGGATTCTAAGGGCTTTATCCCAAAAGTTGAAAAGTTGTTCAAATCCTCGAGCATCAAGGTAGCAGCTGAAAGTTTTCTGAGTAATGTTGATTCTGTTCCAGCTTGTAATCGTTAATTCCTTAAGAAATTTGGTTCTGGGTGGTTTGTAGTGAGGGCAGTTGAGCATTATGTGAAAGGTGTCGTCGCAGCTGGAAGGCCCTTCTCGCTTCCAGATTCTGTTCATCCCGTTGAGGTTAGTAGTCTTTCCTCTCAGATTAATTCTCGGTGGGTTGCTTCTGAGGTTCAGTATAAATTTTATCATGTTCCAGGCCAGATTCATTTTAAAGTATTCCGATCTCAGGGCATGCGTTTTCAGAAAATTGTAGTGTCTCATTGCGTTACATCTCTGCATTTGCTCGACATCAATGTTGATACAGTTAAGCCTGTACTTTTCAAGGATCTCAGTTTTGTGTTCCGCTAGATATTTACTGCTCAACTTCTGGAACTCTTCTTGGAGGGATGCATCGATGAAGATCTTCCTAACTTGTAGTATTCAGTTATATCTGTGGTCTTTGGCGTTAGTTTTTAATGCCTCTTCATAGCAGTTTTTGGCTATACTTTGTTCCTCAGCGTTGATGATCTTCTCCAAGAATTTGAGTAGTGCTTTAAAAAGCTGCATCCTAATGTTCGGTGCTCCTGTCTCTAGTCGAAGGTAATATCCAGGCGTAGAGTTGGATGTTCCTGTGAGTCTTCTAAGGAACATTGTTTGAAAAGTTGTCAGTTCTTCAGTATAACGGAGTCCCCATATTGGCGCAGCATACATCAAGATGGAGCCTACTAGTGAATTGAACAGTCTGATGTGTAAATTTATGTCTTTGAGCTTCGCTATGTAGAATAGGTCAAAAAGTTTGGATTGCGCTACTCTGGCTATACTGAAAAAGTGGTCTTTTGCTTGGTTGAAAATTCCACTCTGTGTAAAGGGGACACCTAGGTAGACGTATTGGTTAACAATTTCTAGAGGTTTGCTTTTCCAGTGAAATGTTATTGATTTGGATATTCTGTTACTTTTCCTGAAAACCATGATCTTGGTCTTAGATAGATTAACCTTAAGGTCATTTGCTTGAAAGAAGCTACTGAGCGTATAAATCTGTTTTTGAAGGTCTGGTTCATTAGATGCAAGAAGGATAATGTCATCTGCGTATGGAAGGATGAGTATTTCAAGTGTGAACATTTTTATGCCGTGTATGTTGCTTGCCCGAAGTTTTTCTGTTATTTTGTCAATGAATACCGTAAACAGCGTAGGCGACAATGTTTTTCCTTGTAGTACTCCCCCCATCACTTTAATCAAGTCTGTTTATCCTTCTTTGCATCTGATTTTGGTTCTAGCTTGATCATAAAGTTCTTTGATCTTTTCAATGAAACATTCACTGAGCCCAGCTTTCTTGAGCCTGATTCACAGCTTATCTCTTTTGATTGAGTCAAAAGCTTGACTAAGGTCTACGAATAGGGCAAATAATTTTCCTTTCTTTTGGAGTGCCGGTCTGTTGAGCTGCTTTAGGATGCATGTGTAAAGTGCAAATATTTGATCTGTGCAACATTGTCCTTTTCTATAGGCAGTTTGGTTGTCTGAGAGTATACCGTTTGTGAAGCAGAAGAAGTTCAGTCTATTTGACATGATACAGGTGTATAATTTGGTTATGGTATTGATAAGTGCAATTGGCCTGTAATTACTGGGTGCTTCTGAGTCGCCTTTTTTGTAGATAGGTGCGATTATAATTTCAACCCATTAGCTCGGAATCCGTTTATCCTTAGCTGAGTTCAGTAGTTGAAGTAGGTAGTCATAAGTAGTGTCGTCCAGATTTTTCCATACTTCATTGGGGATTCCATCAGCTTCGGGTGATTTATTATTAGATAGGCTTTTAGTTGCTTTCAGGAGCTCCATCATGGTTATTTCAGCATCTAATAAAAAAGGGTCGCGTTCTAACGCTTAGTTGCGAGATGTCAGCAATTCCTCTAGTTTGGTGTCTGTAGTTTCAAAAAGTTTGCGGAAATGGGCATCCCATTGAGACTTGGTGATTTTATTCGGTTTGAAGTTGTACTTTTTGTCTCTAAGCATGTTTACCGCCTTCCAATAGCTTGTTGAGTCTTTGCTATGGTGAATTTCTTTTGCACAGTATGCGAAAAAAACTTTCTTTTTGTCTGAGCACAGACTACAATACTTCTTCTTGGCTTGTAGGTATTTCTCAAGACTGTCATTAGCTGTAGTACTATGGCGTGTTTTGTTTCTATGTCTATGCAGAAGAGAGAGTGCATTTCGTTTAGCAGTGCTACATTCTTTGTCAAACCAGTTTGGACCATAGTTTTTTCTAGTGCTGTTCTTGGTTTCGGTTTGTAAACCAGCTTTTTTAGCGGTATCGTGGATAAGATGTGTAAGAGTTGCATAGTCACAGTGGTTAAAGTCTAGCTTTTTACTATTGCTCTCTAGTTGTGCTAGGAAGATTGGTGTTTTCTCTTTGTTTCATCCTATACGAGGTTCGACGGCTGTAGCTATGTCTTTTGGTTTATATCTAGTTGGTTTTGTTTAAGTAAGTATTGAGAGATGGTCTGATTCTAGACACTCGATCACTATGAAGTCTTCTGCGTATTCACTTCTTCTGTCGTTACGTATGCATAGGTCGACCACGCTGTTTCCATTGTGTCCGATAAAAGTAGGTGCACCATAACGATCTGAAGAGCTGCTTCCATTTAATACTATTAGGTCATTAGCGTTCAATAGTTTGATCAGTTTTTTCCCTCTCTTATTTGTGTGTAAGTCTGTCAAGTTTCTTATTCTATCAAAGTTAGGTGCTGGCTCTAATGCGTTGTTCCAGTTACCAGTTCTGCTATTGAGGTCCCCCATAGGCAGGCATCTTTGACTCTTTATTTGTGGCGTATCTATAAAAAAGTTTTCAATTTCGTCGTCGTATTGAGTAGTTGGAGGTATATATGCAAATACAACAAGTGTATGTTTGCCTTTATGCGTATACTCAATTGATGTCTTGAATCGGTCTAGGTGAATCAGTTTGCATATCGGTGCTATGTTGTTTCGCATTCCAACAATAAGTCCTCCACTCTTCCTGCCTCCTTCTCCCACCGCAGGGGTCAAGATTATGGTGTAGTTATTAGAAATTCTCTTTAAATCGTCATTAGGTTCAGAAATCCAGGTTTCAGATAAGCAAAAAATATCCACGTCATTTTGTATAATTATGGTCGCTTTTTCTTGTTTGTCTTTTATAAGTCCACTTACATTCCAGTATAAGATTCTATTTACATATAAACCCTATATATAAATTCAAAAGTGTGCTGAATCACATCAATTTTTTAAACACACCCACAGTTAATCCTTACGTTATTACAATTTGAATTTATGACTTAACTGCGTTATGCCAAAAAGGCCTAAAAACTAAACTAGTTGTGAAGGTAAACTAATTAAAATATTACTTACTTTGAACATACTTACAACTCTATATTAGTTCTCAATCACGCCGTGTTTTTTGCGTTTACAAGTAGAAGACGTTCCAAGCCAACTTAATCTCTCTAGGTTTTATTTTTTAATTCTTATATTTAGTTGCTATCAATGACTAAGTCATTTAACATATTCTAGTAACAAAGACGTAGCACTATTACAATTGATGCAAAAAACATAAACTGTTCTCATTTACGCCAATTTTTTAAAACAAACACAAAGTTCAGATCTATTTCTATTATGTATTTAGTTTTATATCTGACCGGGTGCGTTAAATAGTGAAAACAACTAACCTATTTTTATGTCACAATATCAGGAACTACGACTGTTCATATATACGTATAACTTTAGTACATTGCTTGATCACACATGTTGTTTTACCAGGCAAGTATATACGGTTATTTGCTTTGAAAATGTTTTTTCGTTTTATTTACATATTTGTATATAAAACCCAGTTGAATGATATGTGCTCTGGTGTATCTAAACAATAAAAATGAAGCACTGATAAACACTATATATAAATTTAAAAGTGTGCTGAATCACATCAATTTTTTTTAACATACCTACAGTAAAATCCTTACGTTATTACAATTTGAATTCATAATTAAACTGGGTTATGCCGAATAGGCCTAAAAACTAAACCAGTTGTTAAGGTAAACTAATTAGAAAATTACTTACTTTGAACATACTTACAACTCTATAATAGTTCTCAATCACGCCGTGTTCTTTGCGTTTACAAGTAAAAGACGTTCTAAGCCAATTCAATGTATTTAGGTTCCATTTTTAAATGCTTATCTTTAGTTGCTATCAATTGCTAAGTGATTTAACATATTCTATTGATAAAGACGTGGCACTATTACAATAAATGCAAAAAACATAAACTGTTTTCAATCACGCCAATTTTTTAAAACAAACACAAAGTTCAGATCTATTTCTATTAAGTATTTAGTTTTATATCTGACCAGGTGCGTTAAATAGTGAAAACAACTAACCTATTTTTATGTCACAATATCAGAAACTACGACTGTTCATATATACGTATAACTTCAGTACATTGCTTGATTACACATGTTGTTTTACCTGGCAAGTATATACGGTTATTTGCTATGAAAATGTTTTTTCGTTTTATTTACATATTTGTATATAAAACCCTGTTGAATAATATGTGCTCTGGTTTATCTAAACCATAATAATGTAGCACTGATAAACACTATATATAAATTCAAAAGTGTGCTGAATCACATAAATTTTTTTTAACAAACCCAAGGTAAAACCGTTACGTTATTAAAATTTGAATTCATGAATAAACTGGGTTATGCCGAATAGGCCTAAAAACTAAACTAGTTGTATAGGTAAACTAATTAAACAATTACCCACTTTGAACATACTTAAAACTCTATAATAGTTCCCAATCACGCCGTGTTTTTTGCGTTTACAAGTAGAAGACGTTAAAAGCCAACTTAATCGCTCTAGGTTTCCTTTTTAAATGTCTATATTTAGTTGCTATCAATCGCTAAGTGATTTAACATATCCTAATAATAAAGACGTGGCATTATTACAATTAATGCAACAAAAATAAACTGTTCCTAATAACGCTGATTCTTAAAAACAAACACGAAGTTAAGATCTATTTCTATCAGGTATTTAGTTTTTTATCAGACCAAGTGCACTGTATAAGGTGTAGAGCTAACAACTTTTAATGTCAAAATATCAAAAACTACAAATGTTTTAATATACTCCTAACCTTAAAACTTTGAAAACATAATGTGACATTTCATTGATCACTTTAAAATTGCGTTTACTTGCCAAAATTTATTGTTGCAAAAAACACTAGATTGTGAACAAGTAAGGTTATTGCAGCGTAGGTTGCAACATTGTAGGTTTTGGTCTGTTTTTGTTTTATTTTTTTCACAATTTATTTACGTTATGATAAACAACACGTTTGAACGTCATAGTTACAGTTCTGGACAGTTAATACAACTAAATTCAAAGATTTGACGACTTTGTGATTTTTGGGTTCCACATTAGCGTCTCATAGCACAGAAAAACAATTTAAGAGTATCAGTACATACACTTTTGACAGACAGTAGAAAATACATTGACCAGATTTCTACACAAAATAACCTAATTTGTGAATTTCGTTTTTAAATATGATCAATATTTAACTCGTTGGCAAATATTGCACGTAATTTCACAGAATTGACAAATGCGTAACAAAATAAATTTAGCGCTTCAACACTCTATAAATATTTACAATTGCGTGCATATGTCAGACATTCGTTAAATTTTATTAAATTTTAAGGATTCCGTTGTAACGTTTGCGAAATAACATTTTCGCTCTTAAAAATGAAGTACATATTTGTTTTTAGCGTGTTCACAATTTTCAGCCTCTACCTGGTATTTATAAATATTAAATAGCAATTTAAAAGTATGTAATAACAATTGTGAAATATTTTTTACTAATTAAGAATTAAAGTTAACATTTTTTAATATAGTGTACACAATTGGCGACATCACTTTGATACATAACAAAACATTAAAAAGTTAAATATGTATTTAACTTTTTAATGAGAGTTATGTTAGTAATTAGAGTTACGTTTTTAAGAGTTTTTTTGGTATTCGTGGAGGGTGGACGTGCTGTTTTTTGCTCCCAAGCGACAATTAGTTTCGCCTTATTTAATTTTTTTAGTGACAGCATAGTTGAGATTGCTCTGCTTAAAATTTAGTTTTTTTTGTTCGAAAAATCTTAACTTATTAAAATTATTAATTTTAAATCAGACTTAGTTTTTTTTTTCTCAAAAATGTTTTATTTAGGAAATAAACAAAGGAAAGTTCTATTACGTTAGTGTGGCCATGGCTTCGCCTGTAATAATTTCTTTGGCCACTGAGGCGATTCCATGCCCATATTGTGACCGTTTCTTTAAAAAACGAGGCCTCAAGAAGCATATTACTAGTGGGCACCCTGAAATTCATCGCCAAAATGTTTCAAACGACTTAAATCCTTCTGATATTTTGGATGCACTCCGTAATAAGGATGACGAACGGGAGTTTTAACTCTGAATGGCGATTTTGAAGATTTAATTAGGAAACTTGACAACTTACTTTCTACAAACTGTCCTAACCATACTTTATTGAATTTGCTATGTTGGGAATTTGGAAATATTTTACATAAATGCGGTGACGAATTGCCAGGACCCAAAAATCCAGCTAAAAAATTTTATCAATTACGAAGAAATGGCGGAGGTTTCAAAAACACAGATGCTGGCTTTAATACAACGTCCAATCCTCAACGGAAGTCAAAGCGTATGCGCGAAGAAAGAAAGCAACAATATAAGGAGAAAAAGGTTCAATTTCTATTCTACAATCAGCGTAAAAAGGCTGTGCAAATGGTTATGAATTTCAATTCTCAAACTTGCAATGTGTTATTAAATGACCTTGAGAAAGATTTTTCCGCTAGATGGAGTATTCCAAATAATGCTACTGGTCCTGTCCTGCACTGTACCACAGAAGAGCAGCAGAATAAGATAGATGCTGATTACGATTAGGCCTGTTCCATAGTAAAATTACAAATCAAGAGAATGAACGTTGACTCTGCTCCTGGCCCTGACAGCATTCTTGTGAGATGGGTGAAAGCTACATTAAAGAAATCAAAAGTCATACTATCTAAAATAATTTCTTATATGCTGCAGCACGACATGGTCCCAGATTTCACGAGAGAGGCCAGGACTGTGCCTATTTACAAATCCGGAGATAAAAACAATTCTAAAAACTGGCGTCCAGTAACAGTGAGTTCCGTATTACGCCGAATCACAGAGAAAGTACTAAACCGAGAATTACGTGAATGTAATTCGCTAAATAAAAATCAAAGAGGCTTCACTAATCAGGTGGGAACACTTATCAATACATCTTTAATAAACGAATGTCTTAAGAAAACAAAACATGAGAAAACAGACTACCATAATTTGTGGTGACATTTCTCACGCGTTTGATAGTATTGGACACGCTCTTCAGTAAATTAAAAGTAAACCAGCTTCAACCAGTCTTTAAAACTTGACATGTAACTTAGTTACTGGTAGTTTTACAAGAATTACTACAATTTAAGGCAAAACTGGACCTATTGAATTTAAAAGAGTTTTGTGACGAAATAAAATGTACCAAAAAATTTAATAGCAAAATTGAGAGGTATCTACTTCAATGCTTAGACAAGACCAAAAATTTAAAGTTCTGAAAGACTGTGCAAATGTATATGCTAACACTAATCTATAATCCTTAGGGGGGGAGGGAATTTCAACTCCCGAATAGTAAATCAAGGTGATTTGGAGCGAGCAATTGTTACTAACTCCGTGATTAAGACAAACGGACAATCAATAGATGATGGTAATAACTCAGCTGCCTTCTGTTTTCTAGATTTTGTTGAAAGTAATTCTCTGGCTATAGTTAGTCGTGATATTCCTGGTAATTTTACTCACTTAAATCCTCGTTTTAGACCAGTTCTAGATTACTGTCTGGTTCAAAATGATAAACATTAAGCAGAATCAGTAGATCAGGAGAAAAAATCTCATTATGAACCATGCATTCCGTATTTTCGACAGAAATTAGGCCTTGACGATATCCAGGTCATTGGGCTTTACGTCGGTGCTAGAGGCACAATTTTACAGTTCTTCGTGGACTTCTTGAAGTCTCAGTGTTCACCAGTAACGCTAATTGAAGATATTGTAACGTCAGTCTTGAAGAAATCGGTGCAAATTTGTGTTCATCACCTGTTTTCTACAAGCATTACCTAATTTTTTATATTAAAAGTTTAAACAACCATAAATCACATTATTATGTATAACTAAAGTATGTTCCGTATACTGAGTCTTTAGGCTATCCTCATAAGAGGACAGTGTCAAGTTTATTTTTGAATAAAGTTGTCTATATATATATAATTTAAAATCAAACATTCATTTTAAGATAAGGTTGACACGATAAGACCTCATGTGTACACAATTATCACATGTCCCTAACACTTGTCAGTTGGAATAAACGTTTTTGAACTATGTAGTTAGATTTTAAAACTATTTCAGCCCTTTTTAACAATTTAAACACATTTATGTAATAGTGTTCACAATTGGGAAGGCTGCTTTACTGCTTAAGCTAAATAAAATTATTTTCATATATTTTGAAATACTTGAAATAATACATACATTTATTGGGACTGCTGGCATATCTTTTTGAAGGTGTTCACAGAAAGAAAGGTTACATTTAATTTACGAAATAAAATTACATTCTACGTGTGCCATATTAGGCAATGGCAGCAGCACAAATTGTTAATATAACTTATAAAGCTAACAAGCATAGTAATACATACTATATTAGTGACTACCTAGGCACGGCAGAAGTACCTCGTGATTTTTAATGAAAATGGCACTTTCAAACTTTAAACTAAAATTAAAGCTCAACTTTATTATTTTGTACTTATGAGTGCGTACAAAGAAAACAAATTATCTTTTCGCACCTCCAGCTACAACTTATTGTGTACACACTACAATCTTACTTTTCCTAATCCTTTGAGACGCCGCATTGCTATCTGCTTCCAGATAAGGGGAAACAGCGGCTTCAGTTCAATGCACAAAGCAACGTTAACATATTTACAGCACACATAACTGTCAGTGCTGGTCAATATTTAAATGCTGTATAATTTATTTCTTTATTGAATTTTAATATGTTAATTAAGCGCATCGCTAAATTGCAGTACACTGACCAATGCAAATCAATGCATGTGTGATTGTTTCCCATCGCTTCCCATCAGCATTGTACGCTCCCTATCTCTTCTCATGCTATAGCCCACATACTTCCCCACATCTCCCCTGTCCCCACCGGGTACTACCCCTCACCCCTACCCTACCTCCCCACCATCCCCAAAATCATCGAAACCTACTACTTCCCGCTACTCATATTAAGTTGTGTGTTAAATGGGCCCGTCCACTATTAAAGGTAGTACGGTACATACCTAATACAAATTAATTTTTAATATTTGCATCTTGCGACTAACTAACTATATACAGTGAACTCAAAGGGTTAAAATTTTTAATGGAATTTAAAGTAACACATCACTCCCTATTTCAATAAGTACTTCTATATATTCTTAATTGGGAAAGTTTCATGTATGGATTAGATGTACATAGATATACCTACAGATTTAATAATGAATCACCAATGTTTTCTTTAAATCTATTTAAATACGACTAACTTTTTTAAAATGCATAAGAAATCCCTTGTTCTCCTATAGGTCCTGCCTTATAGTTTTTTGTAGACCGTTTTCCAAGTAAAAAATATGACTTTGATTTTAGGAAAATGTATTCTCGTAGATACCTAAAATAGGTGTAAGATTGACCTGAACCTAATATGCATACAAAGAAGTATTTAACATTTTGGCTTTTTGAATATTTTATTATACTGGACTCCTGGCGAGCTGGATCAGTTCTCTTTTTGTTAATATCACCTAAGTCAATTCATGTATCAACATGAATAGAAATTCAAAATTGAAACTTAATATACCTACTATACCTATTGAATAGTAAATAGACACACATATTTGTTGTACTATATTTCATATATTTCAAGCCGAAGTGGTCGGCGTTTATTATACAGCAGACTGACAGTTAACTTTTAAAATAAATACAAAAGCCAGAAGTCACCTTAATGCTGACGACAGTGGACTCAATTCAATATTGTACATTGAAAAAAGTTCTGATTCTACAAATTATTCGCTGGACCGTATTTTGTGAAGTTTTAATGTATTTAATAAATAATATTCCCTCAACCTATTTTTAGCACTAAAATTCTCAAAAAATCTTGACTTTGCGATCACAACTATTTTTGTGCGTCAAACTTCTTTGCCATTGCATTGAGTTACATATTTTAAGACGGTAATTGATACACAGAATTGAAACGCGAATTTGAATTGTCCAATTCAGTTGCTTTGAAGTTTTGTATAACGGCTGAGCCATCATTAGGCCATGTTCATTTGCTACTTTCGTATACTTTGTAAATGTACGGCCCGCGTGCTCTGGAAATATACAAAAATAATTATTTAAGTGGCGTTACTAGGAACCACATATCCCCACAAAATATTCTACACCGTGTATTTTTAAGTTATTAAATTTTTTTGCAACTCTGGTTACTAATAATTAAATGGGGTAAGATGCAGTGTGGGAAAGGAACTTCAAACTTAAACCCGACCACATCTCTAAAAACAAGACTTATCATGGGATCCGGATTTATAATGACATCAATTGTTTACATCGTGCTACTGACTGGATTTCTAAGAACGCCACCAGGTGACGGATATTCCCTCGAAGTTTTTTCAAAGGTTGATTTCCAGGGATTGAATAAAACAATTACCAGGACAGGGAGCTTCTTCTTAAATCAGTGGAATGCAACATCCTACCGTTGGAAAAAATTTAAAGCCTCAAACCTAAGGTTGGAATGGAGCACGCGACACCTAGATTCCCGTCTACAGCAATGAATCAGTAATGGCCTGAGCTAAGAAATCTCTGATACGAATCTGTAAGCGTGTCAGATATGCAACACATAAGATACATAGAGTCCTGTCAGCAAGTTAGCTTTGTTTCCTGTCGTTCCAAGAGAAAGTCCTGCTACGTTTCGTGTCTTGCAAAAGAGCCGGCTGCTTTTTGTTTTGACGACGTTAAGGCTGGTAGGGGTCAGACACAAATGGCGTTGCTTACCTTAAGAGTGGGTCACTTGACATTCCACTGTAAGGGCATCCATTCAAGCAATGCTTAAAAAGGTGACAAGCAGTTGGGTAGGCTTATAATTTTGGTAAATTTATGTGTCGTCATTTGTGTCCGTTCCCAAAGCTGGTCAAGCATACGAACCTAATATTTTAGGTTTGCTATCTTGTATTTGAATTACACTCGGAAAAATCTATGCTTATCTGCATCGAGCACGGAATGTCGGCAAAAACCAATTGCAATATACCATGATATATTTAACGTGGAATGAAAAACTTGTGAAATTCACTTTTTAACTTTATGCTGTAAACATACGCACGTTGATCGTAAAAGAGAAGTGACCGTTTATAAATAACTTCATTAGAAATTTCTATTTTAGAAAACCCACCCCAACTATTTTTACTTCATGCTGTGAACAAACGAACAAAGCTTATAGATAGTTGATGACCAACCAATAATGGCGTCATTCAAATTCTCAATTTTAAGGAACATAGTTTAACCGAGTGGCACGCAGTTCGTAATTTTTAGTGTCCAGTAAATCTTATACATAATTTATTTATAAATTATATTTCAAATTCCAGGGTTACACAAGTTAGGAGCCATGCAAGGATCATCTAAAAATGACGTCATTTAATTATTTTATTTATAGTAATCTCTTCTGTCTTTAGTTCAAAAATCAAGTTAATGGATATCCCTAACACCGTCTTTTTCTAGCATACATACAGGGATCCTTCATAAATGACGTCATCACAAAATCACCATTTTAAGGATCCTTGTTAGTGCTGAATGCAAAATTTGGTAGATTTAAATCTTCAAAATCTACTTTTACTAGTATAAACACAATAATTGTCCATAAATAAAGTCGTCTAAATGTCATCATTTAAAAAAACACCCGTTATCAGTTTAAACATTATGTAATATAGTATTTTTAGCATGAAATATTATTATTGTACATACTAGGATCGTCCAACAATGTCGTCACTAAAATATTGCACTTTGGAGGGTATGGAGTGTATTGTATGTAAATAATGTGAGAAGATGCATCAATTGACTAAACACTAAAGTCAATATTCGCTGTAAGCTCAGCATCTACTTCGGGCCCACAGTAGGCAAATCCGGCGCGAAGCGCCGGATTTTTGTATTATAATACGTGTAAAACTGTTAAATAAATATTACTCAATTTTGCTTGGAGACGCTCCAAGCAGTGATTTGGGATGAAAGGATTGTCTGAGTTACATATAGGTACTCGGTGGTTTCGTGTTTTCAAAATACTAGTACGTAAAGCATATATTGCAGTAGTAGTGAATTTAATAGCAACTAAATGCTTCAAAATTTCGAAACAAGAAATTTATATGCTGGTTATTTTATTCGTATAAATGTACCACATGTATGTATTGATTAACGATGTTACACACGACCACAGAACATTTTACAGTCAAAATTATCTCTTGCTAATAAAAGTGCAAAATAAAAAGCTATGTATAAGCATACAGTAATACTACGTTTACGCACCGAAATGCAGAAATTCAATTATACTACATGAAAATGTTACATACTGTAAGTATACGTAGTACAATCAAGAACCGATAGCTACACATATAATATAGTCACTTTAAGTTTTACATGTTTGGTGAAATGTCGATTTTACAGCCAGGTATCTGCAGAGCCGTCAACGAAACTATCTTTAAAACTTCGATCGCTAATAAATTGTGCTAATATTACATACTAACACTAACAAATAGTAATCCAAACAGAGTAGTCGCGGACCCACTGAATAAAGCGTAAACCCGAATAAAAAACTTTTCATAATTTTACATTACAATCTCAATGGCTACAGATTACAAAAAAGTATTGCAATTTAAGCAAGTCAAAAAGTACAATTGAAATAACCACTGAAAAATTACTTTATACACCTACGCTACGTTCACTCACATGTACTCGTACACTTAAGTATATATCATTAATTAGTACACAATAATTCAAAACTAGACTCCCCAGCCAAAAAAAGGCACTCAGTTTTTTCAGCTCTTCAAAGACGAAGACAACAAAAATGTATATAACAAATCAAAATCAAACACTTATAATAACTACCAACCAAAAAAACGTAAATTGAAATCAAAAAAACTACGTATCCCAGTCAACATTTAGCTCATAGTAATATCAAATTATAATAATCCTAAACAGAAATTCAATATAAATGCTTTTATACAAAAATCTATATACCAAATAATATAATACATATAATATTACACAATAAAAATTGAAATAAAAAATAATAATTAAACATGTCTTGAGTAAAGAAGTCGAACTGGAAATCGACTATAAAGTACGTACAGTGCAATCGCGTTACAACGGCCTGCTGTAGTACGGTTATCTCGGTATAATGGTTAAAATCAGCGGCCCCGGCAAGAAGCCTATGCTGTACAATGCTAGAGTTACTCTTACAAGGGTTAAAGCTACAACGGTGAACTAGATACAACGGGCAAAACCGTGAGACCGCACAGCGTTGTTTGCATTAAATATGTACATATTTCTTACAACGGTTTTGGTTTCGCAATAATATTTTTCTTACATGTTCCCCATCTGCACTAATCATCCATACTATTTAGGACATTTTTTATGCGGGATCATTCATTATTGCAGAAGATATAAATCGCCGAAAACCTATTTTTAATGCAAAAAGCGTATGTCACTTTACAACGGTTAGAAACCGTTGTAACGTTACAACGGTACTTCGTTACAACGGCTAAAATCACTGTATCCCTTGAGAAACCGTTATAACGAGATTTCACTGTATATGAAGTAAAAAGTAACATTTGCCTTTACAAATCAAACCAGAACCAGGATACCATGGATAGCATAGGTAAAGCTACAGAATCTAATTATTACATAAGGAGAGCTCAGAATTTTCAGTAGGAGTATATAAGAAATACTTTATAAATACTGTACAAATATGAGAAAATATAAGAAATCTTGAAATTGGAATCCAGGGCCTATTTCATTGAAGCTGTGGGGTGGTTTTTGAATCCTAAAATGTAGATTTCAATCATAAATTACGTTAAGTTAAAAATACTCAATATATTGCATTGGTATCAGAAATATAGCAATTATTAAATAGAGTAAGCAAACCGATACGATATGAATACCGCAAATATCGCAAACGTTCATGAAATACGTCATATAAAATGTAGTAGTGCAAGGTCGCAAATATTGCTTAATAATTTTTGGCAAAACGCTTTACCGGCATTTTTTAACATATTTTGATGAAAAAGCAATTCCATGTATTTAAGGCTTAAAGGTCTTTGTCGTTTTCCTGAGGCACAGTATCACCAAAATCACTCAATTATAAATCATCAGGTATCAATCACACAAAGATAAAAGTTTGCTGAGTGGTAATTTATATTTCTATCACCTTCTTTAGCTAACAAATATGCTTGTCTTAAGTTTCCGTTTTCATCCACACGTTTTAGTTTGCTCCCAGTTACCAACACCCTAACATCGGCTTTAGAATTTTCAATTAAAGTGCCGTAAAGCTTCAAATACCTTCTAGGGTCTTAAGCAGTGAATTAATTACAGTTTTTTGTTTTTATGCTCGTGCTTCTAACTACTCTTACATCTGGTATAAATAAATAGCGCACTGCGTAAATACGGAGGTAACCTTCGTAGGTCACACAATTTAATAACCTTTTCGCACTATTAACGCTTGTAGGTTGCTTTCGTAGGAATGACAACCCGGACTACCTCACCCAGCCCTAAAATCTCTGCCTTCATTTTGATTAAACCAATTCCTGCGTTACGTTTTGTTCCGAGTGAATGAGCAACGCAAACCGTGGTCAACAATAAAAGACATCCTTGTCTGAAATATGGAAAAAATAATATTTGTGGTAAAGGCAGGACATTTAGGTAGATAGCATCCTCACTACACAAAGCGCCCACCAACATATTTCGTTAGGTCTAGCCTAACGCGTTTTAGGGATGTAAAAGGTTAGTGTAAACTTTGTAAACCACGCTTACTTAGGCTTTTAGATGAAGCTGTCCGCACTGCACATAGCTAGGTATTTTACGAAAGTCATCTCAGTATGCACGCAGTGCGCAATAATGCAAAGTCTGACGTAATGACCCTCCCCCCCCCCACCCACATGAACTACTTAAGAGCTTTAAACGTTTACAGCTGTGTGTGAAATTGTGTATTTTTAATAAATTCTGTTATTGTTTAAATAGGCATGCAGTAAAAGAGCCTATTTTACAAATATAATAAAGTTTTAAAAAAATTCGCAGTATTTGCAATAATTCCCATATTATGTACCAGCGGCAGCGATATTTGCGATATATTTTCGCTGCGATATTGCGTACTCTATTCTTAATTAATTATAAATACCTGATGCAGTGTAAAGTTGTCGTAGATGGAAAATAACTCATTAAGATGATATTCTTGCAAGCACACGAAACCAATTAGGTCTTTACTGCAGATGAGTGCACAAACAATGCAATGATGTAGTTTATGTTCTCCAAGGGCTAATATTGTTTGAAATATTTCAACCTGGTCATCGTTAAATAATTTAGCTCTGAATTTTTTCATTATATATTTTGAATACTAGTTTTTCACAAACATTAATAAGGTTATTAAGCATCTGCTTACCTGGCATGCAACACAATATTTTGAAGGACCGTTTTTCTTCCTGGCGTCAAATTGAACTTCCACATTTTTCATTTTGACGAAATCCAACACTTGAATACAATAGGTTAAACTTCTTTTGAGTACATTTCTGTGAAATAAAAACGAAATAAGACTACAGTGTGTCCCGATAGAATACAGACAGTGTTTTTAGTGGTTTACTCCCCCATACACGGAGCTACTCCAACAAGATAATTATTTTTTAATGTGAACTAGTTAGTATGTGTATGTTAACTTTAGTTGACCTCCAGGGGTCACGTAGTTCTCATGAAATTAATTAAAAGCTGAAAATGGCTGTCCCGATAGAATAGGGACAATACCCGGTTTCCGTCATTTACATCACCATAACTTCTGACTTAGTACCCGGCTTCGTGGCCTGATTGGAATATCTTCGGTCTTCTCGTCTCAGATAAGCCTCTGCAGATTCATTTTTTGGATCGGTGAGGGGAACCGTTGCCGGCAGTCAATTAAGACCCCTCTCGCATAAGAATGGTGGTGGTAGTGCTTGGCTTGGAGAGGGGAGTTTGAGATGTGAATAAAGGTTCAAGGTGGAAGAGTTTGTTATTGTTTATCCGTACCAGTTCTACTCGTTGAGACGAAGGCATAGGCAATGAAAAAGACTCACTTGTCTAATCTCTGCCCTACGTAAGTATGAACGTAATAAACCATATCAACATATCTTGCCAATCCTCGCTTCAAGCAGTTGCTGTATTTTCCGCTCGTGGAAGTTGGAGGGCTGAATTGGCAGATTAAGGGCGACATGGCTCTCCCTAAAGCGAACGTGATAAACTCGAACTATTGAGATCAAGCCACCAGCCGACACCTCCACTTATTATGAAAAGACTTTAATGCTGCTGAAGAGCAGGTCAAATACTATCGCAATCAGTACGGCCAGAAACCGAGCCTAAATCCTGAGAATAAATAATTGTGTAGTACTGAGGTAAATACGAATGAGTGAGTTGTTCAATACAGCCCCAATATCGTATCTGTCGTACAGTAAAGAGCCAAGAATTATACCTTGAATGGTAAAAGATTCGAATAGCAACATACATACATACAACATACATACATACATACAACTTCTGACTCAGTTAGCATAAAAATGTCAAATTTGGCCTGGTCACTCCCTGAGACATTACGTATGACTAAAAACATTCACATTTATCACAGGATTCGGGTGGCTCAAGTGGAACTAGAGAAAACGAGCCCCCGTCGTTTAAATTCTTTTACTATAGGAATCATATGGGAAGACGTGACTTGCTGCACTAGAACATCCAGTATATGCGTAATTCTCATCTGATTTCAATAAATAAACGCGGGACACAAACCTCATATCATGAATTAGATGCACACTGATAGCATAGCGTCGAGACAACGTACCAGTGTAACTTATGTTCATGGAAGTGCGCTGCGTGACCTCAGTTGACCCCATACACAAATGATATGTTGTTTTGTAGGAAATTTTATTCCTGTCGTGACTGCTGAGCTGGACAGTAATAAGAAATTCTTCTCTTTTGATTTTTGTTTTGGTTCCTGGGCACCTTAAGCCTACAGTGAGAACTGGGTTCCACCCATCTGTATTGCAGCTAGGTTTCTGGCCACTTGAGAGCCACGGCTGGAGTCAGCCCATCTGTTACATCAAGGGAGTGCAGTAGGAGTATATAAACCGAAAATTACTAGTGAAAATCTGATTTACGAAGCAACACATTGGATAATTCAGAAGAAGATTTTCAACGGAATCTGCCAATCAGCGAGACCATTCTTTGGATATGCTTGGGATACTTCTCGTTTTGATTTGAGTGTTGTTTTCGTGAACTTTATAGCAGTGCTGGATCAAATAATTATTTATAGGTGAACTGCAGTTGTTTATCTGGTATGTCGTAGCATTTACTACTCATTAATTTGGTATCTTATCCTTTGTTTGATTTTCTTATCTGTTCTTGAATACAATTTGCATTGTCATAGGCAGCATGACTACCACTTAGAGAATTGTGTCTTCCAGGTTCTAGCCTTTCCTGGTCAGGGGTGCTAGGACTAGGATGAAGTAGCTGGTTCGAATCCAGCTAAAGGCAAAACTGGGGTGAGCCAACTCGCTTCGTAATTCTTCGTTCTTCGCTTTTTTACAACTCCCGACTTTAAGTTGGCTCACACCGTCCATCTCATTTTGCACTTATTTTTATTGTATTTTAACTGTTTATTTTTAATAAGTTTCAGGGGTAGGAAAGGCAAAATCTGTTTAATATGTAAAAAAGCTGACTCTAGAAAACTCGCTATTCGTTGTGTAGATTGCAGATCTCTTTTCCATAACACTAACTGTCTTAAGCTATCTATGTCATCGTGTGAGTTTAAAGCTTTATCCCTTTCTAATTCTTGGAAATGCGATAGCTGTGCTCCTTCTGTCAGCACTGTGTTTGACCCTGGTATTCTCATGCTAGGTAGCAATAATGATTTGTTCTTTATTTTCACAAATAACTCATTTGACTACCTAGCAAACTCTTTTCAAATCATTAACATACCTAAAGGGTTAATTATTATGCACATTAATATTTGTAGCTTACGTTTGAAGGTTGATGAGCTTTCAGTAATTATGTCACATTGTTGTGTAGATGTAATATGTGTATCAGAAACTTGGGTAAATACTAATATATTAGACGCAGAAATAGACAGAAAACTACCTTGTTTTCACAAAAGATAGACAGGGCCATGGTGGTGGTTCGGCTACGTATGTCAAAAGTATTATTAGTGCAGAGCTTATTGACAATGTTGATACTTCCACTGATTCATTGCTTATTAGTATCAAAATGAAAGATACGAAGCCTATTTTAGTTGCTAATAGGTACCGACCGCCAGCTTATCTTTCCAATGGTGACTCTTTAATGATGAATTTCAACACTATTGTCTCCAGGGCTGAAACCACTGCCAGTGAGCTATATAAACTAGGTGACATAAATGTTGATTTGCTTATACATAGTAGCGAAAGTAAACTTCTGAAGTACTATACAAATGTATTAAACCTGACTCAGGTAATTAGGACCCAGACCAGAACTACTTTAAAAACACAAACGCTCATTGATCATGTATATGTTAATCGTTTAGATATTGTTAAAGCTTCGGATGTTATTCAAAGTGGCCTGTCAGATCATGACCTAGTATTTCTTGTTTGTAAAAAGGTAAAGCAGAAAGTTGCACCAACAATAGTTAGGACTCGTAATTATAAAAGTCTGAATGTTAAGAAATTAGAATGTAGCCTTAAGAAGACCTGTTGGAATATAATTATAGCTTTGATAATATAAATGATTAGGTTCATGTTTTTGAAACTCTCACGCATTAAGTGCTTGAAGTGGAATTGCCTATTATTAGTCGTGAGGTCAAGGCTAAGCCAGCACCATGGCTTTCTTCAGAGATTAATAAGCAGGTACATAGGAAAAATCACCTGAAAAAAGTAGCTGTGTATAGTAAGTCGAATAAAATGTGGTCGTTATATAAGAAGTGTAGAAATAATGTTACATACTTAGTTGGCAAAGCTAAATTGATGCATTATTCGGAAAATTTCAGGCGATGCAAAACATCTAAAGAATCATGAGATACATTTAAATCTCTTATTGGTGATAAAGTTAAGTCAAATTTTATAACTAAAATTAGGCATAATAACGTTATTCTTACGACTTACAGTGATATATGTGACTCTTAAGCTGATGCTTTTGTATTTTCGGATTTAAATAGTCAAACAGAAATTGATGACTGAAAAGCTTTTACCTTCAACTATGTGTTGTGATTTTCCATTAGTAACAACAGAGGAGATTTTGGAATTAATTAGGTGCACTAAGAGTAGCACTGTTGCTAGTTTTAATAATGTTCCTCCTAAAATAGTCAAATTGTGCTCAGCAAGCTTTGCTCCTGTCATTGTAGATATTTTTAATCATGTCCTGGGAACTGGAACATTTCCAACTGATTGGAAAGAAGCTATAGTAACTCCTATTTCTAAAGGCAACTTAAATAAGTATCTTTCGACGTCATACCGTCCTTTTTCAATTCTACCTTTTTTGTGAAAATTGCTAGCAGCAGTTATTTGAAGTAGAATAATTGAATTTGTTGAGTGTGATAACTTGTTGTCTAGATTTCAATTTGGGTTTAGAAAAGGCGAGTCAACAGTCCATGCTCTCATTCATTTATCTTAGCAAATATTTAAAGCAATTGAAAATAAACTGTATACTGCGGTTCTTTTTGTGAACCTTAAGATAGCATTTGACACAGTTAAACATTTAATACTGCTTAAGAAGCTTTTAGACAAGAACAATTTGCCTGTGTATCTAATTAGAATTCTGTGTGATTATTTAAGAGGTCGATATTTTAGAATAAAATTAGGAACGTTTATCTCTAAGAAATATGTTGAATGTCGGGGTTCCTCAAGGGAGTGTCCTTGGTCCCATCTTATTTATATTATTTTTGACGACATTTGTGATGTACTGAATACTCCTGCTTTGTATGCAGATGATGTTGGGGAAGTTTGTGCTCAATCATCCTCCGATCTGTTAAAGCAGGAACTTGAAACTGTTTTTTTTTAATCAACGATTGGTGTATAACAAATGAAATGAAAATGAATTTTACTAAAACTGTGTATATGAATTTTATTAATCCAAGATCTAAGAAGCATTGTATTTTTGATGGCATAATATGTGAAAATCAATGTATCAATATGGTTGTATTATTTAAGTATTTAAGTGTGTTTTTTCACTGTAATTTAAATTTTGACTGTCATAGTAACTATGTACTTAAGAAAATAGCTTTTAAATGTTCTAGGCTACTTAAATATAAAAAATATATTGACCCAAAACTGATAGGAATTGTATATAAATCACTAGTTTACTCCCAGCTAGATTATGAATTGCCTGTCTGGGCAAATGTTTGTAAGTCTGTAATGGATAAGATTCAAAATACGACCATTATTTCAAATGTCTAAGTCTCAAAGGTTATTGTTTAACCTTTATATCTCGTAAGCAATTAGGTAATTCTAGGCAGAAAGCGTCTAGGCCAATTGATATGTCAAAGCTATTTGAGATGTTTAGTTTGCTAACAGTGTCTGGAAGAATTGTGTATGTTGTTGTATCTACCACCAGATCCTTACTTAGGCAGCATGATAAACTTGACTGCTTACAAGAAATAACTAATACTAGAAATATTGTCTCATTGAGAAGCCAAAACTGCAGTCTTTGTGTTTTAAGAACGTCCTCCTTCTACCATAAATCATATCAGTATAAGGCAGTTTCTTTGTTTCTTGCGCTACCATTGTATATTTGTTAGCTTAATTGCTATGATGAATTTCAGTTTGAAGTTAGTAAATGGCTACTGTGTAGTGGTAATAATATTTATATTCGATAATTTGTATTCAATAAATAATTAATATACCTAATGTAATTTAATTACTTGTAGTTTAGACAAAGTGTATTGTATTAAGTCTATTCCTGGAAATCAGCAATTTTGCTGTGAGAATTTGACAATAAAGCAATTACTTACTTACATACTTACAAGTTGTCTTTCTATATGATTCCTATAGTAAAAGAATTTGAACGACGGGGGCTCGTTTTCTCCAGTTCCACTGAAGCCACCCGAATCCTGTGATAAACGTGAATGTTTCAAGTCATATGTAAAGTGTCTGGGAGTGACCAGGCTAAATTTGACATTTTATGCTAACTAGGTCAGATGTGATGGTCATGTAAATGAAAGAAAACAGGTAGTATCCCAATTCTATCGGGACAGCCATTTTCAGCTTTTAATTAATTTCATGAGAACTACGTGACCCCTGGAGGTCAACTAAAGTTAACATATACATACTTACTAGTTTGCATTAAAAAATAATTATCTCGTCCCAGTATCTCCGTGTGAGGGGGGGGGGAGTTAACCAGGAAAAACCATATGTCCCTATTCTATCGGGACATACTGTAAAACAAGATTATATAAATTACAGTGGCATCGAAGACAAATTTAAAAAAAAATAAAAACTAAAACTTAAAGAAATAAAATAAACATACATCTTACACAAAACTTTGTAAGATTCATGAGCCAAAAAATCGGGCGTATTAAAGCATATATGTTCACGGGGGGATTAAAGTAGATGCTGTGCTTTCACTGAATGTGGACTTCTACAAGACAGCAGAACTTTATTAGTGTGACAGGTATAATCGTTAAAACAAAATAGGCAACTCATAAAGTTATATTTCGCATTTGCCTAATTAAAAATCTTAAGTTAATGCCTAAGAAACTAAAAACTGACACCCATTTAGGACAGTTGTGTCGTTTGTCGATAAAGAATTAGGTCGCACTTAGCTACAACAGATTTGAAGTACCTAAGTGGACTGCATTTTGAGTCGTTTGATTACAATTGCGCGCCAAAGTTGAAAACAATTCCATTTTTTGCAACTTTGCAACCCTGTAGCTCCTACAATAATTGTGGTCGGATGCAGATTTTCAAAAAATTTGTAGTTTTGTGATTCTTGAAGAAAACCACCAAAGTCCACACCAAAACTTCAATTGAGCTCCTATACGGCTATCTTGTTGGATGTTATTCTAAACAGGCTACTACTTGGTTCAACCCTTTTATCTTCTCATATTCCACTCTCTACCTGCAGCTACCAATGACACAAACCGTCTACGTTTTATTTACTATGACTCCTATTGTTTCCCTCTACACTCCCCTCGTCGCTCTAGTGGACTGCTCTATCTCTCTCTCCCAGGTGGAGCTATCGCAAATGTGGTCATTTGAGTTCGTAACTTAGTATGAAAATTCGCTGTTTGCGATATTTTTTAATGTTTAATATTAGTTAAAAGGATTGTGTAGCTCAAAAGTTTGATCAAGCCGATGACATCATAATATGTTACCACTCCCTAACATTCCGTTTTGTATGTTATTTAAATATGCAAATGCTAAAAGTCTGGACCATACGGTGAACGCACCTACTTACAAGTATGCAACATGCCTTCAAAATTCATATTCAACACCCTTTTGTGTCAGCATTCATTTTTACTAATAAAAAAGTTGGTCCATTTAACTGTGAGTTGTAGAAAAGTGGTTCAGCCAAATCATCATAAAAAACACTTTGGCACCTGTTGCTTGCATAAGAGAGTTCAAGGGTGAATTAAATGTATTCAGTTAAAAACTTTGATCTGAAGAGCAAGGCCAACGATCGGAAAGGCATGACGATTTCAATAGTTGCATAATCTAAGCATATAAAAGTCCAACAATAGGTAGCAGTGTCTCTCATTTGCCGAGCTTAAGCATGTACTGAAATGGTCATGTCTGTCTGTATCAGTCTGTCTGTCGGTCTGTCGATATCATGTATGTCTGTTGGTCATGCTTTAAAGTTCAAAATTTTAAACCAATTTTCTTCAAACAACTTTTAAACGAACACCAACGAGAAGAAAAAATGCCCTATTGTTTTTGGATGCAAACGCACACACCAGTTTTTCACAATTAACGGTTAAATGGAAGAATGTTTTAAGCGATAGCAATACATTCTGAGAAAAGCAGGTGCCGAATATGATTATCAAAACATGTAAATACTTGCCTCTAAACCTACTTACTAGTTAGGTAGGTAGGTGCTTGCGCCGTACATTGATCGAACATTCTACACTCTTAACATAGTTTATATAAATAACATACAAAATTGAATGCTGTGGAGCACTCAAAAATGATGCTATTACATTTATTCGATTTTTTCACCTACCCATTTCTTCCTACAAATATTAAACATAATTGAAATAGAGATTTTTTATTAAGAGGCACCGTATTTCCTATTTCAGACCACGGGTCCGTAATTGTACACGGGCCTGAGACATATGAGTTTGAATAGTCCACAGGTCTATTTAACATTGTTTTATATGGTGGTACGCGGGTCTGTAATAACACACGGGTATGGGAGGTCGAAATTTAAATAGTACACCCTGTGGTCTCAAATAGGAAATACTGTACCAACTAGAATTAAAATATCATTTTCATGGATTCCTTATTTTAAATCTTTCAAAAACCAAGGTTCAGCATAAATCTCGACACGTAAATTATCATTTATTCTGCACTCGCATGGCGTTAAATTAACGAAAGAGAAATAGCTGAGGGGTTGGGCAAAACTCAGAGGGGGTTGGAGTCTTTAAACAATTTTAAATAAATTATCCTATATTTATTACTACCCCATCTTCATACCATTACTTGAACTCAAGGTGTGATTTTGAAGAAATGATTTTAGTATAATCCCGTTTTAATCCCGTTAATCCGTTTTATTACATCCCAACTCCTGTCCGTCTTTTAGTCCGTAGGTTGCACGCTACAGTTCGCTTAAATAAGGTTATACTCATTTGTGGGGGTTAATATTTGCTACGAGCTCAGCATCTACTTCGGGCCCAAATTTGCCAAATCCAGCTTAAAGCGCCTGATTTTTAATGCTAAATATAGTTATCGCAAATTTTTTCGCAATAGCAGTTTGGTTATTTATTCAAAATCGCATCTCAATGTTTTACTAAAATCTTATTGGGTACAAAAACCCACAAATTAACATTGCAATAGAGGTCAAGGGTGCTAGCTGCCACGTGGTTTTCGACGCCGCCAATAATAATAACTTTAGGCTAAACTTTAGGCCACTTGCCAGCTGGTGAATTTGTCGAGATGGCCCTTACACCAAAAAATTAAATTGCTGGCAAGTGGCCTAAAGTCTAGTTATAACTACTGCAATCAAACACTCAATCTAACACTGCACTGCAGTCTCACACTGCACACTTTTTTCTGACTCTACTTACTGTTACCATAGTTTGACTCTAATTGTAAGATCGGTAGATTAACTGTTCAAAGTGGTTATTGATAATAATTTGTAGATTATCAGCAACAAAATACTTTTCTTTTGTTACTCAACTTTAATTTTTTTTATTAACATCCTTTTTAATTTCTGAATTATTGAGAAAAATAATAATTACTAGCAGGTTAGCAACCCGATGGGTTGCGATTAAAAAATATAACATATATTTTTCACATTAAGTTGTTATAGTAAATAAGGTTGTGGCCAAATCGACTTTGGGGATGCCCAAAGTCGCTTTAAGCTACTGTAATAAGCTTTAATTAGAGGTTCTACTGGGTTAAGTTATTACCATTAAGTTGAAACCGCGCAAGTGTTGACCATATTAAACTTGCCCGGGGTAAGCTTTAACCTCAATTTTGACCGGGGTAAGCTTTCACCCTAACTTTGCAAGGGTTAGGTTTTTCCCATAAGCGTGATAGAAGTAGGTTTTGACCAGAGTCTTGCCTGGGTTAAAGTGTGGAATTAGACTTGATTGGGGTACGTACTGATCAGTGACCTGCCCGGGTAACACTATAGTGAAAAACTTCGACCAGAGGCTGGCACAGGATAAGTTATACCGAAGCGTTGGCCGGCTTAAGCATTTACCACAGACTTGCCCAAAATTAATGATTTGCCTCACCGGTCGCATTCTATTAAATTTTTTGAGCTCACAGGCTTTTTCGGGATAAGTTTTTCCCAGAGATTTGCCCGTTTGCACTTTGGTCACGGACGTGCCCAGGGTAAGCTTCAATCACAACCTTGCCCTGGCTAAGCTTTGATCAAATGGGCCATCCATATAATACGTTTCAGTTTTTTGTGCAAAAACTACCTCCCTCTTTCATCGTCACTTCACCGTCACTCCTTGATACCCCCCCCCCCCACTATAAACGTTTAAATTTTTAAATAGTTGTTCAAAAAATTTTTTATATTTTCTAAAGGTTTACATATATATTTTTCCGAAAAGTGAATATTTACATACCACATAATAAATTTTATCAATAATGTATCTGCTTTAATTCGCCGCAATAAAAATGTAAAATTTACAAAAATTGCCTGAAACGTCATTTGCCTGAACCCCCCATCCCCCCTGCTGTTTCAACGCGTCATTAGCCTGAACCCCCTCCCCCCCATGAAACCTAAAACGTAATGCATGGATGGCCCCAAAGTCTTAACCGGGGCATGGTTTTGCCACAGGCGCGATTTAGGTATGTTTTGATCAGAAACTTAACCTGATTACGCTACGGTCACCGACATATCTGGGATCAGTTTTGATTTCAGGTCAGCCCGGAATTAAGGCTTTAAATTAATTCGGGTTAAATAAATCGTATTAGTCATGTTTACTTTTTTACTCAAGTGATAAGTAAAACCTGATCGTGCGTCTTTTGTGCGATGTAAAATTCACCCTATTCTGTTCATTTTAATCTTTAACTACAGGCTACTGCATGTACAATTTTATTGGATCACAGGCTTGGAAGGTAAAAGACTTTATAAAAACCTTGGTTTGCAGACGCGTCAAATGGTACCATGAAAAGTGCAAATATTTGAAAACTGTAGCGCACACAACGTGTAGTGGCTTTTAACAGGGGACATCCCAAGACCAATCATTATACGGAGTTTTAATTAGGAGATTAAAAAAATCAATTATTACTGTAAGGGAATTAATATTACGAAGCTTAGTTTTGACTTAAGTGCAGGTGCAGTAATGCAGAGTAGACATAGATACGATGCAGTTGGAAGTTATACAATAGGAAACTTTCATTAAATATAATTATAAAATTAGATTGATAGTTTTCTGGCCAAGTTCCAATTTATTTTATCGGCTGGCACTTTTTTTCTTAAATTTTCATGGCATTCAAGTTAGAGGTATTTGCAATTAATAATCTATCTCTGTACCAATCAGGACCCTGGAATTTTTAAAAATTCGAATTTCAGGCTGTGATTGGTGCAGAGCTAAAAAGTTAAAACGGGAATAATTCAAAAAAGTGTCAGAACACTAAAATTTCCAAGACCATGTTGGCCTCCGCTTGACCAAGGGCTATCTAATGACACCCCAATAAGGGGTAAATTCATAAAACTGTAGGAGGAGTACACTGTATAAGTTGTCAACCCCCTGTAACACTGCACGCGTTAATTAAGAGATTATCGCCGATAAACAGTCTAATGCTTTACTATAGTAAATACTGATTTAGTAGATTTAGTCATATTGGACATTAGCGACCATAACATGCCGTACAAAAACAGTAACGCTTCAGTGACGCCTGGTTAAAAAAATTTGGCTACTTATGTGACACAGGCTTATGTCAGTTCGCGCCTGTCGACAACAAAAATATCTCCCTAATAAGACACTAACTCTAATTTTTTTCGTGAGGCACGTAATCCTACTCAAAAAATGAATCGTCAAATTTGTTTATCAGCATTGACTATAGTAAAGCATTACACTGATGAGCGACAAAATATTTTTGTTAGTATCAAAAGTTAGAAGTTGACAAAATAATTATATTAAAGTTGAGAAACAAAAAAAAATAGATTGTTGCTGATAATCTAAAAATTATTTTCAACAACAAAGTTAATGCATCCATACAATCTCAAAGTTACACCATGGTAACAGGAAGTAGAGTCAGCGTCTCTACTTACTGGCAACATAACCCCCGCAAGCCCGCAATAGTTGCTATTACTATTGCTTTAAAGATAAGAGGATTTTTTGTTGGTTGTTACTTAACTTTAATATTATTGGTGTGTCAACTTTTGACTTTTGATTTTTAATATTTTTATTACTAGACTTTAGGCCACTTGCCAGCAAGTGAATTTGTGTTGTAAGGGCCGTCTCGGTCTGTAAAACAAAGCTTTAAAAAATGCTACACTGTTTCACATACTGAGATGACCCTTACATCACAAATTCACTTGCTGGCAAGTGGCCTAAAGTCTAGTTATGTAGATAATAGTACCTTATGAGATTAAAAAATGATTCATCCGCTATGGGAACTTCAATAGCTAAATTCCAAGTTAAATACACCATGGGAACAATGGATTTATATGATTTCAGTCTGTTCCACTCATACCTAAAATATTAAATGTAGAATAAAACTATTAGTTCTACTAAAGAATAAAAATAAAAATGTATTGCAAATTAAAAATATAAAATATTATTTTTTACCTTTCTATGGCCATGCGATACTGCGTTGCACTAAGAGGCCCAACATTCCACGCAATATTGTTGCAAAAACCCAAGGCTTGAACCCAGTGAACGCATCCACTGTTCACCCACACCATTTCACCCGGTTTTTGCGTAAAACGATATACTGGACATCCTTCATCGTAAAGCTCCTGTAAGTTTGGCCACCACGATCCACTTAGATAATCTATCCCATTTCTTGCAATAAAAAAAATACAACTAAATCAGAGCAGTTTAAAATTAATGAAGCTTTGCTTTATACTTTCACACGTAAATAGTTTCACACATAAGTAATTTAGCCTTGCCTGAATAAATTTTAGAAAGCTACAAGTTAGCCAACAGCCGACACCTGTCAGCCAGTGGTACAAATTAGCTGTCAGCAAAGCAGTGTTTTTAAGACTACCACGAATAGGTCAACACATGTGCTCCGACTTTAATCTGAGTTTGTGCGCGTTAGAAGGCTTTTTGCCAACTTGTAAACGTGTGCTAAACCATTTTTGTCGCAGGTCCAAAATTCGCAGACAGTAGCCCGCCAAATTTGAATTTCTTGTTTATTGCAACCCTGTAGCTTCTACAACTTCTATCTGATTTTTAAAACAAAATTGAACTTTTGTGATCTGTAATACATTGCCTTAAACGTAAATTCTCGGTTTTTGATAATTCCGAAATCGCAAACTTTTTCAAAAAGTGAATGTATAAAGCATTTTTTAGAGGCTTTTTGATCAGTCATATTTTTAAGAAACCTGAAATTATAGAATTTTTGAAAACCGAGAAATCACTTGTCAGGTAATGTATTGAATATCACAAAACTTCATTTTTTTAAAAATCGCATAGAAATTGTGGAAGCTACAGGGTTGAAAAGAACAAGAAAATCCATTTTTTTTATTTGGCGGGCTACTGTAGGATAGTTTTAGACCTGCGGCAAAAATGGTTTAGCAAACAATTACAAGTTGGCAAAGACACGCCCAACGAGCACAAGCTTAGGTTGTAGGTTAAAAGTAAGCTCACATGTGTTGACCCTTTTTTGTAAGTAAATTAGGACTACAAAGCATATGAGTAGGGGATAGTAGTAGGTTTTGCGAGTTTAAAGAAGTAGTAGGGAGGTAGAGGTGGGAGGTAGTACCACGTGGGGATAGGGGAAATGTTAGGAAGGATGTGGGCTAAAGCATGGAAAGAGATGAGGAGCGTATAATGCTGATGGGCTGTAAATATGATGGGAAGCGATGAGAAACTTTTCGACAGTTTTATATCGCTTCTAATGCCGTGTGAAAAATTTAGCTATGCTGAAGCTTTGCATTGGTTGATGTCCTACACAATCATATGAGCTCTTTGCGTTTGTTGGTAATAGTGTAAAGCTCAAGTGGTGGCGCAGGCTGCATATAATGGAAGGTGGTTATGTGCGATTACATATAATTGGGCCATCTTCTCAGTTTTTCTGCTAATACGCTTCCTCGTCCTTGTAGTCAAGGCTTTGTGTCCGCGCTTTGCACAATTTATGGTGTTCAGCTGCAGGTTGGACCCAGCAGCTTTAATAGGGTCGCAATTGGTGGTTATACACATTGTGTTTAACAAGATTGTATTACATTTTTCGAATTTTTTGTATACGATTACAATTTTACAATGTAAACTAATAATTAAACTAAAATGCATTACTACTGTTCGTATTAATTTTGCACACACTGCAACGGCAAATATTAAATGTACACGCATTTACAACTTACAAACTAAACCAACAAATTACAACTAACTTGTTTTTTTGCATGTGTGCTCTTATTCTAAACTTAATTAAAGTGCAAAGTAAAACTAACGCTAAATATATGGGGGAAAGCTAGCACTTCCTACGACTGTAGTTGAAACTACTCAACACGCACTATTATATAAATATCTTAAATTAATTGGGTTTGCCTTTTTTAATTAATAAAAGTAAGTACTTTACTAACATAAATTACAACTGACATTATCAAATGTTAAACTAATTTACAAGTTTACACTTCTAAACAAAATTTACTTTTCATCTGAA